>JAYKKT010000090.1:25610000-26822500 GCA_036023115.1 Brasenia schreberi
ATCCACTTCATTATTCTATCTTTATATGTAGATAACATTATTTTTTACTAGGAATAATAGTCATGTGATTGTCAAAACTAAGCATTGGTTGAACTCTAAGTTCAAAATGATAGGATATGGGAGAGGCATCATATATCGTGGATGTAAAGATTACATGTAATAGTGTATCAAGACTATTGTATCCTAAGAGGGATATATTCATTACATGCTTAAATTAGAATGAATGATTGCAAACCTAGGAGTACACCTATTATGAAAGGCATCAAATTGAGTAAATCTAATTGTTCTAATGATGGATAAGAGAAATTGAATATCCCTTATGCTTAAGTTATTGATAACTTGATGTATGTTATGTGTGTTGGAGACTTGATATTAACTTTGTTGTTGGTCTTCTAAGTAGATATAAAATTAATCTTGGTTAACACTACTAAGTTAAATAAAAATGATCTTGAGATATCTAAAAGGGACAAGGGACTTAAAATTATGCAAACAGACAAATGAAATAAAATAGTTTAATGCTCATATATCAACTTTGTTGAGAGAAAAGATGATAATAAATCAATCTTCAGTCATATTTTCTCATTTGAAAATAGTATTGTTTCTAGATAGTATTGTTTCTTTGTCATGCAACAAAAAGAGATGTGTAACATTGCATATATAAGAAGTTGAGTAGGAATACATAGCCTTGCATACTTAAGAAGCTGAGTATGTTACATGTATTATGGTTTTCAAAAGGTGTTTTGGATAAACCCTTTATACAGATTTACTAAAGGCATATCGAAAGACTTGTTTTCCAAGCATGCTACATACATGGGCTTAAGATATACCTAAAACTTTGGGTAATGCTGGGAAATACACTTAATAAAGGAGAACCACATAATTGAAAGGAATAGATGAGCAGTTATATAGAAAATATATTGTTTATAGAAAACTGCATAATGAGTACAATCCATGATTGAAACGAATAAACTATATAATCGAAAAAGTGATACACTAGAGAAAGCGAAAACCATGGAATGATAGATGGAGTCCATTGTGTCATGATTTACTTATATGATCAAGTGGGGAGACAATAATTCTTGGTGATAACGATCATAACGCTTCACTGGCAACAATTAATGCAATTACAAAACACGGAGAGAGAGAAAGAGAATTACATATGAACTTTTTGTGAGAAGATCTTCTCAAAACCCTTCCAAAGAAGTGCCACTCTTAAATGATCCAAGATCAAGCCATGCCGCTCACCGGAGATTCCTCAGTCTTATTCACTTCTCCACCATCGCGCAACTCTACAACACTTGTGAAATATTAAGAGGTCATCTAGTCTTAGATGGTTTGAACTTTACGAAGTAGGTAACGTAGGATGTGAAGGGCGGTTGAATTTGGTAGATCTTTCGTGATATAAATTCATCACCTCTAGGACAGAGAAATCATAAAGATACACCTAATCAAAGGACCGAAATTTTTATTGCAGCCTAGAGGAGAGACTCATTCATTCAAAGTGCAAAGTCACCATATGAAAGATATGTCCTACTCAGTGTTGTTTAATGCTTATCGTATCGTGTATCGTTTTGCTTCATGATACAGGTGTATCGTATCGTATCATACTTTAATATTAAAAAAGTGGGAAAATATTTTAAAAAAATAAAAAAATATATAAAAAAATCAGAAAAAAATTAGAAAAAAATTAAGAAAAAACTGGTAATTGCAAAGAATTCATATAATACAAAGTTGAGTACATATTGATGATTTGATAATAATTCACCATTGAACAATTGAACAAAATTTACATATTTTGAAGCAAAAAATAAAATTCATTTACATTTACATATTGTAATCAGGATCATCAACTAAATAATCTTCATCTTCTCCTTTTTGAACATCCTCATCACCACCTTTTACTTCGAAATCAAAATCTTCATCTCCTTGATGATGTTGTTGTGCTCCTTCCAAATTAATCCATGCAATGTCTTCTTCAGTTAGGAGGGCATTTTCTTTGCTATCTTCTATAATTCAGTTTTCTAATATATCAAAATTGTCCAAACTTATTAGATCAAATTGGCTTTCTTCTCTATTTATCTTTTTCAATTGCCTATAAGAAAAAAAGATAAGTAATTAGTAAATAACATTAACAATTGAAGTCAAACAATTTATTGAATTAAATCTTTAAGTACTAACTAATATAAGATTACCTTTAGCGAAGCCGCATATTACAACGAATAAAAACTAAGTCATTCAACCGCTTATGTTCCAACTTATTGTGTTTTTTTGTATGGATGTGTTCAAAGACACTCCACTTCCTTTCACAACCCGTTGCACTACAGGTTTGACTCAAAACTCTTACTGCAAAATCTCTAAGGTTTGGGCAATCACTTCCAAACCTATTCCACTAAACATTTGTAGAAAAAGACAAATATTAGAGACTTAATCTACAATAATATAATATTTAAGAAACTTAAATACAAAGATAAACAATTTATCTGGGCGCATATTAGTTCAGTTACGAATTGCTACAGGTAAACCCATTAAGTGAAGAGCATTATCATAGATCTCCATCTTTCAATGTATAACATCTGCTCTACTCTCATCAGGTACTAATCTATCTATACAATCAATGATGCCTCGATTAACCTCACTGTCCCTTTTGAAGCTGGCTGACTACCTGAATGTTGGGTTTAGATAATATGCAGTTGCATGAATAGGTTGATGTAATTGTTTATTCTATTTATTATCTATAATTTTTCACACGGGCACATAATCTCTCTTTTTTCCATTAAAATTATTTCTAATAGCTTCTTTTCCTTTATTCACGGCTTCATAAAGATAGCTCATAGATAATTTCTCCTCGCTATCAGTCAATCTCAAAACCTTTGCTAAAGGATATGTAATCCTCAACAATCTAACACATGCATTCCAAAATGTACTCCTGAAGTCTGTCTCTAAAATCTCATTCAATTTTTTATTTCTTCTATTTTGAGGCAACTCTTCAAATTATTGTCACTCATCTGAGGAGAATATTCTCTTCAAGGCTTGCTTCTTCCTGACAATACTCTGTACAAATAAGAAATTAGTTGCAAACCGAGTTCCAGTTGTGCGAAGAAGCTCTGCACTATCTGTATATCTTCTCATCATACACAATACAAAGGCATGATTATAGATAAATTTGGTGATATCTTTACAACACTCAATTGCTACCTTTATCTCATATATCTCACCAACATCTTCAAGGATGAGAACTAAACAATGGGCTGCACATGGTTTCTAATAAAAAGTCCCATAAGTATATGCTAACTCCTTTCCAGCTGCTTTATAGTTAGTTGCATTATCTATAATCAATTGGACTACATTCTGTAGCCCAACCTCACATATCACCTTATCAAACTCTTATCGTAGGATCTTTATAGTGTGTCTCTCCTCTGATATGTTTAGAGATCTCAAAAACATAAGTCCTTTAGGACAATAGATAAGAAAGTTTAGCAAGATCCTTCCTCGCCTATCTGTCCATTTGTCTGCTATGATAGTGCATCATGTCTCCTTGCATGACTCTTTCAAAGTCGAACATTATTCTTCCACTTCAATGACGGTCTTATCTAAGATCTTTCCTCTCAATTTTTGATAAGAGGGCATCTTGTATCTTGGACCAATATTAGCAATTATATCTGCCATTGCTTGAAAATAAAAACTATTTGCTACATTAAATGGAATGCATGCATCATAAAATCATCTGCTCACTTCAAGGTCTGCTTGATCATGCAGTTTTTCTTAAGCCATAGCAACATAAATTCTAGGTTGAGCACCAGGTATAGTGCTAGGAGAAAAAAATGAATGTATGCTAGAAACAACTCTTCCTCTACTATTTCCTGAGTTTCATCTTCTACCACTTCCAAAATCTTCAACAACCCTCTTTCCCCTGTTTGGTGGTTGAGAACTACTACTACCAATCTCTGTTCTGGCATCTGAAGGAATACTATCAGTGAATCCAATAACATCGTCATCTTCCTCAAACATTCCTAAATCATCATTTTGTTGTCTTCTCTCTTATATACTCTCAATCATCTGAAGACATTGTTATTTAATGCCTTCTATCAAACTTTTAACTCTACCTGTGCAAGGAGCAACTTCTTTTCTAGTCCCTGCTAGGTGGCGCTTCAATCATGAAATTTTACTACTAACCATTTTCTCACAAAACATACATATGATCTTTAATCTTGAAGCCTCAACTGGTATACCCCACTGCCATGCCGGATCATCAGACCGAGAATGGGAGTCTCTAGCACCTCTTCTTGCCATCTCAATTGAGCACTTTAATTCAATAAAAAACCTGAAAATAAAAGCACTTCATAAATTTCCAATCTTCACATAACACTCAAATAGAGTGTCTCCCACTTCATAAATGCAATAAAAATTATATTCACACACTTAATAACTTCATATTTTGTCATTCAAAAAAAGAAAAATGCAAATAACACAAAAAATAACAAATACAAAGAAAAAATTGAAGAAAAACACTCAAAATATACCATAATCCGAGTTAGGAGGCTTGCACGGACACCATAGATTACATTTTTGGACCCTTTGACCCCAAGGAGGAGGAGAACCATGGGAAAAAATGTGGGGAGCTCCAAAAAAAATACAGAAACCCACAAAAATGTAGGTTTCTGTTCGGCCAGGGACCCTTTATACGGTCCTTGGGCATACAATATAGGCGATACATGACTTGTATCTTACGATATAGGTTATCGTATCTTGGTTGTGTATGATACGGTGCAATACGGACAACACTGGTCCTACTTGGTATATATATAACTTCTGAGGCGTTAAATCTAACAAAGATAGTCTGCTTTTACTGTTGGTTGGTACCCAATTGCCTGGGAACTAAAGCTAGCAGACAGCAAGAATTGATGGCGTTAATCCACCTGGAATTGGAAGGGCTCTGGACTCCACGAGTTGCATGTATGCGTTCATTACCGCGGCCTTCATAGCTTCGGCCTCCCTGTAGTACTAACAAAAAAATGCTATCATCTCTCTCTCTCAACAAAAAAATGCTATCATCTCTCTCTCTCCCTCCCTCTTCATATATATATATATATATATACACAAATGTATGTATGTGTATGGTAGGTTGGAGCAAGTACTTGGACAATAGCTTATTTATCTGTCTGTGTTAAACTCTGCCTTATGATATGATAATGCACACGCATATATCAGTAATACAATGAGTATGTCTATGTACTTATAAGATAGAATAAAGCAAAGTATATATGAATTTATAGTAAGTTCACTTTATCAACTGTTGAATCATATAAGATGTACCGGCTCGGATGTTACTCTTATGAATTAATATTTCACATTGTAAACATCGAAAGAAAGGACATTAATGTTCCACTAACCACACACACACGTAGAGAGAGAGAGAGAAGCAAGGAAGCTCTTTCGCAACTTGTGATCATAGAGTTTTTCCTCACGAAGAGGGGTCAAAGCATTAAATAGGTTAAGCTATCCAGTTTTGTGGCACAGTAGTCGCCCTAAATGAACGGCACTATTTAACGGCCACCTAACGCTAATCATCTGTACTACAGAACCAGAAAAAGAACTAAATTCAGTTAACTACCTAATCTACAGCGAAAATTATATATCACTGGCTAGTAGAACACTCACTTGGTTTCCTCGGGTAGTCGATGACTGAGACCGTGGAAAATAACAATTTATCTTGGGAATTATTTTTGGGGTCCAAACTGAACATCTATGCTGACCTAACCCCCCCCCCCCCCCCCCCACCACCACCACCACCACCACACACATGTATGGGAAACTGATCTGCCCACATTCACCCATGGGGATAAATTCGGATATGCAAAACCTTTTTCCTTCGATTTTCAAAATTGCCCCCACTACCTTTTTCTTCTTTTTTTTTTGTTGCAAGCTCTCTTTTTCTTTTTCTTTTTTTCATTCATGTTGATCCTTTGCTCCATGGTTAGGCATCTTATTCTTCAATTAGATGATGCATAAGTGAACCTCATCGGAACTCCATTACCTTTTTTTGTAGAAAAATAAAAAGAAAAAGAGAAAGAAAAAAAAATTTACACGCTTGATTTAATGATGTATTTTTTTATTTTTTAGAGGTGTGTTCATAAATTCAACCATGTTTTTTTTATTTGATACCTTCGATCAGGTAAATGTGAGTTAGATAGAGAAGTGGTTCAGCCACGTCTCCCTATTTAGAGAGAGACGGCTCACTCGTAGAGATATATAGTTCAACTACATCTCCCTACACACAGAGATGTAGGTCAATGGCATCTCTATCATTGATTATGACAATTCAATAAAAAAGAAGATAAGTAAGAATAAGATTCGATGAAGAACTTATAATACTTTTTTTTTTGTACTTAATCAATAACTCAACCTCAAATACAAAAGATTTTATTCTCTTTTTCTTTTCTGATTCAAAAAGAAGTGTTGTTGATTATTTTAAGGGTTCGTTAGTTAGCCAATTTTTTTATTCAATTATTTTTCTTTTTCAAGTTTCGAATATAAATCATTAATGTTTAAAATATGTGAAACAAAGACTTTGAACGGTTGTTGGAATCTTAAGAAGTTACCGAAAGATATTAAAAATGATGTCAGACTAATGCTATTTGGAAGAAATGGAAAGGAGAGAAATGGCGTCGTACGAAGAGTATTTTTATTATACGAATGCCACCCAAAAGAAATGAGTGGGCAGATGTCAATGTAAGCATAACCCAATCTCTCTCTCTCTCTCTCTCTCTATATATATATATATATATATATATATATATATATATATATATATATATATATATATATATCGATCGTTGTTATAAACGTCAAGAAAACTCTCTACAAAAAGGTTGATATGAGGTTTTCTTGACGGGCTTATCCATGGTCGTTGTTGACGGTCAAGGAAAACTGTCTTTCTATTAAACTTCTCCGACAAATGCTTTTCCATTATTTGCAGGGATAACTTGATACATGATATAGCCTCTACATCTCCTATGCCCCCTTCTCTTTTGCTCAAGAGTTCGACTACTCGGGGGTGCATGTGTGTTAGATTTCGACCTTCTTTTATAAACTCCGGAACGAAAAACTAAAAAACAGCCAGTTAGGTTATTTGTGCAATACTTCAAAATGGAAGTGGTTATATGAAAAAGTTGACTATGTCAGGTGCTCATCTGTAAATTTCATATAAGCCTCTCAAGACAAAAGGGGCCCTCTTAATAAGTGTGAATGAATTCCCCAATTCACACCACAAAAGGAGGACCGGCATGAAGTACATGAATTTCTCTCTTTTCTAATGTCTTTTGTCTTTTAGGGTTAATTAGTAATTCGTGTGGTATGCATAATTGCTATAAGAAGGCACATCTTGACTTTTTCCGCCTTATAAGACAAGATGAAAGGACCCAGTTCCACAAGAAACCGGCACGACTTGGAGAATCAAACATATTCTTTGCTTAACTTGATTTGGTTATATATATATATATATATATACAAGGATCACACTTAAGTGTTGGCAAATCCAAACAAATATCAACCATTCATTTTTTATGATAGATAATTGAAATTGAAATTTATAAAGTAAAAAATATACATGTACTCTGTATAAATATACTTTATTCACATGCATACTTTTACTTTTAAATTTTAAATCTCAGCTACCTATAATAAAAAAAGAATAGTGGTTAAGACTTATTTGAATTTTCTAGCAGTGTCGTAAATCTCAATCTCAATCTCAATCATTTAGTTTCTCTCTCTCTCTCTATATATATATAGAGAGAGAGAGACAAAGTGATTGAATCCTACCAATCATACAAATGTCTTCTCATTACTTTTATGTATCATGAGTGTAATAACAATATCTTTTATACTTTTTTAAAGTCTCTTAAAAAATTTTAAATTACAACAAAAAAACAATTGAAATTTAATTCAAAAAGTAAAAAATACATACATACTTCATTGACATAGATAATTTTTGTTTTAAATTTAACTATATGTCATCTTATATGATTGAATTTTGTTTTAATATACTAATACCATGTTTGTTTTAATATACTAATACCATGTTCTCTCTCTTATATATATATATATATATAATAAAGTAGTTTTTAAGAAAAAGTAAAAAGAAAAGAAAAATGAGTCTTGCCTTGCCAACTTGTGGACCAGGGGCTCTTGATTAATATGGTTGGATACCAACAACTAGTTGTGTACGTTGTGATGATACATTTGCTTTTATCTCTTCCAAAGGTTAAAGCTTTCGTTTGTTTTATTATTAGGAAAAGGAAATGAAAGGACAGAATACAGAAAAAAATTATGGAGTTAATTATTAGACGTTATGTCTTATCAATTAGGATGATTTTGCCAAATGAAGGTATGCATACCTGACTTCAACCACTCCATTCTAACTTAGAAAAGCAAACCTCTTCATTGTAACTTAGAAAAGCAACTTATTCTTTCTTCAACGCGTGAATTTTAGGCCCAAGTCTTCCTTCTTCTTTTTAAGTATTCACCATTTGATTTCTCAATTGCTTCATCAAGTAGCTGTATGTACCCAAATAAATGAGGGTACCTTACACGTAATTACTTAATGTCTTATCCAAAAATAATTGGACTAATATTACTTAAAGCCATAATAAGAAAAATATAAATTAAAAGATAGTTTAAGACATGCTGCTGTTCTGATAAATTTTGATTAATTTAACAAAGTGCAAATTTGAGTCGGTAATATGTCATTATAAAATCACCTTGATGGGCATAGAACATCGCTCATGGTCGGCGCATGCGCATTAATTAGAAGTTTGATAAACCGGGTGAACATATGCCTTACTTCATATTATCCATGAAGACGCTAAATGATCATGTTCATTAGTAAGGGAACAGAACGTGTATGGTACACCCTCTAAAGTTTTACTTGTAAATGGCTATGAGAAAGCTAGCCATCAAAGCCTAAAACCTTAGAATCAACTATTTTGCGGCTATATGTATAAATGTTAAGATATTCAAACAAATCTTAATCATCAAATATGAAGGATGGATGATTGATATTTGAATTTTAAAAGCAAAATTTATATTTAATTAATTCAAAATACAATTGTTGCTTTTCAAATCCAAATATTACAATTCGTTTGGATATGTTAGCACGTAATGTTGTTGGCATATATCATGTTGAGTAAGAATGTATGTTTATGCATGCACACAGACTGAAAGATCTCCGTTGTGTGCATAATATGTATAGATGGAGAGATAATGCCCCCCCCCCTCTCTCTCTATATCACATATTAATGATTTTATGAGCTGAAAAAGCAAAGACTGTTTCCCTTTAAATGTACCCTTACGAAATTCAATATGCTTACTCAACGAATAGCCAATGCTCGTATTTTGGTAAGAACTACGTATAATATACATATTGTATGTGTGCGTGCCTCTGTGTGTGTGTGTGCGAATTGTCACAACTTGGAAATATCTTGGCCCACCCTGACCCCGATCTATTAACATCCCCTTCAATGCCCATAATGTTTGATTATGTCATTGTCCTTGCATCACTTCATTGTGGTCATGCTTGCATAGGCATTGTCGCTGAGCTATCACTTTCATTGCCTTTCTATTAATTTCATCTCCTATCGTTTTGATCTCAATTCAACTAACGAAAGATCCTACAGCTTGGCCATATCTTTAAAAGCCAAGCCAGCTTCATCCTTCTCCCATAATTCAGCAAGACACTGGGGTCCTGAAACTCAGCTTCTCCAGTTTGCAGTTTCAGAGATTGAGTCACAAGAGGAGCCGCTTGTGGCAAAAGAACGAAAGTGCAAACCTTCTTGGGATTGCTTACTTTTCGCCGGCACCGGCCGGAATTCGTGATCACACAGGTATGAGCCTAACATGAGCTTCAGTCCATCCTTCTTCCAAGCCAATTTACTCTCATCTTTGTTCAAGGAACACAGGGTTACCTGTCTTAGTGAGCCAGCTTCTAACCTACATGTAGGTCGGGAGTTCGATACCTGAAGTATGTGTCGCTAGTAGCCAGAATGAAAAGTTCTCCTTGGTATCACTGTTCTACATGTCATTGCTGAGTTCCCCACTCTTTTTGGGTCAATGACCTTTTTGTACATTTTTTTTTTCATTAAGAAAGTCAAGGAAAGCTTTTTCTTTTTTAAAGTTTTTTTTATTGTGACATTTGGTAGATGAATCACCTTGGGGTTCAACCCAAGACCAACAAGAAGGGGAGCCCTAAGAAGAAGCCTGTCAATATAGTCTACATAGCCAACCCCAAGATAGTGAAGACAAGCGCCTCTGACTTTAAAGCACTGGTGCAAGAGCTCACTGGGAATACAAGCTGTAAGCCCACTTCACCGGCTACAGTATTGCCTGATCTCGATCCCTCTCCTCAGATAAGCGAAGGCTCTGATCTCGATCGATCTCCACAGATAAGCAAAGGCTCTGATCTCGATCGATCTCCACAGATAAGCGAAGGCTATGATCTCGATCCATCTCCACAGATAAGCGATGGCTATGATCTCGATCGATCTCCACAGATAAGCGAAGGCTCCGACCAGGGAGTCCTTGGACATGATCTTCCCTATGACCAATTCATGATGGAGTCCGAGTTCTCGATCGAGTCATTCAACGAGTTCTTGTTGCAACAGATGCTGGATGGGTTCCCTGGGCTTCAAAGTCCTGGTCCTCTACAAGAGAACTTGTTAATTAGTGAAAATGGTTGCGATGATTCATCATTGTGCATGTTTCTAGGCCTACAACTTGACCTTCCTTGTTTGCAAGTACATGGCTCCTCAACTTCCTTGTGAGTGATCTAACTCAACAGTCCAAGAGGGAGAGAGGTGATCAATCCAAACACAACCTAGTATTTTTGCATGGTTCCAAACAAACTTTCCGCCATATCCATGTATGATCGCATAAGTTTCCTGCTTTGAATAATGATCATACCATGTGTTTATATCGAAAACATGTTAATATTGAACAACAATTAGGTCTACTATATTTTATGGATTCTTGCGTGGCCCAATCGATGACCTTAGTGGATCTATTACGACCTAATTAGGTCTACCAAAAGCTTGAAAATACGACCTATTGATTCCGATTCACGCTAAACCGCCAGTTTCTCCAACATACTATATCCCTAGTATGTGCAGATCAACGGGAAACTCGAAAGCCTATGTCAGAAAAAGAGACGAGTATCCGAGAAAAATTTACACCTAAAACTGTTTATCCACGGAGGTAAATAACTCCAAAATCATCGAATATCTCCTGCTTTCCACTAGCGAAAATGATCCAAAGCAATGATTACCTCAGGAAGATCCCAAACCAAAAATTCCGTCCACTCGAAATCCGAAATCTTCCGGTACGAATTTCTCCTTCCCCTCCGTAGACCGGAACGATCCAAAGCGCATGCCGAACCCTCATTCGACTCGGAAGATTGACCCAGAATTACCCTCCGACACCTACTATATTTTTGCATGGTAGAAACAAACAAACTTTTGGGACGAAGCATGCTAGTGGTATACGAGTTTCAATTTGTTCGAGTCTTCGGATGGTTCCAACATTCTCGTTTCTGACTATGAAAATTTTAAGTTTCCCTTTCAGTTTGAATCAATAATCCTTTACCATTTCTTTGAGTGTAGATGAATTCATACCTGGAAATTTAACGTATTTGAAAAGAGATTGGTCTTGGACGAAAGGCTTTTGCTATCAAGTGCTTGTGTTACGCTAAGTAGGGTAAAGTTGTATCATTGTTGCTTGTAGATAGAGGTGTTCTTCAAGTGATGAATTACTGGTCTTATAACCTTAATGCCTTGGTGTTCTACTCAGTTGTTAGATGAGTTTTTTCTGGAGCCTCCGTTCATCACAAAATTTTTTCCTGTTCATGTTAGTGGTAATGCATCATAAATCCTTTGATTGTAGGATTCTTTCAAGCATTCCTACCGATTCCATCATGCGTTTCCTCCAGGTTAAAAGAAAACAAAAGTTTTTCTCTCACTTCTCATGAATGAAAGAAAACAATTACTGTTCATAGCAGGTATAATCCAACAAATTGGAAACAAAGTTATCAGAGTGATACATAATATGTTCAAGTACATGAGAATCATAAAGTACAATGGTGGTGACAAAGAAGAAGAATGAAATCCTATTGATAGAATCACTAAAGTCTATACATCTCCTAATACCATCACACACTAAGAAGCATGATTGAAGTCTCAGCTATCCGTGCTCCTCAGCTACTCTACTCTCCAATGCCTATTTCAGTGGCAGAGACTGGCTACTTCCTACGTGGATGTGGTTTCCCCACAACTGAGGCACTCCAGGACATGCATATTTTAAATACACAAAAGTTGTGTAAAACTAATAAACAAAATACCCATGCAATAGAAAAACATGCAATGCAATGCAGTCGCATAAACATCATCAGTAGAAGTCATTTCGATATCAATTAGATGTTCCCCATACCACCAGCCGTAGGAGATGATGCCAGGCCTGTCCCTTACTGTGGTTCTATCGGTCACACACAGTCATCTTTTCACATATTACCTTTCTAAATCACATTATCGGAATACATTCCAACCACATAACCCCATATATATATAAATTCATTTTATTTAAAAACACTTGTTTCTCTCGTTAGTTTTAACAAGCATGCCTCTACCTGGCATGTCCTACAACACGAAGCTACCATCCCACTTTCATTGCGCACCAATGTGATTAATAAAGTATGCATACAAACGTGACTAACAAAATAACTTTTGATTAACACGATTATTTAGAACCTATAATGCTTTCTATTGGCACATATTCAACGCCTCGACTTCACTCACATAGCAAGCCACACTCTTTACTACAAGTATTAAAACTATTTTAATACAATAGAGTAATCAAGAACCTATAATGCTTTCTATTGGCACATATTCAACGCCTCGACTTCACTCACATAGCAAACCACACTCTTTACTACTCAAGTATTAAAACTATTTTAATACAATAGAGTAATCAAGCATGTATCATAATTGAAGAACAATTATGAAGCATTTTTTATTACATGCATTATTCTAAAAGCCAAGTAAAACTATTCTAGCATGCTTTTGTAAAGCTTGAAATCATTGCAAGTTTCAATTCCAAAGCCACAACTCCTCTTTAGATCACCTCCTTAAGTCCTTTAAATCATAATAAAAATAATATAATATTGTGCTACGTTCTCATGTAAGGGATCACCTTTGCATTGCCGGTCCCAAGCTCGGATAAAGGAGGAGGATTGTGTTAGGCTTTCGACGGGCAGCGTAAAACTTTATCGGATTTTTATACTATGAATTACACAAATTATGAGTATCGCTTTGGGGTGTTCCCGCCTAGCGACGTGCTACAGAGCCCAAATGCAGTGATAAGTAAGTAAGGGTCACTACATTTTCGCTCGGATATAGTGAATCAATTGTAGAGAAGGCTCCCACATCATGGACGAGTGTGGGTAAAGAAGTTAGTCCCGCTACATTACCACTCGAATGTAGTGAATAATTTACAGAGAGGGTCTCTATATTTTCAATATGGACGGATGCAGGAGGTAAGGAAGCTAGTCATAGATAATAAGATTTGTATTGATTCTTTGAATATGAGAACATTATCCGGTAAGCTAACAGAGGTGGTTGATACTATGATTCAGACAAAGATTCATATTCTATATTTAAAAGATACAAAGCAGGTTGGAGAAAAATCATAGGAGATAGAGGATACATGTTTTAAATTATGGTACTCAAGTAGGAAAAAGGCTCGAAATGGAGTTGGTATTCTCGTAAATAAAGATTTAAAGGATAGTGTTGCATACATACAACGATATGGTGATCAAATCATGACGTTGAAATTAGTGTTAGGAACAGAGATTTTGAATATAGTTTTTATAAGCTTTTGATGATTCAAAGGGTTCTACAAAGGGAGATGATTTGTTTAGAAGGAGACTTAAATGGACATGTCGGTAAACAGGTATTAGGATATCAAGGTATTCATGAAAACTTTGGTTTTGGGGATATAAATGAGGAAGGTAGGAAGATTTTAAATTTTGTTATGACATTTGATGTCTATATAGTCAATACAATCTTAAAAAAAGAGATTAATATTTAATTACTTATATGAGTGACTTATCACAAACACAAATTGATTACTTTATTTGTATGAAAAAAGATAAAGCATGTTGTAAAGATTGTAAGGTAATTTCAGGAAAAAACTTAACCACCCAATACCGACTTTTAGTTATGGATTTACAAATAAAAAAATGGACAAAGAAGAAAAGAGTGCATCGAGTTATTAAGACTAGATGGTGAAATCTCAAAAGCGAGAAAGAAGATATATTTAAAGAGAAAGTCCTTTTGGTACACTTTGTGATATATGAAATAATATGGCTATAAGAAAACTAGTGAAACTTTAGATGCTTATAAGAAAGCATAGAAGGAAGCGAAAAAGGCGGTCAGCAAAGCAAAAGCTAAAATTTGGAGGATTTATATAAAAAGCTCAACTCAAAAGAAGATAAAGAGATATCTTTAGGATAGTTAGGGCTACAGATAAGAAAACTAAAGATATTAATGTTGTTAAATGCATCAAAGACGAGCATGAAAAAATTCTAGTGGCAAATGATGATATAAGAAATAGATGAAAAAACTATTTTTATAAGCTTTTTAATAAAAATAAAGATGTTAGTATTAACGTAAGAGAGTTAACCAAATCAGAAAAGTATATAAACCACAATTTCGACCGACGTATTCAAAAGAATGAAGTCAAAGAGTTTCTTAAACATATAAATATAGTAATTCAGTAGGACCAAACAATATTCCTATAGAAGTTTGGAAAATACTAAGAGAAATAGGGATCACTAGGCTCAAAAGATACTCGAGTAACGGAGAGTAAGTACACTTATACCCATATATAAAAACAAGAGAAACATTCAAAATTGTGTGAATTATCGAGCTATCAAGTTAATGAGCCATACTATGAAATTGTGGGAAAGAATTATAGAATGTAGGTTAAGAGAAGTATCAAGTACAATAGAAAACCAATTTGGATTTATGCCAAGCAAATCTACTGTTGAAGCGATTCTCCTTTTGAGACGTTTTATGAAACATTTTAGATTCAAAAGAAAGACCTTCACATGATATTTATTGATATAGAAAAATCTTACGATAAGGTACCGAGAGAGGTTCTTTGGAGAACCATGGAAAAAGAGGTATCCCATTGACATATATTAACCTTATAAGAGACGTGTACGATGGTATGAAAACATGTGTGAGGGCTCATGAAGAAATGACAAACTTCTTTGAAGTTAGTATTGGGTTACACCAAGGATCAACTTTAAGTCTATACTTATTTATAATGGTGATAACAATAATATAAAGCATCAATTAGACTTGTCATGTTTTATGGTTTTGAGTGTTGCGCAGTTAATCATGAACATGTACAAAAGATGGTTGTGACAGAAATGAAGATGTTGAGATGAATGAGTGGTTATACAAGAAAAGACTGCATACATAATGAGATTATTAGAAACAAATTAGGAGTGACACCAATAGAGGATAAAATGAGAGAATATGGTTGAAGATGGTTTGGACATATAGAAAGAAGATCAAAAGAAGAACCTTTAAGAATGTATAAAAAACTAAATTTGAAAAGTATTAAAAGAGGTAGAGGATTACAACAAAAGTGTTGGAAAGAAACAATAAAGAATGATCTAACTTATTGTGAGTTAACTACTAACATGACACATGATAGAGCTATGTAGAAACAAAGAATCCATGTAGCCTACCCCGTCTAGTATGGGAAATGCTTAGTTGTTGTTGTTGTTGTTTGATTGTGCTACGTTCGAAGGTGCACCTAAGAATTGAAACGACATTGAAAATGTAGTCGAATGGCTTCGAAACGGCTTAAAAATCCTATCCAGATCCATTTTAAATTGTTTGGATCCCCTAAGAGGACCCAGATCCTCGTTACATAACAGGATCTTCTAGACTTTATTGACATGACATTTTAACCTAGATAAGTGTCATCCCCCACGCCCATTTTACCTATGATGGAGTCGTGTCCCAGTTAGCTTGACACGACATGCCGGGACGACATTGCCTTAGATCGCATCAAACTGCCACCGTTCGTCGTCCTAAAATTGCCGTTTTCTGGCATTTCTCCAACTACACTTGGTCTGGCCAAGTTCCGTACTCCATGGCTGACATTTTCTCCCTCAATTCCACCGTCGGTGTCTGGCGGTTTGTTCAGAAAATGAAAAAAAAGAAAGGGGGAAGGAAGCCGGTTGGGTTGCCGACACTAAATTATTATTCTCGTCGATTTTGTGGCTCTCAGCATCAGAGGAGGGATCCAATCGGCCCATCCCTCAATCGTCTTTCATGCCCTACCAGAGTATGGTTGGTGGATGGGAAATGTACTTGGTTGTTCCGGTTGATAAATTTGTTGATTCAAATCTCCTGCTTGCGGTTTCCAGCCTGTCGTCGGACTCTCTCATTGAAGCGAAAAGAGGCTTGCCAAGCCTCTCTCTCTCTCTCTCTTTTATTTATGGTCTGCTCCTGCTTGTGCGGTTGCCTGGCGCTCAGGCAGACAGGAGTCAACTGGGGCACAGATCCGACACACCAGAGACACTAGACACTGAACCCGAATATTCACAGTCAAAATTGCAGCTAGAAAATAATCTTGTGCATGGAGATGACTACTTTGCAACTATAACAACAACTAATCTGCAACTACAACAACAACTAATTTTTTTATTTCCACAGGTAATGTGTTATACCAGCAGTTAACTCAATTTAAGCTAAGCAGTTAATATTCTTTATTATTTCTTTCCAACATTTACACTTTTACAACTGAACCATTTTTTTCAACACTTTTGTAACTGAACCAAAAAAAAGTGAACTATGTTCTGGAGAATATCTGCAATAGAATAAAAGTGACACAGCATAAACATCGGAATTGTGTCAAAAAGAAGAGTTAAATTGCCAAATAAGGTGCTTTAGGGATGTTACAAGTGGGTCTGCAGTGAAAATAGTGGCAAAACTAGGTACGTTCAGAAATAATTGCTCAAGATTGGAGGACTGAAATTTTCTAAAGAACAGTACAAAGAGGCATGAAAGTTGACTACCAATGGCTTGAATTAGCTTGAAAAGATTAGCAGAAAGGTGCATGAAATATTGATCATTAGAATTCAGGAATAACACAGAGAGACATCTTCTGGTTGCGATGCTTTTAATTTAAGTCGAAAAAAAACACAGTAAAGATATTTGTGAAGCCAACCTCCTATAGATGGGATAAATCTTGTCGATAGTGATCACACAACGTGCTGACATAGTGCACTGGTTTTGGATAGATTAAATTTGTGCAGATATTATCAATGAGCTAGTGGCTTCAATTGGACCCGTCAAGGTAAGTAGGTTCGATATATCACTTTGAGCTAACTAGAATACGCGATTGTCATTAGCTATATAGAAAATCTTCATTTGTTATTTTCCATCTCCTGTTCAACTCCAGAGCCTTCATTAAGGATGAAACATTTGGTTCTCAGTGACATGTTTAAGGGTTGCAATATTTAGTTTGAAGGAAAACGGCATTTATTTGTTTGTTCTTGAAGTCTTCAACAAGGATGTGAAGTCCTGATGCATGCACGTGAATGAAGGTTAACATGCTAATTTGTTGGTTTTAGTTTGGATGCTTCTTTTGATGCCAAATATGACTATGGTTTAGTAGGTCTCTGGGGAATCGATGTGACTCAGACTCAGGCTGCTGTTTTGCTTTTTGCAGCGTATCAAACAAATGTACCAGACAAAGGAGTTGCCACAGACGGGTTTCATGTCCAATAAATCCCAGGGGACTGAGCAGATTGCAATTGTCAAAGGTCTTGGGGGGTCAGCAGTAAATAATTCAACGAATCCTGGAGCAGCTGGAAAACAGAGGTTAAGATGGACTTCAGATCTTCACGAACGTTTTGTTGATGCCATTGCACAACTTGGTGGACCAGAGAGTGCGTGCTTTGTATTCGAGTTATATCATTACAGTTGACTGTATTTTATGGACACTATTGTGAATCTTTATTTTCCTTGGAGGAAAACATATTCCAGTGTGAATCTTATTCCTTGCATGCATGTTAAGTTGCTCCGCATCCTGGAATTTTGCAGTTTCCCTCTCCATTTTTGGTTGCAGAGTGGCGTTCCTTACATTTCAGTTTTGGATTAGTTGAATGCTGACATAATTGTGTCCATACCTCTTCTTGCTGGCTTCTATTTCTGTGAAAAGAACTTCTGTCCTATTTTTGGCACACCATGTCTTTTTGATGATCTCCAGGAGGAACACCAAAGGGTGATGGGTGTGTCTGGACTTGCAATCTATCATGTCAAAAGCCACTTGCAGGTATTTCTTTTGGCCTGTATATTTCATGTTTAGTGTACATGAGATGGCTTATAAATGGTAAGAAATTTTCTTTTTTGGTCTGTGTGCTGTAGAAGTATCGATTAGTAAAAGTTCCTGCCAGAATCTCCTGAAGGTGGTAGGTATCTCATTTTTATTTGTTGATGAATACTCCATTAACACCTACACTGGTGAGGGTGCAAAGACAAGGGTGGGACGCAATGATAGACGCGTGCAATTATGTATCTTACTTACATCATTGATAATACAACAACTAAGCCTTTTTTCATACTAGACGGGGTCGGCTACGTGGATTCTTTGTTTCCACATAGCCCTATCATGTGCCATGTTAGCAGTTAACTCACAATAAGCTAGATCATTCTTTATTGTTTCTTTCCAACACTTTTGTGGTCATCCCGTACCTCTTTTAATACTTTCCAAATTTAGTTTTCATACCTTTTTACAAGTTCTTCTTTTGATCTTATTTCTATATGTCCAAACCATCTTAAACGATATTCTCTCATTTTATCCTGTATTGGTGCCACTCCTAATTTGTTTATAAAACTTTAGAGGCTCATTAAAAAGCAAAGAAGGAAGCGAAAAAGGTTGTTAGTGAAGAAAAAGCTAAAATTTGGGAGGATTTACATAAAAATCTCAACTCAAAAGAGGGTGAAAGAGATATCTTTAGGATAGCTAGGACTAGAGATAAGAAAACTAAAGATCTTAACTATGTTAGATGCATCAAAGATGAGGATGAAAAAATTTTAGTGCCAAATGATGATATAAGAAATAAATGGAAAAACTATTTTTATAAGTTTTTTAATGAAAATAAAGATGTTAGTATTAGCTTAGGAGAGTTAGACAAATCAGAAAAGTATATGAACCACAATTTTTACCGATGTATTCAAAAGAATGAAGTCAAAGAGGCTCTTAAACATATGAATGGTGATAAATTGGTAGGACCAAACAATATTCCTATAGAAGTTTGAAAAATACTAGGAGAAACAATAATCAATTGGCTCACAAGACTATTTAATGAAATATGGAGAAACCAAAAGATGCTCGAGGAATGGAGAACGAATACACTTATACCCATATATAAGAACAAGGAAGACATTCAAAATTGTGTGAATTATCAAGGTATCAAGTTAATGAGTCATATGAAAGAATTATCAAACGTAGATTAAGATAAATATTAAGTACAATAGAGAACCAATTTGGATTCATGTCAGACAGATCTACTGTTGAAGCGATTCACCTTTTGAGATGTCTTATGGAACATTTTAGAGCAAAAAAAAAAGACCTTCACATAATATTTATTGATCTAGAAAAAGCTTACGATAAGGTACTGAGAGAGGTTCTTTGGAGAACCTTGGAAAAAAGAGGTATCCTATTGACATACATTAACCTTAAGTAACACATACACTTCTAAGAGGTGGAGTGTCGACCTCGACACCGACACCGTGTCGGTGCGGCATAATAAATTTTTTTTAACTCACGGTTCTGCCATCTATGGTGTATTTATCCTGGAGAACCCGATCAAATAGGGAGTAATCTGTGAAGACGATGAGACTGAAACCTCTTAGTCGACTTGTGACCTTATCTCCCATGATGACCACCTGAGTTACCTCACCATAGTTTCCAAAATGCTCCTTCAGCTTGTCTTCTATCATCTCCCATGAAATTCTACCGATGAACGTAGAAAAATATCTCAACGCAGACCTTCTTCGCTTCCTTTTGTGTGGATATTCCACGCTTCAAAATCTGGTATCGATTTTGATGTTTGAGTCTTTTTGGATAAATGGGTCCGGATAGTGAAGATTGATTTGTGTATTATGATGAAATTAGTAGTTGTTTACAGTTTATGTGTTTTGCTTTAATATAAAGTTGTGTACTTGCTATTATCATATACTTATGTTAATTGATGTCTCACTTGTTGTAGCTTTAATACTATATATAATATATAATATTATATACTATGTCGCCGCATCCAAAATTTTTGAAATTTGCCGTATCCCGCACCTATGCCCGTGTCTGCACCTGCACCCGCACCCGTGTGACATAGCATTAACCTTATAAGAGACATGTACAATGGTGCAAAAACATGTGTGAGGACTCGTGAAGTAATGACAGACTTCTTTAAAGTTAATATTGGGTTACATCAAGGATCAACTTTAAGTCCATACTTATTTATAATGGTGATTGATGAGTTAACAAAACATATTCAAGATGAAGTACCTTGGTGTATGTTATTTGCAGATGACATTGTGTAAGTGGAGGAGTCTAAGGAAAAAGTTAATAGAAAATTGGAACTATGGAGAGAAACATTAGAAAGCAAAGGCCTCTGACTTAGTAAAACAAAGATAGAATATATGAAATGTAAGTTTGATCATTTGATTACTTCAGAGGACATAGAAATTAAAATTGACATACATTGCATCTCCCAAAAGGAAAGTTTTAAATACTTAGGATCAATTTTTGAGAGTGATGGAAGAATTGATGGAGATGTTACACGTAGAATTAATGTTGGTTGGTTAAAATGGAGAGGAGCATTATGTATTCTTTGTGATAAGAAGATACCATTAAAGTTAAAAGGTAAATAATATAGAGCATCAATTAGACCTGCCATGTTTTATGGTTCTGAGTGTTGGGCAATTAATCATGAATATGTACAAAAGATGGTTGTGAAAGAAATGAAGATGTTGAGATGGATGAGTGGTCATACAAGAAAAGACCGTATACATAATGAGGTTGTTAGAAACAAAGTAGGAGTGACACAATAGAGGATAAAATGAGAGAATATCATTTAAGATGGTTTGGACATATAGAAAGAAAATCAAAAGAAGAACCTGTAAGAACGTATGAAAAACTAAATTTGGAAAGTATTAAAATAAGTACAGGATGACCACAAAAGTGTTGGAAAGAAACAATAAAGAATGATCTAGCTTATTGTGAGTTAACTGCTAACATGACACATGATAGGGCTTTGTGGAAACAAAGAATCCATGTAGCTGACCCCGTCTAGTATGGGAAAAGACTTAGTTGTTGTTGTAACCTCATTATGTATACAGTCTTTTCTTGTATAACCACTCATCCATCTCAACATCTTCATTTCTGTCACAGCCATCTTTTGTACATGTTCATGATTAACTGCCCAATATTCACAACCATAAAACATGGCAGGTCTAATTGATGCTCTATAATGTTTACCTTTTAACTTTAATGGTATCTTCTTATCACAAAGAATAACCAACGAGCATTAATTTTGTGTGTAACATCTCCATTAATTCTTCTCACTCTGAAAAATTGACTCTAAGTATTTAAAACTTTCCTTTTGGGGATGCAACGTGTGCTAATTTTAATTTCTATGTCCTCTGAAGTAACCAAATGATCAAACTTATATTTCATATATTTTGTCTTTGTTCTACTAAGTCGGAAGCATTTGCTTTCTAATGTTTCTCTCCACAGTTCCAATTTTCTATTAATTTTTTCCTTAGACTCCTCCACTAACACAACGTCATCCACAAATAACATACACCAAGGTACTTCATCTTGAATATGTTTTGTTGTCTCATCAATCATCATTATAAATAAGTATGGGCTTAAAGTTGATCCTTGATGTAACCCAATATTAACTTCAAAGAAGTTTGTCATTCCTTCATGAGTCCTTGCACATGTTTTTGCACCATTGTACATGTCTCTTATAAGGTTAATGTATGTCAATAGGATTATACTCGCTCTCTATTCCTTGCACATCTTTTGGTTTCTCCATATTTCATTAAATAGTCTTGTGAGCAAAGTGATTCCTATTTCACCTAGTATTTTCCAAACTTATATAAGAATATTATCTACTCCTACCGATTTACCACCATTCATATGTTTAAGAGCCTCTTTGACTTCATTCTTTTGAATACGTTGGTAGAAATTGTGGTTTATATAATTTTCTGATTTGGCTAACTCTCGTAAGCTAATACTAACATCTTTATTTTCATTAAAAAGCTTATAAAAATAGTTTTCCATCTATTTCTTACCACTAGAATTTTTTCATCCTCGTCTTTGATGCATCTAACAGAATTAAGATCTTTAGTTTTCTTATCTCTAGTCCTAGCTATCCTAAAAATATCTTTGATAATATGTGTCAACAATTAGAATAAAATCATTTTCTTAAGTTATTATTCATCAATAAAGAACTAAATTGTCTCTTAGTTGGAATCCTAAATTATAAAATATTTAGTGCTAAGATGGACATGGGGAAAGTAGTAGGGTTCGGTATGAGAGGGTCTGACTCGAGTATTGCACCCTGTATGCTATTAGTTTCCACAAGTATATTTTTGGGAAATTTTGTTTTGTCATTAGAGCGTACGCTATTCAGGGACAGTCTTTCTGCCGTAAAGTCTGATTTTATATTTGTGTGAGTTTCATGTTCAAAGGATGAAAACAAAGGCCTTAATGATTCCCTTTCTGATATGGAAATTTCACAGCAAGTATCTACTAGTTCTCTTGCTAGAATGTGACATGTGCACACTACTAGTTTTTGTTGGTGAGAAGCTTCTCTTTTGTTAAGCGCTCGCATAATTATCTTGGAAAAAGTTTGACAGTATTTTTGATACCTTATAAAATGTCAATTAGAGTTTAAGTAAACTTGGTGATATGCGCACACACTTTTTTTTGCAAGCTAAGTTTTAAGTCCATATAAGAGTGAGAATTCTGTTTACAAGTATGTCTTTAGATACTAGTCCTAGAAATTCATCAAGGGGAAAACCATCATCGACCATTTAGCAAGTCTACCCTTATATTATCAGGTTCTAGTACTTGATGCTTTTCTTAATGATCATATCCTCTCAACAACTAAAGTTTGGAAGCACCATGTGCACCATATGATTTTCAAATGAAGAAGTCAACCTTACCTGGAAAATACTTTATGATGGTTTTAGGATCTAAGTTGACATTGGGATTATCTTAGTTTCTCCTTAAGGATTTGAGATCCCCATGTCCTTTCAATTAAACTTTGAGTATTCCAACAATGCCGCTAAATATGAAACTCCCATACAAGGCCTGAAGATTCTCGTATTCAGTGATTCCCTCTTAGGTATAAACAAGCTATTGGAGTTTGGTAGGTAAAATATAATTGTTTATAGTGCCTAGTAGTCTCAACCTAAGTCATACAAATACCTCTAGGAGGTGGAGTGTCGGCCTCGACACGGGTGCAACACCGACACTGTGTCGGTGTAGCACTGACATGGTGTCGTGTAATTGTGACACGGTCAATGTGTCGAGGCTGAGAATAGGTGTGGTCAACGTGTCGGAGTTCATATTCGTCCAGTTATTTAGGTCAATGTATAAAAGGCTCGACCTTCCTTCGTTCATGTTGCCTTCTTTCACGCTAAACCATCTCCCCCTTCGTTGAGGCTACCTTCTCTCACCATCTCCAGCTTGCTGGCGCTGAACCATCTCCCCATTTGTTCAGGCTGTCTTCTCTCACGTTGAATCATCTCCCCCTTTGTTCAGGTTGCCTTCTCTCACACTGAACCATCTCTCCCTTCGTTTAGGTTGCCTTCTCTCACCATCTCTAGCTTGTTGGGTCACCTTGTCAGCATCGGACCCTAGTGAGTTGCTTACTTTGGTCTTGTTCGAAAATATGTTTCATGCGTTAGTCAAACATTATTGAAGATAGCCTTGCTTTAGTACTTCCATAATGTTGTTTCTTTTCAATATGCACATTGATAGAGGATTATTGTGATGCAAATATGTTGTGTAGATGTGTGAAATTCAATTAGTTAGTTAAATTGATATGGATTGTGTGTTCATATTATGACCAGCCTTATAGCACCCATCCTTATATTATATGTATACGTATTTGTCAATTAATGTTGCGTTTTAAATTGGTTTGCTGCAATAAAACTATAAAAGATTTTTTTTTTATCCTACTGATTGACTCATATTCTAATTGCTTATTGTATTAAGCCCAGTGTTGTCCGTATCGCACCGTATCGTACGATACGGTGCGATACGTATCGTATCGTGGGCCACCACGATACGATACGGGCCCCCGTATCGCAGGTGCGGGCGTATCGCCCGTATCGTACGATACGGGCGATACGCCTTGGGACCCTTATAAAGGGTCCCGGCCCGAGAGAAACCCGCAATTTTTCGCGGGTTTCCTCTCTCCTTTTGGGTTCTTCAAGCTCCCTAAGAGTCGGTTTTCGCCTCCTTGGTATTCAAAGCTCTAAAATCGTGCCCTACGGTGTCCGTCCAAGCCTCCAAACTCGGATTTAGGTATATTTTTAATGTTTTTTTCCTTTTTTCCTTTATATTTATTGTTTTTTGTGTTATTTCAGGGTTTTTTTTTTGAATGACAAAATATGAAGTTATTAAGTGTGTGTATACGATTTTTATTGCATTCATGAAGTGGGAGACACTCGATTTGAGTGTTATTTGAAGATTGGGGGATTTACGAAGTGCTTTTATTTTCAGGTTTTTGTTTGAATTAAAGTACTCCATTGAGATGGCAGGAAGGGGTGGTAGAGACTCTCATTCAAAGTCTGATGATCCGGCATGGCAGTGAGGTATACCAGTTGAGGGTTCAAGGTTAAAAATCAGATGTTTATTTTGTGAAAAGGTGGTTAGTGGTGGAATTTCAAGGTTGAAACACCACCTAGCAGGAACCAGGAAAGAAGTTGCTCCATGCACAGGAAGAGTTAGAAGTGTGCCAGAAGGTATTAAATGGCAATGCTTGCAGATGATTGAGAGCATACAGGAAATGAGACAACAAAAGGATGATTTCCAGATGTGTGAAGAAGCTGATGATGCTACTGCCACTGGAGTTGGATTCACTGATAGTTTGCCTTCAGATGTTAGAACAGATATTGGTAGTAGCAGTTCGCGAGCACCTAGCAGAGGAAAGAGGGTTGCATCTGAAGACTTTGGAGGTGGCAGAAGAGGAAGTTCAGGAAGGAGTAGAGGAAGAGCTTCTTCTTCTAGCATACATTCGTTCTTTCCTCCTTCCACTACACCTGGTGCTCAGCCAGGAATTCGTGCTGCTATGGCTTCAGAACAACTGCACGATCAAGCAGATCTTGCAGTGGGCAGATGGTTTTATGATGCATGCATTCCATTTAATGCAGCAAACAGTTTTCATTTTCAAGCAATGGCAGATGCAATTGCTAACATTGGTCCAGGATACAGGATGCCCTCTTATCAGAAGTTGAGAGGGAAGATATTAGATCAGACCGTGATTGAAGTGCAGCAATACTGTTCGACTTTGAGACAATCGTGGAAGGAAACATGATGCACTATCATGGCAGATGGATGGACCGATAGGCGAGGAAGGACATTGCTAAACTTTCTTGTATATTGTCCTAAAGGACTCATGTTTTTGAGATCTCTAGATATGTCAGAGGAGAGGCACACTGCAGAGATCCTACAAGAGGAATTTGATAAGGTTATACAAGAGGTTGGGCTAGAAAATATAGTCCAATTGATTACAGATAATGCAGCTAACTACAAAGCAGCCGGAAAGGAGTTAGCTGATATTTATGGGACTTTCTACTGGACACCATGTGCAGCCCATTGTTTAGATCTCATCCTCGAGGACATCGGTGAGATGGATGAAATAAAGGCAGCAATTGAGTGTTGCCAAGATATTACAAAATTTATTTACAACCATGCATTTGTTTTATGTATGATGAGGAGATACACAGAAGGTGCAGAGCTTCTTCGCACGGCTGCAACTCGGTTCGCAACAAACTTCTTATCTGTACAGAGTATTGTGAGACAGAAGCAAGCTTTAAAGAGAATGTTCTCCTCAGATGAGTGGCAACAATTTGCAGAGTTGCCACAAAACAGAAGGAACAGAAAGTTAAATGAGATTGCAGAAACGGTTTTTAGAAGTCCATTTTGGAATGCATGTATCAGATTATTGAAAATTACTTGTCCTTTAGTGAAAGTTTTGAGATTGGCTGACAGCGAGGAGAAACCATCTATGGGCTACCTTTATGAAGCCATGGACAGGGCAAAAGAAGCAATCAGAAATAACTTTAATGGAAAAAAAAGAGATTATGTGCCCGTGTGGAAAATAATTGATAGTAGATGGAATAAACAATTGCATCAGCCTATTCATGCAGCAGCCTACTATCTAAACCCATCATTGAGGTACTCAGCAACCTTCAAAAGGGACGGTGAGGTTAATCGAGGAATCATTGAATGCATCGACAGATTAGTCCCTGATGAGAGCATAGTAGATGCGATACATCGAGAGATGGAGATATATGATAATGCTCTTCACTTGATGGGTTTGCCTGTTGCAATTCGCAACCGCTCTACGATGCGTCTAGGTACATTGTTTATTTTCATATTTAAGTTGCATCTTACATTACTGTGGATTATTATGTCTCTAATGTTTATATTTTTTTTACAGATGTTTGGTGGAACAGGTTTGGAAGTGATTGTCCAAACCTTAGAGATTTTGCAGTTAGAGTCTTAAGCCAAACCTGTAGTGCAACAGGTTGTGAAAGAAATTGGAGTGTTTTTGAACACATCCATACAAAAAAGCGCAACAGGTTGGAACACAAAAGGCTTAATGATTTGGTTTATATTCGTTATAACATGCGCCTTCGTGAAAGGTAATGTTGTATTACTTTCAAATTTTCAATTCGATATTATTTAACTTCAGTTTTCAATTGTTAATATTACTTACTAATTGTTTATCTTTGTTTGTGTCGTAGGCAATTAAAAAAAGTAAATAGAGAAGAAAGTCAGTTCGATCTAATAAGTTTGGATAATTTTGATATATTAGAAGATTGGGTTATGGAAGACACTGAAGAAAATGCCCTCCTAACAGAAGAAGACGTTGCCTGGATTAATTTGGAAGGAGCGCAACAACATTATGGAGATGAAGAATTTGATTTTGAAGAAGAAGGTGTGGGCGTGGCTGATGATGATGAGGATCTGCAACAAGGAGAAGATGAAGATTATTTAGTTGATGATCCTGATTACAATTTGTAAAATGTAACATTATATGTAACTGTAGTGTACTGTAAAGTGTAAACTATGTCTGTATTTTATTTTTTGGATTCAAAATATATAAATTTGGATGCAATTGTTCAATGTTGAATGCTTAATCTGTACTAAACTTACATTATATGAATTTAAAGCAATTATCAGATTTTTCCTAATTTTTTCCTGATTTTTTTTATTTTTACTATTTTTTATTAATTTTTAATTATTTTTATATTATTTTAATATTAAAGTACGATACGATACGATACGATACGCCCGTATCGTGGAGCCCAGCGATACACGATACGATACGCGTCAGACAACACTGATTAAGCCTTCTAGTATATCAATGTTATGACTGACTCCATCTCCTATTTGTTGTTTTTTATATTTTGTTTTTCAATCAGATTGTGAAATTATGAATTTAGTTGATCCCAAAAATAGCCGACAATAGAAAAGAAAAAGGAGTATCAATTAGTATTGGCCCTACTGAGAGTTCTAGTAGAAGTGTTCCTTAAGTTTAAGATCAACAACAAAAGTTACAAAACCTTCAATTTCAACCTCTCATGATGAAGCACCATCGTGGATTTATATATAAAGGGGAGAATCATACGAAGGTGGTGGAGGTAATGCACATTTTGTGTATAAATTTTGCAACATGAGTTTTACATTATCGTATACTAGAGTGAAGGCACATCTTTTAAAATTATCAAAACATGTATAAGAGCATGTCCGAATATTGATAAGAATTTACGAAGACAATTAATGAAAAAGCAAGATGAGTATGAAAAGAAGAATGAAATGAGTGAAAAAGAAACAAATATTCTATTATTTGGTGGATTCAAAGAAGATGTAGAAAAGTAAAGAAAGTTAATGTAAAGTGAGTTTAAAGGTTTTAAAGGAGTAATTGAAAAATCATTTAATGTAGTTGGAAGGGAGGAGATGGATAGAAAGGTTGGAAGATTTTTCTTTTCAAGTTCACTTCCTTTTAATGTAGCAAGAAATCCATATTGGAAAGATCTTATCACTTCATTAGCTAATTGTAATTTACATGGTTATGTTCCTCTAAGTTCTTAAAAATTGCGAACCATGATTCTTAAAGAAAAAAAAAAGTCAATATTGAAAGACTTTTAGAACATAAGAAGTTTTCATGGGAAACTAATGGTGTTTCTATTATTTCTGAAGGATGGAGTGATATTCAAAGGGGTTCACTCATTAATTTTGTTGCATATTTAATTAATGGGCTAATATTTTTGAAATCTGCATCTAGAGAAATCTTGAAAGATTTATTTATAGAAGTTATTAAGAGTGTTGGACTAGATAATATTGTACAAATAATCACTGATAATGTAGCTAGTTGTAAAAGTGTAGGGTTAAGTTTGGAAGGTGATTATCCACACATTTTTTGGACACCTTATGTAGCTCACAATTTAAATTTGACTCTTTCTTGTATATATAAGCAATCAAAAGATAAAGATAATTTTCGTGCATATGAATTGTGTTCATGGATTGAAGATATGATAGTAGATTGTATAAAGATAAGAAATTTTGTAATGAATCACCATTTAATTTCAGTCATATTAAATAGACATTCTCATTTAAAGTTGTTAAAGGTTGCATAAACATGTTTTGCTTATTTAATTATGATGGTAAAAGGATTCAACACAATCAAGACATCATTGGTTCAGATAGTTGTTGATCCAAGTTGGTATTTATATCGTGGTAACAAGGTTGAAGATCAAGTAAGGGCACAAGCAGTGAAGACTATATTCTTAATGATTTATGGTGGGACAAGGTATCATATTTTCTTGAATTCACATAGCTTATTTGGGAGATGTTGAGAGAAGTTGATAAAGATGAACTAATGCTTCATAAAGTTTATGAAATATGGGATACCATGATTGAAAAAGTTGAGTCAATAATTTTGAAGTACGAGAAAAAAGAACTTCATGAGATATCATCGTTTTATGATCATATTCATTATATATTAGTTTCAAGATGGGACAAAAGCAATACTACCTTGCATTATTTAGCACATTTTTTAAATTCAAGATATTATGGGAAGAAATGGTTGCATGATAGCACTGGGCGTACTCCTCCTAATCAAGATCCTAAAATAGCAAAGAATAGAAAAATGTGTTTGGGAAGGATTTATTGTGGCTCATACCTACCTAGGAAAGTAAATTTTGAATATAAAGTTTTTTTGTGGCAGACTAGAAGCAAGAGATTATCAAGGCCCACTAGATTGGTGGGCATGTTATGGATTTGAAATGCCTCTTCTTCAAAAGCTTGCATCAAAATTATTATCTCAACATGCTACTTCATCTTTTTATGAAAGGAATTGGAGTACATATTCTCAAATTCATAATATCAAAAGAAACAATCTCTCAAGTAGTCGTATTGAAGATTTGGTTTATGTCTATTTAAATCTAAGATTGGTTTCACGATATAATGTTGAGTAGAGATAACTAATTACTAATCTTTCAAAATTATTTTCTTTTCTATTAATAATGATGATTATATTTGATTTTTATTGTTATTTATTTGAATATATTACAGTGAAGGAGCATCAAAATATTGAGATACAAATCTGGAGAAATATCATTTAGATGACAGCCAAGATTTGCATGCCCTTAATATGGAACTCACTGATCGGATAGTCCCTTCAGTTGATAATATTGTTGATAGTGAAGATCTATAATTTATGAGGTAAAGGTTCATTTAATTTATCAACATTAAGATTCTGATTTTCTTTTGATTGACTTGTGTATTATGATGAAATTAGTAGTTGTTTATCGTTTTCATGTTTTGCTTTAATATAAAGTTGTATACTTAGTATGTTAATTGATGTCTCACTTGTTCTAGCTTGAATATTATATATATAATATTATATACCTTAACCATGTCACTATACTCAAAATTTTTGAAATTTGCCGTATCCTGCACCCGCACGTGTGTCCGCACCTGCACCCATGTGACATAGGTCTCAACTTCAGTTTCATTTGGCTGCAGTTATTATAGGTTTTATTTGTTTCCACTAATGTATCAGAATCTTGCCATTATCTGCTGTTTCAATCTCCAGAGTTTTGCAATTAAATGAAGCATTGAGGATCCAGATGCAGGTGCAGAAAAGATTGTGCGAGCAACTTGAGGTTTATCTTTCCACCCCACAAAGAGAAAGGGATGCCTTTTTAGTTTCTCTCAGTTGGTTCAATCGATGAGATCAATTTAAAAACTTCTACTTTTGATAGAAAGAATCAGTGCTTTTCCTGTGATACTTAGAAGCTCTATATTCTTTATATATTGAAATGACCAATCTTGTCTTTCAAAACTTAGGAACCGATTCAGGAATGGACCTAATTATGTTCTTGAGGTCATAGGAGTATGGGAACTGTGTTTCAGGTGGCCGGTTCATGTGCCGCCTGTTTGGCCATTGATTTGTACTATCTCATCTTTTGTGGTTTCTTTCAGGTGCAGAGGCAGTTGGAGTTGAAGATCGAAGCGCAGGGGAAGTACCTGCAGAAAATCATTGAAGAGCAGCATAAGCTTGGGCGTTTGCTTAAAGGAAGTGAGTCTTTTGTTCCACTCCCATCTGACGACAAACTCCCACAAGTTCTCTTAAGAGACGAAGGATGGAATCGCCCTGAGAATCACCTGCAAAACAGATTTGCAGTACCCCTGACTCTGCCTCTTGTGGTGCAGAGTACGGCTACGCATGGGAGGAGAATACCTTAGGCAGCCATGAGATTTTCAATGTTGACGTAGCAACAGATCCGAAAGAGAACAGTGACCAACCAGAATCAGATGCAAAACCAAGACTTATCCCACGCTGAGTGGGTTGACTACTTGGATCGATCGTCACTGTGCGCGAATATTGACCAACAAAACAAAGTTCACTACTGTTGTACTATTCGAGTGTGATGATGTGGGCACCCTAGGAGTCTGCTCAAATGTTCTCTGATTCCACTTGAAGCGAAATGTATTAGATGCAGCGTAAAGAAAATGAGTGTCAAATTGGGCCTGTACATATATTTTTTATGTAACGATTTTAATCAGTAGAAGCTCAAGATTCTTGTAAATTATAGAGTTCTTGGTGGTGTAACTTGGTGCGCCGTTGAAGTATGTATTTGGAAATCGAGTCCAAGAGTACTTTCACAATTCTGGGAGATAAGTAATTCGATTCATTCACATGCACCATGCACCATGCTTAGTTCTTTTGTAAATTCTTGAGAGCCCTTATCGGGTTGGTTAATGCTATTGTGCCATGATATCTGGCTGCTCGTGATTTGGTGCTTATATTGTCTTAATTTTTTTTTGTTACAAGGGGAAGCTCTTAACACACAAACCCACTCTCTGGGACCCAAACTCCCCACCAGCAGCATCGGTGCTAGAGTGCCCTGTCATTGAGCTAATGCTCTTGCTCTTGGTGCTGTTTTCTTTTGTTTAAACCTCTTATGCATCTTGTAGAAATCGCAAAAGGAAGACGGCTTTTTCAGAAAAATGACAGTAAAAATACATTCTCCGAAATTGGTTAGGAACAACAACAACAACTAAGCCTTTTCCCATACTAGACGGGGTCGGCTACATGGATTCTTTGTTTCCACAGATCTCTATCGTGTGCCATGTTAGCAGTTAACTCCCAATAAGCTAGATCATTCTTTATTGTTTCTTTTCAACACTTTTGTGGTCGTCCTCTACCTCTTTTAATACTTTCCAAATTTAGGTTTTCTATTCTTAAAGGTTCTTCTTTTGATCTTCTTTCTATATGTCCAAACCATCTTCTTTCTATATGTTCCGAAATTGGTTAGGAACAATTGGATAAAATAAGACAGATTTGCTTTTAAAGTTATAGTGCTATGACATCTATGAAAAACTAATTTAGGTTAGGACTTCAATTTAATAATGATCTCAAACCGTATGGACTAATTCACCAAAAAAAAACATATGAGCGACAGAGAAAAGGAAACACAAAATAATGCACAATCAGATTAGCTGAAGTAACCTAGAGCGGTAGCTGAAAGGCTGGGTGCTCTGACACCGTTGCTGCTGGTGGGAGTTCGACTCTCAAAGGGTGCATGTGTGGGCGGCGCACGGCTTCAGGCTAAAGAAGATGAGTTTGCTTCACAAGTTTTGTCATCTAATATAGCACTTATATACATTATAACCATCATATATTAGCATATTAAAAGGTAATGGAGCAGATTTAGGAATCAAACAGAAACCGATTGTTTGGGTTGCTTCTCCAAACATTAAGAACTCATAATATTTGTTTTTTTCTCCAGACACAGGATTTGTCATCTGACAGTTTTTGGCATATTGACTGCACTATAAGGGGCACATAAGAGAGCTATTTATTCACAGGTTGGTTTTTTAAAGATAAGAAGATCAAAGATAAGCTCGTTCCTTCACCAAACTGTGCCTGCTAATTCTTCTGCAGCTACAAGAGAAGTATTTAAGTTGGGGATGGAAAAGTCTTGGAAGGGTGATTATAATACTGTTTCAAACATCTGTATAGCAAGGACTGATCACGAATATACTTGGTAGGGTCATCTTAACTCCTCTGCTTAAAAGGAAATGGTCTTTAGAAGCTATCAGCCGTTCATCTTAATAATGCATGGCTGAGATTCTAAAGCACCAGAAGAATGTGTTTTGCCGTATGATTCAAGCTACACCGGACGAGAGCTCCTCTTCCCCTCGACTTGCCATGGAGGCGTACACCACAGTCCACAACAACCTCCTACAATAGGAAAAGCCCCCCGGCACCAACAATAAGAGAGAGAGAGAGAGAGAGAGAGAGAGAGAGAGAGAGAGAGAGAGAGAGAGAGAGAGAGAGAGAGACCTTCCTTTGGCAGAAAAAAGGGAGGATGGTTGATCTGTGGGTGATGTTGGTTGGAGCTGCGATTCCGGCAGTGGCAGCGGCGCAGGCGGCGAGGATGAGAAAGAGGAAGGTCGCCGAGGAAGAGCAGAGGGTCAAGAAGAAGAGCTCAGACGACGTCTTCGTCTGCGAGAGGGTCTGCACCTCCAAGCGCATGCTCAAGCGGGTAGGCGCCTTCTCCAAGGACCCGACACCGGAGACGTGCGTTACCGTCTGCGGCGTATCTGAAATCGATGCCTGCGCCGACGCCTGCGCCCGCACCGTCTGTGTCCACCCGCATCACGTCCCCAATTGGAACGACGTCTGCCTCCGGAGGTGCCAGAGCGAGTGCCTCAAGCTATCTGCCTCGCGAAACAATCAATGACCTGCGACCCAATTCGATCAAAGACCATTGCTTGCTCTTTATATTTGGTTGGTTTCTCATCTTTGCTTTCCATGAGTCAGGATTGGGGTTTATGGTTGTTGGTAGTTCGAATTTTGATGTGATATCATATGATGCATTTTAGTTGAATTTTGATGGGTTTAGTTGGTTTTTCATCTTGGCCTAGTTGGGGTTTATGGTTGGTGTGCAGAATCTTGATGTATCATGATATGTTTCATACTTTTGGTAGAATCAAAGAACAAGGATGTTTAGTTGCGGCTTCTCATTATCTTTATTCTTCTTACATGCGGGAGTGATGGATATTGCACGGTATTTTGGTAAAGTTTGATAGTTATGACTCCGTGCAGTGGAGTGCGCTGTCTTCTCTCTCAGCATGATGCGCTGGTGAGTTTATACCCAATGTGATGGTTGGCAAACGGAAAATGCAAATTTGGTGTTTGTTTTCCTTTGAAATTGGTTTGGTGCTTGTGGGTGTTCATGATTTCTCATCTTATGATCGATTTGCATTTTGTTTTTCAGTTAACTAACTTTGTTTACCTTCTCTTGTGTTTTATCATATTCTGGAATATGGTTTGGTCGAATTTTGAGGACAAACAGAGCTATCTTTGTTATGCAAATTGGTTTCTAAGAAAGGATTGTGCATCCTTAAATGTGCAAATCTTTGACGTAATGTTTAAAGGGAGTAATCTTGCTTTGCCTTATGCTTGGTTGGGTAGATAAGGTAGATTCTGATCGACATCCCTACTGTTTCTGGACTTTCCAATTCCATTTCCAGCAAACCTGGAACCTAAAATAACAAGGTACACTCTCTTTTTTTGTACCTTATATGCTGAAAGAAGTATATTTGATCTGGATTCTGATCCCATTCATCTATTGCAAAATGGCAAAACAGTGATATTTTCAGGGGAAACTGGTTTTTATTCTATCTTCTTCTCTGTGATGACTTTATGCATAGTTCTTGAATGTTGATACCTTTGATCTTGCTCTTTTGGAGTTACATGTGGTTATATGTGGGGAGGCTCTCTTCAATTCAGTGTTGATACTTGTACTACCCAAGAATAGAATCTGACCAAGGATATACAAGAAAGAAGCTCAACAAAGCATTAGACAAGCATGAGAAGGGCATTATAGCACATTGAGCAGGGTTTCGTTAGAACAAGAGAAAGTGAATCATGAATACTTGCAGAGTTCATTGGTTATGATAGAAAGCAAGGTTTAAGTAATTCAATCTCTAGATTGAATATGTGTTGTATAACCCACTTCACAGCTAGAAGTTCCGAGCTACTAACTCAAGGTGCCAATTTCATTGACAAATTCGACATGTATAAAAATGGGTAAATTCAAGTGTTGTTGAGACTGGATCATTGGTATGCTTCTGATGGCATATGTTCTTAAGCAGAACTGAGATTATTGTTGGATGCTACCCTTCATCTGGTGCAAACTTCTCATCTGCTTGGTCAAACCAAAGCAACGGAAATCTCCAGCAAACTATATTATTCTTGTCAATGAGATTATTTTGACTACTACATTATGCTCTCACTGCATATTCTGACCTCTCTCCATGTTCATGTAATGTCGGTGATCACCAGCATTAGGATGTTGATCGTATTACTATCTGGAACCACCTGTTATGATCCAGTTATCATTTTATTTTTTTGCGAGATAGTTCTTTTGGGCACTTCCATTGTTAAATATTTGGTGAATCAACCTAATGACTTGCCCTGATTTGGGACCTTATTTAATCTAGTTCATTTCTGCAGTTCCAGACCTTGGGATTTCATTAGATCCTCTTATTTTCTTTGACCTCTTTGAAGCTTCTATTTTCATCCCATGGTGTCATCTTTGTGGAAACAAAGAATCCAGGTAGCCGACCCCATGTAGTATGGGAAAAGGCTAAGTTGTTGTTGTTGTGGTGGTGGTGGTGTCATCTTTGCATACTCCAACGATGGATGCACTAGTCATAAATTTGTATTAGCATTTTCAATCAATGACAACTGCAAGAATTTGGTTTCAAAAATTGGAGAGCTAACCAGATAGAGCTCCAACGAGAAGGTGTGAGAAATTCTGAAGAAAAGCAGAGGTTGGTGTGAAAAGTGTTGGAGAAAACAAGAATGATCACAACAATGATCTTCAGGAGTTGAAGACAAAGGATGACAAAAGCTTGAGCAAAATGGTGACTCACGATCGATGTAACTGGTCACACTTAGCGGGAGAGAACTCTTGGTTTTATCTTCGGACCACATTATAGATTAGTTTCGGCTTTGGAAAAGGTCAAGGTTCATGTTCAACCAGTTAACCCTTTTTCACATATGTTGGATATTATGACGTGGATACAAGTGTGGGTGCATGGTGTTTATGATTTTTTATGAAACACTACATGGTGTTTCATGTGTGAGTTATATGAGTCGATCTCCAGTAACTCACAAGCAGCTCGGTTCGCCTGCACCCTAGCCCTTCACCTCCACTGAGTTGTCTCGAAATTACTCACTCTCCCATGCACAAGTGTGTGTGCAAGGAATGAAAGGTTGCTGCGTCAAGGGAAAAGTTTTGTTGGGGACAGCAAATGTTGTAATAGCTTTCGAGGAACTGCAAACATATATGCATTCTTGTTGAAATGGTTTCTGAAATAAATTTTGCTTCCTCTTTTTTTTCAAGAGAAAAATTTGCTACGTAGATGTATACAAACCTGGAGTGAGAAAAAAAACTGCATCTTCCTACTGAAGGATGCACCTGAGATTGCTCTTAATGCAGTCATTTTCGATCTCCCTTGTGAGTTCGCCACCTTAGAGAACCATGATAAACCTAATGTGTTAACAACTCCAGTTTGTGAAAGAAAAGCTCACACTAAATGCTTCCCAATGCGAAAGGGTGTGGTGGATGGTCCATCATGCGATCGTACTAGTTCATCTGATACAATTTAACAACATAATTTCGCGGTGCACACAACAAAAATAAAGACCTCACTTTTTATCGGTTGGCTGGCGCAATATCGATCCGGCAAGCTTACTTTCTTTGAAGCCTAAAAGTGAGAAGGGACAGGACCAATGTACTGCAAAAGAAAACCCATGCATGGAAACAGCATTATGATTATCATAAGTGAGAAAATTCCAAGTTTTCATATGAAAACTTGAATGTATTCCTACAATTTTGTTATAGTAGAACAACAATCTGAATAACGAAATAGGCAAATGTTTCAAGCTTCAAGAAAGTTTATCAGAGTTCTAGGTTGACCCGAGAATCCAATGCAAAATTTGAATGAAGTTGGCGATGAATTCACGCAGAAGGCATTCAGGAAGTAAACATTTGTGCTCACAATTGTAATTGTCCCTTACATCGAAGTCACTACTTAATTCAAACCAAAACCAAACCCTTTCCCACGTTAAGTGAAGTCTTAATCGCCGTTGGGCTTGATATTTTAGCATTTGGCTCCATAAAAGCAAGACCATGTTATGCCAACAGAAGTCTTGTGAAAAATCGAGCTCTGTATCCATTCCTTTGATCTCGGTCCTTTCTAACTTCCAGTTCTTCTGGATATCTGGCATAGTTTGATAATGCTGAGCAGCCGATGCAGTGAACCACTCGAAGTTCATCCAACCTCGGTCCTTAAAGAGACTGCTCTTACTCCACACTCTAGTTGTGTACCTTCTCGAGGATTGGCTACTGGCAATTTTCTTCTTAGAAAGTGGTTCTTACCCTGCCTGCTTCAAGTTCCTTACTTGTAAACCCCTGCCCAGAATAAGAATCCTTGAAAATTTCTCATTCTATAGAAATTTCACCTCGTTAATCCAAACACACCCCCATATTTTCATCGAGTGCAGTATCAGTTGACCAATTTTGTCCCAGAACAGCATGTTCTGGCAGCAGGGCTAGATTGGAGTTATCGTTGATAGCATGCCATTTTCACTGCATTGCAGCAGTGCTATATGAGTGGCGTTGAATCTCCAATTATTCTCCATAGTCCGATCATTGACTCTGTCACGGTGTTAATTTTTGAAGAAAAATTTTTCAAAGGCTTTTAACACCCGTGATGGCTAGAATCCGTTTGGATTCTATCAGCCCCTCACTATACCGATCTTTTCATCGATTCCCACGGTTAAGACAAACACACTTGTTCAACTGAAAATACCTTCCTTAATTGAACACCCAGCAACACACCAAATTGATCACCCTACTACAATAGGGGTTTTCCTTACGCTAGTAAAGGATTCAACTGAACCCACACAAGAAGCTTGCCTAGCTAGGACGAGGAGAGGTTTACCAAACCAATCCCAACACCAAACGACTGAGGCAGACGCGCTGCGTGAGGGATGAAGGCTGGCGCTAACTGGCAGGGACCGGACGGCTCCTGTCAAGACAAGGCACGATTGTACCGCGCCCACTGCTGCTGCAGGAAAGGGGGTTCGTGCTGTCGAGGCTAGGCATGGCTGAACCGTGCCCTTTGTTGCTGCGGGAAAAGGGGTTAATCCCTTCGACTGTGCGCGCAGCACCCTGCTGAAGCACCTCGGCTGAAGGTTGAAGGAAGAAGGATGGTCATCAAGGGCTGAAGACCCTTCGGTTGGCACCTGTGGATGAGGCTTCAAATGGTTGGGCGTCGGGAGAAGGGGTTCTCGGCTGAGGCTGGGAAGAGGCGCATGGCTGAAGGCACCTGGGGAGGTTTACGACGCTAGACTCCTGGCGCCCGACTGAAGAAGACTTCTACACTGCACCCGTGGAGGCACCTGTTCGGCTCTGCACGAGGCTTTTCTCTGCACTCTCTCTCTCAGTTCTGCAAGTCCCTCTCTCCTCTGCAAATGTGGGAAGGTCGGCCCTTAAAAAGAGCCTGGCCAGTTGGCCTCAAATCCAGGGGGGCGGTTAAGCGTAACCGCTCCCGCTCGCTGGGCGCGGAGCGCTGGGCGTAACCGCTCTCGCGCGTTGGGCATGGGGTGCTGGCCTGCTGCCGCCCGAGAAGCGCGGGGCGCTGTCCTGCGGCGCGCGTCAGTGCGAGGTCCACCTGTCCACCCAGGGTCTAACCATCGACCCTGCTGCTTCCACCTGTCCTGGCCGACCCTAACCAGGCCAGGACCTAACCGACCTACACCAGACCATGCCCTAACTACCTAGGACTCAGGTCACCTTGACCCTATTAGGACCGAACCACACCTAACCTAGGGTTAAATCAACTTTGCCTTGGTAAAGCTTAACGGACCAACTTAACCTAACCCATGCCCGACTAGTTCCTAACCAATTAGGCTCGGTTTGACTCAACCCAATTTGACTCACACGTCTAACCTAGACATGACCTAGTCTCGACTTGGACCTAACTCGACTAAACCTAGGTTCACATCACTTGACTCAGGTTTATAAACACACCCGGCCATTACAAAGACGCATATGTACAAGGACTAAGTACACTTTACACATGATGAAGCCCTCCGGATGAGGGGTGCGCGCGTGCCCACGAACTCACGTCCGTGACACCTCTCCTCCAACGAAATTCGGACTCGTCCTTGAGGCCGTGTGGTAGTCTCTCAGCAACTGCTCGTACTGCCATAGTTGTGCGCATGGCACCCATGAATCGTCATATGCATTTCTGCCTGTCCACTTAACCAGATACTGAGTCTGTCTGCAAGGTCCGGCTCCCTGGAGTCAGTGAGCGATGATGGCCTCGACTGCTGGTATGTCCTCTCGGACCAGCGGCAGTGGTCGACGATCCAGCCTCTCTGGTTCTTCGAAGTACTTCTTCAACTGTGACACGTGGATGATTGGATGGATCTTCAATCGATCGGGCAACTCCAGTGTGTAGGCAACGGCACCTACCCTTTGTATCACCTTGAATGGTCCGTCGTACTTCAGCTTCAAGCCCATGTGACTGCCTTTGTATACCTGCTTTCGGATATAGTCCGGTATCCGAAGCCACACAAAGTCTCCAACTTTGAACTCAACTGCCCTCCGATGCTTGTTCGCCTGCTTGATCATACGGGCCCCAGCTCTCTCGAGCGAAGCTTTCGCTTCCTTGTACGTTGTCTGCCTATCTCGTATCTCACGCAAGGCTGCGGGACAATGACCAGTCTCATTTCCTTGTACAAGCTCTAGGGGTCCAAGCGGCTGCCAACCCAATGTAAGCTCAAAAGGAGTCTTCCCAATAGACGAGCTTTTATGTGAGTTGTAACTGTACTACGCTACCTCCAGAAGTGACACCCAATTCTTCTGGCTGGCAGACACATAATGACGCAAGTACTCCTCAAGCATCGCGTTGAGTCATTCAGTCTGTCCGTCTTGGGTAAGAACACCTCAGAGTGCTCGGTCACTCACGTTCGTGTGTACCTCAAAGGGTTTGCTGAAATCTGAAAGACGTAGTATTGGTTCCTGACAGATCAAGGCTTTAAGGGCCTCAAATGACTCTACACACTTGGGTGTCCAATCCCAAGTTCTTCCCTTCTTCAGTAACTCGGTCAATGGCACTGCTACCTTCGAAAAGTCTCTGATGAACTTCCGATAATAGTTGGCCAAACCTAGGAAACTCCTCAACTCATAAACATCTCTAGGAGTTTCCCATCCCTCAATAGCACGGACTTTCTTGGGGTCCATGCGGATTTTACCTCCGCCAATGATGTGACCAAGAAAAGTAATAGTGTTCCTCGCAAACTCACATTTTTCTCTCTTCACATAAAGAGAGTGTGACCTGAGTCTCTCAAAGACTAATGTGAGGTGTCGGATATGCTCATCCAGGGTCCGACTATAGATCACAATATCGTCGAGATATACAACCACGAACTCATCAATGTTCCCTGCCAATACCTCGTTCATCAACCTACAAAATGTCGTTGGAGCATTTGTGAGCCCAAAAGGCATCACCAGGAACTCATATGCTCCGTATCGAGTCACCATGGCCGTCTTGGCCTCATCTCCAGGTGCAATTCTCACCTGCCAGTAACCAGATCGTAGGTCCAACTTCATGAACCACATGGCTCCGCCAAGTCGATCGAAAAGGTCTGCTACTAGTGAGATCGGGTAGCGATCCTTCACCGTTACCTTGTTCAATGCTCGATAGTCAACACACATCCGTAGAGAACCGTCAGATTTCTTCTGAAACAGTACTGGCGATTCAAAGGGTGACTTAGAAGGTTGTATCATCCCTACTTCCAGGAGCTCCCCCAACTATTTCTGGAGCTCTTTCAGCTCTAGAGGACTCATCCTATACACGGCACGGGCTGGCGTTTTCGCCCCCGGTTCCAGCACGATCTCATGGTCTATGCACCGCCTAAGTGGTAAAGTCTTCGGAAGATCTGTCGGCATCATGTCTTGGAAGTTGAGCAGGACATGGTCAATCTCATGTGGAATCCTAAAGTCTCTGGAGTCTATCTCATCTTCTCTCAAGACAGCTAACAACATGGGGTGGCATTTCTAAAGGCCGGTCTTAAGCTGCATTGCGGACAAGTAAATTGCTCCGCAGGTCAGAAGATTAGGAGCTTTACCTGGGTCGCATTGAGGTACGAATCCAGGTTGGGTAGGATCCACGCACATCAAACCTCCGAGGTATGGGGCAGCCATCATGCTCGGTGCCCTGAAGAAGTCGCATCCAAGAACTACTCCAAAATCGTCCATCGTGCTAACGATGAAATCCAAACTACCGCTCCAACACCCAACTTTGAGGCTGCAAGCTCTGGCTAATCCAGTCACTCTAGAAGCACTCGTATTAACCGTCTTCAATCATTGCTCTAACTGCTCTAGCCGTAATCCCCACTGTGTGACTAGAGATGTGGAAATAATCGAGTGAGATGCGCCGGTGTCTGCTAAGGCGCGCATTACGGTTGTACCTAATTGTGCTTCTACGAACACCAGACTATGGCATGGTTCTTCTCGCACACATGCGGCACCTAAGAGCTGGAACGACGCTGCTTGGGTGTTGGAGCTAGGGCCAGCATCCTCTGTTGCTTCCTCTGTGATCATTGTGGCAATTTTTGCCTTCTTAGGACAAAATCTCATCAAATGCGGACCTCCACAAATAAAACATGTATCCTGATTCTTCGAATATCTTGGAGGCATGTTTTTGCCTTTACTATTTGATCATTTCTTTGATTTCCCAGATGATCCCTTATACTTCTTTTCTTTGTTCTATTTCTTAGACTTACCTTTACTCGATTTCTTCTCCTTTTTCTGGGATTTTCCATCAGTCTTACTAGACCTCAAGTCCACTAACGTCTCAACTGCTGCGATTGCCTCAATGACGGTCGAGGGATCTCGACGCCTAAGTTCAACTTGGGCCCAGGGTTGTAATCCCTGCTCGAAGTAGAACAACTTGTCATCTTTTGCCATTCCCCTGACTTCTAAGAGTATGGAGCTAAATTTCTGCACATACTCATGTAGAGTACCTGTGCATCTAAGTTTGGATAGAAGCTCTCTGGCTATGTGGCCACAGTTTGTAGGTGTGAATTGATTCCTAAGTTCCATGCGGAAACCTTCCCAAGTCGTGGAAAGTGAGGCACCACCACTGGTGGCTGCGTCCTCTAAGGTACGCCACCATAACTTCGCATCATTTCTAAGAAAGACGGTAGCCACTAGCACTCTACAGTTTTCGGCTACTTGGGATACTTCAAAGTATCGCTGCAAATCCCATAGAAAATTCTCTAAGACTTTCCTATCTCTAACACCACTGAAGGGTGTCGGCTCGGGGATCTTCACTTTCGAAGAGTCAAAGTTAAGAGTGCGTGCCGTTTCACGCGAACCTACAGGGAAAATCAGAGTATGAAGTGGGGTTCCCATGTCAATGTCGGGTAGCAACTTGTACGGCTAGTTGGTTCTGGTTAGCCTTCATGGAGTCCTGAGTGGCTCTCATGGAGTCTTGAGTTGCTCTCATGGAGTCTTGGCTGGTTTATAACGCCTCCAATCTCTGCAGCAAAATAGTCATAATGTCATCTTCTTTAGTCCGTTGGCAAGGACTGGCTTCTTTCCCTATTGCTCTCCTGGTCTTCGGCATTTTATTATGATACTTTTTGAGTTACAAGACCAATACAACCGAACAACAACCGAACCGAAACAAATTACAGACTTAGAAAAAATTCTGAAGACTGCACAGATGATTTCTGACCTGACTTCAGACTCTTCCAAAAACAAGTACAGACACTGAAACTGAAATCCAAAGTTACAGGACTGTACTATAGAGAATAACTACACCAAAATTCGGTTGAAACCGACTTCGTTTGCTTAGTCAAACACGCTGTCAAAAAACGCCAAAATCCACATTTTTTGGTTTTTCTGCAACTTGCTGAAAAGCGGTTTTCCGGCGGTTTCTACCACTTTTTCCAGCGAATCCTCTGCTGACATGTCCACCTGAACCTGCTAGGTATCACTGCCACTTAACAAGCACTTTGTTAGTTTTAGGTTTTACAAAAACAGATCCAAAATCCACGGATTTCTGTGAAAACACAGATTCTGCAAATCTGGTTTTCAGGCCCACTTCGGTCAAGTTTTCTGAACACCTGTCGATGTGTTTTCTTCCAACCAAGTACTTTATGTCAAACCCTACCAAAAGTACTACACCCGGGAACAAATTCCTTTCTGTTCCAAATACTTTAACCTTTCCAAAACTGTCTTTGAAAATCGGAAAAATCCACCTGTTCCAATTTTCGGTTTTGTTCCAAATTTAGTTTTCAATCAATTTTTTTGTCAAAAACTCAAGGAATCGAGCCTACGACTGTCACGGTGTTAATTTTTGAAGAAAAATTTTTCAAAGGCTTTTAACACCCGTGATGGCTAGAATCTGTTTGGATTCTATCAGCCCCTCACTATACCGATCTTTTCATCGATTCCCACGGTTAAGACAAACACACTTGTTCAACTGAAAATAACCTTCCTTAATTGAACACCCAGCAATACACCAAATTGATCACCCTACTACAATCGGGGTTTTCCTTATGCTAGTAAAGGATTTGGCTGAACCCACACAAGAAGCTTGCCTAGCTAGGACGAGGGGAGGTTTACCAAACCAATCCCAACACCAAACGATTGAGGCAGATGCGTTGCGCGAGGGATGAAGGTTGGCGCTAACTAGTAGGGACCAGACGACTCTTGTCAAGGCAAGGCACGGCTGTACCGCGCCCACTACTGTTACAGGAAAGGGAGTTCGTGTTGTCGAGGCTAGGCACGACTAAACCGCGCCCTTTGTTGCTGCAGGAAAGGGGGTTTGTGCTGTCGAGGCTAGGCACGACTGAACCGCGCCCTTTGCTACTACGGAAAAAGGGGTTAATCCCTTCGACTGTGCGCGCGGCACCCTACTGAAGCACCTCGACTGAAGGTTGAAGGAAGAAGGATGAAGGCTGGTCGTCAAGGGCTGAAGACCCTTCGGTTGGCGCCTGTGGATGAGGCTTCAAATGGCTGGGCGTCGGGAGAAGGGGTTCTCGGCTAAGGCTGGGAAGAGGCGCACGACTGAAGGCACCTAGGGAGGTTTACGGTGCTAGACTCCTGGCGCTCGGCTGAAGAAGACTTCTGCACTGCACCCGTGGCGGCACCTGTTCGGCTCTGCACAAGGCTCTTCTCTGCACTCTCTCTCTCAGTTCTGCAAGTCCCTCTCTCCTCTGCAAGTGTGGGAAGGTCGGTCCTTAAAAAGAGTTTGGCCAGTTGGCCTCAAATCCAGGGGGGCGGTTAAGCGTAACCGCTCCCACTCGCTGGGAATGGAGCATTAGGCGTAACCGCTCCAGGGCGCTGGGCGTAGCCGCTCCCGTGTGCTGGGCGCGGGGCGCTGGCCTACTGTCGCCCGAGAAGCGCGGGGCGCTGTCCTATGGCGCGCGTCAGTGCGAGGTCCACCTGTCCACCCGGGGTCTAACCGTCAACCCTGCTGCTTCCACCTGTCCTGGCCGACCCTAACCAGGCCAGGACCTAACCAACCTACACCAGACCATGCCCTAACTACCTAGGACTCGGGTCACGTTGACCCTAACCAGGCCAGGACCTAACCGACCTACACCAGACCATGCCCTAACTACCTAGGACTCGGGTCACCTTGACCCGACTAGGACCGAACCACACCTAACCTAGGGTTAAACCGACTTTGCCTTGGTCAAGCTTAACGGACCAACTTGACCTAACCCATGCCCGGGTAGTTCCTAACCAACTAGGCTCGGTTCGACTCAACCCAATTTGACTCACACGTCTAACCTAGACATGACCTAGTCTCGACTTGGACCTAACTCGACTAGACCTAGGTTCACATGACTTGGCTCGGGTTTATAAACACACCCAGACATTACAAAGACGCATATGTACAAGGACTAAGTACACTTTACACATGATGAAGCCCTCCGGATGAGGGGGGCGCGCGGGGCGTGCGCGCCCATGAACTCACGTGTGTGACAAACTGTGTGATTATATTTATTTGGAGCCTATCATCTATCTTATAGAGTTCATGGAGTATTGCATTATTCCATCTTGAGGTATAGGGCACACACCCTTGTGCTTTCTAATGGAACTTGTAAAAAAAATGAAACATGACCTATTACAACAAACTTTGTATGGCTAAAAATCCTTCAATCTGGATTCTGTCCATAAATAGTGCTACTTGTTTTGAACACATGGTTTTAAATGCATGAGTTTGCAGGTAAATAGTCTACCTGGCCCATTTGATGTTGCATTGAATCTTCATTAGTCGATCGGGAATAATGGCCTTTATTGGATTGATCAAGGAAAACACCTGAGGGTCTCGATACGACAAAACCGAGGCTGAGAAAAACGAATTTAACGAAAATGAATGTTTTGAAACGTCAAAGAAAACAATAAATGCAGGAACATAGACGCGAATGTACGACCAAAACCGCGAAAAAGAGCCACGGAAACAATAAAGTTGCGATAATAGTTGGAAAAGACAGAATTCGAAAGGAGTCGAAACTCACTTGGAAACGAAGTTGCGATAAAAGTTGGAAAAGACAAATAATTCGAAATGAGTCGAAGCTCACTTTGAAACGAAGTTGCGATAAAAGTTGGAAAAGACAGAATTCGAAATGAGTCGAAGCTCACTTGGAAACGAACGAACAGAAAGCAACGAGAAGAAGCTTTCCCTCCGTCTGTTCGCTCCTGAAACTTCGGCTTTTATAAGAGAGTGAGAGAGAGAGAGGGGGTGCTTCTTTCTACTAACTATGACTATGACTATGCAAGATTAGACGATCAAGTCATCTTCTTTTGTTCATATACCGATAGCATCTTGGCTATATTATCTGTCATTAATTGTATATAAGGGTAAACATAGGAAAAACACTCTTTTCTCTCTCTTTACGAAATTGAAACTGCAATGACTATACTAACCTCACTCTTTCTATAAATACCGATTGTGCGGTCGGGTCGGTTCTGATATAGGTGATGCTTAGTTTGGATCATCCAAGTACGAGTCCGATCCGAGGTTGAAAGCGAAGTGCTCACTAAAAGCTTGGATCTTGCTTAAGCTAGCTTACTGGATCTGTAAAATTTGGGCAGATAATACCCAGTTGGAACTCGATTTTACATTTTTACGTAAACTTATATAAAGCAAAGGCTTCTTTTTTGAATAATTCTTCTTGATAGTAAGTGCTTCTTAAACTACATAAAACTGAAAAAGTGTGAAAAGGAAAACACCCAGCTCAAATGACAGCGCTACTTGGCACCGATGCTGTTGGTGGAGATTTCGACTCTTAAAGGATGGATGCATGGATGTGTGTGCTAGACTTCAGCCTCTTCTTGTAACCAAAAAATATAATATATATATATATATATATATATATATATATATATATATATATATATATATATATATATATATATATATATATATTGTAACCAAAAAATATTATATATATATCAAATAACACTAATGCCTAAGATTAAGAGTTTGGTTTTGGTTTTTGCTTACTGACCAGGATCCGAAACTACTCATGTGAACCTTTTAAGCCATCCTCCAAGTGATTTTAAGCCAATGTTGAACACCAACCTCGGTATTTTGCCTATTCTTGTAGCAGAAGCTGATGCGGCTAGGGGTCGACTCACAAGTTGAAGGTCATGAGTTCAATACCCAGTCAGTTAAAGGCCTAACCCCGAAAAAGAAATGAGATTGATCTTCAAATGTGGATCCAGAATTGAATAGGGATCCAGTTACATTGGTTGTCTGTTACATCGTACCTGAATGCGGATTTGGGTTTGGATTTTTAATTATCCAAACCCATGGTTAAATAAAAACAATTTGGTACCCCTGATGGCGTGCGTCGCTTTCAACTTAAATAACAAATGCCACCCCTTCGTCGTGACCGGGGTCGGACAGAAAAAATAACAAAAAAGGCCTTGATCGATTTCGTGTTTTCAGAAACGGGCACAATGATTTATAATTTGATTCAAGGCGCAAAGGTTACTGGAACCTTTTCATTTTCACATACAAATTTATGATACAACTAAAGCTCTTGACCATGCATGTATGCTCACCCACTGGGCGAGCACGGGTTCCTGAAGGGCACATTTAGTTGTGCCTTGGCTCGGTTCAGCTCTTCCTTAGCTCATGTTAACTTTTATTTTTTGGTTACAAGAGGACGCCCAAGCCTAACACACACCGGTGACGGATCCGGTAAAGTGAGGCATGTGTCTTACCTGAAATTTCAAAAATTACTTGATTCGCTTTTGTATATAAGAAAATATAAGTGTTTTGTGAACGTGAAATACAAATATGTCTCATTCCAAGAGAATTCATGGGTCAGTCACTGACCCACACCTACACATCAACCCTCTTAGGAGTCAAACACCCCACCAACATCAATGACACTAGAGCGTCATGCCGTTGAGCTTACGCTCTTGGTGCTAAGCTCATGTTAACTTGTTTTGAGGAGTTTAGTTCGTATTAGTTACATTGCTACGAACTGAAACCACCTAAGCAGGTCTATTAAGCTCACTCTTTAGTTGTATGAAGCTCTGGTTTGCAGCTCAGTAGATTAAACATGAATGAGCTCAAGATGACCTGACGCAACTTGATTGCTTCCTTGACCCGTGATTCGACCAGGCTTCATCGAGCAGAGCTTGAAGTAATCGAAAGGCACCTTAATGAATGCATGTAGATCCGTTTCATGGTGGAGATCATCATCATATCGGATCCTTAATCGTTGGTGTAGGTCCAACCCGTTAGGACAACCCTTTACTCACAAGAAACCTTGAGTGGTGCCCATAAAGAATGCGTGCGTTGAAGGAGAAGCCTAGTTTGTTCATCACAACATGCATTCCTTCTTTATATTGTGGTGGCCCATGTATGATGCTTACTGGTTTTAGAACGTGTTTGTTCATTTGCTAGAAACTTGATGTAGTTTTGAGCTGTAATTAGGATGGAGTTATCTTTGTTTCTTAATTCAACCAGTACATTCATAAAAGATATGAAATATTACATCAATTTTGTTACGAGCCAACTGATCGATCACACAGCTACGCAAGACTATTATGATCAATGGGGGATCTACATTAAGGTGACGTGAGGTGGCCACCCCACCTAAAATTTGGAAAACCAATGGAAAAGTTACACGGGATGATCAAATCCATGGTCTCTATGCATAGTTCGCCCCACCTCAAATTGTTGAATAGGAGCTTTTTCCCACGTACAAAAGAATTCTTGATCCGCCACTGATTCTTTTTATTATGTATCTTTTATATATAATTCCTTTAATTTCTAAAAGGTCATTTTTGGCTGCAAGAAGAAAGGATATCTTCTCCCTTTTTCATTCCTTTCATTTTTGCCCTTTTTTATGACAAGGTACTCTTTTCATGGTAAACTACGGAATGACACCATACTATGTGTCTCTGGTGAATGAGTTGACCACCTGCTCACTTGTTAAACATAAATTATGCATATCACAAACTTTTGTCGGTGTTGGTCACTCTTTGATTGCTAATTTTTAGATGGATATACTTCCACTCCATTTTAAGAAACAACAAAACCCAAAAATTCTACTCGGTTTCTATAGAATCTACACTTCTAGAAATTTGCAATCAGTTTGTTTTCTCTTAACTGATCTAATACGACCTTTATATGTTGCAAATGAAGATCAATAGTGACACTATATATCAATATATCATCAAAATATGCAACAAACTTATCAATGAGAGGCCTCAAGGTATGGTTCATCAATCTCATGAAGGTGTTGGGCACATTTGTGAGGCCAAATGGCATCACTAGCCACTCGTACAACCCGAATTTAGTTTTGAATGTTGTCTTCCATTCATCTCCCTCTTAGATACGAATATAATGGTATCCACTCTTTAGATATATCTTTTTAAACAACTTAGCATCATGTAATTCATCTAGTAAATCATCGAGTCTAGGTATGGGATACATATACTTAATGATAATTTTATTCAACATCTGTACACAATCTCATGGAACCGTCTTTCTTGAAAATGAGTAGGGTAGAAACAACAAGGGGACTCATAGATTCACGGATGTATCCTTGCTTAAGTAACTCATCCACCTGCCTCTATAACTCTATGGTGTCTTCAAGATTTCTCCTATAAACCAGTTTATTGGAAAGGGACATACCAGGTAGGAAGTCAATGTGATGTTCTATTCCTCTGAATGGGGGTAATCCTGGTGGGAGTTCAACTGAGAATAAATATTTGTAATCCGTTTGCAATTGTTGAACCTCTATTGGAACATCTTCACCTTGATATGATGACATTAACTTAACAAATAATAAATAAGTAGGTTGCTTCAATTTAAGTGCTCTTTGTGCAATTCGGGGGAAATGAACAAACTCTTCCTAGTTTTAGTTGGTTGAACAGGAACTCCTTTGGATGGTTAGTCGGGAGTTAAAAGAGTTACTATAATTCTTTTTTCATCATTGATAAATGTATAAGTATTATGAAATCCATTATGTGTAGTATGCTTATGAAATTGCAAATAATGACCTAATGATAAATAACACGCCTTCATGAGAATAACATCACAAATTATCATCCTTATACAATCTTCAAATAGAAAAGGGGATTAAAACCTGGTGAGTTACCATGAGCTCTCATTTTTTGTCCAACAATTACAACTTGTATGGTTTAGGGTGAGGTGTTTTTAAAAACTGAAATTTTGATACAATTCTTTAGATTCAACATTTGTGCAACTCCCTCCATCTACAATAAGTGAAGAGATCTTTCCATGAATAATACAACGAGAGTGAAAGATAGTTTCCCTTTGAACCGGATTAGGTGTAGCCTTTGCTTGGAGAATTCTATGCGCCATCAACAATTCACCCTCATCTTCACCTTCTTCTATTTATTCCAAATTTGTTTCTAGTTCCGGTTCACTTTCACTCTCAATTTCTTCTTTCGTGCCATTGATGATCATCACCTTTTTATTGGGGCATTATAAGACATTGTGTCTTCTTCTCAATCATTTAAAGCATTTGATGTCTCTGGTCCTTGAAGAAGGATATTGAATGTGAGGATTTTTACCATGCTCTTTCGTCGCTTGAGCTGAAGAATTGTTGAAGGCCTATCATTGCTTTTTTGCATCATGCCCCTTGAGGTTATGTTACACATTCATTCCTTTGTCAAGTTTGTGCGGTTTCTATTTATACCTCTCTTAATTTATCATTCAATCTTCATAGCGAGTTTGAAGACTTCTTCCAAACTCACAAAAAATTGGAGCTCCACCACATTATCTATGTCTCGATTTAGACTACCAACGAATTGGGCTATGGATTATTCTTTAGGCTCCTATAGTTCACACCCCAATCTGAGCATTTCAAGGTCTTTAATATAATCCTCTACGGACATTCCATTCAGTCTCAAATTTTGTAGGCATAAATAAAGCTCTTGCCTATAATACTATGACACAAATCTTTTGATCATTAATCTCCAACTTCTAATCTCTTTTTCACCATCCCATTGTCACTGGTCTTTGGTACTCTCCCACCATAAGTTCACATATTCTGTAAATTCTAATGTTGCAAGCTTAACTTTCTTTTTTTCAAAATAACTATAAAACTTATAAATTTTATCTACCTTTTGTACACATTCTAAGTACCTCGGGTGCGCTTGATCCTTTGAAAGTTGAAATGTTAAGTTTCGGGCATGGTTATGATTCATTTCGTGGTACCCTTAACTTTGCTCACCTATTTTCTATTGCTGGTAGGGTTTCTTTTGCTTCTATATTATCATCTAAATTTGCAATGAGTAAGTTGGAACTAGATGGATGGTGGAACTGTTCACCCAATTGAACATGTGCATTGGTACTCAGTTATATCATCATTTGCTTTAGTTGTCTCATTTGAGAAATATTTTCTTCTAACCTTCTTTTTACAACAAGCAATCTCACATTATTGAAAGATACTCCTCAATGTGTAAGAAAGGGAGGCATTTGAGTCGATACTGGCACCATTGTTGTTGCTTAAGGCACTCATGATATCAAAATATCTACCAGCAAGCACAATGACAATTTTTCAGATGAAATCTAATGAAAGCACCAAATATTGTGTTGCTTCACCTTGAAATGAGATAGCTAAGGAAATGGGTTTGATGAAAAGTAAGAAATAGAAAAAAATACTAACCAGCTTCAAATATGCCACAACAAGAGTTGTTGAAAAAGAGAGGAATCTATGGCTCACCACTAAACCTTGAAGGCCTAGATAGGAGAAGAAAAAATTCGTAACTTCCTTTAATGCAATCAAACCAAAAATCCCTTTTCATCCACAAAAATGAGTATTTATGCTGGAAAGAGGCCTCCCAACTTACCCAATCAAATAGACAATAATAAATGTTGCTCTTTACGGTATAATTATGACTAAACAATCCACCTCCCACTTAATCAATAGAACAAAAGGTGAAATAAGTGTATTTTAAAGCTCAAAATAGGAACCTTAGATCACAATACAAAATTTAATGGATCTACTTAAGCATCAAAACAAATCCACTAAATCTGGAATTGCTGAGTCCTAACCCTTGATTGGGACATGGGTCCTTTAGTGGACTCTTGACTTTGGACACAAATACCATTCGAGTGGGGTTTATCTTCGATGACCTCATTATATTTCATCTGAAGTAACCAAATAATCAAACCTACATTTCATGTATTTTCTTCTTATTATACTAAGTCAGAAGCCTTTACCTTTTAATGTTTCTCTCCATAGTTCCAATTTTTTCTTACTTTTTCTTTAGACTCATCCACTAAAATAATATCATACATAAATAGCATATACTAATATACTTTATCTTCAATAAGTTTTATTAACTCGTTAATAACCAATGTGAATATATATGGATTTAAAGATAATCCTTGATACAATCCAATATTAGTACTTATATTTTCATCAAAAGGCTTATGGAAATATTCATTTTATCTATTTTTAATATCACTACTTACCATTAAAATCTTTTCTTCTTTATCTTTAATGCATCTAACAAAAATAATATTCTTTTATCTCTAGCCTTAACTATTCTAAAGTATCATTTTACTTTCTTTTGAATTGAGATTTTATATAAACTCTTTTAAGGTTTAGCTTTGCTTTACTTATAGTCTTTTTTGCTTCTTGTTTTGCTTTCTTATAAACCTCCATAATGCAATTTATAATATACCCTCTATGCCTTAGTTTTATCTAGTACCACTTTACTCAACCACCAAACTTTCTTTCTCTCTTGGATTCACCTATATCTTTTGCCACTTGCCTAATATGTTTATCTCATATGTCACACGTTGTATATATATAATTTCAAGCATTTTCTTAGAGAACTTTTTTTTTTCATTTGTGAGCTTTCATCATTTATTTTGAATAACTCTACTTACCCTTTGCCTCTTTGTGTACTTTCTTACATACAAATTCATAATTGAAAGTTGATGTTAGCTAGTTAAGCTTTATCCCAAAATTATTTTTCAATCCTTAAACTTGATATATCTTTTCTCTTATAAGTAAAATAATTTATTTGTTTTTGTAACATACTACTCTTATAAATAATTAAATATTCATCTTGTTTTTTGAAAATTATATTGGTTATAAAGAGATCATATGTCATACTAAAAGCTATCTTTCTCATTTAAATCTCAAAGTTATAGTTTTCTTAAATGCCATGATATCCTAATTTATCTATACCCATATGTCCATTTAGATCTCCACTGGTTTTGCATACGACTCATATGATGCTCCTAACGGTGTTAAATTAGAGCAAGACTCTGATTTCGTAAGAAAAAAAATCCTTTACTTGAAGAATAGTTAGGTTTTTTTCTTTAATCATGCATAATTTGGATCTCAAATGTGGGTCTGGACTTGATCCGGACCTAACTTGTTACAGGTATCAATTTTTTGTAAGGTGGGGCAAATTGTCGATTCAACCATTTAAAGTGAGGCAAGTACGAAAGCCATGGATTTAATGGCGCCCTATAATATTTTTATTGGTTTTCGAATTTCAGGTGAGGCTGCCCCGCCTCACCTCACCTCACCTCAATGTAGATCCGCCACTGCATGGATGCCTTCTTTCAAGTCAACTTCGTAACACAGTTTCAGTCTCAATTCACCATACCACCTCCAAAATTTACCGTTCCATATCCATTAGGCACTTGCTTTATAGTACCCTGGGTTGGATTTAGACCCAAATTTGAAAACCTAGATTTAAGATCCAAAAACTGAAAGAAAAAAAAGAGTTCCCCCGTGTTAAAAAAGTGAGGAAGGATTTCTTCACAAACTTATTAGTTTATTTGAAGTTCTTAGAAACCTTAATCAGTCCAACATAAACTCAGTATATGATTAAGGGTTTGGATGCTGAAAATTACTCTAATTTAGGCACAATCTTTTGTTCAAAAATATAGTAGTTCTGAAATAGTAAGGGTACAAATGTCGGTGACATTACATTTCTTTTTTCGACCAAAATATAGGAACTTTATTCATGAAATAAGATGCAAGGAAAGATACGTAAAACAACATAATTTGAAAACAATGAAAACACAAGATCTTTCAAAGTGAAAATCATATGATGGTAACAAAAAAAAAAGAACAAAAATTGAAAACCTTACAAAAACATCATCATCAACAACAACAACAACTAAGCCTTTTTTCAGACTAGGATTCTTTGTTTCCACATAGCCCTATCATGTGCCATGTTAACAATTAACTCACAATAAGCTAGATCATTCTTTATTGTTTCTTTCCAACACTTTTGTGATCGTCCTCTACCTCTTTTAATAGTTTCCAAATTTAGTTTTTCATACATTCTTACATGTTCTTCTTTTGATCTTCTTTTTATTGGTGTCACTCCTAATTTATTTCTAATAACCTCATTATGTATACGGTCTTTTCTTGTATGACCACTCATCCATCTCAACATCTTCATTTCTGTCACAGACATCTTTTATACATGTTGATGATTAACTGCCAAACACTCAGAACCATAAAACATGGTATGTCTAATTGTTGCTCTATAATATTTACCTTTTAACTTTAATGGTATCTTCTTATCACAAAGAATACCTGATGCTCTTTTTCATTTTAACCAACCGACATTAATTCTATGCATAACATCTCAATTAATTCTTCTATCACTCTGCAAAATTGACCCTAGGTATTTAAAACTTTCCTTTTGGGGGATGCAATGTGTGCAAATTTTAATTTTACATTCCATATATTCTGTCTTCGTATACTAAGTCAGAGGCCTTTTCTTTCTAATGTTTCTCTCCATAGTTCCAATTTTCTATTAACTTTTTCCTTAGACTCCTTCACTAACACAATGTCATTTGCAAATAACATACACCAAGGTACTTCATCTTGAATATGTTTTGTTAACTCATCAATCACCATTATAAATATGTATGGACTTAAAGTTGATCCTTTATGTAACCCAATATTAACTTCAAAGAAGTCTGTCATTCCTTCATGAGTCTTCACACATGTTTTTGCATCATCGTATATGTCTCTTATAAGGTTTATGTATGTCAATAGGATACCTCTTTTTACTAAGGTTCTTTATAGAACCTCCCTCGGTACCCTATCGTAAGTTTTTTCTAGGTCAATAAATATCATGTGAAGGCCTTTCTGTTTTGCTCTAAAATGTTTCATAAGATGTCTCAAAAGGTGAATCGCTTCAACAGTAGATCTTCCTGGCATGAATCCAAATTGGTTATCTGTTGTACTCAATACTTGTCTTAACCTATGTTCTATAATTCTTTTCTATAATTTCATAATATGACTCATTAACTTAATACCTCGATAATTCACATAATTCTGAATGTCTCCCTTGTTCTTATATATAGGTATAATTGTACTCACTCTTTATTCCTCGAGTATCTTTTGGTTTTTCCATATTTCATTAAATAGTCTTGTGAGCTAAGTGATTCCTGTTTCTCGTAGGATTTTCCAAACTTCTATAGGAATATTGTCTTGTCCTACCAATTTACCACATTTCATATGTTTAAGAGCATCTTTGACTTCATACTTTTGAATACGTTGGTAGAAATTGTGGTTTAGATACTTTTCTGATTTGGCTAACTCTCCTAAGCTAATACTAATATCTTTATTTTTATTAAAAAGCTTATAAAAATAGTTTTTCATCTATTTCTTATATCTTCATTTGCCACTAGAATTTTTTCATTCCCGTCTTTGATGCATCTAACATAATTAAGATCTTTAGTTTTCTTATCTCTAGCCCTAGCTATCCTAAAAATATCTCTTTCACCCTCTTTTGAGTTGAGTTTTTTATATAAATCCTCCCAAATTTTAGCTTTTGCTTCACTGATGGCATTTTTCGCTTCCTTCTTTGCTTTCTTATAAGTCTCTATAGTTTCACTAGTTTTTTTAGCATAATGTAATTTGTAACATGCCCTCTTTGCTTTGATTTTATTTTGCACTACTTCATCCCACCATGAAGCTTCTTTTTGTACCGGTACACCTCCCTTATCTTTCGCCACTTTCCTAATATGTATAGCCATATTGTTCCACATATGGGTATACCAATATAATTCCAAACATCTTATTGAAGAACTTTTTGTTTAAATATATCTTCTTTGTCGCTTTTGAGGTTCCACATTTAGTAAAAAAAAGAGGAACATGGAAGGGATAGAGGTAGATTAGAAGGGGCAAATCGTGTTAGAGCCGAATGGTCTCTCTCTCTCTCTCTCTCTCTCTCTCTCTCTCTCTCTCTCTCTCTCTCTCTTTTCGGTACCTTTATGAGAAAAGAGTCGCCTGGGGAGCCTGAAAATAGCTTGAAAATGTGGACTATCTTGGAGAATTATCCAAAACAGAACAAAGTTTTAATACCGCGCCGTCACCGGAGCAGGCACAGGAGTCGTCAGGGAAGCGCGAACGATCTGGGAAAAGGAAAAGAGGGGGGAGATTATGCTACGGTCGGCACTCCGCAAGCTGCGAACTGCAATGGCGACTCGGGCGACTATCGGACGCCTCCTGAGATCGCGTGGATTTAGCATCGATTATGGCGGAGGAGTTCCGAGAGAAAAAGCGGATTGCGTGGTCATCGGCGCGGGAGTCGTCGGGACAGCAATGGCCAGAGCACTCTCTTTGGCGGGACGCGACGTCCTCGTGCTCGAATCCGCTTCAACTTTCGGCACGGGCACTAGTTCTCGCAATAGCGAAGTCATCCACGCCGGAATTTACTATCCCGCCAATTTGCTTAAGGTGAGTTCTCATAGTTTTGTGTCAACGATTAGATTTTTCTTCGGCTTTGATGAATTAGAGTGAAATTTTATCACTAGATGGTCGTTTTTCTTTTCTTCTTTTTACCTTCTTTTGTGCGCTTTTGGAATTGATTGTTGAGGGGAGTACATATCCAACAGAAGGAAGATTGGTTTCTACCAGTTGTGAACGATTGAGCTGGGAGATATTGTTCTTTCTTGTTCTGTAATGTGTGTATGTGTGTGTGGGGGATGGAGAGTTAGCAATGGGCATGTATGTGTGCGGCGCATGGAGAGCTAGCTCGGGATTAGTTTTCTGGCCATCTGTGTCTTATGTGGGAATTTGATGATTAGAGGGTATGCATCATTGGTGTTTGTGATGAATCAATCTTGACTGTGTGTAGATGGAAAGCAAGGTTGGGATTAATCTTCTTGTCATGTCTGTTTTGAGTTGGAATTTGACGAGTAGAGGGTTAAATTGGTGTTTCTGGTAGACCTTTTGGAAGTTTAAGATGGTGCATTGGCATTCTGGGCAAATAATTTGGAGGTATCACCTCTGGAATTCTGTAAAGATGAGTTGTCTGTGATGGTTATGATCTTAAGGTGTGGTAGTTGTTCGTGTAACTTTTGTTTTTGTTGGTTTTGCTGAGTTGGATCGAATTTTCACTAGTAGGAGACTAAATTGGAGTTACGTCTTGTTTGAAGCTGAAGATGAACAACCTCTTTTCTTTTTAAAGAAATGTGTGGGAGTCATTTCCTGGATTTATTTGTGTGAGAATTGATGAATAGAGAAGGTGTGCTTTGTTGCTTCCAGTGCATCTTTCTCAGAAGTGAAGATGACCCACATTTGCTTTTTGAGACTTCAAAACGGTTTGGTGTGTTTCCATGTCGAGATGCTGATCAGAGGTTAATCGAGTTGGAGGTTCTCTTGGTGGTTGATAAAGAGTTAAGGGCTGGGGGTCTGACCAAGTATGAAAACTGTTGGGATGTTCCAACAGGAAGATAGTGGAGTGTGTTCCTGGATGAGTACTACAACAACAACAACTAAGCCTTTTCCCATACTAGACGGGGTCGGCTACATGGATTCTTTGTTTCCACAAATCCCTATCGTGTGCCATTTTAGCAGTTAACTCACATTAAGCTAGATCATTCTTTATTGTTTCTTTCCAACACTTTTGTGGTCGTCCTCTAGCTCTTTTAATACTTTCCAAATTTAGTTTTTCATACCTTCTTACAGGTTCTTCTTTTGATCTTCTTTCTATATGTCCAAACCATCTTAAACAATATTCTGTCATTTTATCCTCTATTGGTGCCACTCTTAATTTGTTTCTAATAACCTCATTATGTATACGGTCTTTTCTAGTATGACCACTCATCCATCTCAACATCTTCATTTCTGTCACTGACATCTTTTGTACATGCTGATGATCTATGTCACACGGGTGCGGGATACGGCAAATTTCAAAAAATTTGGGTGCGGCGACACGGCTAGGGTATATAATATTATATATATTATATATTCAACTAATTCAAGTTAAAAGCCTAGAACAAGTGAGACATCAATTAACATAAGAATATGATGACAACAATAAGTACACAACTTTATATTAAAGCAAAACAAGTAAAGAACTATCTATGTTATATCAACAATATTATCATAATATCATTTATCAACTATGAACAAAATTAATGTTTGATAAATGAAATGAAGTAATGAACATGTACCTAATAAATTATAGATCTTCACTATCAACAATATCATCAACTGAAGGGACTATTGGATCAGTGAGTTCCATATTAAGAGTATGCAAATCTTGGCTGTCATCTAAGTGACATTCCTCTGGGTTTGCATCCCAATATTTTGATGCTCCTTCACTGCAATATATTCAAATAAATAACAAGAAAAGATCAACAATAATCATCATGATGCAAGCAAAGAAAACAATTTTAAAAGATTAGTAATTTTTACCTGTACTCAGCATTAGATCATGAAACCAATCTCAGATTTGAATGGACATAAACCAAGTCTTCAGCACGACTACTTCATAGATTGTTCCTTTTGATATTATGAATTTGAGAATATGTGCTCCAATTTCTTTCACAACAAGAAGAAGTAGCAGGTTGAGATAATAATTTTGATGCAAACTTTTGAAGAAGAGGATCTCAAATCCATAACATGCCCACCAATCTAGTGGATCTTGATAATCCCTTGCTTCCAGTGCTTCTAATGAATCAAGTCTGGCACAAGAAAACTTTTCATATTCAGAATTTACTTGCCTAAGTAAGTATGAGTCACGATAAATCCTTTCCAACACATTTGTCTATTCTTTGCTATTTCAGGATCTTGATTAGGAGGACAACACCCAATGCTCTCATGCAACCATTTCTTCCCATAATATCTTGGATTTAAAGAATGTGCTAAACAATGCAAGGGAGTGTTACTTTTGTCCCATCTTGATACTAATATAGAATGGATATGATCATAAAATACTGATGTCTCATGAAGTTCTTTTCCCTCATGCTTTAAAATTATTGACTCAACTTTTTCAATCATGGTATCCCACATTTCATAAACTTTATGAAGGATTGGTTCATCTTTATCAACTTCTCTCAACATCTCCCACATAAGCTATGTGAATTCAAGAAAATATGATACCTTATCCCACCATAAATCATTAAGAATAATAGTCTTCACTGCTTGGGCCCTTGTTTGATCTTCAACCTTGTTACCACGGTATGCATCCCAGCTTGGATCAGTAACCATATGAATCAATGATGTCTTTATTGTGTTGAATCTTTTTACCATCACAATCAAAGAAGCAAAACGTGTTTCTGCAACCTTCAACAACTTTAAATGAGAATGTCTATTGAATATCGCTGAAATTAAATGGTGATTCATTACAAAATTCCTTATCTTCATACAATCTGCTGCCATATCTTCAATCTATGAACACAATTCATATGCACGAAGATTATCTTCTTTATCTTCTGATGGCTTACATATACGAAAAAGAGCCAAATTTAAACTGTGAGCTACACAAGGTGTCCAAAAAATGTGTGGATACTCACCTTCCAAACTTAACCCAGCACTTTTGCAATTAGCTGCATTATCATTGATTATTTGTACAACATTATCTAGTCCAACACTCTTAATAACTTCTACAAATAAATCTTTCAAGTATCCTGCAGTTTTAAAGGTGTCCAAAAAATGTATGGATACTCACCTTCCAAACTTAACCCTGCACTTTTGTAATTAGCTGCATTATCAGTGATTATTTGTACAACATTATCTGGTCCAACACTCTTAATAACTTCTACAAATAAATCTTTCAAGTATCCTGTAGTTTTAATTTCTCCAGATGCATCAACCGACTTCAAAAATATTGGCCCACTAATTGAATAAGCAATGAAATTAATGAGTGGACGCCTTTGAATATCACTCCATCCATCAAAAATAATAGAAACACCATTAGTTTCCCATGAAAACTTCTTATGTTCTAAAAGTCTTCCAATATTGGCTTTTTCTTCTTGAAGAATAATGGTTCTTAATTTTTCAGAACTTGGAGGAACATAACCTTGTAAATTACAATTAGCCAATGAAGTGACAAGATCTTTTCAATATGGATTTTTTGCTACATTAAAAGGAAGTGAACTTGAAAAGAAAAATCTTCCAACCTTTCTATCCATCTCCTCCCTTCCAACTACATTAAACGATTTTTCAATTGCTCCTCCTCTAAAACCTTTAAATTCACTTTGGATTAACTTTCTTTTCTTTTCTGTATCTTCTTTGTATCCACCAAATAATGGAATATTTGTTCCTTTTTCACTCCTTTCGTTCTTCTTTTCATACTCTTCTTGCTTTTTCATTAATTATTTTCGTAAATCCTCATCCACATTCGGACATGCTCTTATACCATGTTTTGATAATTTTAAAAGATGTGCCTTCACTCTGGTATATGATCCTGTAAATTTCATGTTGTAAAATTTACACATAAAATGTGTATTACCTCCACCACCTTCGTATAATTCTCCCTTTTGTACGTGCATCCACAATGGTGCATCATCACGAGGTATTGAAGGTTTTGAAACTTTTGTTGTTGATTCTGAACTTGAAGAAGGAACACTTCTGCCAGAACTCTCAGTGTGGCCAATACCAATTGATACTCCTTTTCCTTTTCTATTGTCTGCCATTTTTAAGATAAACTCAATTCACAATTTCACAATCTGATTCGAAAAACAAAATATCAAAAACAACAAATAAGAGATAGAGTTAGTCATAAATAAAATTACCAACAACTTGTAATATAAAACAAATCTAGATATTTAGTATGCAGATTGTAAAAATGGGTAAAAGTGAATGTAGCTGGTGATCAGGTTTACAAATATTTATATTTGTTTCAAAACTTTGAACATGCATCCCTTCTTAATGAAAAGGCTTTTAGTTTGAGCAAAATTGATGCAGGTAAAATATGCTAGGGTTTCTAATCATACAAAATTGCAGAAGACTTTTAGTTTCATCAAGAGAAAGGGAGAAAAGAAACCATTCAAATTTCAAAATACCACTCACTGGAAAAGGCTTCAAGTACCCAACAGCTATTGGGACAGCTTGGACCTCAGTTTTTTCGACTTTTTATCATTTATTTAATGCTTAAACAAAGAGAAAATTTGCAGACCTCGGGGGGACTGCTTCGAGTACAACAATTGGCATCAAAAGATCTGGTGGGATGCAAAAGTTTATTGCCAACGACACAACTCTACCCACCCACATAATTTTCTCCATTTCTTTATTTTGAAGAGAACCCTCAATTTTGCCAACAGTCAACAAGAAAGTGACCACCAAATCAGATATTCGGCATGCAATGTCATCAGTCTTTTCTTCCCTAAGATCTCAAATTTTCAGAAATCAACAAGAGAGAGAGAATTCTTCCACATAAACTAGAACATAGAAAAGAATAGGCTGCATCACACAAATGGGACCAATAAATATGGAACTCAAAGAATCAAAGAAAAGCTATGCGGAACAAGATGGAGAATTTTACAGCAGTCATCAACACCCACAACAAGGAACAAATCCTTATGGTGAAAAGTGAAAATAGAAACCAAAGATGGATCTATTTGAGAAACAGGAAAGAACCACAACGGATGGAAGCTAGAGGAGAACCCAACTCCATCACACGATTAAAAACCGGAAAGAAATGGCGACGCAGAACCACTCCTTCCATCTCCACAAGAAAAGTGGAATCCAGTAAAAAGAGGAATAAGAGAAAGTTAATTCTAAATTTCAAGGACCTGCAATCGTAGCCAAATGAACGACCATCAATCGTAAAATAACAAATGAAAATCTATCAATGGTAGTGAGAGAGAGAGAGAACGGACCTGTTGGACATGGCTGAGAGCGTGCGAGGCGGTCGAGTGGAAGAAGCGTGAGACGGAAGGCGCCGACGGTAGGAAGGAGCGTTAGACGTCTGCGTGCGGCCAGGAGGAACGCAATTTGCTTCTGCGTGCGGCCAGGAGGAACGCGATCTGCTTCTGCGTGCGGCCAGGAGGAACGATCTGCTTTATATGTATGACCTAAAAAAATGGACAAAAATGAGCCCCGACACGTTGATCGCACCCATTTCTATGCCTCGACACGTTGACCGTGTCGAAGTTACACGACACGGTGTCGGTATCATACTCGTGTCGAGCCAGACACTTCACCTCCTAGAGGTGTCTGTGTGACATAGCTGATGATTAACTGCCCAACACTCATAACCATAAAACATGGCAGGTCTAATTATTGCTCTATAATATTTACCTTTTAACTTTAATGGTATATTCTATCACAAAGAATACCTAATGCTCCTCTCCATTTTAACCAACCATCATTAATTCTATGCATAACATCTCCATTAATTCTTCCATCACTCTTAAAAATTGACCCTAGGTATTTAAAACTTTCCTTTGGGGGGATGCAATGTGTGCCAATTTTAATTTCTATGTCCTCTGAAATAACCAAATGATCAAACTTACATTCCATATATTCTGTCTTTGTTCTACTAAGTCGGAGGCCTTTGCTTTCTAATGTTTCTCTCCGTAATTCCAATTTTCTATTAACTTTTTCCTTAGACTCCTCCACTAACACAATGTCATTTGCAAATAACATACACCAAGGTACTTCATCTTGAATATGTTTTGTTAACTCATCAATCACCATTATAAATAAGTATGGACTTAAAGTTGATCCTTTATGTAACCCAATATTAACTTCAAAGAAGTCTGTCATTCCTTCATGAGTCTTCACACATGTTTTTGCATCATCGTATATGTCTCTTATAAGGTTTATGTATGTCAATAGGATATCTCTTTTTTCTAAGGTTCTTTATAGAACCTCCCTGGTACCCTATCGTAAGTTTTTTCTAGGTCAATAAATATCATGTGAAGGTCTTTCTGTTTTGCTCTAAAATGTTTCATAAGACGTCTCAAAAGGTGAATCGCTTCAACAGTAGATCTGCCTGGCATGAATCCAAATTGGTTCTCTGTTGTACTTGATACTTGTCTTAACCTACGCTCGATAATTCTTTCCCACAATTTCATAGTATGGCTCATTAACTTGATACCTCGGTAATTCACACAATTTTGAATGTCTCCCTTGTTCTTATATATGGGTATAAGTGTACTTGCTCTTTATTCCTCGGGCATCTTTTGGTTTTTCCATATTTCATTAAATAGTCTTGTGAGCCAAGTGATTCCTATTTCTCCTAGTATTTTCCAAACTTCTATAGGAATATTATCTGGTCCTACCGATTTACCACCCTTCATATGTTTAAGAGCCTCTTTGACTTCATACTTTTGAGTACGTTGGTAGAAATTGTGGTTTAGATACTTTTATGATTTGGCTAACTCTCCTAAGCTAATACTAATATCTTTATTTTCATTAAAAAGCTTATAAAAATAGCTTTTCATCTATTTCTTATATCTTCATTTGCCACTAGAATTTTTTCATCCCCGTCTTTGATGCATCTAACATAATTAAGATCTTTAGTTTTCTTATCTCTAACCCTAGCTATCCTAAAAATATTCCTTTCACACCCTTTTGAGTTGCGTTTTTTATATAAATCTTCCCAAATTTTAGCTTTTGCTTCATTCACGGTCTTTTTCGCTTCCTTCTTTGCTTTCTTATAAGCTAAAGTTTCACTAGTTTTCTTAGCATAATAGAATTTGTAACATGCCCTCTTTGCCTTGATTTTATTTTTCACTACTTCACTCCACCACCAAGCTTCTTTTTGTGCTGGTACACCTCCCTTAGATACACCTAACACATCTTTCGTCACTTTCCTAATATGTATAGCCATATTGTTCCACATATCACAGGGTGTACCAACATAATTCCAAACATCTCCTTGAAGGACTTTTTGTTTAAATATATCTTCTTTCTCGCTTTTGAGGTCCCACCATTTAGTTCGAATAGCTCGATGCACTCTTTTCTTCTTTTTCCATTTTTTTATTTGTAAATCCATAACTAAAAGTCGATGTTGGGTGGTTAAGCTTTCTCCTGGAATTACCTTGCAATCTTTACAACACGCTCTATCTTTTTTTCTATAAATAAAGTAATCAATTTGTGTTTGTGATAAGCCACTCTTATAAGTAATTAAATGTTCATCTCGTTTTTTGAAGATTGTATTGAGTATAAAGAGATCAAATGCCATAGCAAAATTTAAAATCTCCCTACCTTTCTCATTTATATCCCCAAAACCAAAGTTTTCATGAATCCCTTGATATCCTAATGCCTCTTTACCGACATGTCCTTTTAAGTCTCCTCCTAAACAAATCATCTTCCTTTGTGAAATCTTTTGAATCACCTTATCTAACTCTTCCCAAAAAGCTGTCTTTATACTATCTTCTAGTCCTACTTGGGGTATGTAAGCACAAACTATATTCAAAGCCTCTGCTTCTAACACTAATTTCAACGTCATGATTCGGTCACCATATTGTTGTATGTGTTCTACACTATCCTTTAAATCTTTATTAATGATAATACCAACTCCGTTTTGAGCCTTTTCTTTACCTGAGTATCATAATTTAAAACCTTTATCCTCTATCTCTTTTGCTTTTTCTCCAACCCATTTTGTCTCTTGTAAACATAGAATATGAATCTTTCTCCGAATCATAGTATCTACCACCTCCATTAGCTTACCGGATAATGTTCCGATATTCCAAGAACCAATACGAATCTTATTATCTAGGACTAGCTTCCTTACCTCCCGCATCCGTCCATATTCAAAATGCAGAGACCCTCTTTGAAAATTATTCACTACATTCGGGCGGCAATGTAACGGGACTAACTTCTTTACCCACACCCGTCCATGATGGGGGAACCCTCTCTGCAATTGATTCACTACATTCGGATGAAAATGTAGTGGCCCTTGCTTACTTATTACTGCATTCGGGCTCTACAGCACGTCACTAGGCAGTGATGCCCCAAAGCGATGTTTATAATTTTTGTAATTCATGTTATAAAAATTCGATGAAGTTTTAAGTTGGCTGTCGGAAGGCTAACACAACCCTCCTCCTTTATCGGGGCTTGGGACCGGCAATGCAAGGGTGACCCCTTACATGGGCGGAGTTGTGTTCCTGGATGAGTACTGAAGTAAAAAATTTCTTCACGGAGCAAAGTTGATCTAGGTTCGGTTCTCTGCTGCAGCAGTTCTTCATTAAATGGGGCCTGTCCAAGATACTCACGTGAACCTCAATTAGCTTCTGAAACGGTAGCTGGTTTACTTGGTCTTCTCATTGCACTCTTAGGCAAATGTGACTCGTTCTGGTTTTTATTTGCTTAATGCTTTGTTACAAAGATGCGGCTCCTCCAAATTCAAGTGGATTATGTACTCAAAGCTTGAGCCAATTGCTGGATCCGTTAATAATGGAAACAACATGGTGTCAGGAATGCAATAGTACATGATGCTAAACTAATTGGTATTGGGGTTGGACGAATGCAGGATTAGTTGTTTCTCACTAATTTGTTAGTGAATGAGTTCTAAATGGATGGTGGCCCAGTGCTTCCTTGTTACTCTGCAAAATAGAAATCAGATGACATAGTTTGTGTGTTGAAAAGAATGTTAGTGGTGGATATGAAGAGGATGTTACTGTACTAGCCAAAAACAATGAATGAGAAATGGCATCATCTGAGTTTGTGATGGCTTGATGCGAGGACATGGTGAGGTCTCTTAGATGGTTGAATTACATTTTGCATAAACAGTCAGATACCATTTTGATTTCTTTCACGGTCTGAAAAGAAGAGCATGCAGACTTAATTTTTTGTTTGATACTCATCATTTGTTAATCAAGACTTTTGGGACTTCAATGATGTTTGACTCTATTGCAATCAGAAAATTACTGATTGCCTAGTATCTAGTTTCCAACTGTGAATATATGTCAGGATGTGCTCATCAACACACAACTCACCAAAAGTAGCTTTCCTTGAATTAATTTTGGGTTCACAGTGTGTCGACCTATTTAGTTGCACACTTGACGTGAAAAACTTGAATTATCATAGTCTTTCTGTTTGATTCTGTACCAATCCTTAGGATTAGTGTTGATAAATAACATATGAACTCTATAAAAATGCCCTATGAAGGATAGACACTATGAAAATTCCTTTTTCGCATATCATGTACTCTTTTTTTTATCATAAATTTGGAATATCTTATAGATTGGCCAACAGTTGTAACTTATATTATCCGTTTAGGGTGATTTTAGAGATTTACTCAAATTACTATTGCAGCAGCAGTGACAGCTATCACATGAACATCTGGCATGTGCTGATAATCCAGAAATAAACTTCTGATGGCTACTTTTTTTAGTTTTTTCGTGCAACTGTGGACTTCACAGATACATTTCTTTTTGTGCTTTCGGATTTTTGCATTCTCTTTTCCCCTGTGGAATCTGATCAAGTTATAATTGCCTAGGCAATACTTTGTGTAAGAGGGAGGGAATTACTATACAATTATTGCTCCGATCATGGGATTCCACATGATAACGTTGGAAAACTAATAGTAGCTACAAGATCACCAGAGGTTCCAAAGTTGACAGCTCTTCTAAACCGTGGAGTTGAAAATGGTGTGACAGGCTTAAGAATAATGGAGGGTTCTGAAGCAATGTCAATGGAGCATGAACTACAGTGTGTGAAAGCTTTGTGGTCTCCTTGCTCCGGGATAGTAGACAGCCATTCTCTTATGCTTTCCTTTGTGGTATACTTTCTACACTGAGAACGCCTGCTGTACTTTGTTTCCTATTCTCTGCGAAGTAGTGATAGCAAGTTATTCTACAGTTCTTCTACTTTGTGGTATACTTTCTACAGTTCTTCTTCAGGCTAGTCTTCTGTATACTCAAAATTCTCCTAGAAGTGTAAAGTTAAATTGATCCATTAAGACAAATGTCAATAAGATTTTTTTTATCAGAGATAGAGACCATACTCTAGATGCATTTAGTATTGTTTCAGGTTGATGACAATTGATCCTTAGTTTCGTTTGTAGAATTCTTACTTATTTTGTGTTGAGCTACTAGAAAAACATCCTAAATTATGCTCTATAGGCATATACCCCATATAGCCTATACAGAATAACAATATTTGCTACTTGAATTTCCAGATAGGAAATATGCATCATATTTTAGAACATCCAATGCAGTAATTAAATAGCACTGATCTACTTTCAGAATACCAATGTCTACTTTAAGGATATTTTCTCTGCCTAAAGGACGTGACATAATATTGACATGGCTCTGTAATATCCTTACCTTCATATCATTCTCATGGTTAATCAAGTGATTGCAGTAGGGCTCTTAATTGTTTCACAAGGCTTTCTGATTTAGTTATGTTAATATGAGTTCAGGGAGAGGCTGAGCACCACGGTGCAACTTTTTCATACAATACTGCTCTGGTTGGTGGCCATACTGAAAATGAAAGTCTCCATCTGTACGTGATAGAAAGTAAGGACATTGAAAATTTTGCCAGCCATCATTTGCCGCCACAGCTTATACTGGTTTCAAACTTTGTCTTCAACTGTGCTGGTTTAAGTGCTTTGTCCCTTGCAAAGAGATTTCATGCAATGCCTCGTGGTTGCATTCCACACTCATATTATGCTCGTGGATGCTATTTCACTCTATCTAAAACTATGAAGTCCCCTTTTAAGCACTTGATTTATCCAATTCCAGAGGAGGGCGGCCTTGGCGTGCATGTCACATTGGATTTGAATGGCCAAGTGAAGTTTGGACCAGATGTTGAATGGCTTGATGTAGATGAGACGTCAAGTTTCTTGAACAAGTATAAATTTCTCTCATGAAATACTTTTTACATATATGCAGGTCTTACAAGCTTTGTGCATCATATCTGCGGGGCAGCATTTAGAAAAGGAAAGAAATAAAAAGAAAAGATATATGAAACTAGGACCAGTGATTACAAAATCTAAATTTTAATTGCCTGCAATAAGACCTGACGCTGTATATATCTGTGTGGGGAAGCATCATCTGGAGACCGTGGTCTGCCACTTTCACTTTTATTTTGCTAGAGATAAAACTAAGAGTCCTGATTTTCTTTAGTTCAGTTATCTCAAGCTTTAATCTTTACCATTGCAAATTTGCTTGCTTTCACTGAATAACACTGATTTGAAAAGGAAAATAAGATCTCCGGTACTAATTATACAGTTGAGCCAGTTGTTTTATAACATATGTTTTCTGTTTGGACATTTACTGGTTTCTTTCGTATATGATGATGTTATGCTTTTGCATCTGCCAAACATATAGCAGGCGACATCCAACCTGTTCATATGGCTTCGTAAAATACACGGTAAAATTTCCTAGTAGAAGGCATCTCATTTCAAAGATGTTATATTCATATTCTGCTTCGGAGTGGGAGGTGATGATCTTCAAAGTGAAAGTATGTTTGCTATTAATGAGTAGTGGATCTGAACCGTGTTTCTATAATTTCATAATTGATTGTTTTATATTAATGACCATCTCAAATGTGTCCGAATAATCTGCTAATCATTTAAGTGTATTGAAAATTTTTCATTAATTGATGCCATGGCAGGTTTGACTATTCCGTAGATGCAAATCGTGCAGAAAAGTTCTATCCTGAAATAAGAAAATACTACCCTAATTTAGAGGAAGGTTCGTTGGAGCCAGGTTATGCTGGTATCCGAACGAATCTCTCGGGACCAAAACAGCCTGCTTTGGATTTCGTTATACAGGTAATTTCTTCATCCCTTTGTGGTCAACTTTTACCTTGGAAATACTACGCACAAGAGCAAAAGCAGGTCTTCTCAAGTTCATGCAAAGTTTTCGATAGTAAGTTTCCCTTTTCTCCAATAAGATGCATATTTAGTGAGAGATTCTTCTCTTCATCAGGATCAAAATACCTGAACCATGAACGAGACCGTGTGTCTGTGTATGCGTGTGAAAAGTCAAGATTAACATAATCACCTAAATGAAAACTAGTGAAATCTGAATCTAAAGCTGTTTAAGAGTAGGGTGGCTATTAGCTCGTAAGATATCTCGAAATTTATATAGAACAAAAACGTGGATTAACATCAGAAATCACTTTTGGAACCTAGTACATATCACCTGACCTGATATCTTCCACTGTCATCTCTTGCAAGTAAAACAGTCAGAAGATTGAAAACAAAACTTATTACACTAAAAACTCATAACCAGTTCCTTGATTTTCAGCATGACCACTGTTATCTCCATCTTCTCCCTCACTGCCGCTGCCATCATCGTCATCATGAAACAACGGGTTCGCTCCGCGCTTACTCCCCGCTATCGAATCACTATCCTTGAACGCTTCAATATTCTCTAAGAATATGGGTGCAATATCCTTTTTCCTCTTCTCCACTGAAGCCTTCTTCAACTGCAAGTTCATCCTCATATGAACCAGGTTGCTCAGTGCTTTAGGCTCTAAGTTATTCCTCTTCTTGACATGGGATGTTCTCAGCGCACTCTTGTTCCTGTCGCATGCCGAAGCACTGCATGGCTGGCTGAGAATCTTTATAGCCAATGTCTGCAAAATTGGAATCTCCGAGCCGCACATCTCCCACCAGATACCTGAAACAATAACAACAAAACGATCCAAATGAGTTCACATCTTCAGTCATCTTAATCGAGTATACAACCAAGCCTTTTCCACACACTAGATGGTGGATTCTTTGATGCCATAGAGAGTGGATTAAAATCTTATGTTCAAAGGAAAAGATCCCATTAGAGCTCAAATGCATGCGTGGGTGCGCAGTGCGAAGCAGATCAACGCCGATTCCGCTGAAGATTTTCCGATCTCTTGCGTGGTATCTAGTTAGTTCCTGAGCTACCTGTGCATTGTCGGATCCTGGCGTTATCTTTTGAATCACCTTCTCCAATCCAACTCTTATCTCTGCAGTCATCATCACCATCTTATCATAAAACAAATGTGGATTAAGATATGCAGCCACTGTACACAATGCATTCTGCAATTCATTGTGCCAGAGAGCATCTATGATCTGCCACAAGGGCATGTAATTGTTCTCAAGAAACGATTTGATCGACTCTTTCGCGCGGTGCAGAGCCTCATAAACGTATCCCATCGTCGAACCATCACCATCGACCATTCTCAGAACCTTCACTAATGGCTCCATTGAGCCCACAATCTCCTTTCCGTTCTTCCAGAACTCTTCTCCCTGCAACACTTCAGTGATCACCCTCCCTTCGTCCGACGAGCAATTTGGCGAACTCTGCCATTCTGCCGATGCCACCATCTTCCGCAAGGGCTCCTCCAACTTGACAATCGATTGCAAGCAAGAGAGTTGTTTCAGAAACTGCGATCCTACGGGTTTCTGCAACTCCTTTCCTTTCGTATGCGCCTTCATCAATTCAAACACTTCGTCATACTTACAAAGAAAATTCGCAATCTTTCTGACATGATGCATCAAAGGTTGGAAGTGGGGAAGTTTCCCGACTTCTTCCAACATCAAATCAATGCAATGGGCCGCACACGAGGTCTTGAAGATATTAGGATACTTCTCCTCGATCACCAATCCTGCGGCCGCGAAATCAGGGTCGTTTACAGTCACGACTTGCACCACATTCTCGGGGTCGATTTCGTCGATCGAACTACAGATGAAATCGGCGATGAAAGATGGGTTTTCATCGTTGACGGCGACGGAGAAGCACTGGGACTTGATGAAGACAGTGCCCTTGGGGGAGGAAACGAGCAAATTGAGGTACGCTCGGCCGCGGGCATCCTTCCAGAGACTCGCCATGAGCGTGCATCCGGTGGTCGACCACGTCCGCCGGATTTCATCGACGTACTCTGCGGCCTGCCCCTTGAGATCGTCGAGCAACTTGGTGCGGAACATCTCGTACGTCGGCGGGACGTAGCCAGGGCCGTAATTGGCGATCGCCATGATAGCCTCTTGGAAATCCGGTGAACGCAGCGCGCGGAACGGGAGGTTGTTGACGACGACGAACTTGACGAGAAGGAGATCGATCCGCTCCTTGTCCTTTTCCTTGGGTTTGCGGGGCTGGACGGTCTGGGAAGGGGTGGCAGCGGTGGCGAGGGGGGTTTCTGTGCAGGTGGCGGAGGAGCCGCAGCCGGACACGCCGCTCTGCGGGCGGAGGAGGGCGCGGGACTTCTTCTTGCGGGGCTTGCGCGGGCGGCCGGCGACGCACGGGCGCAGACCTCGACGTTGTTCTGAGCGACCTGCGCGAGGTGGTACTTGAATCGGGTGATGCCGCCGGAGACGCCCTTCTCGCAGAAGCTGCATTTGATCTTCGCTTCCTCCTCCGTTCCGTACTCCCACAACGGGTCCTTCTCCCTCGGCATCTTCTTCTTCTTCTTTCTTAGCTTTCTTCTTGCAGCTTCTTTCTGCTGAGAGACTTAAAACGCCTGGTTCTGTTTTTTCCGCATCTCTGGCACTTTATTTATCCATTTTCCTTTTCCTAAGGCTTTTAAAAACGGACGGGTTAAATTCGGAGGATTTTTTCCTTGTTTTTTTACTCTTTTAAATTATGGACCTTGTGTGGTTCTTTGTTTCTTGTTTTGATTTTTTTGAATTTTCTTGGAACGAAATGGTAATGGGTGGGTCTGGGACGGGTATTCTTGTACCCGAAACTCAAACTTTTGCCTTATACCCGTTAAACATGGAAAGAAAAATCCAAACCCCATACCCTATGGGATCAGGTAGAAATCTGAGTTTGGTACTTATAATGTTACTCCAATTCTAACGTCCGTTTATATGTTACATATATAGAGAGATAAAGAGAAAGAGAGAGAGAGTGTGTAGGTTTAAGGAACTCATACACACGAAATCCTTAACAATCATGAATGATTGAGATTTGATGTTGAAAGTAAAAAGTACAATAATGGATTTAAAAAATAATTTTTTGCTTTTCAATTTATATCTCAATACATGTGTCAGGTTGTTGTGGTTCTTTATTTTTGTAGGTTTCTTAAGTCCTCTCTCTCTCTCTCTATATATATATATATATATAATATATATATATACATATTACGTGATCAAATTAATATTTCTCTCCTTATTGGAATGGCCATTGAAGGGGGAATTCGGTGCACTCGAAGCGTTAGTTCACTTGTGCCTACCCACAAGCTGTGTTTGTGCATACCTGGCTACGGCCTCCCTATTATTAAAAAAAAGGTAAAGAGGGTGGGATTGTTGTTATGAAAAGGGAGGTAGTAAGATTCGTTAAAGTGGGAAGCAATAGGGGCGATAAATGAGGGTTTTATGAGTTGCAGTGGGTTTTGAGCCGTTATCGGGAGATCTAAGGTGGACTGAAATGGAGTTGGATCGGGTCTGGCCCTTTTGAAATCAAGGGCCATTATAGAAAGATGGAAGATTCATGGGTTGATAAGTTGGGAAGCTCTCAGGCAGGACTTTATGGAGCTTGGATCGTTTCTGCTCTTTTTGAAATCAAGTAGAACCAATGCTATTGGACGTGGGTCCGGTGTTGGTCAGACTCTGAGTTGACTTTGGTCTGCCTGACCCTTAACTTGACTGGATCTAATGCATGCGCTAATCTGGATCCGGGATCCAATTGATTATCACAATGTTTATTGATGCCTCGAGTCTTCTTGGAGGGTTTATTGCCAGGTTAGGGCCGTTGGATGTTGTTTGCAGCTCTATGTGATAAACGGCATCTGAGATGCCATAACTCAGGCTTTTCTAGCTTAACCATCGATCTGTTATGTTGTACATGCCCTTGATTTGAACCTGTGTCTCACGTTAAGTTGGTCCTACTCCATATGTTCTCATCATTGTACTCTACCTTGTGTGGTATTAGCATTTCTTTTGGTTATAATTACAGGCTAAAGTCTAACACACACCCATGCATGCATGTCCTGAGGATCAAACTCACTGCCTTGGACCAGATGAGCTAACTCTGTGTGGATTGTGTGATATTATCAGTTTAACCCCCAAAAAATATAAGATTATGATTTTGCTTGTCTTCATGATGCCTTTGAGGCATTCCTTTGCCTCTTTAGAAGTGTTTAATATTTAATTCTTTGCGTTCATGTTGCTTCACCCAATTGATATCTCTAATAACTTCATTACTAGGAAAAACAAAATTCTTTTGGGACTGGTCTTGACAGCAAGTTGTAGTTTTGGTGCTTTTGATGCCGTTTACCTTTGCATCATCTATTAGTGCTTCTTGCATGAATGTCTAAACTTGGGTTTGGTTGTAGAAAAAGGTAGCAAAAGATTTCCACAATATGTTTTTAGCTAATAATTTTTAGCTTTTCATGTGCAAACTTGAAGTATACCAAAAAAAAAGCAAAACGAGTGATTATGTTTAAAAGTCAGATCTGACAAAAATACTAATTTTGTTTTTTCAAGACTTGAAGTTGAAGGTCCACACCATTGCTGGTGCCCATTTCTTTCTAGTAACATATAAAAATTAAAATATTAAAAACTGGTGAATATATTCACATAAGCATCTAAAAAGCGGTGATATTTTGAGTATATATAACATGTATGGGTTTTTTTCTTCTTTCTAATTTGATAATTTACTATGAATTGACAACAATAAAGACAACCACCTAATATCTACATGACGAGCACTTGAGGATTGATGAAATTTCCGAAAGACGGCCAAAGAATCAGCAAATTTCTAAAAGGACCCCTTAACTGTTACATGCATTGAAAAATTTACCATCATGGACTTGATAAAAAAACAGCCTTCTTGTATGAGTTAAAGCTAACCTATCTTGGGTTAGGTCATTAAATTTGTGGGTTTGCTCATGTAAAAAGGATTTTCATAAAAAGGATATTTAATTAGGTTGACAACTTTATCCTCAAAACCATTTTGTTCATGTCAGACGGATGCACTGACTGGTAATTGGTTGTTCTATTTTTCATTTCACAACAGAATAATCCCACGGACCTGCTTGATTAGTTATGCTTCTAGAGTTTTTCAAAGCTAGACATGTTTCTATGACATGGTCGTTTCTCTAGGTGCTACTTTGACAATACACATAATCAGGTATACTTTTTCTTATTGCCAATTCTTTGTTTGTGTTTTTGAAAAATTTAGCTTTCCTCCTTTCTTTTGATTGCTATCTGCTTTGCTTTGGAAGAACGAAGACTTCCTTTCCCAATATAACAGCATATCCAGCATCATTTCCCTTTGCCAATATGTTCGTTTTATCCGAATTCCACTTTGATACCTGAGAGATGATATTATTGACAAAAAACTGCATGCAACATATAATGGAATCATGAAACATAAGAATGCCAATTATACATGTTCCAGAGGCATAGCATATGTATCATTGATTGCCATGCAGTTCATGTCTTCTAACATCTACATGTGCATGGATCAAATGCAGGGAGAGGAAATCCATGGTGTGAAAGGATTGGTAAATCTCTTTGGGATTGAATCACCTGGTTTGACATCAAGCATGGCGATTGCAGAGTATGTTGTAGCAAGGTACATCATGTGAAACCCTTATATGATCTCTTTAAACGTTGCTGAATTTTAGAACTCAGAGTTTTCATCCTGAAGGTGGTGATATTTGAATGGAGTGTGCATTGTATGTTTTTACCTAGTAAGGCTGTAAAACAAACCTAAATGAGCAAGCTGGGCCTATTCATGTCTCATCTCATTTGATTGTTTCAAGTGTATGGCTTGTTGAGTTTTCTCGTTTAAGGCAAGCCAAACTCATTCCACAGCAAGGTGAGAGCTTGAAGAGCCAAACCCAAGTGAGCTTGTTAAACTAAAAACCCCTAAATGTTTATGTGATTTTCATTAGAAGATGAATTCTTGCTCTCTTGTTATGTGCAATACTTAGTATTTGAGTTCTTGAACTATTGAGACATGTAAACCCATTTAAGTAGTTATATTAGCATGTCTAGCGTGTGCAAGGAATTATTAACAATACCCAACTGCACTAGCAGTGCAAAAGGACCTAAACAATTTTGACGCTTGTCTTATCCAACTACATGGGTTAAGTTGGAACTCATCTCATGGAGCTCATGAAACGATTTGCATCAAGCCTTCTTCGTTACTAAAGTACAGTTGGATACATCATCATTATTCACCATTATGCTCAATCTCGAGTTACATTTGTTAAAATGTAATAGGAATGGGTCAATAGGGCCCATAAGTTTCTATTTGTAATGAGGTCCCAGTGGACCCAAGCTACTAGGGCCATAGGGGCCCAACCAGTAGCCATTGGACCAACCCTTCACACCTAGTCGTTGGATGCTTGCTTCTGTAGAGATTATTTAATTTTTTAATAAAATAAAAATAAGAATTTTACTTGTTTTCTAACATGGTATCAGAGCCTATGAGAGGATAGTGGCGTGATGGTGCCATATGTAACTTTGAGGGCAATCGGCGCTGGCGTGTGTTGTAATTTGACCCCACATACTTATAAATTGGAATCAAGCAACAAAGAAGATTTCTGGAATCAAGGAGGAGGCTGACGCCATCATGGCTGCCACAACCTCTCTCTTTATTTTCTCTAATCTGATTTACACAGTTATACTTAGGGCACTTAATATAGATTTCTATCTTGAAAAACTAAAATACCCCTAGTTAGTGTTCCTAATGAAATTAGATTTTATTGGATCTGATCCAATAAGATCCAAATCCAATCAAATCAAAACAACTAAATTTTAGAAATACAAAGACTAAGACGTCTATGACTTCAACACACCCCCTTAAGTTGGGGCTTGGATACTTGAAATTCTCAACTTGTCAAGAGCCTTCCTCAATTCATTTACAACAATTGGTTTTGTAAGTATGTCTGCTAATTGATCTTTCAAGCGAACATGAATGAAGTTAAAAATTCTTTAAGATAACTTCTCCCTAATAAAGTGACAATCAATTTCAATATGTTTTGTCGTCTTATGAAACATAGGATTAGATGTTATCTGAAGTGCAACCTTGCTATCCGTAAAGAATTTGATTGGAGTGATTCTCTCAAGACCAATTTCTTTCAATAATGATAATATCCATAAACCTTCACACATACCAAGAACATTTGTACGATATTGCGCTTGTACACTTGACCTAACCATCACGGATTGTTTCTTACTCTTTCATTACACCATGTTACCTCCCAAACATACAATATAGTGTAAGTAGATTTTCTATCAACTTTAGAGCCAACCCAATCAGCATGTGAATAAATCTCAATATCAAGTGATGGATGTGGAGAATATAGTAGACCATAAGTGATAGATGATTTTAGATATCTCATAATGTGAAAGACTGTATTCATATGATGGTTAGATGGGGAATGCATCCATCTACTCGCATAGCCTATGTTGGTTCTTGTAATTGTAGTATATATAAGTTTTCATACTAATCTGTGATATCTGCCCACATCTTCATACGGTTCAACTGAATCTCTATTATCTTCTTTTTGAATTTCAATGGAAATAGTGCATATCCGACAATCTTCCATCATTATCTCTTTAAATAAGTCTAGAATATATTTTTCTTGACTTAAGAACAGACAACCTTTGCTGCGATAATTTCAATCCCTAAAAAATAGCATAATATGCCCAAGTCTTTCAAATCAAATAAGGCATGTAGTTGTCCCTTTAATGTAGTAATTTTTTCTATATTATCACCCGTAATGATGATGTCATCCACATATACAAATAACATGATGGTTTTCTTTTCTTATTTGATGAATAATGTATGATCACTAATGCAACGTTTGAAACCCAAACTAAGAATACTATCACTAAATTTTTCAAACCACATCTTCATACAGTTCTACTGAATCTCTATTATCTTCTTTTTAAATTTCAATGAGAATAGTGCATATTTGACAATCTTCTATCTTTCTCTTTAAATAAGTCTAGAATATATTTTCTTTGACTTAAGAACAGACAACCTTTGCTGCATATAATTTCAATCCTTAAAAAATAGTGTAATCTGCCCAAGTCTTTCAAATCAAATAAGGCATGTAGTTGTCCCTTTAAGGTAACAATTTTTTCTACATCAATAACATGATGGTTTTCTTTTCTTGTTTGATGAATAATGTATTATCACAAATGCACGTTTGGAACCCAAACTAAGAATACCATTACTAAATTTTTCAAATCATGCTCTTGGTAATTGTTTTAAGCCATAAATTAATTTCTTTAGTTTACATACATTGTTTGATTTCTTCTCTTGATCATAGCCAGGTGGTAGGTCCATGTAGATAAGGTCTCCTTGAAGAAACACATTCTTCACATCCAACTGCCATAATTCCCATCCTCGATTGACTATCATGCTTATAACAATTCTAATAGTGTTCATTTTTGTCATTGGTGCATATGTTTCTGTATAATCAATAATATATGATTGACTATAGCCCTTAGCTACTAATCTGACCTTGTATCTTTCTATATTTTCATGAGCCTTATATTTCACTGTATACACCCATCTACATCCCACATTTTTTCTCTCGAGTGACAAGTTTGCAAGTTCCCATGTCTTGTTTTTTTTAGTGCTACAATTTCTTCTTTCATTGCTGCCTTACAATATGAATTTTGCTCTGCCTTTTCAAATTCCTCATTGCATTTTTACATGCAACTTTGACATTTTCTTTTAGAATAGAATTGAAACTCTTCCCATAAACCTCAAAGTTCACCATAATACTCACTAACAAACCTTCCACCTTGTCTGCACTTTCAAATATTCTCAATAATATCATATTTCTTAGCTATATTTTCTCTCTAAGTATATGCATCCTGGACAACCAATCAGATGGCCTTGGTTGATTCTAGGAACATGAAAGTGTTGCCTATAGACGACACTATTGATTGTATAAGCCATGCACTGACCAAACCATTCTCCCTGCGCCGTTTAGGATAGGAAGGATCAATGAAGATAGTTCTTGCCGTCTAATTTCAGATTTTTAATTTGAAAAACTTCTCTTATGTGAATAATTGTTTTCACAACTGTCCACCATCTTCTTTTTATCGATTATTATCAAACATGCCCCCTTCTCTAGGGTTGATAGAGTTCTTTAATTTTTTCCTAAAATTCTTTTTCGTAATGAATCGATGTGACTGTATAACTAACATGATCACATTTTTATGGGTTGAAACCGATCTGTGTAGTACTAAAAGGCTTCACAACTGGATTGTTGTTTAGATTTTTTTAAAATTAAATTATACTGAAAAACAATGAAAGAACATGAGTAAACATGTCAAAAATATTTGGATCCAATTTTTTATATATATAAAAAATTAAAAAATATATACTGGTTTCACTTCTTTTTGGTTAGAAAGGGAGGTTTAAGGCGTGCACCTACTGGGAGTCGCACTCCCCACTTTCAAGCGAATTTGATTAGATGTTATCTGAAGTATGTCTGCTAATTGATCTTTCAAGCGAACATGAATGAAGTTAAAAATTCTTTAAGATAACTTCTCCCTAATAAAGTGACAATCAATTTCAATATGTTTTATCGTCTTATGAAACATAGGATTAGATGTTATCTGAAGTGCAACCTTGCTATCCGTAAAGAATTTGATTGGAGTGATTCTCTTAAGACCAATTTCTTTTAATAATGATAATATCCATAAACCTTCACACATACCAAGAACATTTGTACGATATTGCGCCTGTACACTTGACCTAACCATCACGGATTGTTTCTTACTCTTTCATTACACCATGTTACCTCCCAAACATACAATATAGTGTAAGTAGATTTTCTATCAACTTTAGAGCCAACCCAATCGGCATGTGAATAAATCTCAATATCAAGTGATGGATGTGGAGAATATAGTAGACCATAAGTGATAGATGATTTTAGATATCTCATAATGTGAAAGACTGTATTCATATGATGGTTAGATGGGGAATGCATCCATCTACTCGCATAGCCTATGTTGGTTCTTGTAATTGTAGTATATATAAGTTTTCATACTAATCTGTGATATCTGCCCACATCTTCATACGGTTCAACTGAATCTCTATTATATTCTTTTTGAATTTCAATGGAAATAGTGCATATCTAACAGTCTTCCATCATTATCTCTTTAAATAAGTCTAGAATATATTTTTCTTGACTTAAGAACAGACAACCTTTGCTGTGATAATTTCAATCCCTAAGAAATAGCATAATATGCCCAAGTCTTTCAAATCAAATAAGGCATGTAGTTGTCCCTTTAATGTAGTAATTTTTTCTATATTATCACCCGTAATGATGATGTCATCCACATATACAAATAACATGATGGTTTTCTTTTCTTGTTTGATGAATAATGTATGATCACTAATGCAACGTTTGAAACCCAAACTAAGAATACTATCACTAAATTTTTCAAACCACATCTTCATACAGTTCTACTGAATCTCTATTATCTTCTTTTTAAATTTCAATGAGAATAGTGCATATTTGACAATCTTCCATCTTTCTCTTTAAATAAGTCTAGAATATATTTTCCTTGACTTAAGAACAGACAACCTTTGCTGCATATAATTTCAATCCTTAAAAAATAGTGTAATTTGCCCAAGTCTTTCAAATCAAATAAGGCATGTAGTTGTCCCTTTAAGGTAACAATTTTTTCTACATCAATAACATGATGGTTTTCTTTTCTTGTTTGATGAATAATGTATTATCACAAATGCACGTTTGGAACCCAAACTAAGAATACCATTACTAAATTTTTCAAATCATGCTCTTGGTAATTGTTTTAAGCCATAAATTAATTTCTTTAGTTTGCATACATTGTTTGACTTCTTCTCTTGATCATAGCCAGGTGGTAGGTCCATGTAGATAAGGTCTCCTTGAAGAAACACATTCTTCACATCCAACTGCCATAATTTCCATCCTCGATTGACTATCATGCTTATAACAATTCTAATAGTGTTCATTTTTGTCATTGGTGTATATGTTTCTATATAATCAATAATATATGATTGACTATAGCCCTTAGCTACTAATCTGACCTTGTATCTTTCTATATTTTCATCAGCCTTATATTTCACTGTATACACCCATCTACATCCCACATTTTTTCTCTCGAGTGACAAGTTTGCAAGTTCCCATGTCTTGTTTTTTTTAGTGCTACAATTTTTTCTTTCATTGCTGCCTTATAATATGAATTTTGCTCTGCCTTTTCAAATTCCTCATTGCATTTTTACATGCAACTTTGACATTTTCTTTTAGAATAGAATTGAAACTCTTCCCATAAACCTCAAAGTTCACCATAATACTTACTTACAAACCTTCCACCTTGTCTGCACTTTCAAATATTCTCAATAATATCATATTTCTTAGCTATATTTTCTCTCTAAGTATATGCATCCTGGACAACCAATCAGATGGCCTTGGTTGATTCTAGGAACATGAAAGTGTTGCCTATAGACGACACTATTGATTGTATAAGCCATGCAACCAAACCATTCTCCGTGCGCCGTTTAGGATAGGAAGGATCAATGAAGATAGTTCTTGCCGTCTAATTTCAGATTTTTAATTTGAAAAACTTCTCTCTTATGTGAATAATTGTTTTCACAATTGTCCACCATCTTCTTTTTATCGATTATTATCAAACATGCCCCCTTCTCTAGGGTTGATAGAGTTCTTTAATTTTTTCCTAAAATTCTTTTTCGTAATGAATCGATGTGACTGGATAACTAACATGATCACATTTTTATGGGTTGAAACCGATCTGTGTAGTACTAAAAGGCTTCACAACTGGATTGTTGTTTAGATTTTTTTAAAATTAAATTATACTGAAAAACAATGAAAGAACATGAGTAAACATGTCAAAAATATTTGGATCCAATTTTTTATATATATAAAAAATTAAAAAATATATACTGGTTTCACTTCTTTTTGGTTAGAAAGGGAGGTTTAAGGCGTGCACCTACTGGGAGTCGCACTCCCCACTTGCAACAAGGGCATAATAATGTGCTCACACTATCGGTGCTTGGTTTCAATTTTGGTTATTGGGTTGTTGAGCTAAACTCATGAATTTGCATCAAGTCACTTGTCTAGGGGCTGGACTCACAAGTTGCATGTCATGAGTTTGACATTCAGGGTGTGCATCTGGTCTATGCCTCCCTAAAATGTGTGTCATTTTTCTTTTTTAGTTATAAGAGGAGGTCGAAGCCTAGCACCCACATAGGAGTCAAAGTCTCCACTCGTAGCAGCGGTGTTAGAGCGCCCTGCCTTCAGCTAACACTCTTGGTGCAAAAACAGCCAAAACCCAATGCCAACAAAACAAAAAGAGTGCTTACTTGAACACCCAATGCCAAAACCAAAACCAAAACAAGCAATTATACACCCAACTTGCATGTGACACAAAAACTCCGTATCTAGGGCTAAGCACCTCAGGTTAGGTTCCAGTCAAGTAACCCGACAAAAGATCACACCCGACTTGACCCAAAACCTACGAGAACCCACCCAAAATGCATGTATTGTCGAATGTGTGTATATATACAAAAACTATATATTTTTACAACTTATGCACATATAAAATGTATATTATATATAGTAAATATACATACATATTTACATATATATATATATACATATTTCTTCTCTCTCTCTCTCTCAATATATATATATATATATATATATATATATATATATATATATATATATATATATATATATATATATATATACTTTTGGTAGAGGCCAAATGAGCTAATGCTCTTTATGCGTATAACACACAATTTCTTTGTGAAATATGATATGCATTTTATATGTATGAGATTGTAGTCAGGTTGACACGAACCCGACCATTTTCGTGTCAGGTCATTCGAAATGGACTGGAATAAAAATTCGACCGGGTCAATATGTTTTTAACCTGGAACCCAAGTGATACGACTCATTGACTCGATTTGCTAGTTGCCACCTCTATTTCATATTTGGACATATGCATTTTTGGCCGCTATCCTGTCTCACGTTATATTCAACTAAAAAAGCCAAGAATCTGTTCTATAAAATAATTTTAGTAATTTTTAAGTCCTTTTTTTTGCCTCCTTTGAAGTCTCCATTTGTCCAATTTCACTTTTGTGGGAGTTCATGGGTCCTCTTTGTCTTTAAGCTTTCAATCAATTTAATTAAATTTTAAGAAAATAAAATCAAGTTTAAAATATTAAATGCTAATAATAATAATCTCAAGCCCATACACGATGCTTGGTGGTCAAACCTAGAGGTGTTCATGAGGAGAGGTGGGGGAGGGATCATGATCCCCGGCTTCGACCCCGATTAGGATCAGGACCCCACCCCCATCCTCGTGACGGGGACCAGAAATTCTCCCATCTCCGTCTCTATTTCTCGTGAGAACCTATTAACACTCCAGAAATCAGCCATGGGTTCATGCCTATTGTTCGTCTCGGGAGATGTTAGCTAATAGGTTAAATGTCTATAATATTTAAGAACAGAAATAAAAAATAATGAGATGGTGAACATGAAACCATCATGATGATCACATTAAATAATCAAGGCTTACATTTTTTTCACTAACCATATCAAATCATCAAATCCTTGATGTGTAAAAAGAACTTATTACAGGTGATATTATATCAATATCGTCACATATACATAACACATCTTACATGAGTACACCTAGCTTCTACAACTACAACCAAGCCTTTTCCCATAGTAGATAGGGTCAATTACTTAGATTTTTTTTTTTTGTAGAATCTATGTTAAGTCCGACAAAGTTTTAAACCAACACAGCCCTCCTCTTTTATCTTGGTTTGGGACCGGCCATGCAAGGGATCTTTTATCTTGGTTTGGGACCGGCCATGCAAGGGTGATCCCTTACATGAGTAGCATTCACAAAATTATGAGTAACACCAACAGAGTCTTTCATATTAAGCACAGAATGCCATCAACCGCTTGGAACAAATATTGTTTTCACCTAATAGTTGTGTGCATTCCAAAGGCTTTTCATGCTCAGCAAGAAGTGGATAAAAATCCAGCCATCACTAGCAATACACAATTGAAAAAACTTTATCTGTAGAGTCCATATGGCATTATCTCATCATCCAGCTCAATTGGAAAAATCACAGTTGATAGCATTAATTCACAATATTCAAAGATATTTTTATTGAAGTAAAGAATGTATCGATCCTTTCATGTTTCTCTTCACCACAAAAGAAACTAAAAACAGGAAAAACCATCTAAATCTTGTGCTGAGCCATCTTGCAGCAATGTTGGAGTCAAAAGGCTTGCATCTTCTCATAGTATGTCTAGTAAAACTAAGAGAACAATGTTTTTAAACATTGAGATCTCATGATTCAACTCAGTACCATGCTCCTGAGCTTCTCCGCTTTCACCAATTCAGAGCACACAGTAGATGACCAATGCAAGCCTTTTGTGTTGCAGATCATTTTGTTCGAAAAAGATGACATGTATTATCTGACCTTTCTCCAACAACTAAGATCATGTTACTGATATTCTGAAATTGCAGACAAAGGGAGAAGTAAATGAATGTCATATGGGACTTGTGCTTTAATCATTAACAAAGAAGCTAATGACCAGATCAGAAAAATATAGATCCAGTCATAGACAAGAAACTACAGATATAAGTGTAGAACATTGTTTAGCTGCAAAAAGATTTGAATCCATACAAACACGCGCACATACAAAGATTTGAATCCATACAAACACGCGCACATACATCCATATATATACATATATACATCCATATATATACATATATATATATATATATATATATATACATATACATATATATATATATGTATATGTATATATATATATACATATACATATATATATACATATACATATATATATATATATGTATATGTATATATATATATACATATACATATATATATATATATATGTTTTGACAAATATGAAGACTACAAAAGAGAAAAACAATAAGAAAGTACAAATTCCAAACAATGTTTTAACGGCACTAATGGTCTAATATTATATAGCAAAACAATAAAGCGCGTCCTTAAAGGTGCAATTGATTATAGAGAACAAAAAAAAAAGAACTCTCAAACTTTATAATTTGATTCACGACTACAATAAGAAAAGAGTAAAACGGTGATCTCTAAACCAGGAAAACTCGTGCAAAAGTAGAAATATCGGATACCAGTACGGCGTTATGTTATACAAAGTATGTGTATGAGAGAAGAGAAAAACAGAAGAAGCTGAGTACCTCCGGTGAGAATTTGACACAAGAATTGATACCGGGTGCACAATGATGACTAAATAACAAAGACCAAGAGAGAAAAGCAATCCTCTACTATTCGCCGGAGCTGTCTTTTCTTACCAAAGAACGAAAGTAATTCTTTTATGTGAGAGAGATGCATAGCAAAGAGATTGAAGAGACTTGGTCGTCTGCCTAGCCTAGTGGTCTGCCGCCGGAGAGTTCATAGTTGTCTTGATCCTTCGAGAACCGCCGGTTTAAAGCATATTTATATTTTAGATCTATGAATAATTATCTTGAAAGCAAGTACGGATCTTGAAAACAAGTCCTTGATCCAAGGTTCACGGGGTGGATCTTCGGGATGGATCGTCGGGGTTAGAGGAGTTTCCGTCCCTACGTGATCATTTCGACTATCCCCAACCCAGCCCCGAAACGTAAATGGAGCTCCGAATCCGTCTCCACAGGCAACGCCCCATAAATACCCCTAGTTAAGTTAAAGCACAAATTGGATATGGGTAGTTTCGTCTTTCTCAGATGATTTTATTATTTTTATAATTTTCCCTTCTCCAAAAAACATTAGTTTTCTTCCAATAAATCCAACCCCCGAGCCAAGGTTCAACCGCGCTGTCTCCCTCCTATATAAATACGCGGGCCGGTGTCGGAGAGCCACATTTACGCTCTCTCGTCCTCCTTCCTTCTTTTCCCGAGCGACAGAGAGAGTGGCCAGAACGCAGAAGATTCCAGAAAGACTGATCGCTGTCGCTGCTGATGTACGACAAGTTCCGTCCTCGTCCCTGTCATTAACCGAGAGAGAGAGAGAGAGTTCTCTATGTTCACTTACTAGAACTACAGAGATTCCGGGAAGATCGATCGCCGTGGCCGGTGGTGGAGGAGAAGTTTCGTTATCGTCCCTCAACCGTGTATATCTCGATTTCGATGGACTGCAGATCGTGGAATCTTGAGTACGGTGCTTCTTTTAATCCGGTGCGCTTCTTAGATGAAGGGTTCTCTGTCGTACGAGTCGTGCATGGGAAGAAACGTGATAGAGTCGTGTTTTGTTTTGCTTTCTTGAAAAAACGAGATCGTTCATTGTATTTTTTTATTCAGGAATCTTGTCATTTATAAGTGAAATTGCGTTTCTCCAGAGAGAGGTTCTTAAGTTATTAATGCAAATAATATTTTTCTAAAGTGAACATGCTCGTGATTACGTATTCTCCAAAGATGTCACTATCTAGAACTTTTGTTTCGTGCTAAAGTTCGAAGCGTCAACTCATTTCTGGATTTCAGGAGTTGAAGTTTAGCGGGGAGAATTTGCGAGTTTTGGTTGAAAGTATGTTCCTGGAATCCTGGAATTTGAACTAATCCAGATCAAAAACGTTCGTTACGAAATCTTGAGGTGAATGCCGTGCTTGTATGTTTAGTGCATTTTAGGAACGTATAGAGTTCTATAGATAGTTTCAAGGGAGTTTGTGCAAGTTTCGGTATTTTTGGTGAATCTGCAGCTTCGATCTTTGATTTAAATGTCGGAAGCAAAAGTGAAGAATTCAAGATTGGCTTAGGGAATATCGAAACTCGTCATATATGTGAAAAGTTCTCGTTTTCTCTCCAAATATTTCCGTCAAGGTTCTTAGTTGTTCTCTTTTCTCGATGTTTAGTAGTTCGTGTCAGATTTTTCTCTTTTCTTACCTTGTTTGCAATTTCAGTTTCAGAGTTCTTTTCCTGAGAATCTATATCTCAAACTCAAACTGCAACATCATTTCTTGCTTGCTCTATTTCTAAGTGTTTGATGTCAGTCTCACCGTTAATTTTCTTTGGTTTGAATGGATTTTTCTTTCATTTTAGTGTTTTATGTTTCAGATGTACGAATTAGAAAATGCAAGTTAGAAAGGGATCCTAGAAAAGGCTTCAATTTGCCATCCGCTAACAAGCTCTTATTAGTGTTCCAGATGAATCGTTTTCCTTCACTTTAGACTCACAGATGATAACTGAAGTTTTCTGAACCACACGTTAGCTTCATCCAAAAATTCTGATAGTTCAATTGTTGATATTAGTTTAGTTTTCGGTTGAGGCTGTACATTCCCGTGCGATGTTCTGTAAAAAAGAATTAAAATTATTTGTTTAAGAGGTTTTTCGAATTGAAGGACAATTGCTTTGTTGAGCAGTTTTGGCTGTCGGAATCCCTTGGGAAATGCTCAAGAATGCTTTTTATAAATCTTGACTCCAAATATTCAGTTCATTTCTTGTTTAAGTAGCATTCTATTGAGTTGCGGTGTTCTGATTTTGATTTCCCTACAAAAAAAGAAAAGAAAATACTATATCATATAGATGTTTATGATATTTATGCTCATTTATTGCAACGTTGTAAAGTTACACGAATGCTATTTGTATTAAAAAATATTTAAAATTCAAAAAAATGTAAAAAAATCATTCATACCACAACGTGAATACTTAATAGTACATTTAGAGTTTAACTTTAATTAATAAACAACAAAGTTACCACTTACAATCATCAAGATATTCAAGATCAGAACGTTACAAAATTGTAAATAAAAGTTAACACTTAAAACAAATTACAATCATCCACAACGTGGATCATAATCTACAAAAGCATTATAATCAACATAATATGGATCACCACCACCACCATCATCATCATCTCCTCCCTCTTCCTCCTCCACAATTGGATATACCCATTAAATACCTTAATTTTCATCATCATCATCTTCAACTCTAAGTTATGCTTTGGCTTGGAATGTCCTTCAGTTTTCATCCTCTAAATTTATAGTGAGCTTCTCGTCTTCGACCCAATCATCAAGAATAACATTTTCATAGCTCAACGGGTTATATGATACCTTTATTACCCATATTGTAGGCAACATATATCAAATCATGCAATCGAGCATGCTCCAATCTCTTTCGCTTTTTAGTGTGAATGTGTTCGAAAAAGCTCAAATTCCTCTCGCACTCACTCGAATTGCATGTTTGGCTCAATATACATTGAGCAAACCTTGCCAAGTTCGGTGCATCTACACCAAAATAAGTCCACCATTCATTTGAAATAAAACACGATAATGATTAATAAAAAACACTCAAAGTCAATCAATTGATAACTTAAATGAATATAAATAAAAATACAATACCTGATCACATTTGAGAGTGGAGTTGGATTACAATTGACCTTTCAAAAACTCCAACACTTTGTATATACTTGCTTAACTCTAAATAGATATTGCAACGAGAATATGAATGTTAAACAAGGTCAATTGCATTCAATATACTTTTTTTATTTCTTTGTCATCCTTAAAGTTAGGAGAAAATCAAATAGAAGGGTTAAGAAAATATACAGTAGCATACAAATCATGATGCATTTGGTGGTTTCAACGTGCATCAATTACCTTGCAGACCTTCTTTAAAAGTGATCGCTTGCGGTCAAGATTTACTTGTATTTCAAATTTGGCCTTATCCACAGCATCTTATATATTCACTGTCCACCATCCTCATTACCTTAACAAAATGTATAATCCTTAAAATTTTGTTATAATTTTCTCAAAAATCAGTATTAAAAATATTTACCACAATAATTTTCTCCCTCTTTCTAGACTAATTAATAGAACCCCATTAATTAGATGCAAACAAATTTTTAATGTATTTTTCTGTATGACAAGACTTTACACAGGAATGACATTCATAGCAAATCTTGTCAATGAAGGCCTAATCAATTCCCTTCCACCTGTATGGTTTTACATCAAATGCAATACAAAAGAATTATTATGAATAAACTTTGTAACATTTCTGCATGCATCTATAGTTTCTCTTATTTCATCTATTGCACTTAAATCTTTAAGTCTATACAATGTACAACACATGGAGTCCATACTAAGGATGGATGGTTTGCCTTAAGCATCTTACCAACTACTTTAAAATTTACAGCATTATCAATAATGAATTGAACAATATTTGAAACACCTGCTTCTTCAACAACTTTTTTAAAAATAAGGAGTAAATTATCTACAGTTTTATCAATATGGGATAAATCATATGATTTAAAAAATAGTATCCCTTTGAGACAATAAGCTAGGAAGTTCACCAAAGACCTACGTTGACGATATGTCAAACCATTAACCATAATAGAACATCTCGTATCCTTCCATGACTCCCTAAATTCAAAACTTCATGGTGATATTTCTCGTATGAAACACCATCTTGCGGGAATCAAGAAGGATGCTAGTGTATGTCATCGGGTTATCGAAGTAGTGAAGTACAAGATTGAATAGGTATTGAAAGATTCGAAGGAGAAGAAGAGATTAAGGGTAAGAGAGATGACATAAATAGGTGGTTGGGATATGTCTAAACCATTTGAAAATGCTTCTATTAAAGGGACGTATGGTGATGAATTATATGATACAGTTGAGATGAAAGAATAGATGACTGAAGAGGAGAAGATAATGTGAGAAAAGAGAAAATGTGTAGGTTATGGTGGTAATAGCAGAATATTTGGCTCTTGTTCCACTAGAAGAGCTTCTACGTGCCTGATCCCTATGAGGGGTACTAGAAGAGGAGCCAAAGCCATAAGTAGTGGGATGCCTTCATTTCCCCCCCCACGTACGATTCTTGGAGCTCAACAAGGCATTAGATCAGCTATGACTTTAAAGGAGATAATTGAGAAAGTAAATTTGAAGTATGCTGATTTTTTTTTATAAAAATTGCCTACCTTTCAATGTTGCAAACTGATTTACTTTTCAAAGTATGGCGAATGCTATATATTATATTTAAATTTTTGCTTAAAAAATAAAATTTTATGTTTTGCTCTTTTTTAATCTAAATCATTCATCTCTCCAATATGACATTTAGGATTAATTTGTATCAACTCTCTCTTTCTCTCTCTATATATATAGGGAGTGGTCAAGCTATTTGACTGCCACCCACCACCTTTTACTATTCTTCTCTCCAAAATCGCCTATCGTTCACTGTCACCACCACCAAAACCACTTAAAACAGGACAAAACCACTTATTTGTGTGTATATATATAGTATATTTAGTTTTGTTAAATGGTTTTGGTGTTGATGATAATGGGTGAAGAAATAATAGAAGGTGACAGAGAGCGGCCGTCAGTGGTTAAATTGGTGGAACTATACAAATCGCTAAACTGAGCATGGACCTCTCCTCCTCTGGCCCTCTCTCTATATATATAACATATATACATATATATATATAAAAAGGTCAGATCCTGTTTGCACCTTGGTCAACCTTCACTTGCTCTGTGCACGAGTCTTTAGTGTATCCCTACCATATATATATATATATATATATATATATATATATATATATATATATATATATATATATATATATACCAAGGACAAAGGAGGATCAAAGTATTTTGTATCTTTCGCATTAAGGGTTGATTAACACGTTCAATCAGCATTTTAATATTCTCCATCAGCAAACTTCACGATCATGCTTCGCATCCCTTGGCATTACGGTGCCTTGGCTATTTTTGTATCGATATTAAACATTGTTTTGGTTCTCAAGGCAGATCTCCGAATCATAGCACTAATAAAGATACAAAATAAGATAATAATTTAGACAGTCCACTGGAATTTCGCAATACCCGATTAAGCACCATGATTTGCCGTGTCATTCTAATGTGTGGTTTTCTCCTCTTTCTTCTGTATGCTTCTTTAGACTTTTCTTTTTCCTTTCTAGGGTATTGAACTCGTGACCTTCAACTTGTGAGTAGACCGTAGCTAGCTCTTTAGACATTTTTTTTTTTTTTTGAGATATTGAACTCATGACCTTCAACTTGTGAGTCGACTGTAGCTAGCTCTTCGATGTGTTTTCTTCTTCTGTAGGCTTTGTTTTAAGGATGCGGGTTAAGAATGAGGGATTGCTCTTCACCATCCTTACGGCACAACCAATTTAGCCTACACGAAGACTTGCTGAATACTGTGTCTGTGTTGTGTCGCCAATGACGGATCCAAGAATTTTTTTGGGATGAAGCGTACTTGTATTTCAAGTCTACGGAGCACTTGCAGACCTAAGAAATTTTCATATTTGAGGGTCTGCCACTTCATGTGCCCATGATGACATTAAATGTTTTTTTTTTGTAGTTCTTACACCCAAACGAGTGATAGCTATCGTCTTCATGAGGTTTTCTTATAGATTATTATGTAATTTTCCTTCTCTTTTTCTGTTTGAATTTAAAAATGCTTGGTTCATCTTTAATACTTAGGGTAATATATTTTAATAATCAAGAAGCACATCAACTTTCACTCCAATTAGGTATAGTAAACAAAACTTTGTTTTTTCTACAATGATACCTAAGAACTGTAAGGAGCAAAAACTCTTCATAGTTTTCTAGATTTTCTTTCCAACATCTAAATGCCTCAACATTGTTGAATCGACACGATACACAACACGAAGATCAAGACCACTAAAAAAACCATGTACTCTGCCTCAATCAATTAGTTTAAAGGCTTGGTTTTGAGTTTGATTTTCTACTAAACTTATCTTTCATTGGCTATTTGCCATAATCCCCCTCTTGATTAATAATTACAGAAAAGCTCCACTTTTCTTTAATTGAACGATCTCTTCAATTTTATTATCCAACTGATAGATAATGTAGCCCCGTATGGGGATGGTAAACAAGGTGAATGTACTGGACTAGACATGTCCAGTTTTGGGTTACCTAAAATTTAGAACCAAAACGGAACCGCTTTAGGGACGGTTCCAGTTCGGGGTTATCTGGAACCCATAATCGAAACTGAACCGCTACAAAGTGATTCCTGTTCCGGTTTTGGAAGCCCCAAAACTGTTAATTTTCTTTTCTGTAAAAGGAGTGTATGGCACCCGTAGGAGTTGAACTCCCGCATGGCTCAAGGGTAGAAAGTGTGCCGAATGACTGAGTCAGGCTTCAATGTGTTTTAACATATATAATATTTATTAATGAGCAGTTTAAAACCGTCGGTTCCAGTTTTAGACCGATTCCTGAAAGTATGAATCATAACCGAATCGAAAGGTACCCAGGTCCAATTATGATTCCCGAGCCGGTTCCGGTTACCGATAGTTCCAAAGATGGTTCGGTTTTTATTCCAATCTGAACTGGCCACGTCTAAACTGGACTCTGTATCCATTCTTTTCAACCATTAACTCATATGCATACATAGAGTAGCTTATGGTGAGATACACTTGTATTTCATGTTCACAAAACACTTATACTTTCCTATATACAATGATGATTCATGAATTTTTCAAGTGACTTTTGACAAGCTATAAATTCTTGTTCGAATATAAATAAGCCAAGCTCAAGCTCATTCGTACGCAATTTAACTTGTCTTTCAGCTTGTTCAAATGCCCGTTTTCATTTCATTCAGCTCATGCTCAAAATGAAATCTTCGAATTGCTGGTAAATGATCTAAAACTATTGAAGAACCACGCTAGAGAGAAGTTGCATGCAAGTTTTTGATCGAGCTTACAACAAGTTGAATAGTTCGCGGCCAAGTCATCTTTTCGGTGAGCTTCACGAGTCAAGTTGATTCGAACACGCATGTTCATGTTCACTTGAGTTAAGGTCACGAACTGAATATACACGAATAAGGAGCGAGTGGAGCAGTGTCAATCTATGAGCAGCTGGGTTCATTTGCAAGCCCTAGCTCGGTTAGTTTACCAGCCCGGGTTTCTTTTAACAACGACGAAATGGGGGGCTTTTTTGAATATGGCCGAGAAAAGGAGGAGTTCATAATAAAAAAAATTGGAAAAGAAAGATTCGCTCGTTGTCTGCATGAACTGACACCGCGGTGGTACTTTAAGGGCGTTTCAGTCATTTCTCACTGAACAGATGACCGCTTCAGGGGCCTTTTCGTGCCGGCTACGGACCCGACACGCGCTGAAGATAGAACAAGGGGAAGTGGGGTCCACCTGGTACCCACGTAGTACCTGCCACACGTGTATTCCACGTCATTGAGCGTATCCAGACATCCCAAGTCGTTGATATTTCTTGAAAAATTGCTAATTCCCGCCCCTTGAAACTTCAAATCACGTACAACTCCTTCAACTGTCTTGTAGGGATGACAACGGGGAGGGGCAAAGACGTGTATACCCCCTATACGTGATTCTGAGTTGAACCTGAATGAAACGGGTTCGGGTTCAGTTATCTCTGACATATACGGAACAGATACGAGACAAAAACAGGTTACGTTTATATGTGTGGTATGATCGAGACATCTTGTTCCTGTATTCAGACCCAAACTTGATTGGGTCAGGTCGGGGTTGCAAGGGTCTAGTCAATATTGTTATTCCTACTGTTTTCGCTTCTTATATTTTGACATCAAAATGCACAAAAAGCAATAGCTTATCTCTTTTGGTCATAAGTTTGATACCCGGAGTGTGCATTTGACAAAATCTATAAGGCAATGTACATATTGAATCAAACCTAAAACCGAAATCATGTCTTTTCTTTTTAAGTGATTGGAACCGAAGCTTAACCGAACTGAATGCGGTTATAGGTCCAAACTAGAACCGAAACGAGGGTTGAAACTGAAAAAAGACCCGAAAGGACCGAAAAGGTATGTCATTATCCATATCAATAAGGGTATAATCGTAATGAGAAATACTAAAGGATAAGAATGCTATATCATTTGTTCCACAGACTTTCACGTCATTTCGCCGTATAAAAACCTTGGGTCTGTTTTTCTAGCGGCGACTCTTTCTCTCTCATAGACGAACCGCCTGCGTCTCGAAACCAAGTTCTAGTCAGAAATTGCTCGACGGGAAACTGCTATATTCTGCGGGAGAGCATCGTGCACGTTGAGACCGCAATGCTGTTGTCTTCCATCCCGTAGAGGATCTCTAGGGGGGTGAGGCGAGGCAGAGAGGGATGGGAAACGCGATCGTCGTCGAGGGAAAAGAAGAGAATGCTGCTCGGGAATGCGGGGCAAGGCGCGACGGCGCCGTTGGAAGCCTTCCGGGAGGATTTCCGGCAAACATCTCACCGCGCAGTGGCCCGATCGCCGGCCCGTCGTCCTTCGACTCGTTCGCTAATTCGCCCCCGCAGAGTCCCACGAGGTCCCGGTCTCCGATTCTCTTCACTCCCCCGGTAATCCGGATCTGAACGAATCCTGCTTCTGGTTTTTCTCTTTATATTTTCTTTCCTTTGTTCTTTGCCGCGTTCTCCGTGATCTCTCGAATTTTCCTCTTCCTTCTCTTTCTACTGTTTTTAGTTCACTTTCATCTCTCTCTCGATGATAGTTGTGATCTGGACCGTACCTTTTCATTTTAACGTATAAAAGTGATTATCCACGGTATGTTTCCAGTCGAGTGGAAAAACTTGTCTTTTCTGCTTCAATCATCCATTCCCTTATTCACGTAACGCCGTCTACAGTTCAGTCGAAATAGCAAAGTTATTTTCTTGATCAGAAATGTGGACAACAATTTTGACGAGGGTCTAAGTGCAGTTTCTTCTTAGACTCTAAGGCGCATTAAGGTGTCACTAATTGAAGTACACTTATCGTCAGTTTCTGCTATTGAGGGGCGAGATCGAGTTCCAGAGTATGACGATGGCCATTCTCGCTCACGTAACGGATGGACTGGTCATCCAGTCGGTTACCGAACGACATAAGGTTAAACGGATTCCGGTAACAGCTCTGTTATAAGCTCCCGGACGAGGAAAGATGTAGGAGGATAAACACGGGGGCTCTGTTATAAGCTCCCGAACGAGGAAAGCTGTAGGAGGGTAAATACGGGTGAATGGGGAGCACCTGCCTATAAAAGTAGGCATTACAAGCGTACAGGTACAGTCAAAGAAACATAGAAAAGAAAAGAGAGAGTGTACTCATCTTCATCCATCTAAAAACCCTAAACCCTGCGTGAGAACCTCGTGTCCACCGCATCCACAGTGGCCGCCTATTGGAAAGGATTAGAAACCGCCATATAGTCATCACCAGAATCCGGATCGGAGAAGGTAGTAATCTTCGTCACTGGTATCACTCTACAAAAAAAAGGGATGAAACTGGTAAGAAAAAAAATACAGAGAGAGAAGAAGAAAAAAACAATATAGGAAAGCAGATCAGGGAGAAGCAGTCGGCAGAGGCGTAGTAGGCCAGAGGCGAACGGCGACCAAAGCCAGAACGGCAGGCCACAGCCGAACGATGGCCAAAACTAGAGCGGCCACAACCAAACGGCCAAAGCCAGAATAGCAGGCCAAAGCCTGACTGCCAGAGCCAAAGTGATCGGCAGGCAGGCCACAACCGAACGGTCAAAGCTAGAGCGCCACAGCCGAACGACAAGAGCCACAGCCGAACAACCAAAGCCAGAGCGGCACAGCCAAACGGCCAAGAATGACCGAAAAGAAGACGCCAGGGACGCCGACAACCGAGGAGCAGCAGGAGAAACCCCGACGATCCCCCTCCCTCTTTTCTCCCCTCTTTGTCTTTCCGTTCTCCCCTCTCTCTCCTCACTATGTAAACTTGTAACGCGTTTTCATTTGTATTGAAAAAAAAAATTTGAATTCCGCAATTTTAGAAAATCGCAGAACGGTCCGAAAAGAAAAATTTGCCCTGTCCGGATTCAGATATTACTCTGTTGCCACTGGGCAAAATTACCCTTTTGTCCATATATTTTGGGGTAAAAAGACTATTTTGCCCTAGCGAAAGATCAGTTTTACCCTCTAACTGTTTGTGGAAATTACCAAATATTGGGCTATTACTTTACGATTTTACCCTTCCTGGTTTGGATAATTTCTATTCTGCCATCCAGTAAAGAGACAGATTTACCCCTTTTGAAAAATTACAGATTCACCTTGAGGGTTAAAATTACGATTTTAACTCTGATCAGTTGCGAATTTTACAAGAATACCAAATAGTAATTTTATAAGTTTGTCCTCAGGTTTTTACAAAATTACAAAAAGAAGACAAATTGATAAAATTACAGTTTTGTCCCTTGGTATTCTTTTAGGGGCATAGAGACAGAAACCCCCTTGAATTTTTTTTTCAAAAAGGTTACTTACTAGATATCATGCATCACATTAACATGTTTCTTGCTATGTGTTCTTGTGTTTTTGTGTTGGTTTTTTTTTATACCGCTTAATTGTTATTTTTGCCAAACACAAAAAAATGAGTTCTAGGATATGCATGTCTGAATTGGCAAAAACTGAAAAGCTAAACGGTCTGAACTTCCAGACTTGAAGATAAGAATTCCTTTGGCTCTAACACTAGAAGGTGTTGAGTATGTTTTAAAGGAAATCATGCATCCGCCACCCCCAAACGCAAATGAGCAACAACTAGAAATGTATAAAACATTTCTAAAAGACGATACCATAGCAAGGATGATCATGTTAACATATATGGAGGATGACTTGATCAGGGTCTTTGAAGAATATGAGACCGCAAAAGAGCTGTTGGTTCATTAACAGCTAAATATGATACAACTGCAAAATTGCATGTGCAGTTGCTACTACAGAAATACAATTCCTTCAGAATGAAAGAAGGAGAAAATGTAGTAGAGCATGTAAATCACATGCTGGTAATGGCTAGAGACTTAGCCGTAGCAAAATCAGTCATCCCCGAACCGATGCAGATATCAACAATATTGAACAGACTACCCCCGTCATGGAACATGGTCACCACTGCTCTAAGACTAGGGCCAGAAATCAAACTTTCTAAGTTTCCCCTTAAACTAGCAATAGAGTAAGAACGCATGCTCAAGAACAAGAAAGAGAAATTGCTAGTGGTTCAGGATGAGTTAGCGTCTAGCTCCAAGTCCAATCAGAAAAAGAAACCAAATAAAAAGTTTGGCAAGAATAACAAGAAAGTCGGTCAAAATTTTAAGAAATCACAGGAAGCCGCTTCTCGGGTCAAGTGTTTCAACTGTAGAAATATGAGACACTACAAAAGGGACTACCACGACAAGAAAAGTGGAGGAAACAACCTACAACGCGGATAATCGGAGAAGCAAGATATAATCTGTGTGATTTCATAATGCCTATATTTAGACCGCCTAGTGAAAGGTTGGTGGATAGACTCAGGAGCTACAAGACACATCTCGAAGAAGAGATAATGGACCTGAACGAATATCAACTTGGAGAACATCGTGTGTATATGGAAAATAGTACTTTCTCATATGTTCTAGATATTGGGTCCTTCAGGATATATGTACAAGATAAACCAATTGTACTGACCGACGTGTTAATTATGCCATCTATAAGGCATAATCTAGTCTCGGTCCTTGCCTTAGTTAAGAAGGGTTTTGAAGTTAGGTTTATTTCTAACAAGGTGACTGTGGGCAAACATGAGAGAATTTTGTTCTCAGGAGAATTTGATGTAGAACAAAGACTGTTCAAATTATGTGATAATGAAAATCATGAATCTTCTGCTTATATTGAGAGTGCCTTTATTGTTGATGTGAATATGTGGCATAAACGCCTAGGGCACATAAATCTGGAAAAGTTGAGGAAATTATCCAACTTTGACTTATTGCCTGGATTTGAGGAAAAGACTTTCAACAAGTGTGAAGCTTTTATACAAGAAAAAATGACAATGAAAGTTTTTTCCAAGGAAACAAGGGCAACAATCCTGTTGGAAATTATTCACACAGATTTATGTGGACCTTTTAGAGTAAAGACACATCGGGGAAAGGGTTATTTTATAACCTTTATCGATGATTACTCTAGATATATGTATATATATCTCCTGGCACATAAATCAGAGGCACTTGATGCATTTAAAGAATATAAGCAAGAAGTGGAAAATCAATTAGGGCATTTGATCAAAGTCTTAATATCAGACAAAGAAGGTGAATATACCTCAGCAAAATTCTTGAAATTTTGCAAAGACTTTGGTATTGCTAAACAAAATACAATGCTCAAGACACCTCAACAAAATGGTGTAGTTAAGAGATACAATAGAACCTTGTTGAATATGACAAAGTCAATGTTAGTAGATGCCTCTTTTCCAAGGGTATTTTGGGAAAAAGCAGTAAGTACAGCTGTTTACATACTCAATAGAGTACCGTGTAAAGTTGTATTCACTACACCACATGAGATGTGGTTTGGAAGAAAACCCAACCTATGTCATCTCAGGAGGTGGGGATCTATTGCACATGTGAAGATCATTGATCAGTCTAGAGATAAGCTAGATAGCAGGTCCTTGAGATGTATATTCATTGGATATCCAAAAGGTTTAAAAGGATATCATTTTTATCATAAGGACCATGTACTCATTGAAAGCAGAGATGTTCAATTCTTAGGAGATACTAAGAATGACATCCTGGAGAATGATGAGGATTGTGTTGATGATTTGGTAGATTTAGACCAATCATCTTTTGAGCCCATAGAAGATCTTCCTGAAACTACCGATACCTTAGGTGAACATAAGAGGCCAAGAGCCACTTCGTCCTACTTAAAGGATTATCACACTTATCTTGTAGAAGAAGTGTGTAATTCGGTAGATTTAGATGAGTTGACTAATAACTTATCTTATCAGCAAGCAATAAACTCATCGGAATCAACAAACTGGGAGAAAGCCATGGATGAGGAAATTGAATCCATTGAGAAAAATCAAGTATGGGAATTGGTTGATTTGCCAAAAGGAAGGAAAGCTATAGGCTATAAATGGGTTCTGAAAAGGAAATAAAAGGTCGGTGGTACAATAACAAGTTTAAAGCGAGGTTGGTTGCAAAGGGTTTTTCGCAGAAAGAGGAGATAAATTATGTTGAGATATATTCCCCAATTGTGAAATTTGCATCCATACCGATAATCCTGGCAATATCTGCATACTATGATTTGGATTTACATCAATTAGATGTAAAGACACCTTTTCTAAATGAAGATTTAGAATAAATCATATACATTTAGCAGCCCGAAGGATTTGTGGTTGAAGGCCAAGAAGATAAAGTATATAGGTTGAAAAAATCCCTATATGGCCTGAAACAATCACCTCGCCAATGATATTTGACTTTTCAAAATGTTATTATAGAACTTAGGTTTGTGGCTAACAAACTTGATCACTATGTATATGTTTGGAATAGTGGGAGCCACTTTGTCATTTTGTCATTGTATATAGATGACATATTGTTGACTGGAAACGATAATGAGATGATTGTCAAAACCAAGTCATGGTTGAACTCAAAGTTCGAAATGAAGGATATGGGAGAAGCATCCTATATCCTGGGTATAAAAATCTCTCGAGATAGAGGATCTAGACTCTTATGCTTGAGTCAAGAGATATATATTGACTATATCCTCAAGAAGTTTAAAATGGGTGAATGCAAGTCTGCAGATACACTTGTTGTGAAAGGGGTTAAATTAAGTAAGGCCGATTGTCCCGGTGAAGGAGACGATAAGCCTAATGTTCCTTATGCACAAGATGTTGACAGCTTTATGTATGCTATGTTGTGTACAAGACCTGATATCAGCTTTGCTGTTGGTCTTGTCAGTAGATATCAAAGTAATCCAGGTTGGCAGCACTGGGTAGCTGTAAAAAGGATTCTAAGATATTTGAAAGGAACAAAAGACTTGAAACTGTGCTTTCAAGCAGATGAATTGAAAGTGGTAGGATACTCAGATGCTGACTTTGCTAGGAGCAAAGATGACAGCAAATCAACCTCGGGACAAATATTCTTATTTGGAGGTGGTATTGTTTCTTGGGCATGTAAGAAACAGGGCTGTGTAGCATTGCATACACAGGAAGCTAAGTATGTTGCTTGCTGTATGGCTGCAACAAGTGTTGTCTGGATAAACCATTTCATACGAGATTTGAAGTTGGAGATAACAGACGAGTCAGTAGTTATCTATTGTGATAACAATGCAGCAATTACTCTTATTAAGAGTGGAGCGGATTGCTCGAAAAGCAAGCATATAATGGTAAAATACTACTATGTTCATGATATGGTTGTGAGAAAGGAAATATCCATCTCATACATGCCAACGGAAGATATGTTGGCAGTCCCTTTAACAAAAGGCATAAGAGAGGATCTCTTCTCAAAACATGTTACTAACATGGGTTTGAGATATGTTTGACTGTTGTATAGGTAAATAACCATACAACGGAAAAAGAAAACAAAGATCAAACCAAGTTTCCAATAATCAAGGTTGATTGATCTCGATTACTGTTCGAACCCGAGACTCAAATCTTTGATCGAATCTTCTTCTTTCTTTGTTCTTTGTGGTTCCCTGGGATTCCCTCAGTTCCACTTGCGACTCTCGGTCCGGATATCTCTTTTAAAGGGGCTCTACAAGCGACTCACTATTTATAAGTTTGGATATCTAATTCGGCATCAGAAATTTGAATTTAGGTTTTGAACCGATGACACGGGCCGTGTCATATGACACGACCTCACCCGTGTATTAAAGTGCAGTAACACACTTCGAGTGGTTTAAAAGTCGAGAGAAGAACATGGCCTTGGGTGTCGGGATGACACGGGTCGTGTTGGTCAAGGCTCAAGTTGAGATTCCACTTGATGAGAACGGAGACGTGCACGGCTACCCCCGTGTCATATGACACGGGCCGTGTTGACCAAAAATAGGATTTAACTTGACCTTGTACGGTAGTCGAGGAGGAGTACATGGCCCACCCCGTATTTATATGACACGGGCCGTGTTACTCACTTTCTTCAAATGCAACATTGATTCTTCACAAATGCTCTTCTTTCTTTGCTTCTAAGGGTAAAAATGATCTTCTTAAGTATTCATCTCTCTCCTCAAATGGTCATCAAGCTTAGTTTGATGCTAATGGACTCAAAAACTCAAAGATCTCTCATAATTCATTGATTCATCTCTCTCCTCAAATGGTCAGCTTCTTGATTGATGCTAATGGACTCAAAAAACTCAAAGATCCTCCTAGAAAAGCATAATTCATTTTAAATGCTGCTTATAACCACATTTAAGTGATAAGCCACAATAAACATCGATTAAGCTCTAAATCGAGAAACTTAGCTAAATGTCAACAATTAAAACATCTATGAAGTCCAATTAGATCAAACAAAAAAGTATTTCACAAGATACCTGAAATTATCAACAGAATCATGATCTCCTACCCCACTTACCCTTTCTTTCCTTTGCAGGGCAAGGATAGTTCACCCTTTGATAAAAATCACTGGAGATCCTAGAAGGGCTGCAGAAAATTTTACTGGTAAGAATTAATTGAACCCATGTTTTGGTTTCATAGTACTTCGTGATATTAGTAGATTTTTATTAACAAACTTATTTACTTATTTCTTACAATTAGAGGTTTTAGTCATTTGAAAGAGACACTAGTGTTTGATACGCATAATTACTAATTTTTCTAACTTATTTCATCATTAATTTCTTTAAATGGAAGTTAGTTGGATTATAAAATTAACTCTGATCGTATTAAGTATATTGATCCGCATAATTGACTAATTTTCTAACTCTAATCAAATTATAAAATTATTTGGAAGAATTTGAAAAATTAACAATTGTCATTGGTGACAATTGTGCAGACAGATTCCCGGCAATTGTCCGAATTTGAAAATTTATTTTGGCCGGGAATATACTATTAGGTGCTATTCCAAAAACTCTTAGAGAGGTGAGACTTGGAAACTTTGAATCTTTCCTCTAAACCAACTATCTGGATCTATTCTTATTGAACTTCAAAATCTACATGTCCTTCAACTTTTGAACCTCTCTTATAATGATTTAAAAGGAACCATTCTCGATTAATGGAGTTTTCCAAAATCTCTCTTTGTCCATATAAAAGGCAATAAAAAAACTTTGCTTTCATTTTGCATGTGAGCCTCGTGGCCATGAAGGCGGCATGTCCGGACATTACATCATCTATAGCTATAGTGATAACATTGATATCTTATATTTGACAATTTGATTATGCATATTATACATAAAGAATAGAAAACGATGGAGATTGACACAAACTTAAGAGTTTTGCAAGAATAACAACATCAGTACATCATCGAACTTGGAAGCTTGGAAGCGATGAATTGACTTTAAACGTGAATCTTTAGATGTTGACTTTACAAAAACAATGAATTCTAGTACAAGCTGGTTTGATAGTACTTAAGTAATGGGAGCTTAGAAGATTGGATTAAGGGAAGAGAAAACATACAAACTGAATATGAGTTAAACTTTATAGAGAGATTGAATATAGATATTGATCTTTCTTGTGCATTGGATTCTTGCACAATGATAGTGAAGTACCAGGTATTGTGCATTGTGATTTGAAACTCAACAACATTCTTTTGGATGAAGTAATATGTTGCAAAGGTTGGAGACTTTGATTAAGCTAGATTCTTGATTCAAAGTTCAACTAATCAAGTCTGATATAGCTCCGGCTCATCCTGTCATTAGGTGTGGTCAATTATATTATATATATATATATTTTTAGAAATGGTTAGTATAGTAACTTTCACAACTTCCTCTTTAATTGAATAAGTAGTAGTATACAACTTGTCAAATTAAATTTCTCTTGAAGAATTTTTTAACTTCTCAATATGAATTTAATCAAATATCAATGTGTTTATACTTTATTCTATTTTTGCTACACGCAATTTTTTAACTTAAGAAATAATTAAAGTGTTTAAATCATTAATTTTGATTTATTTCTAGAATATTTTTTCATCAATATTACTGCTTTATTTCTAATGCTATAGAACTTTTTAATATTTAGGTGATTTTTATGACCAAACATGAAATAATTATTAGTGTTCAAATCATTAAGTTTGATTATATTTCTAGAAATTTTTTCCGGTTTACTATATATATTTTTTTACAAGCTCGAATCAGCGATTTATTTTAAATTGATTTTGTATTAAAAAAATGGTTAATTCCTTTGATCACCAAACTAAAACATCAAGAGATGTTTGATTCTAAGTTTGATTCAATGACTTATCATCAAAAACATTGAAAATGAATCAACCGTAACCAATTGATTTTGATTGTAGTCATCACGCCAAAGAACCAACTTATCAAATCACCAACTAAACTACGCTCCTACCTTCCATGCATTACCATGACTACCATCACTCAACATTGTTGCCACCGCCAATCACCATCCATAAGTATCTTTGTTGTAAGTCATGATACTTATTCATCACCATATTACGTCAATTGCCATCACTGTCACTCTACCCACTAATTTTGCCAAATCAATCAGAAACATGTTATTTTTGTCTAAATAAATAATTATTTATATTATCAATTGTATATTTTATATATATAATTATGCATTAAAAAATCAATCGTATAATAATTTATCAATTTGTTATCTTTCAAATCTATTGTCTTTGGGATAGACATGAAGAGTTTAGTTTTTAGTTTCTAAGATTTATTTGATATTATGATAAATATGAAATTTTTAGTTTTAATTTTTTAAGTTAATCTTATGTTTTAATTTTACATAACGAGTTAACCTTGATTTATTAAGATAAGAGATGCAATATTCTCTTCATTATGACAGCAACGTTATGTATTAGTCTTCATATATAGTGAAGATACATTATCATCGATAATTTATGGATTAAGAACAAAGTTATAAATCATAAATTAGTTTTTGTTAAATATTGTATGTATTGTTTCCTTCTAAATAAATTTATTATGAAATTTTATTGAAATTGTAGTTTATTTTAGTTGAGTAAACTTTTAGCCTCTTATCGTATAATAAATTTATAGTTTATCGTAAAAAAAAATATTTTATCTTATTAAACTTTAGCCTCTTATCCTATATTATCTCTTTCATGTCACAACAACAACGTAATACTAAGACTTTGAAGGACCTCTCCATACTTGATTGCATGTGATAATGTGACAAATCTTCTAGAAACTAATATATGCCTAATTGTTTGATGGTGTGCACATCATGAAAAACACCCCTAATGAAATCTTCTCCTCAATCACCCTGATTTTCGCAAGTAGCACTTGCATAAATTGTTTTATGGAGTAATTTCAAATGGTTTTCATAAGATGATTATAAGGAAGAAGATAATCGCATGACTGTTATGTGATTACTTAACACTCTCTTCATTAGTTTTTTTTGACAAAAATAAGATGACATAACTAAGATGTACACTATCTTTGAAAGTTGAAAGATCAATTTACACATTTTAAAAGTTTTAAAACCAAAATACATATGACCTATAGTTGAAGGGAGTAAAATAATGTGAAAATAACATGTTAAACCTTATCCAATTGAACAGACGTTAGCGTTTAGACTTAAGTTCCTTAGTTCATGTGAGTAATAAGTTGAAGGAGCAAAATAAAGTTTTTCCTTGTTCTATGTGAAAAATAACATGTTAAACCTATCCAAAATTGAACAGACGTTAGCGTTTTAGACTTAAGTATAGTTGGAGGATACATGCATATTTTCAAGGTTTTAGGCAAAAAAAATGCATATATATTAAAGTTGAGGGGAATTTTTAGTCTTTTTTGGGTTAAATATGCTATTTAATTCATTCTAAATTTTCATCTATCTTATTTAAATTCTATATAATTTGTTATATTTTCAGAAATTAATAGCTGTCAACTAATAAAGATTAGATATAGTGATAAGTAAATTGTACTTTTAAGAAAAATATCAAGTTTCAAATTCTAAAAAAAAATTATTAGAAGAGCTTCTTAGTTATAATAGTATTTGAGGATTAGTCTGTCAACAATGCTTATAAAAATGCTTGCTAAAACATCGAAAAACCAGTAGCTGTCAATTAACATATAAAGACTGATCAGCATATGCCTGTAAGAACACTTGCTTGCTAAAACACCGAAAAATCAGTAGTTGTCGATTAACATATAGTGACGGATCAGCATACGCAGACGCCATTGGACTAATTGATTTACTCAGGTTAGCTCGATGCCGTTAAGTTAAATTTAGAATGCAGTATGACCAATAACGGATCCGTGGCGCAATGGTAGCGCGTCTGACTCCAGATCAGAAGGTTGCGTGTTCGATTCACGTCGGGTTCAATACCCCGATCCAAAAAGGATCCTTTCACCTTTTTGTTTCCGTAATTTAAATGTTTAATTGGAAAAGAGGATAACCAAAAAGAATTTGCGGTGAGCGTGGATCGAACACGCGACCTTCAGATCTTCAGTCTGACGCTCTCCCAACTGAGCTATCCCCGCAATGCGGTATGGTTTAATACCCATAAAATTTATTCTCTAATTAATAATATCTACACACGCACGCACTCATCATACATATATATTTATACCACATATAGAAATAGAAAGAACCGGGGGATAGCTCAGTTGGGAGAGCATCAGACTGAAAAGATCTGAAGGTCGCGTGTTCGATCCACGCTCACCGCCTTTCTTCTCTCTCTGACGGGTTGGGTGGGCTTTAAAAAAATTTATTTTTCTTTGAAAATTTGAATACTTAATTCAAAATTTTCTGAATTTCAGGGCTGGACTCGCCGGACATCGGTCACCACCTCTGGGCTATCTTCAACACGGATGCAAGTGCGAAATTCTGGCCCTCGATGGCCGGAAAACTTACAACTATGCCATCTGCAGCAAGGCAGGACGCCGGAATTCTGCTGAGTGGGTGCCAGGCGAACGAGTTGGCATTCGACTTGTCTCCATTGAACGGAGACACGACGCAGGCGTGCGGTGCGTTCAGCAATGCGGTGCAGACGGTGCTGGCGGCTACACCGGGGAAGATATCGGACGGGGAGCTGGTTTTGCGCATAAGGTACCTGATGGAGAAGAGGAATCAAGACCAGCACCCGTGCCTTCATTGCAGCTACCACAACATTCGGACCCCGTTTCTTTTGCAGCCCGATCGCCACTGGTGCGTGAGCTAGCTGTGAGCTAGTGCAATCTGCATGTGTGCGCGTACGTGAAGCTTGCATGCGGACCTAGTTTTTCTCATGCAGCTAAAACTTGTTTTACGTACTTGTCTGCCTTGTGTTTGTGTGTGTGCGTGTTCATGCATGCCGTTTAATTAGCATCGTTTAGCTTAATATCGGGTTTTTTATTTGGATCTGGATTTGAATCTATTTGAAAATCAGCGTTATGCAGAGTGCACTCGCTTTTTTTGTTTTTGTTACAAGAAAAGGCGGAAGCCTCTCACACATGCACCCCAGCGAAAGAAGCTCCCCACTAGCACCAACGGCCCTAGCAAAAAACACGGGTTTGCAAAAAGAGAGGAGATTAAATGCCATATAGTGTAAGAGCTTTTAAAAGGGATCAGTTTTCCACTCCAAAATTCATTAAATTGATAATGGTGGTTATTAGAAAGTGCTATCCTTGTTTTATTAAAAATAATTTTTTGTTATATATTATTTTTATAATGATGATTATTTACATCTTTCAATAATTATCATGTTTAATGTACTATTGCAAGATCCACATAATATAAGAGCTATTCTAGATGATAGATAATAGCCTACCACGCGTTAGATTTAGGGGTAACAAGGATAGGACTTGTCTTTTTATGACATTAGACTTTGGTCTATTTTAATATTCGACTTAAGCGATGCTGGTGTTTCCCTTTTCACTTTGGTCTATATGTCTTTGTTAGACGTCTGTGTTTTCTTAACTGTAAAAACTTCGTGTATATTTGATACTTTAGTTAATTGCATTATGCTTTTGTTTTGATATATATATATATATATATATATATATATATATATATATATATATATATATATATATATATATATATATATATATATATATATATATATATATATATATATTTATTTATTTATTTATTTATTTATTTATTTATTTATTTATTTATTTGCAACATCAAGTGTATTATCTTTATTTAATATTATTTGAAAAATATGTACTACGTGATTGTGAATATATGGAAACGTATTTATGAGGGTTCTTGATTACTCATAAAATATCATCAAATCATGTCATAAAACCATTGGAATTATTATTTAACAAATCATTAAATATTTCAGCAATTCAATCCCCACATACTTGTGTACATGAAACTTTTTTTCAACAATCTCCAAAAGTTAATTCCTACAATATCTTTATTTCCCACAAACCTTTTCTAGTGAATGGAAAATTATTCCTAGTGGTTCAACAAAATATTCTCCCATGATTTTCCTTCAGCAATTCGACTTTGTTCCCTTGGTAAACAAAGGTAAATGAGTGCGTAGAAGAAGGTGTCTGGTCTGCTGTGAGCTAGCGTTTGCTTTTCTAAGGGCATCACCCCTCCAGCTTGAGGAAGGTACCCTCCAAAAAGAGGGTCACCCTTTAAAGTAAGCGCGGCAATTGCATAGCGGGTGAGAATGATGGCTCACTTGCAGCCTTACTAAAAGAAAGATGCAAACATACAAAGGACGAGACCTAAACCCTAGACTCAAAAGGCCTCAACATTGCTGTTACAAAAGCAACGGGAAATTGTTGAGTCTTGATCATGAAAGGACTTGCATCATAAAGACAACAAGCGAATTTTTCAAATTCTTTTTAAAAATATATCATCTCTAATTCATTAGTAAATTTAGAGTTTTTTATTTTCTTATGTTCGTCACTAAAAGAAAACATCCGGCATTGTTCCAATCGGGTTTACAAGCCGGTGATTGTTGCTGAATTTCTCCACTTAAATGGTGAATACTTTAAAAGAAATACAGGAAGGCCTCAAACGTATTTGAAATAAATGATAAAATGTAATCTAATTTCTTTGGAGTTAGACATTAATACCATATGGCGACTTGGTTTTGGTTTGGATGGTAAGGTATATTTATAGTTGTTAACAGTATGGACATCAAATTATATGGGTTTGGGTTCCGAAATTGGATAAAGCGAATATCTTTAGTTGAGTGCTAATTGAATATTTGCATTTGAATCTTCCTCTAAACCCGAATCGAGTGATCCAAAGTTGATTCACTATTTACTTAGCCAGATTAGTTTAAAATCATATATTACTATTGAAAAATATTCACCCGAACCAAAATATAAAAGAATCATCAATGTTGGATTTGGTGTATCTAGTATCCAACCCGATCCAACCACTTGACATCTCTAATGAAAACATCGATGTGAGATGAATTCGTGTTAAATATTACCTGACTCAACCAAATTACGTATTTTTAGCTTTCTTTAGGCCGACCAGTCAGCTACTTCATATGGACACAAAGGATACTAGGTACATCAACCCCTTACAAGTTTCTATAGAAGGATACGAAATGTGACACGACACTGGTGTCATCTGAAGTGTCCTTGTGACAGTTGTTCAGCAAAGGCTGGAAATTGGACTGGTCAAAGAACCAGTGAAGGCACCAGTTCACTAAAAAAAGACTAACAACTAACAATTAAATGTATATATTTTTTGTAATTTTATTATATGTCACATTATTTATGAAAAACTAATAAAGAACCCTAAAAGTACCAAAAAAGTGCCGGTTAGTAGATTCATTCAATTAAGCAGCTCCAAATAGAAAGGAGACTTCCGAAAACCAATTTAAATCAATAAAAGGAAATTATACATTTAATATTTGAAAAATATTAAATAAATTTATAGTGAAAAACAGACCTGCCGATTAGCCGTCAGGTTTTTCAGAGACGGTTCAATATGTGGACCAAACCGGTTTACAATCCGAATCCCGATTCAACCAACTGACCGATCTGGTACGGCTGCACAAAATTATGACAGGAAAAATGCATGTGTGGTCCACAAGTCAAAGAGAAGTTGTTCTCTTTAACGACGGGACTAAGGGAGAGCACAAACCCAATAAAATTGGGATAAGATTGACATTGTATTTTTCTAGCATAATCCAATATAAAAAACCAAGAAAAAGTAGGAAATGCTGGGATATTATACTACAAAAACAATGGATATCCCGATTTATATTCCAAATTCTGGATAAGTGGGTATAAATCAAGATCTTGCCAAAGATATAGACATTCTTGTGATATTTGTAAAGGAAAGACTGGGGACTGACAAAATGTCTAAGAGCGTCACAGAGAAAAAATATTTAAAAAAAGAAAAAGAAAAAGCTGTCCCCTGAATGTAATGATAATGGCACGCTTCTGTTTCCGAAAACGAAATGACGGGAACGTACATAAAAGCACTGTTTCACCTCATAAGTGCATGATAATATCATAACATTTTTATTGGATTTTATATCAATTTATAATGTTAATTTTATTTTTATTTTTTTTGAAAAGAGGGCTGACCTTGAAAGAGAGTGCTAATTAGACATACCCGGCACCTGGCTTCCAACCAGTGGTTCCAGTTTCCCTAGTTTCCCTAGAACTTAGAGCCCTAACCTATTGGGTTGGTTTGGGTTTCGGGGTGGTTCTGTTTAAGCCTGAAACCGATAATTTATTTAAAAAATTTAAAAATTATAGAATTAAGAAAAAAACAGAAACAGTGGCTTGGAATCGTCATAAGTCCTAAACCATTTGGATCCGAAAACAATCATTAAAATTTTTGAAACTTTAAAAGAAATTTAAAGTTTTTATCAAACCATGGGTTCCGGTTCCGACTTGATTATAGTTTCATGAAAGGTAGTACTGAGACCAACCCGAGGGCTCTCCGGTTTTGGGTATGGTTTGCTAGGTTCTGATTCCAGCGAATTCCTCACCCAGTTCTATCTGCTACGTTTCAACGTATTTGTATCTCCAAAAACGTTGATGAGTCTAATAGTATATACAAAATTTATCCTAAAAGATCGAACACGATAGCAATCTAAGTAGCCGGTTTAATTAATATTGCAAAATTTATCTAAAGATTAGGACATTAGTTCACAAAAGAACAAAGATTATGACATTAATTAAGTACCGCGAGCAATAGCTCACCTGGTTAGAGGGTTCCATTCACAACTCAAAGCTCATGAGGTCGATACTCGGGGACATGCATCTGATTTTGGCCTTTCCTCTGTGCCCCACCCCCCTTATGCCATCAAATTTAAGACATAAATTTGAAGAAAAAAGTAAAAAAGAAAGTTTCATTAATTATCTACTATTTTTGCCTTATAAACAATTTCTAGGACATAAGAAAGCAAGTTTCTCCAGGTTAATTAAGGGGGGGGGAAATAGCCGAAGTAGAGAATCACCCACAATGGTTCATCATTAGACCTAGCTCGGCTGATGCTTTTCTTTATCTGGAACATGATGCATGTAATTGTGCATAATGGGCACAATTTTTGGGCTGCTTCTTTTTTTTTACAGAGACTCTTTCTGCGCTTGTTACTGAAAGGGTATTGAGGAGGGCAATGGCAGATACATTTTAGGGCAGCACTCAAAATTTTAAAACTTTTTCGATTTATATATAAAAAAATACAAGTAGACCTGAATTCATTCAAAAAAATTCTCGAGTGTAGTGAGCCAAAGAGATAAATCTATCAAATGACCTAAATATTATTTTTAAAACATTACAGATAGTGCCTTTTGGTACTTTGATGTCAGAGATAAATGCAAACAATTAAGGAACAAGTCTCTTCTTTTTTTCTCTAAAGCTGGCTCTCGCAAATAAAGGTGGTGGGAAGACGTGCCTTTATGAAGCATCCCATGAACAGATTTCACTTTAGATTTTATTCTCTCCAGTGGAGGCTATTCTCATCTCCTCCTTTCACTACATCTAACAAGCATGGCTACTCTTTTCATCAAACTATATGCGTGATTCTCAAGGGAATGCCATTTCTAGTCCAAGATATGAACTGTAAATTCTTGATCCTTATGTGAAGTGATCACAAGATCAAAGGACTTCGGAGGAAGAGGAAGAGGCCGGTGAAAGAAATGTTGTCTTTTGGTAACCGGAAGAAGTCGTCATCCGGAGATCACAGCCTGAAGAGTATCGGGTGCATGTCGGGGATCTTTCACCTTCTTCACAGCCGCACACTTGATCGGAAAAGACTAACACAAGGTTGGTTTCTCGAAATCTTCTCCCTCCCCTTTCAGTTCATTTCTCTATTTGAAACTCTGAACTGTTGGTTGTTAGTTGCAGACTGGTTTTTCATATGGATCTTTATTCACGAATTCAACCAACGAGATGGCATTAAACTTCAGTTCCAAAATTGATGCTGGAATTTGGCAAATATGGAAGACCAGCTTTTCTATTCAAGGAATTGAGAAATAAAAATCTGATTAGGATCAATTATAACTTTCTTATATTTTTAATAACTTATCTTACTTGCATGGATCTTGTATCGTTATTATAAGTTATATTAATTGAAGGTATCGTCCATACCCCTAAATGTCAATAAGAATCCATGTAACCAACCTTAATGTGGAATAAGGCTTGATTTTGGCTTTTGTTTCGGTGACCATAACCCTAATTCAAATTATGACCTCCTTGCACCGACAGATTTACCTTAAGACGAGGTGAGGCATGCGTCTCATCCAAAATCTGAAAAATTAAAAAATACTGAACATGAATTACAAGTGTGCCTCACCTCAAAAGGCGATAAGTACAATAAGTTGGTCGAAGTAAACTTAGCCATAAATTAGTTCATTAATCGAACTAACTAAACCCAACCATAATGAATGGATCAGCTCAAACTTGGTTATAAATCTCACAAAGACACCAAAATCAAGAGGTCTGATTTGTCACCCAAATTTCTGAGATACATCGCAACTTTGATCAGTTTTATGAGTTAGTTGATACAGTTCATTATTGGGTCTAATCCAGATCCAAAAGTTTCTTAGTGATACTGTAACTTGTCTCCATCAGTTCAACTGAACTCATGGTACTCTAATTTTTCTGGGCCAGCCGGAAAGAGCGACCGGAATCCCACTTCGGTCCGGCAACTCAAAGACTGTGTTGAAAAGCAGAAGAAGAACAGCGCCCAGCAGCTGGAACCTAAATTGCCGGCAGCACCGGCTTCCGATCTCAGGCAATTATCATGCAGCAATCCCCGCAGCCCGACACTGCCGGCGGAGATGAGACGACGAGGCCCGGAGGTTCCGGTGTCCAGGGCAGAGAAGTCACAACAAGGGAAGCCAGGAGTTGTGGCAAGGCTGATGGGTCTTGACAGTTTTCCAGCTGCAACAGAGCTGCGGCGTCCACGTGATCAGCCAGAAACCGCCTCAGAGAAGCGGTGGAGGATCTTGGGGGCGCTGGAGAAGTGTGACGAGGATCTAAGGAGCCTGAGAAGGATAATTGAAGCTATTCAAAGTGGAGAGACATGTGGGCAGAAGCCCGTGGTGCCACCAGTTGCGCCACCGGTTCCGGTGGCAGGAATGGTCGCTAAGGGTGGTAGAACTTGGACGGCAGAGGTGGGACTCCCGGAGAATCTAACGGTCAATTCACCAAGGCACGGAAAGAGATGCCCGGACATTAATTGCGAACAACCCAGCCCAGTGTCCGTACTTGACAACCGGACGTTCCATTTCCAAGAAGACCACACTCCCACCAAGGAACGGGATAAATATGAGCCAGGTATTTGCTTTTCTTCTTCGACTTAATTTCTTACATTATTGCTTCAAGGTGAGTTTTGGTTTATCCTTTATCTAGAAAATGTTGGATAAGTTGGCAATGGGGGAACTCCTCCCTTGTGTTATCTGGAAAAGTATGACTAAAAGTGTTGTCAAAATCTGTTTTTGAATTGAATCAGGACGAATCTCCTGAATCAGATTATTTTCCAAAAACGGCAAATTTAATAAAAATATTTACTTTGAAAGAAAAGTAAATATTTCCGGAGATGGATATGGAGGAAGCAAATGGATCAGCTATAATTGGACATTTGAGCTGAACCCATATTTGTCTTTCTTTATATAAGACTGGATCATACTGGGATCACATCCGGTATTTGCTAAAATAGACCAAAGCTTGAGTTTCATGCAAAGCATTGCAATAAGTCTTGCCAAATCTAACTTGAAAAACGACTTGAAATTGGTTTTTAAAGGTATTAGAGCTTGTTTCGTTGATCATTTTGTTCCTGACCTAGTTATCACATATTTGGATCTGAATCATATTGGATTCATCACAAAGTTAGATTCGAACTTACCCGTCATGTTTTTGCATTTGGATCTGATAAGATGTTAGGCACGTTCAATACATTACCCAGTTTGGTCATGCCAGACCTAGTTAGTGTTATTCACCCAGCTAAGCTCAACTTTGTAAAAAGAGAAACCCTTTCTTTTTTTGAGGAAGTGTTTGGAACTTGGTAGGGTTGATAAACGAGCTGAATGAGCAGTGGCAAGCATACTTGTGGCATTGAGTTGTTAGTATAGGAACGATGGATACCGGGAGTGTATAATGTCGGAGGATCACTATTTGATCGGATGGTGAGGGTAAAGAAGTATATACTCTTGAATGACCCTAGTTATTGGTAACAATTTAAATGATGTTGCCTTGTGCCATCCATTAGCGATGATGGTCCTCCGAAAGTACTATACTTTTGGAAAATCCTATCATTCCTAAGTTGTTAATAACAATTTAAATGATGCTGCCCATGTAAATCACGTCAAGAAAATATACTTTCGGAAAATCCTATCATTCCTAAGTTGTTAATAGCCAGGAAGAGTATCTCCTGTTAATGAATTATTTGAAAATAATAAAAGAAAATACTTGACTTTAAAGTATGTTGTGGTTGTTTATATGAGGCTAAAAGCCCCAACTTAATGCAATAATATGAGCTTACCTTGATTCAAGGCATTAGAGTGATTTTGCCACTAATAAAGCTGTTGAATTGCAGAAGTAAAGCAATACCCCAAGGATATCTTTAACAGAAGCTTCTCAGTGAAAGAGTCCAAGTATCAAAGACTGTTCACAGATGCTTCTGCTAAGCCTTTAGACATGGCTGGAAGCAAAGTCGGAGGCGCGAAAACGACTCCTTATACCGGAAGCGTCGCCGAGGATGCAAAATTGGTGCTGAAAGATTATGATAGGTGGGAAAGAGTGGAGCTTCAAAAGGTAGGGTTGGCCTTAGAGAGTGGCATTTATGGGTCATTAGTGGAAGAGATCATCAATGAATTGGGGTATTACTGTAGGCCTTCATTGGTCTTCTTCAAGAGTAGGAAGAGACTCTGTTTTTAGACCAAAGAGCAAATAATTAACCCAAAAGATTCCAAGTGTTGCAGGAACTGCTCTCTTCAATGCATCCAGGATCATTTAAGCTTCGGTATAGTGGTTTGCTGTTCTTAAAAGTAAGAAAATAGAATATCATGGTTTCCTGCGCGCGCGCACACACATATCTCACAAGAAGAATCTCTTTCAATCGGCCCTCCCTTTCGAAAAGCTGTTTATAGACTTCCTGGATGAGAAAGATCAGGTCTTTAAGGGCATGGTTGCCTGCGCGCGCACACACACATATCTCACAAGAAGAATCTCTTTCAATCGGCCCTCCCTTTCGAAAAGCTGTTTATAGACTTCCTGGATGAGAAAGATCAGGTCTTTAAGGGGCTGTTTGACAGTCAGGCCTAGAACTGTGGTACAGGGACCACCGTACCAGGCCCCCAACTTTTTCAAACATGAGGCACGCATCGTTGTACTAAAACGAGGCCCACGGCACCTCTTTTGCAGCCAAAAATCAGCCCACCCATGAGGATGGGCCTAAGGGACGAGCCTTGGGGGAGGCGAAAGGAGGAAGGCTTATATTGCAAATTCATTTGATCTAAAAGGTCTATAATAGATTGGATGGTCTAAATGAAGAGTTCTTACAAGTTTGATTCCTAAAGATATATATATATATATATATATATATATATATATATATATATATATATATATATATATATATATATATATATATATATATATATATATATATATATATATATATATATATATATATATATATATAGAGAGAGAGAGAGAGAGAGAGAGGAGGGGGAGTGATATGATGTTGCTCATCTCAAATAATGCATTACTTTTGAAGAGAATGAGTTTAATGAGCTTGTCATTTATTTATTTTAAATACTCTTATAATACTAAGTAAAGAATTGATATGAAAATGCATTGTGAATATATAAGGATTGAATGATAGGGAGACTCTCTTTCTCTCTCCCTCTCTCTATATATATACATTTAGGAATCTACAAAAATAAAGAACAACAATGAACTCATATCTCTACTATTTGTTTGATTGGTACCATCAACAGTGCATTGACTTTTATACTTTATATTTAATATATAATATGCATTAAATCATTTTTCTTTTATCATCTCAACCATTCATCACAAAAATCAAGTTCTCTATCCTCGTCATAACAAAGCATTATGTGTCAAACCGTACACCCTCATTCTCCCATTTGGACTCACCAAGATAGTCGGATTATGCAACTATCTCTATAGTCCAATTTAGGAACCTAAGAAATATACCACAAGAAACCCAACAAAACCATTCTATACGGTTGAAGTATTAAATGAAAAAGCGGAGATGATGAGTTCACTGTGGTTTTCTATTTTTTGGATTTCTTAAATCTCAATTTTATATATAGAGAGAAACCATCAATCTCTTCTTTTAACACGATTAATGATAGAGATTTAAATTAAAAATAAATACTTTTCTATATGACATTGAATACGTCATACAGTACATGTTTTCTAGTTTGTCACTTCAATCCCTGTGGTCTCTCTATTTTTATAGGTTCCTCCTCTAAACCAAGACCGGATGGAACAAAGAATGGAGTCAACGTAAAGCCTTCAAGAATCTTTCGTTATGAGCTGTAGCGTTGATATTAGAACTATAACTAAGATGATTAGTGACACCGGTGGTGAAAATTTTCAGAACTCAAAGAGAACATTTCGCATGCTGCAGAGCTCATGGTACTTTGTAGAACTGTTTCCATCCAAAAGGTGGGAAAATAGCCCACGGTATAACCATGGACTTTACAATAAACTTCCTAGATCCATTATCCAACATTGAATATGATCTTCTTCTTGGATCCGAATGCAAGCATTATGAAGATATCTAATAATCCATGAAGAGACGAGCTAGTGCACGAGTAGAGCAGTTCCAGCTAGGCTCGAATCAGGTCAGTTTGCTTTGGGTTTTATGTACCATCATGCTGAATGGTGCTTGCATAATGTCCATGGAATTAAAAAAGAAAATCAGTTCGTGTTCGGGTTGACGTGTTTCTTGAGGTGAATACGGAATGACGCATGACCTAAATAAACAAATTCATGTTTCTGTGAGCGGATTAAGAGTATGTTGGCACCATGTCTGAACCAAGATTAAGCTCATCAAGTTGAACATGATTTATACACACACGACTTACTCCTGAAAGAATTGGGCCAGACTCTCTCTCTCTCTCTCTCTCTCTCTCTCTATATATATATATATATATATATATATATATATATATATATATATATCTATATATATATATATATATATATATATATATATATAGTGCACCTTCCATAATGATATCTTATAGATATTTGTCAGGTTGAATAGGAAGGAAAATGAAAGCCATCATATTCCGGGTCGTGCAAACATGTAAATGTTTGCCGTGGACTAAGCATAGTTGTCATACAGCACTGGTTGGTTTCTTCGTTTCTGTGTGTGTGTGGAGAGAGAGAGATCATTGAGTGCACGTCAAGCACCGAATATATGTCTACTTTGAAAGCTCATGATTGTATTTTGACTTTGTTCACCAATTTAACTTCCGGAGAGCGATTGACATTGGCACGTAATTTGGTTCAGGACTTATTGTGCTTTGAACTTATTATTTATGTAATCATTAAGGGTGGGTTCCGATTAGGGTGAATTTGAAAAGATGAGACTCTTGAAGAACTTTCTTTTCCGACTTCCATGCTTTATCCAACTTCATCAAAACCTCGCCGAAGCTCCACCTGAGGTTGCTAGAATACCGACGAATTTTCGCCGGAACTCCAGCAGCTTGCCTCAGTTCAGCCAGAGTCAACCAGAGGTCGGTAGAACTTAGCCGGCCAGTCAGCATTCTGGTGCATTTCGCCACAGCCAGCCGCACCGTCCGTATTCCCATTGCTTTGCCAGAAATCAGCCGGAACCAAGAGCTTTTTTTATGCTTCACCGAGAATCCGCTGGAGCCTCCATTGGAGATTTTCATGGACTGGATTCAAAACCAGCCCATCCACGATGACTTTACAATGCAATAGGACAATCTCAGGGTTCTTATTACGTAATCGATATACAAAACGATCACGCAATCATAACATCGAACATGAAAACGTAACACATGCGTTTACACACACCACATATATATAAGTAAATGCTTCAACATATAATCGTGCATAAACATCTCCAATCTTGTGTCTTTGATATGATTATTAACGTGATAAAACAAAAAAATATTTAATCCACATGATTGTTAAATGTAAAATATGAGATTACAATAATACTTCTAATTCAAATCTTTACTATTCATCATGTCAATTCTACAATAAACACATGCTTATGCAAGATTATACATCAAAGAATATTATAATATTATGTACTCATCACTACTCCTCTCTCCATATATATAAATAGATAGATAAATAAAAAAACTGGTCCAACTCTTACATGCCCATCTATTGTTTTTGATAGCATAAGTATAATTTAGATTTTTTTAGGTTTTAAAAAAAGATAAAAGCAGTGATTTATATTCACATCCTAAAAACAATGAACACGAGTAAAAAGTTTCATCAGCATATACATACATACATACATATATATATATATATATATATATATATATATATATATATATATATATATATATACATATATATATATACACACACACGTTTGTGTAATCTAAGTATACTTCCTATATAAATGTACACAAGAAAATAGATTATATTACATTAAGATAACTCAATGATGGGACGATAATCAGTAGCTCATCTACACGGTGCGCATCAACCAAAATAAAAAAATCAACAAAAGAATACCCAGTTGAATTCATGTGCTATAACACATATTTCTCCCCACCCTAAACAGCCACTATGTATAATATATGCGGTGGAGGAAACAAGGGCACCGTAAGCATCGGAGGAAGCACAATGAGAACTAATCGACCCATATTGGACCCGATCCAAATCAATTGAATCAGCTGCGATGACTCGATCCTTCTACGAGGTCTCCGTCGTTATTTTGGCAAAAACGGATGGGGATTCCAGTAACATCTCCTCCGGCGATACTTCCGCTGGGGCGGCTGACGTGGACCACGATCTCCGTCAACGCCAACGAGTATAACATACCGCGTGAGAACCGCGTAGCGTGGTGTATTTCCCATTCTACCCTTCTCCCTCACCGAAAGGGCGACAAAGGCTGAGAGACTTGAGCCCGCCTGCACCCTTTCTATCTTTTTTTCCCAGTTTTTCTTTTATATATTTTTTTATTTTTTCATATTCTTGGAATTAGTAGATTGTATGTGCATTCTTTTTTTGCTTTTTGAATTTTGGTGTTTAAAAATATTTGAAGAAATTAGTAAAAAGGAATTTCTAAATAAATGGATGGAGCCCATCACAGCTCGAATCTCTATACTACGAAACTACCAATAAGAGTACCTAACTTTTCCTTTTTCTCATATGCGTTGTTGATAGGACGAAACTACTCTTGTGTCCTGCCTTATTTACGTACAGTATCCTCACATAAAAGGATGACGTGATAATTTGTTGCCATTAGTTTGAATTTTTTTTCCAAAGATTGTGCCAAAAGTATGGGTAGTAAATATTGGATAAAATAAAAATTTGAGTTAAAAGTTGCTTTTACTTTTAAAGAAAAGGAATATATAATCAAGTTTTATGAAAATAAAAAATTCATGTAACTGATCTCATCTAGTATTGAGAAAAAATTTGTGCCCATTGTTCAAGGAAACCAAAGCCTTACATTATTACATGCATACCCACGAAATCAAACTTAATACCTGCATTTATCATGAGAGTTAAAGATCCTTGTCAATTGAGCCGGCATCAACTAAGGCTCCACTCACAGGCTGAAGGTCGTGAGTTTACAACTAGTTTTGACCTAGAAATAGAAGTTATATGTATTTAAAAGGTAATAAATAGCATAAATTATTTTTTTCTTCTTCAAAAGTAATAGCGCCAGAGAATTATCTCAACCGACTGGTGGAGAGTTCGACTCCTAGAGGGTGCATGTGTGAGTGTGGGTGTTTGGCTTCGCCTCCTCTTAGTAACAAAAAAAAAAATTCCGTCCATCGCCAAAGGTGACACCCAAAGTGTGGAATGTATGATAGGGCAATTGGTTTAAAGGCACCTTCAACTTTTTGAAGTAGAAGGTTAAGAGTTCGATATGCGGAGCATGTATACCTGGTAGGGTTTATCTAAACCTCAGCTTGCCAATAAAAAATAGTGGTTTTCCATTCTTGGCGGCGTTCTCCGTGGCTTGAAGAAAGCAAAACATAATGTGTGTCCTAGTAAGGTAGATTGACATTTAATGCTTTCTTATTGTTTAAATAGACGTATAGAATTTATGTCTTCCATAACTTAGATTGATGAGCACAATTTGGCCACACAACCAATTAAATATTGAATGATGATCTCTCTCTCTCTCTCTCTCTCTCTCTCTCTCTCTCTCTCTCTCTCTCTCTTGTGCAGGTTGCTCTCATGCCATGATGCAGGTGGAGAGTTTGACTCCCGGGGGTGCACAATGTTATCAAGATCTTAGTCTTCTGCCTACCTTTGCTAACCAAAAAGAGAAATTATGTCAACAGCATGCATTAGGTGTTATATTTACGCAACATGATAAGCATTAACAGTATGCAATACCATAATGTCACATAAATTAACATAAATTATGCTATCAATGAAGGGTCCAACTTAGAACATCTATGCCAGCAACAAAGGAATTAATTGTTCATTTTATCATCTCTCTATAGAGAGAAAGGGTCTGATATGTTTTCCGCTATATGTACTTACATGTTATTACAAATCTCAACTATCCAATCTAAGATATTTATGGCTGAGATTAAGACCCACAAAATTACTCTTTATGAAGGGTCCAACTTAGTATATTTATGCGAACTCCAAGGAATTAATAATCTATTCCAAATTATCTACTTTCCCGCAATTCCACAATCACCATACGCGTTCTTTCCTAACTTCTGGTGATCTTTTGGAGAATTTAATCACTGGAATGTGAGATTCCAAATCTCAATAGGCTTAGAGTTTAGTCTTATGTGTTGCAATAAGTAAGGTGTGAAACTAATTAATGCGTTCTCAATAGCTTGACAAACTTTCACCTTCTCAAGTACTGAAATTCTCTAGGCCTTCACTACCGTAATGAAGGGCCTAACTGTTTTTTCTAATGTGTTTGAGCAAGATAAAATTCTCTCCTTGAGAATGGTGGGTGAAACACACACACACATATATATAACACTCAATTGATACCCATAATGTAAAAACATTGAACTCTCTGCAACAAATGATGTATAGAGATGGTCTCATGACATTTATTGCAATGAAATCCACTGTTTTATATTATTATTATTATCAATCGAGTATCTCATGTATTGAGTATAACGGACTTGTTTTGTAATTTGTGCATGAAACAAAAACTTTTATGTGGTTTTTTTCTGTCATAGTTTTGCTCTACATGGCATTGTGAAATTTTTGCGATGATTATGGTATATAAATCCCTTGTAAAACTTCATTACCATCCAACCTAGCAAAGTGGTAGCACGCAAGTGTTTTATTTATGGCATATTTGTTTCACCATGCGATCAGTTAACTCCACGAGCTGCAAATTTTAATATAAACGTCCCTTTATCAAGTAAATATAAGCACAAAAATGTACAAGCATGTGATTCCTTAGCTTCATTCGAGATAATGTGACTTCTAAATTATGGTTCCAAATCAGAAAGGAAGAAGAATTATGAAACAAGTTGTAGGATACCAACTCATAAATGCATATATATGTAACCAAAACAAAGTACATTTCGCGATTATTTAAAGTTACAACCAAGCACAGATCGAAGTTTGCGATTGCACACGACAGAGCAATGTCACGAATGAAATTGCACTAGCATTCAAACTTTGAATTCCATTTCAAGGAAAGTTCCCTTGAAGATCCCTACCATTTTCTAAGATGTGTTCGAAGTGTGAAAGAAACACTGTAAATCGAGAAACATTCAATATTTCAACACATTAAAGAGAAATAAATCATGTAAGAACTTTCTCAATATTTGTAAAAATTTTACTCAGAGACATCTAGGAAAAGTTTTCCCACCTAAGAAAATGGACCTATTGTGCTGAGGATGTAGATTCACATGTGAAGATTCAAAACTCTGTCAGGAAAAACTATCCCACATCCAAACAACGGGCAGAAAAGCATCCTCGAGAATTATGCAATGGCGTATCGTAATTACGGATAACTACCAAGGCTATTTTGCGGATACTTCCCCTTTCCCAGATTAACCGCGGTTAAGAATGGACAAAGGGCCATCATGGCCAAGTCCATATAAAAATTTGAACGCTCGGACGTTTCGCTACTCGGAAGAGAAACCCTAGCGTCTCCAACCATCGATCACTTGATCGCCCTTTCTTCTCATTCTCCGTTTCTGTTCTCCTTCGGTTCCCGATCTTCCTCGCGCGATCTCCTACGAAGAAATGGCGGATCAGCTCACCGACGATCAGATCTCTGAATTCAAGGAGGCCTTCAGCCTGTTTGATAAGGACGGAGATGGTGAGATCCTTCTCCTCTCCATACTTCTCTGTCCTTCACTTGTTTTCTTTCGTCCTTTCGAGCTCTGTTTCTTAGTACGATTCATAGATCGCTTCCTTGCGTCGATCATTTAACCTGCGTATGCGGTCAAGCTGTCAAAAGATTTTTTGGTACTTTTTCATCGTACCGTCTATTTGCTATATGATAGAAAGATTCACATGAGATCAGATTTATTTGTTCTGTGTGGAGACTGTGACGTTAAAAAATTGATTGTTATGTGGTGGTCTAGTGCTAAGCAGTTGTAGGCAGATAAGCGGGGATAGTCGTTCTTTGATTTGGTTATCCAACTTCCATGTTTTCCTTCTCAAGCGGGCTTTGTTGCAATGAGACGGTACGGTGTTCTCTTTTTTTCATTTTGCTAAATTATCGGAGGTGTTCGTGGATTATGTCAAAAAATGGTATCTGGATTTCTCAGCTTCTCTGTTTTATCCACGAGTTGCTTCTTCCTTGTTGGTTAGAGATCATCTTAAATTTGGGCAATTTTTTCTGAATCTGAGGCTTTTCAATAGCGTTTTCTCTTAATATGCATGATATGTTTAATAGGATTATAAGAGCCTGCATGTTCGTGGTATTCTTGGCTTTACCTCAATTTATTTGGTTGATTGTAAGCGTTCCCTTCCAATATGAAGCCGATATTGCACTGTTTCATATTGATGCGAGGGATTTTATCAATAATTTGGATTGTTTTTACTCCTTTCCCAGTCTATCTCAAAGTTTATTTGCTTTTGTGGATCGCGAAGAACAGACCACGCACAAGGTTAAGCATAGGCTGTTTCTATCATTTCTGGATTTCTCTGGTTTTATGTTGTCGGCTGTTTCTTGGCTTTACCTCAATTTAAATGCTTGATGTTACTACAGTGTTTCTGAAGCATCTCTTTCGTGGTTGTAGGATGGAATGATTTTGCAACACACACCGTTATGAATGTGCTCGCTTCTTGCTTGTAGCGAATTGTGACGTGTATAGGTTTTTCCCATGATACAACCGGATCATATCATAATTTTTTTAAATACTATTAGAAATCAAAGAAAATTTCTAAATAATTGTTATGAATCAAAATAAGTAGGACAAATTGTAAAACTGTATCAATAAATAGTATGACTTATTTAAATTATCTAATAAGGTAGTAGTAAGCACCTACATAGTCTACATTTAATATGTCATTAACTAATAATATTAATATTCATAAATTCATAATATAAACACCAATTAAAAACAAACAAGCAATTATTCTAGTTTATTATTAAATCAAAGCAAAGGAAAATGAAGGTTTATATATGTGTGCATGTTTATACATGTGTGTGGTGTCTATTTGTGTACACAAGTGTGAAATAAAGGAAAAGTGGAAAATGGTGATTCATAGAAAAATAAAAGAAAAAAAGTTTTATCTCAAAACGTTAATAAATGGCACCTACGACAACAATAACTAAGCCTTTCCCATACTAGAGAGGGCCGGCTACATGGATTCTTTGTTTCCACATAGCCCTATCATGTGTCATGTTAGCAGCTTACTCAACATAAGCTAGATCATTCTTTATTGTTTCTTTCCAACACTTTTGTGGTCGCCCCCTACCTCTTTTAATACTTTCAAAATCTAGTTTTTCATACCTTCTTACGGGTGCTTCTTTCTATCTTCTTTCTATATGTCCAAACCATCTTAAACGATATTCTCTCATTTTATCCTTTATTGGTACCACTCTTAATTTGTTTCTAATAACCTCATTATGTATACGATCTTTTTTTATATGACCACTCATCCATCTCAACATCTTCATTTCTTTTGTACATGTTGATGATTAACTGCCCAACACTCATAACCATAAAACATGGCGGGCCTAATTGTTGTTCTATAATATTTACCTTTTAACTTTAATAGTATCTTCTTGTCACAAAGAATACTTTATGCTCCTCTCCATTTTAACCAACTTGCATTAATTTTATGTGTAACATCTTCATCAATTCTTCAATCACTCTAAAAAATTGACCCTAGGTATTTAAAATTTTCTTTTTGGGGATGCAATGTGTGCCAATTTTAATTTCTATGTTCTTTGAAGTAACCAAATGATCAAACTTACATTTCATATATTATGTCTTTGTTTTGCTAAGTTAAAGCCTTTACTTTCTAATGTTTCTCTCTATAGTTCTAAATTTCTAATTTTCTATTAACTTTTTCCTTAGACTCCTAAAAAAGGCATATCACACATATCGAGCGATATAGGATGATACAGTGTAGTGTATCATACAGTATGGGGCGATACGCATAACACTACTTAAAAGGCCAAAGTTTATAAAAAATAGGGTTGGGTCATGTGATGAACGATATGGGCGATATGAATTGTATCGAATAATACATGTCATATCACACGATACGGCCAAATACACTCGCCTAGCCCGATGCATGCCCCGTTTCATATCAAAATTTCCTTCAATACAATCCAATACGAGGTTGCTTTAGATCTTAAGAAGTCCATTAATGCACTGCCATATAAGATAATCCATTAGTATGTCAAAAGTATAACTTGCAACAACAACAACAACTAAGCCTTTTCCCATACCAGATGGGGTTATATTCTTTGTTCCCACAGTTTGTCATGCAAATAGTTAACTCAACATAAGCTAGACCATTATTTATTGTTTCCTTTCAACATTTTTGTGGTCTTATTTTTCCCCTTTTAACATTTTTACAATCTAGTTTCTTACACCTTCTTACCGAAGCTTCTTTTAGTCACCTTTCTAAATATTCAAATCATCTTAAACAATTTTTCCCCTGATTGATGTGAAGCTCTATGGTCGCTCATGTTGTCATGTACCGACGGCAGTATTAGATGGTATTCACGCCAAAATTCAAGCATCCATTTTACCTGGTCTCTGCTCTTTGAGGCATGTTCAAATAACAAATTTGTTTTTATGAGGTCCCTGGAGTTTTAAGTGGCGATTTCACCCTTTTCTGGATGACACTATTCCACTTCCTATTTTAGATCTCATTGATGAGCTATTTCTGAACAGGTTGATTCCATGTTCATTGCTAAATTGTGTGTGTTGATGCACTTTTCAAGGCTTATCTCTTGCTTTCCACAAATTTTACCGGATACCATTACTTTGTTTCCTTGTAGACCTTGTTTAGATTTGCCATATGGGATATGTTCTTGTGGCTACCGGTGGTTCTGGACTTCATTATAGGCATTGTCTTATCTTTCCATTTGATTTTCTTATTTGACTTAAAAAGTGTTACAAGTGATCAACGCACAGGAGGAGATTGCCTACAACTCTTGATTATTGTTTTAGCCTTTAGGTGCATTGAATGTCGAAGATCTTTATATCATGGCTTTCGTTTTAAAGCCATGCTTGGTCATGAGGCTGTCTTGCATGCATGTTTTGAGCTGCCTAAAAAATGTATTTCCAACATATTTGTATTGTATTTCCTGCACGTGTGTCTGGGTGATAACTTTATCTCAGATCTATGCACCTGTCCTGTGAGATGTTTGAATTCACTGCTCAATCTCTTGAATTTTAAATCTAAACTACTTCCCCTTTCTGGATCCGTGGTACAAGCAAGAGCCATATGCGCTATCCAAACTCCAAAGCATTTGGAATTTTGTGCTACTCAAACCAACATCTCAACTTTGTGTAGAGGTTTCAAGTTTCGAGAGGATCAACTTTGACTCGTCTTTTGCCTTCCCTTTTACAATTATAATAGGATTACGTATCTTTATTTTCATACTGCAGCATCTTTTGGTTTGCTGTAGAAATTCACTTCCTTATACTTATCTGATTGGATCTTTAAATTTAGTCACGCATGCATCTGACATTTCATAAACATGTCCAATGGCTAGGACACATATCAGCATCCAGGTTACGGGTTTAGAATTCTTGTTTCTTCAATCTTTGGAGATTGATCATCCCCTAGATTAGTGCCTGCCATATGTATCTTTTATCAGGACAAGATGTTGTAAACACACAGAATTTTTACTGGAGATCCTCGAGGTGTGTTAACATCAAATTGAAGTTGGTGACTTTTCAGTCTCGTTGCGTGCACCCTATAGTCCTATATGGGGTATTTCTGTTTGTTGATAGTGGGATTCGTTTCTCTTCAAGTGCCATCATATTTTTGTGGACACTAGTTGGCCGGAACTTCGGGTAGTATCAATGGCTGATCGAAAAGTTTATAAAGATGTGCATTGCCAGGTCTAAATAAGAGATTTGGCTGGTAGAGTTGTTTCTGGCAGTGTTGTCCGACGCGTATCGTATCGCGTATCGCTGGGCTCCACGATACGGGCGTATCGTATCGTATCGTACTTTAATATTAAAAAACTATAAAAATTATTTAAAAAATCAATAAAATTAGTAAAAATCCGAAAAAAATCAAGAAAATTCTGGAAAATTTTGAAAAAATCTGGTAATTGCTTTAAATTCATATAATGCAAAGTTTAGCACAAATTGAACATTTAATATTGAACAATTGCATCCAAAATTATATATTTTGAATCAAAAAATGAAATACATTTATATTTTACATATTGTAAATTTGTATCAGGATCATTAACTAAATAATCTTCATCTTCTCCTTGATGATGTTGTTGTACTTCAAATTAATTCATGCAATGTCTTCTTCAGTTAGGACTTAGGAGTGCATTTTCTTCGTTATCTTCCATAATTCACTCATGTAATATATCAAAATTAACAAACTGCTATCTTTGTACATGTAGTCATATTTGCTAATTTTCATATGTGAGCAAAACAAAGAGCTCCATTTCTTTAATTATTGAGTCTATGACACCTTAATGATGTTATATTATTACTTGATAATGTCCCCTTTTTCTCTTATTGGAGACTAGCTTTTTAACTAATGCATGAGCTTCATTTCTCACTTCACAGACTGAGTTAAGCCTCACACACATTGATCATGTTCAACTCAATGGAAGTCATGTAACGTGAACCTTAAAATAGTGAAGTTGTGAAATCCCTACTCAATGAACCAAGAGAATTAAATGTTTTTAATTGTTTACGATCTTATGAAATTAGAAACTGTTAGCAAAAATATACCTAAAAGTTGTAAAGAAAGGGAAATGATTTTGTCATAAATTTTTTTTTATACATTATTTTTATTAAATAAATGAAATTATAAACCCAAATTATAAGCATATTGGAGGATGCCTTTAAGGGAAGTGAAGAGAGGGAAAGAGAGGGCAGAAACATGCAAAAAAAATTTGAAAAAAAAAAATTTTGAAAAAAAAATTTTGAAAAAAAAAAATTTTGGGCTGCAGGACATGATCAACGAGGTCGACGCCGACAACAATGGCACGATTGACTTCCCCGAGTTCCTGACCATGATGGCGCGCAAGATGAAGGACACGGACTCGGAGGAGGAGATCCGCGAGGCGTTCAAGGTCTTTGACCGCGACAACAATGGCTTCATCTCTGCTGCTGAGCTGCGGCACGTCATGACCTCGATTGGCGAGAAGCTGACGGACGACGAGGTTGATGAGATGATTCGCTTCTCGTGTGGCTCCTCTTTATGCTCGTGTCACTGCTTAATGACAAGATGTCTCCTTGAATGAGCTTACCTCCTGAAAGAATAAAAAAGTCTTGCAATTTGAATTCATGTGTCCATTGCCTGACATGGATCCACTTTTCTTGCATGGTAAACGATGCGAGGAATCCAAATCCGCAGCAAACTGCATGGACTGGGTGTTCTTATGTGGTTGGGGTCCATTCCATGCTAGAGTCCATTAGCGAGCATGAGGGAAGCGTCCCCAGTTAGGGCCCTCCCTGCCTTAGTAGATGTTGGGTAAGAGGGATCGAACTGTAGCTCATAGTTCATTGGGTGAGCGGGAGGGCCTGGTTAGCAGTGCAAATGGCTTTCACCAATAACGGGCATTGTATGGTTCAGGCGTTATGGGTTTTTGGGAGCACCAATTTTCAGATGGATTCATCTGAGTTTTCTTCTTTGAGCCTGTCAATCCGATCTTTAAAATGTGCAGATATTTAAAAATTCTAGGCTTTTTAAAACCATGATGAATAGATTCTTGATATTCTACATCTGAAGTACTTAAGTTCGTTCCGAAGCTAAGCTGTTATTCTTTCTACGTGCGCACGGGGAAGAGAGAGGGGGGAACACGGCAAAGCTAAGCAGTTGTTTCTCAAAATTAACATTTCCTCGATAAGACGATTGATTCCCCACTAAGACGAACACAGCAACTGGATATCACGATGAATGACATCCTAGCCTGTCTGAAGAGTTGTTTGAACTTGACGCGCATAATCTCGCCTTAGACATTGACCGTTGAAGCCCAATGTCAGGGCCAACTTCTGATGTCCGCTCTAGCAAGCAGAGACCTTCACCATGCTAAGCTCCCAATATTAAACATTTATCTTTTTGGATTTTTTAGACTGAAACCAAACCAAGTTAACTAAAAAACTGAACCACAATGAAAACTTTGATGGTGGTTCTATTAATCGTTTTTAACCAAACTGTGTCACCCCTATCAACAGCTACACAAACCCAAATCCAGACTGGACTAAACCTGATCCACTTAAGGTGACACAAGATTGTGCTCAGTGGTGACTAGGAATCCACGTAGCGGCGTACCCAACCCACTTAGCGCTGGTCCAATTAATGTAACACCACCTTTCATTTTTCCTTGGATAATCAAGGAACTAATTTTTAGAAAAACATATTTTGCGAAATTGAAAATAACCATGCATTCACGTCATAATTCCACATTTTACATTTCAAATATCAACTCCTTAATCGCATTACATGCCATTCACAGCTCACCGTAGCGGCCAGCAACGAGCAATAAAGCTTTTAATTTAAAACATCCCAGAATAAATATGCAGGCTAACCAGCAAAAGCAAGGCTTTGAGAATACCACTCCTTTGTGTCATCAGCTTACTCTGTTAGTGATACTTTGGTTCAAGGATTTCAGTTGAGCATTCCATTTGTCGATCGCCTGGTATTTCTTCATACCCTTCGACCTGCAAAAGAAGTTATACGGGGATTAGAAAAAAAGGAGGTTCAGCAGAAGAGAAAGAGAAGTGCAGTTATGTCAATGAGGCCTTACCGATCACCACGCTCCAACAAACGATTCACTTGATCGATATATCCATTAATCCGATTATCCAAAATTAGAGAAACCAGAAGTTGTTCGACATCTTTCTCTGGCACATTCAGCTCCTGGAAATCAAGTTCAGATTAAGATGAAAGGTTTTCAAAAGACCAAAACTTGGGTGGACTCTACTCTCCAGTAATATCCCATGGAAGTAAAAGAAGGCCGCCTAGCCTGCCAATAGCAAGTAATGCAGAACAAAAACATAAAAACGGATTTTCAAGCAAAAATGCAGAAAATCAAGATGAGAGCATACCTGTGATATGAAAGGAATGCGGATCCGTGTGTACGGTTTGATAAGCTTAAGCAACACTTGGGTTCTAATATTCTTAAGAAGGTCTTCAATGTAATTTCTGATAAAAGGATCATCCATTATTGTCCTCCTGTTACTCTGCAAGCATTTCACAGAAGGATGCAGAAATTAGAAAAAACATATTAGAATTTCTGAGCTATTCCTCTTGAAATAAACTAAAAAAGTTGCCAACCTTCAAAATTTTCTCAAACTCATGGATCTCATTACGCTGGTATGCAGCTATCAGATTTGTCATCGCTAAGATTTCGGGGTCATTTTTGTATCTGCAAGATAAACAAATTAAAAAAAAAAATCTTGCCAATACAAGTACATACACATACTCCAAAACAAAAAGGTCTAGACAGAAATCCTACGGTTTTGCCTCTTGTCCATCAAAAGGGTTCACTTGAGACTCCATCAACATGTTTGCAAGGACCAAATATCTATATTGAAGGTAGAAACCAAAAGAAAATAAGTTGGTGGAAAGCAGAATTAACAATGATGATGAACAATATCAGGTGATCAACCCTCTTAAGGAGGAGAATAAACCATACTTCAGGCACTGAATTCGCCTTTGGTTTCCAGCTTCATCATAATTTCTGAAAGCTTCAAAAAACCCTGTAGCAGCCTCAGCCCATTGGCGTTCTGCCATATGCATTTTCCCTCCACATTCCTGAATAATTCCCATGATCCGAGGATGGGGAATCGCTGACTTAATTGAGAGTGCTTTCTGGTATAGTTGCTGCCAAAATCATTCAACACCACTGAAGAATAAAAATATGCACTAAAACTAAACATTCAAGACGAAAATCAGAACCGATTTATCACAGGCAGAACAATGGCTATGGAATGATACTAAGTAGTACAAATCAAAAAGAAACAAAAAGGGCTATATACAACAAGTAATTTAGGAGTACTAAATCCACTGGTTTAGCAGCTTCAATTTCCTCAGATGACATCTATGCAACTAAGCCAACTGATCGATAGTTAGATTTTGATGGATAAAATTTGCAACCAGCAATCACTTATCCGTTGCCAAGAAAGTCTACAGAGATTGGAGTTTGGAGATAAACAGTATGAACCAATTTAGCCATGAGTGACCATAAAAACACATTCAAGCAGACCAGGCTCCTTTCAGGTGAAAGGCGAGCTTCTGGCTTAAAAAGTTCAATTATCAAATAAAAGTAAAACAAACTTCCCAACCAAAGAAGCATTACCTTAAGCTTTTTGTTGTTTTTTGTCTCAGTATACATCTGGATTTCAATGGCATAGACCTCCAGAAGCTGTGTACCTTTCTTCTGATCATCGGTACCATCTTCTTTTCGACAAGATTTATGAAGCTCTTTCAAGATCTATGAACGCCAAAAGTAACATAAAGCGGAGCCAAATATAAGTTTCAAGCATAATAAATTACGAAAAAAAAGTGCATTACCTTGTTCATGCAGCCGTATTCCCCCATATCGAACCAAATCTTGCAAAGCTTAAGATTTGTCTTAAACCAAAGCCTCTGCAGAAGAAACAGTAACACAAGAAAATTTTAGAGAACAATTACAATACTCAAAATATATACAAATCTAAGTTGCAATTCTCACCTCATTCTTTGCCTCTTCAAGGGCCTTCAAGGTTGTCTGATAAAATTCTTGCAGGAGGCCAAAGTTCTGACTTGCTGATCCAGAAACAAAATCCATTATGTTGTTTATACACTTCTCACTGTAATTGCGTGTCACAGCTGATTTTATGTATGTTAACATCTCCCGATATGAATCCATCATCTCCTTATATTTTTCCAGACGATAATAGAGCTTCACAGTTTGCTTAAGAGCTTTGAATCCCCTAAGCATGTCAAGATGAATATTTTAGAGTAGAAAAAATAGGATATCATCAAATACTTGATTTGAAGTTTCAACGCAAGCAGTGCATCATGATATTCTTTATGCCAGAACCTAAATGTTCATTAGACATACATAACAGTATGGCAGAAACAAACTCCCATTTCATTTGTACACTTCCTACTGTAGTTTCGAGTAACAGCTGATTTGATGTAGCCATCATTTATGAACCTGTCATTTGCTTATACTCCACTTAATAACTTTATCTAGCAGTAGACTAAAAATATCTAGTATTTTAAATGTTACTTTTATCTATAGAGACATTTGCATCTTTGCTCACCACTCTGCCTTTTCTGGTTCCATCCGAACCACCTCTGCAAATCCAGATAGAGCTTCCCCAGGATCAGTTTCCACCAAACCTGACACAAGAGTACCTATGTTATCAACAGAATAGAAGCAAATACATAAACAGAAAGGAAAAACAAAAAACATAAATTCAGAACATATGAAAACAGCTGTCATGACACAAAAACGTAAAGAGAGGAAAACAGATTCATGGAGATGACCCAGGACCAGAAAATAGCAATTGAATAAACAATGAAAATTATGACCTATGTTATCAATTGCGGTTAGGGGGATATAGCGGATTTAGTGGTACACTTTTATTTACGATTAGAAAATATTATATATAATGGATTCTCTAATTTCTAAGAAATATCAAGAAACGCATAACCACTTTTTTTATAAATATGAATCAAACTAAATAAACAAATTCTAAGAAGACACAATAAATTTCATGTGACATATGCATATTAAATTGTTAAACTTATATTAAAAAACAAAAATATAAATGTAACCAAATTATTCTACGCAGTAAGCAGAAGAATTAGAAGACACTAATATATATTATACTTATCTAGTCAAGTATAGTGACTATGATCCATGACTCCAATCTAATTTGAGCAATGAAACGAATTATACTTACCTATAAAAAAAAATAGAATAATGTTAAGGTGGAGTAGTGGACCAATATACCAATTGACCAAAATATTTTTAATACTTTTGAAGCAACAACTTTAGCATGCATCAAATATAACAACTAACAACTTAACATATAACAAGTTCAAAACATAGCATCCATAAAGATTTAAGTGTGATTATAATATACACTTAATTGTTTAAGATAAACCAAAAAAACTATTTGATAAGAAACTAATCATATTCATTCATTTTCAGACGAAGACAGTTCTTCCTCTTCATCTGTTTTTTCAAAATTAAATTCTTCCTCTTGATTTTCCATATTCATCTTATCATTTCCCTTGCTTTGCCTTCTTTGTTGCTTTCGTGTCCTTGATCTTGTATATGCAACTCCCCCTCTTGATGCAGATGCCATATCAATATTTCACCATATAAGTGAGTTATCGCCCCCAATGAATGATCTTCAACTAATGCCAAGATGATGGGTCGAAATTTGTTTCGTTAGTTTTCCTCTCTTCTTATCTTTTCATTGCATTGCATAAAAGATAAGTCATTAAGCTTTTTATGCAATAATCTATTTCGCTTTTTCGTATGAATCTAAGATAAGAGAAAGAATTCAAGTCGTTAACTCAATAAAAAAACTTTAATTTTAGTACATTGTAATAATAAAGTACAATTGCTGACCCCATCTAGTATGGGACAAGGCTTAGTTGTTGTTGTAATAATAAAGTACAATTCTTACCATTTTGAATGTACTCCATTTGCATTTACATGGGAGACTCAAAACCCATATAGCAAAATTTTGCAGCATCCATAGCCGAAGGTCATCCACATTTCAGCTATCACAAAAAACATGTATAAACAATACAACAACAACAACTAAGCCTTTTCCCATACTAGACGGGGTCGGCTACATGGAAAAAACATGTATAAACAATAAATTAATTAAATTCAAAAAACTTAAATCATATCTTAATAATAAAATAAAGCAAAGCTGATTGAATTAATTACATGGTGCATATGCTTTCCTCAAACTTATAGCTAATTCTAGTCCTGCACTTCGATAACTCATAAGTGGTTAAGTGATTTGTTGTTATTTTTCCTTACTTCATACCTCTCAACATTAGATTCTTTCACATCATAATCATAGATTCATAATACAACCCTGGATTCAGATATAATGTAAGCATTTGATTGTCCCATCATCTTTGTCTATGATCTCCCAAATAAGTCTATGATCTCCCAAATAAAGCATAATGCTCTTCTTTATTCTTCAAGTTAACTTATAAAACAAGATAAATATTATTATAAGATTAAGAACACATAATTAATTCAACTAAGTAAACGAGTAAAGATTAACAACACAACTTTCAAATATTTATGTACCTTTATTTGCTCCTTCGCATGATCCATCTTCTCATAGATATAACCCATGACTATTTTTTCATCCCTGTCCACCATAAGTAAAGCATCTAGCAAGGTATTCATTGTTGTAAGTGAAAAACTAATGCCCTTCCAAAATTTGAGTTGCAAAATTATTGCCTTAGATTGCTTCCTTTCAGTCAGTGTTGTCTAACGCGTATCGTATTGCGTATCGTTGGGCTCCACGATATGGGCGTATCGTATCGTACTTTAATATTAAAATAATATAAAAAAAATTTAAAAATCAAGAAAATTTAATAAAAAATCTAGAAAAATCTGGTAATTGCTCTAAATTCATATAATGCAAAGTTTAGTACAAATTGAGCATTCAACATTGAACAATTGCATGATTTGCATCCAAATTTACATATTTTGAATAAAAAAAATGAAATACATTTACATTTTATAAATTATAATCAAGATCATCAGCTAAATAATCTTAACTTCTCCTTGCTAAAGATCCTCATCATCAGCAGCAACAACACCTTCTACTTGGAAATCAAATTCTTCGTCTCCTTGATAGTGTTGTTACGCTCCTTCCAAATTAATAGGAGGGCATTTTCTTGACTATCTTCTATAATCCAGTCTTCTAATATATCAAAATTATCCAAACTTATTTGATCAAATTGGCTTTTTTCTCTATTTACTTTTTTTAATTGCCTACAACAAAGATAAACAATTAGTAAATAATATTAACAATTGAAGTTAAACAATTTATTGAATTGAATATTTAAGTAATACAATATTACCTTTTACGAAGGCGCATGTTACAACGAATAAAAACTAAATCATTTAATCTCTTATGTTCCAACCTATTGCGCTTTTTTGTAGGATGTGTTCAAAGACACTCCAATTCCTTTCACAACCCGTTGTACTAAAGGTTTGACTTAGAACTCTCACTACAAAATTCCTAAGGTTCGGACAATTAGTCCCAAACCTATTCCACCAAACATCTATAAAAAAAGACAAACATTAGAGACATAATCCACAGTAATATAAGATGTATTGATTTAAGAAACTTAAATACGAAGATAAACAATTTACCTAGACGCATCGTAGTGCAATTGCGAATTGCTACAAGTAAACCCATCAAGTGAAGAGCATTATCATAAAATCTCCATCTCTCGATGTATAGCATCTGCTATGCTCTCATAAGGGACTAATCTATCAATACAGTCAATGATGCCTCAATTAACCTCACCGTCCCTTTTGAAGGTTGCTGAGTACATGAATGATGGGTTTAGATAATATGTTGCTGCATGAATAGGCCTATGCAATTGTTTATTCCATCTATTATCAATTGCTGAGTACATGAATGATGGGTTTAGATAATATGTTGCTGCATGAATAGGCCTATGCAATTGTTTATTCCATCTATTATCAATGATTTTCCACACGGGCACATAATCTCTCTTTTTTCCATTAAAATTATTTCTGATGGCTTCTTTTGCCCTATCCATGGCTTCATAAAGGTAACCCATAAATGATTTCTCCTCGCTGTCAGTCAATCTCAAAATCTTTACTAAAGGATATGTAATCCTCAACAGTCTAACACATGCATTTCAAAATGTACTCCTGAAGACTGTCTCGAAAATCTCATTCAGCTTTCTGTTTCTTCTGTTTTGAGGCAACTCTGCAAATTGTTGTCACTTATCTGAGGAGAACATTCTCTTCAATGCTTGCTTCTGTCTCACAATACTATGTATTTGTTGCAAACCGAGTTACAGTTGTTCGAAAAAGCTCTGCACCTTCTGTATATATCCTCATCATACACAAAACAAATGGGTGGTTGTAAATGAATTTTGTGATATCTTGGCAACACTCAGTTGTTGCCTTTATTTCATCCATCTCACCAATGTCCTCAAGGATGAGATCTAAACAATGGGTTGCACATGGTGTACAGTAGAAAGTCCCATAAATATCAGCTAACTACTTACTAGCTACTTTGTAGTTAGTTGCATTATCTGTAATCAATTGGACTACATTCGCTAGCCCAACCCCTTGTATAACCTTATCAAATTCTTGTCGTAAGATATCCGCAGTATGCCTCTCCACTGACATATCTAAAGATCTCAAATACATAAGTCCTTTAGGACAGTAGACAAGAAAGTTTACCATCCATCTGCCATGATAGTGCAACCTGTCTCCTTCCATAACTCTCTCAATGTCGAACAATATTATTGCACTTCAATGACGATCTTATCTAAGATCTTTCCTCTCAACTTCTTATAGGAGGGCATCTTGTATCTTGGACCGATGTTAGCAATTACATCTGTCATTGCTTGAAAATGAAAATTGTTTTACATTAAATAAAATGCATGCATCATAAAATCATCTACCCACTGCAAGGTCTACCTAATCATGCAATTGTTATGAAGCTATAGCTGCGCGAATTCCAGGTTGAGCACCAGTTGTAGGAGGAGGAGGAAAAAAATGAATGTATGCTAGAAGAAGTTATTCCTCTACTCCTTCCTGAACTTCCTCTTCTACCACCTCCAAAGTCTTCAGTAACCCTATTTCCCCTTCTAGGTGCTCATAAACTGCTACTACCAATCTCTGTTCCGGCATCTGAAGGCAAACTATCAGTGAATCCAATAGCATCATCATCTTCTTCAAACATCTCCAAATCATCCTTTTGTTGTCTCCTTTCTTATATACTCTCAATCATCTGCAGACATTGCCATTTAATACCTTCTGGCAAACTTCTAACTTTGCTGTACAAGAAGCAACTTCTTTCCTAGTCCCTGCTAGGTGGTGTTTCAACCTTAAAATTCCACCACTAACCACCCTCTCACAAAATAAACATCTGATCTTTAATCTAGAACCCTCAACTCGTGTACCCCACTGCCATGTTGGATCATCAGAACGGGAATGAGAGACTTTAACACCCCTTCCTGCCATCTCAATTTGAGTACTTTAATTCAATAAAAAACCTGAAAATAAAAGCACTTCATAAATCCCCAATCATCAAATAACACTCAAATAGAGTGTCTCCCACTTCATGAATGCAATAAAAATCATATCCACACACTTAATAACTTCATATTTTGTCATTCAAAAAATGAAAAATACAAATAAACAAAAAAAATTAACAAATACAAAGGAAAAAATAAAGAAAAACACTAAAAATATACCTAAATCCGATATAGGAGGCTTGCAAGGACACCGTAGAACACGTTTTTGAAGCCTTGAACACCAAGGAGGCAAAGAACGGTTCTTAAGGAGCTTGAGGAGGTTTGATGAGAGGAAACCCACAAAAAATGTGGGTTTCGATGGTCCCTGGGCGTATCGTTATGGCCCGTATCGCACGATACAGTGCGATAACTTGTCAATTATGATACAGTATAGTGTATCGTATCATGGTGGTCCACGATATGATATGTATCGGTACGATACGGATAACACTACCTTCAGTACTATTTGATAAAGACCATTTTTTCTATTATTAAGAAATAACTATAAACCTTAGAGCTTCTTTTCACTGCCACTAATTATTAAAGGTTAAGAATCTAGTAGCAAAATGGGTCACAATTGGTATATGTATGTCTTTTCCTCTAATAAAATGTCTATCATATGCAATATTTATCCATCACTATACAGAAATATCACTAGCTTCTTTGCCCTACTGAAGATGCCTTTTAGTTTATTTGTCTCACCAATATCTCCAAGCATTAAATTTATATAATGTGCAGCGTATGGTATCCAAAACAAATGATTAAATTCAATCATCATTATTCTACCAACTGCAACATAATTTATTGCATTATCTGTGACCACCTGCACAATATTTTTCTCTCCAACCTCTAAGATTACTTCTTTTAACAATGTATACAATTTATTTGAATCCTTCACTTCATTTGATGCATCAATGGACTTGAAACACTTACCTTGAGGACAATGCACTAAAAAATTTATTAGTGTTCTATGTTTTCTATCAGTCCATCCATCTGTCATAATAGAGCATCCATATGTAGCCTAATGCTTTCTAAATCCATTTGTAAACTCTCTTACTCTTCTCACCTCCTTTTCCAATAATGTTTCCCTGACTTCATGGTACGATGGAGCCTTTATTTTAGGACTAAACTGCCCTATATCATTAATCACTTAAAGATTGGGGATCTGACAACATTAAAAGGGATTTCATTTTGATACATTCACCTACTAATGAATCTACGTACTCGTTCTCTTTCTTCTTTCTTATATTGATTTTCTAATTTAGTCCGTCGTAGTGAATCAAGCGATGAACGTAGAAATGAATCCATGGGTCCCTTTGGAAGAGGTGGTTGTGAGCAAGATGATGATTAAGATGGCACACATTTGGCACCTCCAATGTTAGCTTCCATACTAAAAGCTTCTCCTTCATATTAGAAATGAAATCTTTTCGGCCTTCTTTGTTGTACCGTGTACATAATCCTAAATCGCTTTCTTTATTTCTTCTGTTACATTCTTATAAGCAACCACATTTCTGCTCCTTCCCGTTAAATGATCATTTTATCTTGTTATTCCATTAGTAGAAATATGGCCACATAATGTGCAAAAAATTGACATATTATCCATCCTATATTTTGTTGAACCTCAATTCCATCAAGAATCCTTAGAAGCTGGGAGTATATAGTTGTATACCGAATTAGAAAACTGAATACCAATTGTACTACTAGTGTCGGTGCTACCACTGCCACTGATAACAAGTGGTTGCACTAGCTGATGATTTCATACACTATAATAAAATCAGAAAAATTAAATAATAAAGAAGTAGAAAAAACAAATTAAGAGGTCAGTATGAAACAACTTGATGCTTTGTTACACTTTATAAAAAAAAAATGTTCAACAAAACCAAAGGAAGATAAGAAACTCAATTTAACATAAGAAGAGAAAGAAAGCAAAGAACTCACAGAACAACACCCATGGTTACTCCTAATGTATGTACCTAGACTAACGAGGAATATTTCATCGTCATTTAACAAGTAACCACAACATCAAAAGAATATATTGTTAGTTTCTAAGAGAGTATAACACAACGACAAAAGAGAACGATAGAGATCGATGATATGATGAAGAGATGAGAGAAGAGAGAAAATGAGAGAGAAGTCGATGATCAGGAGCATAGTTGTCCACCAGGGAGAGAAGAGAGAGAAAAGGAGAGAGAGAAAAAGAGGAGAGAAAAAGGGAGAGTGAGAATACCAGCGTCGGAAGAAGGCAAAGGGCAGTGGAGGTGATGGTGGTGGTCGTCAGCATTCCCGTGGTGGCGAAAAGAGCACGAGTATAGGTGAGAGGGGTATACACGAGAGACTGTTAGGTTATATTTAGTTTGGGTTGGGTTGACCTAATGGATATTGGATCGACCTGACCCAACGTATGCTAACACAACTATAGCGAACTGCTATAGCGGTGTTTGCGCCGCTAATAGCGCCCAGGCAGGTCATAAGCTAAACCATGCGCTCTATAGCATTCTTGGTCCCGTTCTTAAACCTAGAAGGCTAGAAACAAAATAGTGAGCCAAAAATCAAGAAGCCCCTCCTCATTCTTTGGCCTATACAAACCACAAACGTTGCTTTGGAAAATAATAAGAAAAAAGTGAATATAATATGGATAACATGGAAGGAAGAAGTTGATTGATGACCAATCTTAATAAAGTTTAACCCCCCAAATAAAAGTGGCAATTTCAGTTACCCCAACATCAAGCACCCACCACTCCATACCAGCACTTTTATGAAATAAAATTGTTGTTTTGGAAATTAACAAGGAAAAAGATGAAAAGAATATGGATGACCCAAAAAAATAAGTCCATTGAAGTGAATATCAGTCATCAAACACATCCTTCGACATGCAAATAGGACAATAAAACATTAACCCCTAATGAAGAACCAGACACAAGTGCTTCAAATATTAAGAGGAATGAATACATGTTGTACATAATTCTCCCAAATATCAGACAAAAAGTTAAAAATCTTGCAAATCTGAACAATAAAACTCAAGTTTGAGATTTATTGTGATGACAGCATGACATTTACATCAAATAGCTACTGCGAATATTGGATAAAAAAATCAATTATATCTTGCAAATCATTCTGGCACCAATAAGTCATTATTGTTCAGCTGGGATGTTCTAATCAACTCTCCATACAACAATGCTGTTGTGAATGTGAACTTGTTTGTGGTTGTCAATTCTGAGATGGATCCCAAGGTCCTACAATCTTGTGATCCTCTCAAGGATGAGATTCCCAAATCCCAAGTGAACATTTCATTGTGTATGATACCAGTGGAATCCCAAACTTTATCCTGGGACCCTTAGGATCCGCAATCAAGATAATCCACCAAACAACATGAGAATCATTTTCTTAAGCATGAACCTCATGAATCATATGATAAATTGACCACATTATGCAGCAATATAAGAATAACAATATGTAAAGATATGAATCATACAATTCTTCGTAATTCACATATGATACTCATGAATTATATATGCAAATACATACAATTCTTTAACAAAGAAATAGAGATGGATATGATCTTTAAGATCCTGACTTTAACTATCGACCCTTCAAACTTCAAAGGACCTACAATCCTGAGTCCTGACAACCTTGATTGTATTATATGTAGCATTTAGACATAACTAAATCTAGCTATAACCTAATTAACATACACAATGCACAAACGACATGTTTATGTGTCCTTTTGTGCCTTACAGAGACAACCACCTGAGTGCACTTTAAATGTGTTAATCATACCGACAACTTAACCAAAATGTTTGCATTCAAAAAATGCAATATTACCCTTAGAATTATAATACTGGTTCTCTATGTCAACATCCTGCTCCTCAGGCTCTTCATCCGAATACTCAAATCCATAGTCCTCCATATCCGCATCTGAAAAACCACAGAATCGTCAACGTACAACACCATCAGAAGCATCAAAGAATTATAAAGCCCAACCAAAGACCACTCTGGCGATGCAACAGCTTAAGAAGATGAAAAAGACGACGAAGATCAAACTCCCAGTGCTTTTGGAACAAGGTAAAAGAATTTGAGACAAATAAAAACAATTCATCCAAATCCAAAGCAATTCTAAAATGTATTCAATCGCAAATTGAATCCACAAACTTCCGTATCCTAACGAGTTAAAATTAGACGGTGAGAACGCCGAAAACCATCAAGTAATTTCCTCAATCAATAAAAGTTACACATTGCATCTCGCAATGCATTAGCAATCGAACGGTAATCGAAATCACTTAACCAAAGGGGAATGAAAAATAAATACTACAATATTGTGATTCTTATTACATGAACCAACGGGGAAGATGAGTAACCGCAAATCCTTCCGATGAAAATGAAGTCCACAAAGAGAGAAGGAACTTCGTACCGGAACCCATGATTGTGGAAGAATCTGCTTCGCAATGGAACGAACCACGAACGGACTAGGGTTTCTATTATAGTGACACGAAGAGACGAAGATCGCTCGCGTAAAACCTCCCCGCTGCTTCCCACGCTGTAGAATTCAGCCTCGAAACAGAACGGAGGGTAGTGACCACGGCTCACATAAGAGCGGGACCGGTATCGCATCCAGACCCAAACGGATGATAGATCCGACCCGTTATTTTAGCTGATCTTGATGGGCAACATAGCACATAGGTTAGAGACTCCGGGATAGCCCCGAATGAAAAGGTTCGTTCTAATTAGACATGGCTGGTTCTGGTTTTTTGGTTCGGTTCTGGTTGAAACCGTCGATTTTAAGATGGTTCTGGTTTGAGTCTGAAACCGATAAATAGTATTAAAAAAATTAAACTTTAAAACAATTTTAAAAATATCAAAACAGGTGGTTTGAAACTGCCGTTCCAATTTCATCAAAGGTGAAACCCAAAATGAACCACCAACCCAAAATGAACCGGTGGTTCATGATTTCAAGCCGGTTTTCATTTATGATTTTAAGCAATTCTGTGCCGGTTCAATTCCAGTTGAAACCATCGAGCCGGTTTGGAACCAGTCATGTTTAAGTTCTGGCTACTTGGTTCAGAACTGCAGCTCTGGTTTTGGTTAGGGTCAGTTCCAGGTTATGCCATGCTCAGCCACAACTGCTAAAAGAGTTCAACAACCATAGACAGGCTACTCCTCTTGGGCTCATTTTATATACCTCACATATAATCAACACCAACAACAACTAAGCATTTTCCTATACCAGATAGGGTCGTTTATATAGATTCTTTGTTTCCACATAGTACTATCATAATTTGTAGAATTCATGATAAATAAATCCGACAAAGTTTTAATCGGAAGCTTAACACAACCCTCCTCATTTATTCAGGCTTAAAACCGACCATGCAAGGGTAATCTCTTATATGAGCGGAGTTACCTCACACATAGTATAAACAATTTATGTTTAAACATGTTCGTGAGTTGCTCTTTATTTCATAACAGGCCAAGTTCGAACTTGAAAAGATGAGTTAACTCGTGTGATCTTGTATTAGACTCTTTTGAGCTTGTTTCGACTCGTGCCTGTGCCTGGAAATGCTCTGAGCTAAGCAACGAATCACTATGTTTACAGAATTCAGGCTGCTCCCCTTTGTTCACTAGCTTGCACCATTTGGGTAATCCTTTCAGCAAGCTGCTCTCCTATCCTCAGATTCCAAAGCACCAAGAGGCCTCAATTTATGGCTTCCAATCTCCACCGTCTGGACTACATCAAGGGTGTTTTTGATTCACCGCTTCGTTCAAGAATGCAGCAGCATAAACCCACCCTGTGCAGCCGAGTCCCTGAAGAAGCCTCGTGTCATCGCTTCGTCTCTGTGTGACGGGGATATCAAACATACCCTTAGTATGTGTTTGACTCATGATCCCAGGCCCCTGGAACTAGAACTACAGGCCTGGACCCATATAGACTTGTAACCACAGTTTCAAGGTTCTATTTGATTTGCAAGTGACATTGATGCATGGGTTTTTGTGCAAGACGAGGTAACAATATGAGAGAGAGGTTTTCATGAAAATGCAAAGCTCATGGGTCCAGTTCCTATGGCCTCCTTCCCCTTAGTGCCGACATTTTTACCCCAAATTGGGCCTACAAAACATTTAATTACTTATAAGGGTGGCATATCACAAACACAAATTGATTATTTTATTTGTAGAAAAAAAGATAGAACGAGTTGTAAATATTGAAGGTAATTCTAGGGGAAATCTTAACCACCAAACATCGACTTTTAGTGATGGATTTACAAGTACAAAAATGGATAAAGAACAAGCATAGAGTTATTCGGACTAAATGGTGGAACCTCAAAAGCAAGAAAAAAGGTATATTTAAACAGAAAGTCATTCAAGGAGATTCTTGGAATTATGTTGGTACACCTTGTGATACATGGAACAATATGACTATACATATTAGGAAAGTAGCAAAAGATGTGTTAGGTGAATCTAAAGCGAAAAAGGCCGTCAGTGAAACAAAAGCTAAAATTTGAGAGTAAAAAACTCAACTCAAAAGAAGGTGAAAGAAATATTGTTTTGGATAACTAGGGCTAGAGATAAGAAAACTAAAGATCTTAATTTTCATAGGTGCATCAAAGATGAGATGAGAAAATTCTAGTGGCAAATGATGATATAAAAAATAAATGAAAAACTATTTTTATAAGTTTTTTAATAAAAATGAAGATGTTAGTATTAGCTTACGAGAGTTAGCCAAATCATAAAAGAATATAAACCATAATTTTTACTGACGTATTCAAAAGAATGAAGTCAAAGAGGCTCTTAAACATATGAATGGTTGTAAATTGGTAGGACCAGACAATATTCCTATAAAAGTTTGGAAAATCCTAGGAGAAACTGGAATCACTTGGCTTACAGGACTATTTAATGAAATATGGAGAAACCAAAAGATACCCGAGAAATGAAGAGCGAGTACACTTATACCCATATATAAGAACAAGAGAGACATTCAGAATTGTACGAATTATCAAGGTATCAAGTTAATGAGCCATACTATAAAATTATGGGAAAGAATTATCAAACGTAGGTTAAGACAAGTATCACGTATAATAGAGAACCAATTTGGATTCATGTCAGGCATATCTATTGTTGAAGCAATTCACCTTTTGAGACGTCTTATGGAATATTTTAGAGCGAAAAAAAAGACCTTCACATCATATTTATTGATATAGAAAAAGCTTACGATAGGGTACCGACAGAGGTTCTTTGAAGAACCTTGAAAAAAAGAGATATCTCATTGACATACATAAACCTTGTAAGAGACATATACGATGGTACATTTTAGAGCGAAAAAAAAAGACCTTCACATGATATTTATTGATATAGAAAAAGCTTACGATAGGGTACCGACAGAGGTTCTTTGAAGAACCTTGGAAAAAAAAGATATCTCATTGACATACATAAACCTTGTAAGAGACATATACGATGGTGCAAAAACATGTGTGAGAACTCATGAAGTAATGACAAACTTCTTTGAAATTAATATTGGGCTACATCAAGGATCAACTTTAAGTCTATACTTATTTATAATGGTGATTGATGAGTTAACAAGACCCATGAAGCCTACTTTTCTTGGTTTATGTGGTCCATTACTTTTTGGTGCTGGCGGTTTGACTCATCAGGTACCCAACTCATTTCTAGTTCAAAAGCTTTGTCCTTCGCTTCATCATGTACACTGTATATGCTGAAATTCACAGAGCCAGGGCAACAAGTTGTCAAACCATGGAATTGTATCAGGAAGCAAGAAACACATTTACATAAGGGGACCGAAAATTGGAAAGAAAGTGTCATTGTAACGTGAAACACCAATGTACACTGGAAGTGCCAATTTTCCATTTTCCATTTTTCAAATTATAATGGCACAATGTTCCAGTTGGATCTCTTGCAAGGAATTTTATATCCATTGGTCTGAAAGTTTCATATATTCATAAGCAGAAACCACACACACACAGAACTTACATCTTAGCAATTTCAATAACTCCTTCCCTGCAGGTCATTTCTGATAGCTTCAGCTTTTCAAGCTCCCTGTCCATACCATAAACTTAACCATGTCAGAGAAAAAGATTTTGTAATTTAAAGAATGGTATAAATTATCATATGCTGAATAAGAACAATGTGACTTGAAATAGAAAAGTGGCATCTGACTTCACTCTCTTTAAATGAATCATTTACAAGCAAATGAATATGAAACTTCATGCATGGAAAAAAGGAGAGGATCATATTTCACATGATCACTCCCAACATCTTATGAACAACCTACTTACTATCAATTCAAAAAATGTAGCAAGGATATTCAAGCAAAAACTAGAACGTATGTTTTGGCTGCTTGATGGCCCTAATCAAATGGCAGCTCCAAAGTACCTCTGCATTTATACCCGGATAATGCAAGTCATAATTCTTCCAGTGAAAAAGTGAAGTGAACAAGAAATACTGAAAACTGTACGTCAAAGGGCCTTCCAGTAATTGGATAATCATATGGCACTAGAAAAGCAATACTCACATAGGAGATTCTGATGGTTCCACCGTGTAAAGTTGTGGCCCATCTCTGTCATAACTCCCAAGAATTGTTCCGCAACCAAATGGCCTACATTAGTTAGAGCATAAAAATTAAGAAACATTCACTACATTTAACTTTAACAAAAGAATGCTCACCTCAGCCACCAATAAAGTGTGCATAAATGGACATAACTGGCAACAAGATCTGCAAGTTCTTTCACAGGTATAGGCTCACCATAGACACTGCAATGCCAAAAACGGAAATCTATATTATCATAAAACCCATCTGAAAAGTGTACCATCATCAGGGGCGTGCACCCAACTGAACGTATGAGCCAGGTTCAGTGATTTGGTCTATTAGTATCTATGAGCACATGAAAGTATGTACGTTCAATAATACCCAGGGAAATCTTGTTAGTTACCACAAGATTTAGTTAACGTATTCATCTCTTGCCTTGTGAGAGTGATGATAGTAATGTGCATATGAGACAAGATATACGTGAAAAACAGAAGACAGTTGATAATCCTATATCTTGCACTTCTTCATGAGAAAACTGAAAAAAAAGAAGGTACAAAATCCTATGAAATATTTGACTTCCATTTTGAGTAGCAGAAAGTTTCATCATAGAATCGGTGACGGCCGCTAATTGCGAGAGGTTTCCATGCGCCGAGATTCCAGTATCCCCAAACCCCCTTCGCCAGCTCGTCCTTATACTGGGTCAGCTTCTCCCTCCATGGATAGCCACCAGAGCCAACACCGATGCCTGCTGCTGCCGCCGTAGCCTTACCCACCACCGCTTTGGCGGCGTTCGACGCCATTCTCTAAGCCCACATAACAAGAGCTAACTGCATCGCTAGTTCCTTCACTCAAAAACAGCTCAATGAAACCACATACTTTGCATAGCTGGTAGCTTCAGATTTGGCTCGAGCAACAATCTGTCTTCCATCAGCTGCTAGTCCAGCCACAGCCTTATTGAGTTGAAGAAAAATTTCACAGCATCAATATAATGAAGATGAAAAGGCACTGAAAAAAACAGCGTAAACCTTATTAAGCTTAATGTTTTATGTGACTATAGTTTATATGCTGCATTTGTTGCATGTACTTCAAGTTTTGGAGCCATGTGTTCACAAAATGTGAATTGCTATTAAATCATCTTAGTGCAAGTATAAATGTTTGTATGAGTGGATAGATGTGCACATTCAATAGTAAAAGTCTCTAACCTTATGACATTTTGAGAAATGCTTTCAGGGTTTCCAATCAAAAGATATGTACCAGTAGATAGGTCCACAAAAGTGCCTTATCACTACAGAAAGATGCAGACAGCCAGGTTACGTCTAATGTTGCCATAACATAGCAACCATGTTTCATGGCAACATGTGTATAGGGGTTGGGAATTGGGATTGTTGACGTCTAGCAACTGCCAATAAAGTGTAGGTATTAAAAATAGCGATAGAGAATCTAAAGAAAAAGCTCCAAACCAAATAAAACGTGTTACAATAATGATCATACAACAAATGTTTATGAGATTCTCTATTAACAGATAAACTCCTTGGCTTGAGTGAAAACTCCTAAACAAACAGGAGCATATTCATGGTAATGCACAGAGATGAAACATGGAGGCTTATAGCATGTTCAAACTTCAAAAGGAAACAATACTTCAAACAGAAACTACAAAAAGTCATCAGTTTGTGCATTCCTAGGCACAAATTATGCATAACAATTCATGTAATTTTCATGTATAATTTTGAAGGGAACACTTTCACAGGCATCAGAGGATGCGTTCACAGGCCAAAGCTATATTCTGCGTATATATGAAATTCCGAAAGTGTATGAGCTCATTAAGCGATAATTTGGAACATACATTATAAACAATCAGCGAAGAGAACAGATGGAACACGAGAACAACCAAGTAAAGTAATTAATTCAAGAAAGAGAACGTAGAAAGAGCATTCCATGATACCATGCCAGAATGCCGGTGTACAGAATGGACTCTCCGGTTGCACCCCTCCAACATCATTTTCGATGTGATAAGTTTCTCGACACCCTGAAGAGGAAAAGAAAGAGAAGGATAATTCAGTATCACGAAAACCAAAATCAATCCAAATATTTACATGAAAAAACAGCTAAAAAGAAACCAGACAAGCAAGCACGTAAAAGGAGAAGATACAGAGAAATAAGAGGCCTTACCATCACAACGCCATCCTTACATTTGATTCCGATTACCGTCCTGCAGTAGCCCTCAGCAAATAAACAGAAAACAAAATTAACTAAACAGAAACATCAATCCCAAACGATCACGACCTAAACCGACAACTTCCTATATCAAGGCTTCGTAAAGGTGATGATGACATCAGCAATGCTACACCGATGAATTATCATGAAGTAAAACAAAAATTTTAACAAACAAAAATCTAAAGAGCACCTCAAAAGTGAAGAGAAGGGGGACATTTACTTACTAGGAAAAAAGAGAGGCATTTTCACCAATCGATATCCAACGCTAAACATGCAAATGATGCAGGAACGTAGAAAAGAACAAAAGTACAACCTTTTGCGATTGAAGATGAAAGATTTAACAGGCCAAATTCTCGGTTTGGAGTAGTTTTGAGATCCTAACCCTCGGAAATAGCCAACAGAAGATCCAAGAAAAAAGAGAGGCACCCGCTGTTAGCAACGGCTTTGGCGGCGTACTCGATCTGGAAAACGCGGCCATCGGGAGAGAAGGTAGTCACAGAGAGATCGTATCCCGTCCCTATGCTCTATGTGTGTGTGCGCGCAAGTGTAAAGAAGACGAAGCTTGGATCTCAAGAAGAAAACAGAAGGAGCGAAGCGAAGGAGAGAGTGACAAAGGGGACGCGAGGGAAGGAGAGATGGCAATATTGACCCGACCCGTTCAACACCAACCCGAGCCGGACGGGTTGGAGAATACCCGAGCTCGAAACTTGTCTGGTCGGGTATGAGATGTCTTACCCGATATTTTCCCTAACCCGTATCCGACTTATATATGTGTACCATACATAGTAGCTCACTGCTGGCCGTTGGAAACTTGGAGTCTCGTACTATTGGGGTTGGAGGGGCAGGTAATTCAACGCCGACCCGACTTTAGCCAGCTGGGGGAGAATACCCGAACCTGAAACTGATTGGGTCGGGTATAGAGATGTGGGATACATGTCCGGCTCAATATATTTTCCCCAACCGGTACCCAGCTTACATATGTGTACCATACATACTACCTCACTCCTGGTTGGAGATGACAATATTGACCCGACCCGTTCAACCGCAACCTCACCTAACTCGAACGGAGCGAGGTTACTTGAAACCCAAAACTAATCGGGTCGGGTATGGACCTGATATTTGCCCCAACTAGTATATGAATTATATATGCCTATGATAGATACTAGCTCATTCATGAAGTCTCGTACTATAGAATAGAGATAACAATATTGACTCGACTCATTTAACCCAGACCTAATCTAAACCAACGGCGTGAGGAATACCCAAACCTAAAATCGACTAGGTCGTGTATGGAGATGCCTCGTTTGTACCCACATATTTATATTTGTTTGTATATACACATACATATATGCATATTATGCACATATATATATATACACTCATATATATGCTAGTACCCTTAGGTACTAGTAAATTGAAACAAATCTCAATCATCTAAAGGATTATGATTTAAATCTATAAAGTTAAAAGTATATGTATATTTTTTGTAGGTACACTTTATTCACATGAGCACTTTGCTTTTTAAATTTCAAATCTTATGGTTGAGATTTGTTTAGATTTACTAGTGCCCTCTAGATACATATTTATATTTGTATGCATATTTATATATATATATATATATATATATATATATATATATATATATATATATAACACGATTTTGCCTTATATATGCCTCATACCTACTGAAAAAAAGAGGTCCAGACCCTGTAATATTTGGGTTGGGGCCAGGTATAGGTATACCCATCCCCGACCCACACTGTCGCCATATAATTAGGTGTGGGGTTCGGATGAAGGTTTATGAGGAAGACAGGTTCGGGTACAGTGTCTGACACGTCTACAATACCTTGAGACGTTTTATATTACCCTACTGATATTTGAGTGATTTCCTTTGCATTAAAAATGCATTTCGTATTTAAATTACTATGGGAGACTTGGGCAGGCAATTGTGCCTTGCTTCTGGAGTTGGCGGATAAATCGAGCTGCTTGTGTTTGGGTTCAGTTCGCTTCATGTTGGCCTATATGAGCTTGCACAAACTGACTTTTGGACCCTGTACCAGCTTGCGTTTGAATGTTCACTTCTTCTTCTTCTTCTTTGTTACAAGAAGAAACCCAAGCCTAACACACACACACCCCCTCTAAGAATCAAACTCTCCACCACCAGCAACAGAGTTAGAGCATCCTATGTCGAGCTAATGTTCTGGCTACAATGTTCACTTGGTGATGTCTTCCAATAACAATCGATCCTTTATATAATTGTAAAAGGTGTAAGTAGACAGGACCAGTTCAGTGGTTCAAACTAGAATCAATTTGAATCGAGAACCATCTGAAATCAGAACTAAAACTGGGTTCATATCTGGGAACCACCAAGTTCGGTTCCAGTTTTGTCTTTTATGTAATCAGAACTAATGGTTCTAAGCCATCAATGATGGTATTTTCTTTTTAATAATATTTACCAATAGCGAAATCGTAAACTGAACTAGCCTAAATCGTTCGCTTACAGTTCTGAGTTTTGGAACTCTAAACTGGCCATGTCATACGAGCTACACAGAGTAGAGATTGGGGAGTAGAATGCGGGGATCTTTGTTACAGATAGGGTGATCATTCTCGGCTACCTTATTTGGTAACGGTTGGACTGGCCATCCAGTCAGTTACCAGAGGGGGTTACCGGATAGAGGCCATCAGTAACCACCGGATGGTTACCGGATTTCACAATAACCGTCAGGATTAAGACTGCTCAGAAAGGGAAACTCAACATGCAAGCCAGGAGATTAGGAGCAGAGGAATGACACGAAAAGTACAGAGAGAAATATCGTCAACACAGAAACAAAGTCTTCCAGTGGAGGTCAGTGACTAGTTTCATCACTAGTATCAGAGCCTAAAAAACTCTACAAAAAGAGGAAGAGAAGGTAAGAAAAAAAAAGGAGAAAGGAGAAGGGGACAACGAGACAAAAAAAAAACAAGAGAGAAAAAATTCGACAGTAAGGCGACGGCCGACAGAGCCCAAAAGGCTGAAACGGGCCAAATTTGAGGCAAAGGCGACGGCCGACAAAGCCCCAAAGGCCGAAACAGACCAGATCTGAGGCAAAGGCGACGGTCGACAGAGCCCAAAAGGCCGAAACATGCCAGATCTGAGGCAAAGGCGATGACCGACAGAGCCCCAAAGGCCGAAACAGGCCAGATCTAAGGCAAAGGTGACGGTCGTCAGAGCTCAAAAGGCCGAAACATGCCAAATCTAAGGCAAAGGTGATGACCGATAGAGCCCCAAAGGCCGAAACAGGCCAGATCTAAGGCAAAGGCGACGGTCGACAGAGCCCAAAAAGCCGAAACAGGCCAGATCTGAGGTAAAGGCGACGACCGACAGAGCCCCAAAGGCTGAAACAGGCCAGAGAACGCTGACCGACACCTAACTGAACTAGAAAGGCAGCCGGCAGGCCAAAGAAGGCACAAACGACCTGACTGAAATCGGAAAAGGTAGCTGGCAGGCTAGAGCCCTCCCCCTCTCTCTGTTTTCCTTTTCTCTCTCTCTCTCTCTCTCCCTCTTCTTTTTCTTTCACATGTAACATTCTCTTTCTTCCCTTTATATTGAATAAAAAAAATATGTTTTTTCAGGAAACCGCGGGCCAAAAACCGACAGTTTTCCGAAACCGTCAACGGTTTCTAGAAAACTACCTCGGGCAATGGACTAAAAAGTTTTTTTGCCCCGGCTAGATTTAGCTATTTACAATTTTGCCATCCATCAAAATTACAAAATTCTTCAGATATTTTCAAGTATAAAGACTATTTTGCCCTTATTAAGAAAAAAGTTCATTTTACCCTTTGGTTGTTTGTGAAAATTACGAAATACCAAGTTGTTACTTTACCTTTCTACCCTTCTCGGTTTAGATAATTTTAGTTCTGTCATTTGGTCAAAAGACAGATTTACCCCTATACTTTTGAAAACATTATAGATTTGGCCTGAGGGTTAAAATTATGATTTTAACCTCAATCAATTACGAATTTTACAGAAATATCAAAGAGTAATTTTACGAGTTTGTCCTCAGGTTTTTACAAAATTATAATAAGGGGACAAGTAGATAAAATTATAGATTTGCCCTTGGTATTATTTAAGGGGTACAAAGGTAGAAACTCTTCGAAAAAAATTCGAATTTGTCCTAAAGAGCTTACGAAATTATCATTAGCATACTTGTTTGGTATTACGCATCATACTAATATGATTTCTACTATGTATGCTCTTAGTTTTGTGTTTGTTTCCTTTTTAGACTGCTTAATTGTTATTATTGCGAAACACATAAAAATGAGTTCTAGGATATGTGTGTTTGAGTTGGCAAAAATTGAAAAGTTGAACGGTCTCAACTTCCAAACATGGAAGAGAAGAATAACTCTGGCTCTAATACTTAAAGGTGTTGAGTACGTATTAAAGGAAATTATGCATCCACCACCCCCAAACGCGAATGAGAAACAATTAGAAATGTATAAAACATTTCTGAAGGATGATACCATAGCAAGGATAATCATGTTGACTTATATGGAGGATGGCTTGATCAGGGTCTTTAAAGAATATGAGACCGCTAAAGAGTTGTTTGACTCAATAACAGCTAAGTATAATACAACTACAAAATTGCATGTGCGGTTATTACTACAAAAGTATAACTCCTTCAAAATGAAGGAATGAGACAATGTAGTTGAGCATGTAAACCACATGCTGGTAATGGCTAGTGACTGATCCGTAGCAAAATCAGTCATCCTTGAACCGATACAGATATCAACAATACTGAACAGTCTAACCCTGTCTTAGAACATGGTCACCACTGCCCTAAGATTAGGGCCTGAGATTAACCTTTCGGAGTTGCTCCTAAAACTAGCAATAGAGCAAGAATACATGCTCAAAACTAAGAAAAAAAATTACTAGTAGTAGAAGATGAGATAGCGTCTAGCTTCAAAATTAACCACAAGAAAAAACCAAATAAGAAGTTTGGCAAGAATAACAAGAAAGACGATCAAAATTTTAAGAAATCATAGGAAATCGCTTCTCGGGTTAAGTGTTTCAATTGTGAAAAGATGGGACACTACAAAATGGACTGTCGAAATGAGAAAAGTAGAGGAAACAACCCACAACGCGAATAGTCGAAGAAGTAGGACATAATCTACGTGATTTCAGAATGCTTATATTTGGACAGCCCAGTGACAGGTTGGTGGATATACTTAGGAGCTACACGGCACATCTCGAAGACCAAGGAATGGTCAATGAATCTGAAGGAATACAAACCTAGGAAACATCGAGTTTATATGGGAAATAATATTTTCTCAGATGTTCTGGGTATTGGGTCCTTCAGGATACATGTACAAGGCAAACAAATTGTATTGACCGATGTGTTAATTATGCCATCTATAAGGCACAATCTGGTCTCAGTCCCTGCCTTAGTAAAGAAAGGTTTTGAGGTTAGGTTTATTCCTAACAAGGTGACTGTGGGAAAGCATGGGAGAATTTTATTCTCTAGAGAATTTGATATAGAAAAAGGATTGTTCAAACTTTGTGACAATGAAAATAATACATATTCTGCTTATATTGAGAGTGCCTTTACTATTGATGTGAATATGTGACATAAACTCATAGAGCATATAAGTCTGAAAAAGTTGAGGAAATTATCCAACTTTGACTTGTTGCTTGGATTTGAGGAAAATACTTTCAACAAGTATGAAGCTTGTATGCAAGGAAAAATGACAAAGAAAGTTTTTCCCAAGGAAACAACAAGGGCAAAAACCGTGTTGAAGGTTATTCACACAGATTTATGTAGATTTTTTAGAGTAAAGACACATCGAAGAAAGGGTTATTTTATAACCTTTATCAACGATTACTCTAGATATATGTATCTATATCTTTTGGCATATAAATTTAAGGCACTTGATGCTTTTAAAGAATATAAGCAAAAAATGGAAAATCAATTAGGGCATTCGATCAAAGTCTTAAGATCAGACAAAGGAGGTGAATATACCTCGACAGAATTCTTGGAATTTTGCAAAGACTTTGGTATTGTAAAACAGAATACAATGTTCAAGACACCTCAGCAAAATGGTGTAGCTGAAAGATATAATAGAACCTTGTTGAATATGATAAGGTCAATGTTAATCGATTCCTCTCTTCCAAGAGTATTTTGGGGGGAAGCAGTAAGTACAACAATTTACATACTCAATAGAGTACCATGTAAGGTTGTATTCACTATGCCATATGAGATGTGGTTTAGAAGAAAACCAACCTAGGTCATCTCAAGAGGTGGGGTTATGTTGCACATGTAAATATCCTTAATCAGTCTAAAGATAAGTTAGACAATAGGTTCTTGAGATGTATATTTATTGGATATCCAAAAGGTTCAAAAGGATATCGGTTTTATCATAAGAACCATGGACTCATTGAAAGTAGAGATGTTGAATTCTTAGAAGATACTAAGAATGACATCCTGAAAAATAATGAGAAATGTGTTGATGATTTGGTAGACTTAGATCAATCATCTTTTGAGCTCATAGAAGATCTTCCTGAAAGTACCGATACCTTAAGTGGACATAAGAGGCCAAGAGTCACTCTGTCCTACTTAAAGGACTATCACACTTATCTTACAGAAGAAGTGTGTAATTTGGTAGATTTAGATGAGTTGACTAATAACTTAACTTATCAGCAAGCAATGAACTCATCAGAAACAACAGACTGTGTGAAAGCCATGGATGAGAAAATTGAATTCATTGAAAAAAACTAAGTCTAGAAATTGGCTTATTTGCCAAAATGAAGGAAAACTATAAGCTATAAATGAGTTTTGAAAAAGAAATATAAGGTCGATGGTATAATCGACAAGTTTAAAGTGAGATTGGTTGCAAAAGTTTTTTCGCAAAAAGAGGGGATAGATTATGTTGAGACATATTCCTTAATTGTGAAATTTACATCCATACGTATAATCCTGGCAATATTTGCATACTATGATTTGGATTTACATCAGTTAGATGTAAACACAGTTTTTCTAAATGGGTATTTAGAAGAAATCATATACATGCAGCAACCCAAAGAATTTATGGTTGAAGGTTAAGAAGATGAAGTATATAGGTTAAAAAATCCTTATATGGCTTGAAACAATCACCTCGCCAATGGTATTTGACTTTTCAAAATGCCATTGTATAACTTGGGTTTGTGGCTAACAAACTTGATCATTGTGTATATGTCTAAAACAGTGGAAGTCACTTTGTCATCTTATCATTATATGTAGATGACATATTGTTGACTGGAAACGACAACAAGATGATTGTCAAAACTAAGTCATGGTTGAATTCTAAGTTCGAAATGAAGGATATGGGGGAAGCATCCTATATCTTGGGAATAAAGATCTCTCGAGATAGAGAATCTAGACTCTTATGCCTGAGTCAGGAAAGATATATTGACTATATCCTTAAGAAGTTTAAAATGGGTGATTGCAAGTCTGCAGATATACTTGTTGTAAAAGTGGTTAAATTAAGTAAGACTGATTGTCCCGGTGAAGGAGAAGATAAGCCTAATGTTTCTTATACACAAGCTGTTGGTAGCTTGATGTATGTTATGTTGTGTACAATACCTTATATTAGCTTTGCTGTTGGTCTTGTAAGTAGATATCAAAGTAATCCCGGTTGACAGCATTGGATAGGTGTGAAAAGGATTTTAAGATATCTGAAAAGAACAAAAGACTTGAAACTGTGTTTTCAAGTAGATGAACTGAAAGTGGTAGGATACTCAAACACTGACTTTGCTGAGAGTAAAGATGACAGCAAATCAACCTCAGGATAAATATTCTTATTTGGAGGTGTTGTTGTTTTTTGGGCATGTAAGAAACAAGCCCAAATGACTTGCTGGTTGGTAGCTTAATGTATGCTATGTTGTGTACAAGACCTCATATCAGCTTTGTTGTTGCTCTTATAAGTAGATATCAAAGTAATCCTGGTTGGCAGCATTGGATAGGTGTGAAAAGGATTTTAAGATATCTGAAAGGAACAAAAGACTTGAAACTATGTTTTCAAGCAGATGAACTGAAAGTAGTAGGATACTCAAACACTGACTTTGCTGGGAGCAAAGATGACAACAAATCAACCCAGGACAAATATTCTTATTTGGAGGTGTTGTTGTTGTTTTTTGGGCATGTAAGAAACAGGGTTGTGTAGCATTGTATACACAGGAAGCTAAGTATGTAGCTTGTTGTATGGCTGCAACGAGTGTTGTGTGGATAAACCGCTTCATATGAGAATTGAAGTTGAAAATAACAGACGAGCCAGTAGTTATCTATTGTGATAACAATGCAACAATTACTCTTATCAAGAGTGGAGTTGATTGCTCCAAAAGAAAGCATATAAACGTAAAATACCACTATGTTCATGATATGGTTACGAGAAAGAAAATATCCATCTCATACATGCCAACAAAACATATGTTGACAAATCCCTTAACAAAAGGCATAACAGAGGAACTAAAACATGTTACTAACATGGGTTTTAGATATGTTTGATTGTTGTGTAAGGTAATAACCACACAACAGATGACTGGTGTTGTATAGGTAAACAACCATACGACAAATAAAATATTATGGAGGGAAATAACCACACAACAAGTTCTAATTGCAATAGTAATCAAGAAACGACATAACTAGGGAAAACCTAGGAAAAGTGGGAGGAAAACCAGTATGTCAATACACTTGGCTCGAATGGCCAAGTGGGAGATGTTACAGATAGGGTGGCCATTCTCGGCAACCTTATCTGGTAACGACTGGTCTAGCCATCCAATCTGTTACCAGAGGAGGTTACAGGATAGAAGCCATCAGTAACCGCCAGACGGTTATCGGATTTCACGGTAACCGTCCGGATTCAGACTGCTCAAAAAAAGGAAACCCAGCAGGCAAGCCAGGAGATCAGGAGCAACCTCTGTAGAGCAGAGGAATGACACGAAAAATACAGAGAGAAATTCGCAAAGAAATAAACAATCTCCTTGGAGAAGCTGCTATGAGGAAACCTTGTATAGCTCCAACACCATTCCACGCACGCATCCGCTGCTGAAACCAAGAGACGACCATCCGGTTCATCGTCAACACAGAAAGAGAGTCTTCGGGTGGAGGTCAACGGCTAGTTTCATCAATCTTTACTATAAGAGGACCAGGAAGTGGGGATTTCTAACTGAATCGAGAACCATTTGAAACCGAAAGTAGAACTGGGCCTGAAACCAGGAGCCACCAAATTCGGTTCCAGTGTCACGTTTTATGTAATCGGAACCGATAGTTTCAAGCCAGTTTCTTTTAAATTTTAAAACTTTTTAGTAATATTTATCAATTCCGAAACCGAAAACAGAGCCGGCCCCGAGCCGGTTTGCTTACAGTTCCGTGAACCTAAGGGTACGAGCTACGCAGCACTGGGAGTATATCGCGAGGATCTTTACTATAAGAGGACCAGGAAGTGAGGATTAGCCATCGATTTATTCTCGTTTGTGCATCTAAGTTTCAATGTTTATGTAACTACTTCTGAGTTGATAGGATTTTATCGTTTCCGAAGGTATGCCGTAAGAAATTGAGGAGAGATAAGATTTTGCTTTAGGGATCATGCATTCACTTTAGTGCGTGGTAATGACTTCTCCCCATCTGAAAATTTGATTGATTACCTTCTGTTCTCATTTAAGATCGCTGCATATAGATCTCAAGAAATGTAAAGAACAATAAGAAATTTCACTGCCACCATCGGCCTTTAGTGTCCGAACGATCATCAATCTTAGAGGGGATCGCATCTCTGTTAACTTTCTCAATGTCAATCTTGAAAAATATAGTTACCAGCCAAAATTGTTACTGTAGTAGCTTGGTATAAGTTCTGTTGCAAGTGTAGTAATCTCTCTGATTTCAATCACCAACGCACAGAATCCAACTTCAAGCTTTAGAATCATGTTGGCTGGTTTAAAAATTGAATTCTTACTCGCGTAGATCTGCCTGAACATGTGGGGCAAGCAAGATTACAGTGGCACCAAGGATCATGATCTTTACCCCGGCTGAAATTTCATGAGTTGTGTGAAAGTGTTCAAAAGGAAAACGAAGGGAGAGTGTGATGATGGTGCTTAATCAAAACTTTTATAACAGCCGTTTATGCAGTTCAATCGGTAAAATACAAGAGGGAGTGGCATCTTTCACCAATCTAATAAACAAGCTGGGGTTCAGACTCTGCAAAGTCGACGGAACCAGATTCGACTGGGGGCATAAGATAAGCCGCTAAGATCTCAGCAACCAGGGCAGCAACTAGAGGTATTTTCTTCAAATTCTTCAGGAAATCAGGATCATTGCTGTTGCTAACAGCAGTCATCTCCGTGCTTATCTCCACCATCCTGTCAAGTTTCCTCTTGAATTCTGGGTTCTCTACGTCCAACACAGCTGGGAAAATCCTTGCCGTCGTCCTGTTCGTCTGGAAACAAAATCCAAAGGTAAGAAACTGGTTGAAGTAATCAGATCCCACGCATCAATTGGACATAAGGGCATGGCCTATACATAAATATATACTGAAAAGCATGAATGGGAGAACATGTATGATAAATTTACGGTTACCTCTATGATAACATGCATATCAAATTCTTTTGTGTCGAGGCCTATGCCTTCATAGAAACTAGTCCTTTGGCAGTCATTAAGGTACATTGTCACGTAAACCTGCACCCGAGAAGAAACCTTTTCAGTGCAATTACAGAATAATGTATAGTGTGCATAGAATAATTTTCACTTAAATCTCCTTTCCCATGTCACTTTGAATCTCGGATTCTCAGAATATGACAATTAACCAAAGGAAATGCATCTAGCCTATCTCACGTCAACAGTAGGTGATTAAATCCGAAGGTGATGGTTTTTAACACCATCAATGTGCATGGTTGTTGTGTTTATCAGTGTGTTTGTGTGCTCAGGAAGTGGTTGAACCGCATACTTGTGCACGAATGTGGGAGTACAATCAGAAAATTATGCATTGGCAAGGAGGAGACTTACAGAAAGACAGAAGAACCTTGCCCAGAGTTTGGACTGCCAGTCATTAAGGAATTGGGGCTGAGCCTTCAACAAAGCAGAGAAGAAATCGCCGTGTCTGTTCTCATCTTGGCACCAGTTCTCAAAGTACTTGAAGATTGGGTAGACTTGGAAGTCTGGGTTAGCCTTCAGATGTCTGTAAATGGTGATGTATCTCCAATACCCGATCTTCTCCGACAGGTATGTGGCATAAAATATGAACTTGGGCTTGAAGAATGTGTACTTCCTAGCCTTGGTCAGGAAACCCAGATCCAATGCCAGATTGAAATCAGCAAGACCCTTGTTCAGAAATCTGCACAGGTTTATAAATTCAAAGGGAACTTAGAGAACTAATTCTGCATTTTTTGCACAGTTCTGGTCTTTGAAAGAGCTAGGAAAAGCTTCAGTTTTTCTCATTGCATACCCTGCATGCCTCGCTTCGTCTCTTGACATCAGCGCAAAGATCTCAGCAATCACTGGATTAGTTTTCTGTTCCAAAATATCCAGAGTAAGTGGAATTTACAGAGACAAATGGATATCACTAGAACAAAAGAATGAACGGATGCAAGTGAATTGTTACTAAAAGAAAGACTATCATGGTGTGACCTTTGAGCTTCACCACATTAACTTCAATAAAATGTGGAAAATTTGCAATTCATGTCATATCCAACTGCTGTGCATGAGTAATCTTAAACCTGGCTACTTTTGAAGGCGTCCACATCATACAGGAGGTGCAGTTTTTTCCAATGACATTGACTGTAGCCACTTAAGTGAGTACCGGCAAGAATTCCACAAGAAACCACGCCACGAAGATGATAAACTGAAACCAAACTCAAAACCAAGCCTTTTCCTACAGTAAATGGTCTCTGCTACATGAATTCTTGGGCGCCATTGAGCTCAATCTTGCGAGGAAATATTCCCGATGACAGACAAAAACCAAAACCAAAACAAAGTCTTTTTCTACACTAAGTGCAGTCAGCTACATGGATTGCTAGTCGCCATTGAGATCAACCTTGTGAGGAAGACGATAACAAATCAAAATTTTCAGAAGATGGTATACCTTGAGGCGGCGACCGAGTTCCTTGTAGAGAAGGAAACCGGAGAATTCTGCAGTGCACGACCGCTCAAGGAACTCGACGAAGATGCCCCGGAGGGGCCCCTGCATCTTGTCAGCAGCCTCCTTGAACTCCTTGTTGCGGACGAAATGGGTCTGGTTGTAATCGGTCTTGAACTCCTGCAGAAGAGCCCCGAACTCCTTCATGTTGAGGTTCTTGTTAATCTCAGTGTTGAACAAGGCCTCCATTTCTTCGAAATCCGTGGTGTAAAACCTCGGTGTGAGCAGAGTTTCCTTAATCTGAGTCTTCCCTTTCTTGCTTGTGGTCTTTCCCGTTGTTGGTGTTGCAGCAGCACTCATTCTGGGGAGGCTTCTCGCATACGATCTTTTTGGGGCTTGATTGAATCTGAAGATCGCTTTGACTGCGGAATTTCCGGCTGTTTCCGGCCTGAACGTGATGGGTTTCAGGAGAGACATCTCTGCTGCCATTGTTTCTTCTTTTCCCCCTCTCCTTTAGATAGATGGTAGTGGTTTAAGAGAGAGATTGGAGATTGCACTGTTTTATATTGTCTCTCTGTGTGTGCAAGCATACAAGATGGCAAGATAGCAGGAGGGATCGTGATTGACTGAATGTTGAGGAATCTCATCCAGTGAAATCCATCTCCTTTATCATGTGACGCGTGTTTGTTCCTCCTTTGTGGTTGTGATAGTGATAGCACACAAGTTGGAGAATTTGTGGCGTGAAAAGGCAACGAGCACAGTGCGATAATTCATTCTCCAGGAATTTGGTAGTATCCAGATTACTGGGGCAATCCCTAAAATATCCCAGATATGGATTAACTTTTACTTTTTTATTTTTAAAATTACTCACAGAAAAGTTGGTAATTCAAAGACCAGTCCAAACTTTTAGGCCTTTTGATTAGAGTGTTATTAAAGGCGCACACTTTTTACTAAGCACACTCTTTATTATTGAAAATCCTACTCTCACTGCATAAACTATATATTTTTCTTTCGCTTCTTATAGAAGAGATGCACAAAATATGTGGCTCTCTTACATAAGAGATGCAGTCTCCTATGCAAAAGGGATGTACTATGACTCTTCATCCTTTTTTTTTTCTTTTCATAATAAAAGAAGGGAGAAGAAGAGAGCGGAACCATATGGGTTTCAACAATACAAAAGAGCAAAGAGAATAAAGAGGGAAGAATGATGAATGGCACAAGAACAAGAAAAAAGAGAAAGAAGGATGATAGGATTTAGTAGCCGGTTTTAGTTACACTAGAGAGAAGCAAGAAAAAGGAGAGAGAGGCGACAGTATATGACATGAGATTGATACCCGCATAAAGAGAAAAGAAGGAGACAGGAGAGAGCGATAGGTATTGTAGGGGTATTATGAAAAAGAGGGTGTGTCCATAGTAATTTGAGGTATGGATTCAGTAACTATGTTTTATTATGCCAAAAGGCAAATTTTAGGACTTCCATTTCACCTCAAAAGTTAATACAAAGTTAATGAAATCTATCGTGCCCTTAATGAGTAATTAACCATTATTTACCTTCTAGTTAACATTGATTCGGGTTTTCCAACTAGTTTTTGCCCCTTTTAGCTCTGACAAGTCTTGGCTACAAAACTCTTCATAATGCATTAGCTCAATGGAGTTTGATTCCCATGGGATGCATGCATGGGTGTGTGTGAGGCTTCTGACTTTCTCTCTTGTAACAAATGAAAAAGGGTCTTCATAATGTAAATTCTACAATCTGTGAACATGGCACACGGTGCTATTAATTAGTCCCTGACCTATTCATGAGCGAGTCGGGGCAGCTGCCTCATTGGAAATCCAAAAATAACAATAAAGGCATTTTGCAATTTAAAAAATATATATAGACCACCTCACTTGAATTTCACCCAAGTATGCCTCACTATGGAGAAATTTTCTTTTACCAATTATATCATTGATTGCATTTGAATTAGGCCTCAAAAGTTGGGGTGTTTGAAGTTCTCCCAGCAATTTTGAGCTAGGTATGTTTTTTCTCGTTCTTGTTAATATCGAGATATTCTTGGAAGGCTGAATAGCGAGATTAATAGTGAAGCATGTTCTTCAGGATTTAGTTTGGCATTTTATATCCAACTCCAATCCCATTTATGTAAGGATGTTCATGGGTGGAGCAGGGCGGGAATCACATAATCTTGTCCTCATCCCGTGATGGGACCAAAAACACCCTCATCCCTGTCTTCATGTTCTCACGGTCTCCGTGGAAACCCGTTGAGAAAAGGAGGAATGCTTAAATATAGGTTGGAGCTTACTTTTATATATTAAATAAAACATAATTTATGCAAAATGTATCTAAATGTGAAGAATGACGATGAGTTCATGAATTCAAAAAAGGCTTATTTTTAAATAACCCTAATTTTCTACAATCAATTAGAGGAAGAGTCGGGGATGGGTTCGCACGACGGGGACATGCTATCCCCACCCCCGCCCTAATTCCCGTTGAAGATTTCCTTTCTCTCCCTGTTCCAGTTCCTATTTCCTCTCTGTTTATACTCCCCAAATCTGTTCTACGGGGATAGACCTAACTTTCTACAATCAATTAGAGGAAGGGTCGCAGCCGGTTCGCGGGATGGGGACATGCTATCCCCATCCTTGCCCGGATTCCTATTGAAGATTTCCTTACTCTCTCCGTTTTCGTTCCTGTTTCCACTCCCCAAATCCGTCCCGCTTGAGACAAGTCCCTGCAGGGACCGGGATCCCTCCCGATGAACATCCCTACACTTATCCTACTAGCCGATTTGCTCGATTACATCATTGAAGGCCCTGCATTTCGAGTTCCTTCTGGGGTGCATGGGCCGAAGCCTGAAAATGGTGCTCTGCACGCTCGATGTGGACACAGGCACTACATTGTATCTTGAGTTGAAGTTGCGACTATTTCCCCCCCTTAATGGCCTGAGTGTTCCGCATCAGGATTCAACACTAGGCTCATTTGTGCATGACCACCGCCCATGCAGACACACCCTGCAACTTTCACTTAGAAATGACCGGTTTGAAACCTGTTTAAAGGTTTCATCCCCAACCAAACCAGGCCGAGAACCAGCTAGAATGGCACTTGCGAAATAGGGCCCAGAATTAGAGGCCATCTTATTCAGAACCATCTCAAAACCGAAACTGACAGTTCCGATGGTTTCGGTATTTATTCTTTAAATTTTTTAAATATTTTTACTGGTTTTGAACAATTTAAGACTGGAACCGCCTAAACTTAGGGTTCAAGAATTGTAATTGAAACCAGCCTCATGCCGGTTAAGTTATGCTTCTAGGTTCTAAGGGACCAGAGCTATTGCAACCAATGCGTGGGTATGTAGCCTCTTCTTTGTTTTTGAACGATTTTCTAAGAACCGAAACGACTTGATGTTTTAGTAATCAGAATAAAGGAGGAGTTTTGCATTATGTAGCTAATAACCAATGCAAAACTATGCTCTGCACTAGGAGCGTTAGCTTACGTGACAGGGCTCTCGCCTCAAAAGTCAGTGAGCTCAACTCCAGGGGCATGCATGCTTGGCTTCAACCTCTTAACCACCACAATAACAACATAATCTAAGTCTTTTCCCATGTTAGGTGAGATCGGTTACATGAATTATTTGATGTCATAAAGTTCGATCTTCTGCCATATTAGCAGTTCCAATTGTAACGAAACAACAACTAAGCCTTTTCCTATGGGTCGGCTACATGGATTTTTTGTTGTTACTAAGTCCTATCACGTGCAATGCGGGAGTTAATTCAACATGAGCTAGATCATTCTTTATTGTTTCTTTCCCATACTTTTGTGGTCTTCCTCTTCCTCTTTTAACATTTTCGCAATTATTTTTTTATATTTTTTATTGAAACTTCCTTTGATTGTCTTTCTATATATCTAAATCCAATTGTAACAAAAAAAAAATTATTTTGAATCTTCGACCACGAACACAATCGTAAGCATGCTTGAGTAAGAATTTAATCTATTTTGCAGCCGGAGCAAAAAAGCCGTTGAACTTTGAATCGTCTTGCATGATGTCTTCAAGGAAATTGTTCATAGGAAAGTTGTAAAACCATAAGAGAGAGAACAAGATCTTCACGATCACAGTATATTTTCCTATGTAATTAGATTTTATCCCATATTATTTTTCTTCCTGAGAAATGGCTCCTTACCTTTCCGATTTGTTTTGTAAATAGAAACCGATATATTTATTCAAAACTGTTTTATTTGAAAAATAACAACCATTGATGCAATACGGAAGGAGCCCTCCTTCCTTAACGGCCTTACGGCCGTTACTAAACTGGAGTTATCAAGTCTTTTTCCATGCTTGGTGGGATCAGTTACACTTTGATATCATAAAGCTCGATCTTCCGCCATATTAGAAGTTCCAGTTGTAACGAAAAAGAGAAAAATAAAATATTTTGAATCTTCGACCACAAATACGATCTTTTCGCACTAATGCACAGAATTCCACCATATCCCAATTTTAAGTATGCTTGGGTAAGAATTGTTAATTTATTTTGCAGCAGGAGAAGGAAAGCCGTTGAGCTTTGAATCGCAAATTGCCTGACCCGACGTCTACAGATCGTTCATAAGAAAGTTATAAAACCAGGAGAGAGAGAACAAGATCTTAAAGATCCGAGTATATATTTTTTTAATTAATCTGTATTCCCTTTTCTTTACATTTTATTCATGTATTCTTTGCCTTCCTTGATGGCACATGATATGTATTCTTTACCGTCCTTGATGGCACATGATACGGCTCTGTGGAAATAAAGCACATGATAGGGCTCTGTGGAAATAAAGCACATGATAGGGCTCTGTGGAAATAAAGCACATGATAGAGCTCTGTGACTGAAAACAAAGCATCCATGTAGCCGACCACGTAGTATGGAAAAAGGCTTAGTTGTATTCTTTGCCTTCCTTGAATGTCAAGAGAAATGGCTCTGTACCTTTCTGATTTATTTTGTAAATAAAACTGATATATTTATTCAAAACCGTTTTATTTAGAAAATAAAAACGGTTCATGCAATACGTAAGGTAGAAATCAAGACAGGCCAAATTTCTGAAAAACAAAGATAGCCATCGATAATATTAGTAACCCATCATCACATCCGGAGCACTAGGTTGTAGTCGAAACAATTTCAACACTATCACAAGCAATTCTTCGTCCATACATTCTTCTTTGCTTCATTTTCGTGTCCCATTGTTACACGAATACAAACTAGATACAGCAAGCAATATGTGAAGCTGAAGGACAAAACCAGTCCTTGAAAAGATAAAACACATCGTTCTCTTTCTCCGATGCAAAAGGGATATGTATACATATTAAGAGTATCGGTACAATTATTTATTTACCTGTTTAACCATATAAAGACATTTAAATATAACACAAAGCAATGTTTCAATGAGCAAAGATCTTTTGTTTTTGTTTTTTTGGTATAAAAGCAACCTTGTGGTCAGCATTCATCTCACATATGACAGAATGTCAAATCTTTACATACGATGGTGAGGCAGCCGAGCATTGAGCATCTCTAAGATTAACACCATGATGCACAGAAAGAACTAACCGCAACATGGAGACCAAGGATATCAACAGAAAACTAGCATCCCCTACAAGGAAAAGTAGGAAAAGAAGAGGAAGAAGATATACATAACTTTGATATGTAAACAAATAAAGTGTATTTTTTGGGGAAACTACTGCTTTTAAAGCATGTTAAAGAGTCAGATTTTCAGAACAGGCAGGAGAATTGCTCATGCATTTGCAATTATTTCAATTAGAAATACTAGCATCCCCTACAGTTAGAAACAAGGTTTGCAGAAAAAACCATGCTAGAATTGCAATTATTTCAAGTATTTGCAATATTTTTCATTGCAGTAGAGGGTAACATCCGCCGTAGGACTCCCAGACTAACGAGAAAGCTTTCAGAAACCATATATCTGTGGATTCATTCCTGAATTCCGGCAGTGGGACATGAACGTTAATGATTTTTCAGTGTAATGGCGAGATGTTATACCTTTTCATGGCTGGACACGGATACTGTGTTGATGAGCAGCGCCTTTCGCATCATCTCTTTCGGGCTGCTCTAAGGTACATTCGGCAACAGGGAAAGCAAATGGCTGAAGTGCACGATCTCCATCATGGTCCCTTGTCTTCAACTTATCATCAATGCCATCGAACTCCAAACCATTCAGAAGTTGAGGAACTTGAATGCCACCGGTATACCTAACTTTACCATTACCATTGCCAAGTTCTACATCGTTATTTACATTCAGGGCAACAGCATCACCCCTCATACTTGGTTCTTCAAGTTCTTCCACCATTGATCGAAAATCATTTAGTGAAGGTGCCATCCGTGAGAAAAATATGTCTTTGATGTTCTTCAAGAACCCCAGGTTGTAAGGATTTTCCTTTTTGTCATATTGGTAGCGAAAATTCTCATATGTGGTCTGCGACATGGTAAACAATCCACTACTTAAGAGATGAATCACAAGTTTAGATAAAAATGATGCGCTCGATTATGTTACTTCCGTCACATGCATACCAAATTTATCAGCTATGCAAATGCACTGGTTGATTATCTATAGAGGATAACTGAAATGTCACAACTCATAGACAAACAAAAAATCATCACATTAATCATATATGCTGACAACAAGTGCTTTGTCTTGATATGAAACTATTAGATATCACATGATCTTAACTGAACATATTTAATGCTCCTTTTTCAGAACAGAATTAAAAGTTCAAATTTTATGCACACAAGTACACATGCACACATATATATAGACAAATCCAAAAAGAGATGATCACCTGGTTTGAGATCATGAGATAGAGATGGAAAACAGTGAGGCCACCAACAAACCAGACTGCTATAAAGCTGTAACATATGAGCACAACCGATGCGACTTCCTTGGCCATTGCCTTCCAAAGGCTAACATTCGATTTTTGTATGAGGATATTTACCCATGAAAAGGTAAAGACATATATGCAAAGAAAGGTTGATGCTGATATGAAAAAGAAGAAGAATCGGTAGTTTCGCTGCAACAAAGCCACATTGAACATAAATCTGGTTAAAACAGCTTCCAAAAGCATGACAGCACCGCAGATGCATACACAATAAGATTACACTATGCATAAAGTGTTCTAATGAACTGAAACGGTAAGAGGGTATGCTAGATATCGTAATTACTGCACAAAAAGATTATAGTTAAAAGAAAGTCGAAGGTCCTCTGAGAGACTAATTAAATACATCAAGAGTTTCACTCATTGTTATAAGAGGAATAGATGAGGCCAGAAAATACACAAACAAAAAATGTTCCATTCATGAAAAATACATACCAAGTATGGGAGCAGATATTTCCAAAACCAAGCCAAGCCTTTTCCCTCACTAATTGGGTCGACTACATGGATTCTAAGTCGCCATTGAGCTCGATCTTTGTCATATTAGCATTTAACTACTTGAATATGGGAGCAGATATTTCCAAAAGTAAAACGAGTGCTTATAAGTGCTATGGCATGCTGAGTTTATGCAGAACCCCAATCTTCAACAATTTAGAAATTCTCAAGACTAGAAAATGCTGGAGATTGAAATGTTCCCAAGTGTATGCAAGACCGAAACACTTAAACATGAATTCCTGAAATGCCTATTGTGCACAAGGAAACAATGTAGTTCTCGTCTTCTGGCCAATCCTGAATAAGGGAAAGTCTTCACAACATAAACAATGGGAGTCATAAGAATCTCACGGAATTAGAGATCTTGAACCGAAGCTGCCTCTGTAAGTTGTTGGTCTTGGCTGGGAATTTCGTTGCAAGTTGAACTCTGGCAAATACTTGATGAGTTAAACATTGTGAACCTTAAGATATTACAGAAATATGAATTTTTTGTAAGGCATTATATCTTCAAGGTCAGTGTAATCCGAGAGGCTTTTCTTTATCTGTAAACAGATTATTGATAGTGTTACCTCATATAGTAACCAGCTCTTTGGAATTGGATTATCCACAAGGAGTACAATGAGGAACGTAAACAAAACTCAATTAGTGTATATCACAAAAAGGATTAACCCAGTGAGGCCTCATATGCAGTTCTAGCTTTACATTCACTATTGCAATTCTCAAAGAACCAAGGCACCATAAACAACAAATCCTGATTCATCTAAGTCAGAGTAACATTTTCTGCATCTCTACCTTGGCCACAAAAGCTTAGTTTGGACAGGAAGAAAAATAACTAGATATTCATGGCTAAGATGCTATTTTGTAGAAGATCGAGGAGTAAATCGTGATAGATTAACTTACAAGCCCAATGCACTGACCAACCCAGGGACAGTGATGATCAAATCTTTTGACACAATTGTTACAGATCGAGCAATGGGAAGTACGGGGCGGCCGGTAAAGCATACAGGTATCACAATATTTGACCTTTACTGTCACACCATTTACCATAACGTCTTTAGTCCGTGGCAATCTTAGATGTGGAGTTCTATCATTCACCCATTCCATTGATGCAGTAGTGGCATCAAAACCTTCTTCCACCTCAGGAGGCCGTGCATTCCTGGGTACAATACCAGGATCTCTACCTGATGTCAAGAGGAGAACCACCAAATCCTGCACATCGATCAGGACTGTCATAGATAGTTGCAGCTGCACACATTGAAAATTTAAGGACTCTACTGGATATGTTAGATTCGGTATATGTCCAAAGAAAAGCTTCATTTCTAAAATAGATTAAATGATGGAGACAATAGGAATGTTGCTCGTGATAGAACTAGGGAATAAGAGTACTAAACACTGATCATTTTCTTTTTCTCTTCAGGGAGACTTGGTACGACCCCATGGAATTCAGAACTAAGAGAACCTAAACATCGAGCTACTAAAGACATAGAAGAAGACACGAGTGAGCATTCAGAACTAAGAGAACCTAAACATCGAGCTACTAAAGACATAGAAGAAGACACGAGTGAGCATAAGATACTGGTGGGAGAAAGGTTATTGTAACTCTACGAGGAAAGGAATAGAAAAATCAGATGGATTGAATGCTCTGTAGATGAGATAAGGATTTCGATGATGATTCCTTGTTCATTAAATTCTTATTTCATGAATGTTTCCTATCTTTCCTGCATGTACTTTGCAATATTTGCAGTGCATGAATGGGGCTAAACCAGTCCTTTAAATGCAAACTGGACATCCATCCGACGGCAAGCAAAGAAAATGCCATTTGATACGGAGGATGACCACCAAATGCAACAGTATAAACTGTTGGAGAAACTGTCCACTGATTCTTCACTGATAAATGGTCAACACTAACCCATACAGTGACGGAAGCAGCCACAGCCAATACAGGGATGCCAATGAGTGGTGAATGCTGGATGATTTTTGTAGCCACTTGAGAACAAAACACTGCTGAGGGAGTCAAGATCAAGAAAGTAGACAAAAACAATGAGCCCACATCCGGACCAAAAACCAATCTTCCTCTGCAGAAGAACCTCTAGAAAACAGACAATTGTTATTATCAGGCATTGCATCTTAATAGGAAACTAAATCCATCCCAATTGTTCAAGCATATGAAAAATGAAACGTGTGGGAACATCATTCATCATTCAAGGACATTTTTCAGCATCAAACTGACAGTAATCAACTTCATCCATCTAGCATGAAGATATTAAACAAATATATATGTAATTTATACATCAGATTTGCAAGTAAAATCAGATAGCGTAGCATAAACAGAGAATACAAAGTTGGACAATAATCTCATTGGAACAAATTTTATCTATTGTTACAGTAGGCACAGAAAACTTGTTTGAAGTATAAAAGTCATGCTTATACAATTACCATTATCCTACCAGATAAACATCAACCAAAATCATGTTGTCTTATAAAATTATACCATGCATCTTATAATCCATAGATCTCTCTGTGGTCTTCATACAGCCCTTAGTTTTTGAATACATATAAAAATTCAGCCAAATATAGATGGCATATGACATACATCAAAAGTAAAGAGAAGACAAAGCAAAATTCTTGAGGTTGCTCCAAACTAAGTTTTGAATCTGTAATGCAATCCTTTTTGTCTTCTTAAGCTGGCCCTTATTCAATCATCTACATCAAATCTACAATTTGCAAGCTATGTTGCATATGGGTATGGTACCGGTATTGGGTACTCATATGTGTACAGGTATGGAGTATGATAATTTTAAAAATATATGATGATAATTTTAAAAATATATGGTACAGCATGCCACTATATAAAAATAAAATATATGTATAATTACAATTGCACAAAATTCACTATAACACAAAACTTATTAAAATTTGAAACATATAAATTTTGACATAACACATAACTTCAACAACAAATGTAACATCTTAAACAAGAAAATTACATCACAAGATGGTCTCAATTTCATAGCATATAGTTTCAACATCAAAACGTGATGCTTCTGTCAAAAATAAAACATCCAAACATAACAATTTTGCTTTTCGGAATCAAGTTGACCCATATGGACTTGACTTACTCATAACAAAAGTCTGAAAAACATATGCTACATGCTTATCTGTACACGTAACCAGATGGATCTAAAACACAAAATTTTTGAAAACCTGTACCCAAGTACAGGTACAGGGTAAAGTACCCAATATTGGGTACTTCACCATAAATGAAGTACCCGTGCATCATAGATTGCAAGGCATTCCATCCATAGGATAGTGGCTTTGCCTCTTTTTTCCTTTTAGAGTATCAGATCTCAACTCTCAACAAATAGAACTAAAAGTTCATGCCATCAATTAGCATGAGTATTTTGTATGATCATGTCAATAGTCATACTTTTTAATCAGCAACTGAAAGCCAAAAATACCATCAAGAGAAAATATTGTATGGTCACCCTTTTATATGCTAACCCTTGGGTTGGCACCCTACCTGACTTGCAAAGCCACATAATGTCATGTATTCCCTACAAAAAGCTAATGCGCAGAAAGCAGGAAGCCAAATAGCCAAGTTCCATTTTGTGAAGTTTATACTTACTGCCATTGGGTTCGGAAGTTCAAGAAAAGAGGTGATCATTGAACTATTTTTATAGGATGAAACATCAATTTTAAGAAACAGAGAACAAAGTACATCTGGTCATTGAAGAACTTATTGCACAATCCAAATCAACCAATCTTTTAAAGGAAACGAGATGAAGCTTCCTATGACGAACTTACAATCCCTAAAAGTATGGTCTTGTGCAAAACTTTACAAAATAAATTACATATATGCCAATGAAATCTTTGTAGGAAAATCGAAGGCCATATAAGTCTAACTTTTGTCCAGATTTTATTCCTCTTCCTTCACGCCAAATCAGTTCAATCAGTAACAACGGCATCTCAAACTCAATTATGCAACACCTTCTCTCTTAAACTGGCCCTTATTCAATCATGTACACCAAAAAACCCGTCCAGAGTGAATACTGTTCGCTCTTCCTTTTAATGTCACATTTTGCTTTGGCACCCTAACTATGTTGCTGACACCACATTATGTTATGTATTCACAACAAAATCTAACATGCACACAAAATTGGAAGTCAAATAGCGAGGCTCCACTTTGTAATTTGATACTTACTACAAGTGGGTTTACATCAATTACGATATCCAAAACAGGTCAGAGTCGAACTCTCCTTTTTTTGGTGGGATAAAGGATAAATGTGATGAGGTTATTAGAAACAAATTGGGAGTGGCACCAATAGAGGATAAAATGAGAGAATATCGTTTAAGATGGTTTGGACATATAGAAAGAAGATCAAAAGAAACCTTTAAGAAGGTATGAAAAACTAAATTTGGAAAGTATTAAAAGAGCTAGTTTAAGAAGGTATACAACAACAACAACAACTAAGCCTTTTCTATTACTAGACGGGGTCGGCTACATGGATTCTTTGTTTCCACATATCCCTATCGTGTGCCATGTTAGCAGTTAACTCCCAATAAGATAGATCATTCTTTATTGTTTCTTTCCAACACTTTTGTGGTCGTCCTCTACCTCTTTTAATACTTTCCAAATTTAGTTTTTCTAACCTTCTTACAGGTTCTTCTTTTGATTTTCTTTCTATATGTCCAAACCATCTTAAACGATGTTCTCTCATTTTATCCTCTATTGGTGCCACTCCTAATTTGTTTCTAATAACCTCATTATGTATACGGTCTTTTCTTGTATGACCCAGTGTTATCCGTATCGCACCGTATCGGTACGATACGGTGCGATACGTATCGTATCGTGGGAAGCCACGATACGATACGGTAACCTGTATCGTAAGATACAGGTTATCGTGCCGTATCGTACGATACGGTACTGTATCATACAATACGGCCCGTATCGCCCGTATCGTACGATACGGGCGATATGCCCAAAATTTTTTTTTTTTCAAAATTTTTTTTTTTCAAATTTTTTTTGCATGTTTCTGCCCTCTCTTTCCCTCTCTTCACTTCCCTTAAAGGCATCCTCCAATATGCTTATAATTTGGGTTTATAATTTCATTTATTTAATAAAAATAATGTATAAAAAAAAAATTATGACAAAATCATTTCCCTTTCTGTTACAACTTTTAGGTATATTTTTGCTAACAGTTTCTAATTTCATAAGATCGTAAACAATTAAAAACATTTAATTCTCTCGGTTCATTGAGTAGGGATTTCACAACTTCACTATTTTAAGGTTCACGTTACATGACTTCCATTGAGTTGAACATGATCAATGTGTGTGAGGCTTAACTCAGTCTGTGAAGTGAGAAATGAAGCTCATGCATTAGTTAAAAAGCTAGTCTCCAATAAGAGAAAAAGGGGACATTATCAAGTAATAATATAACATCATTAAGGTGTCATAGACTCAATAATCAAAGAAATGGAGCTCTTTGTTTTGCTCACATATGAAAATTAGCAAATATGACTACATGTACAAAGATAGCAGTTTGTTAATTTTGATATATTACATGAGTGAATTATGGAAGATAACGAAGAAAATGCACTCCTAAGTCCTAACTGAAGAAGACATTGCATGAATTAATTTGAAGTACAACAACATCATCAAGGAGAAGATGAAGATTATGTAGTTAATGATCCTGATACAAATTTACAATATGTAAAATATAAATGTATTTCATTTTTTGATTCAAAATATATAATTTTGGATGCAATTGTTCAATATTAAATGTTCAATTTGTGCTAAACTTTGCATTATATGAATTTAAAGCAATTACCAGATTTTTTCAAAATTTTCCAGAATTTTCTTGATTTTTTTCGGATTTTTACTAATTTTATTGATTTTTTAAATAATTTTTATAGTTTTTTAATATTAAAGTACGATACGATACGATACGATACGATATGCCCGTATCGTGGAGCCCAACGATACGCGATACGATACGCGTCGGACAACACTGGTATGACCACTCATCCATCTTAACATCTTCATTTCTGTCACAGACATCTTTTGTACATGTTGCCCAACACTTAGAACCACAAAACATGGCAGGTCTAATTGCTGCTCTATAATATTTACCTTTTAACTTTAATGGTATCTTCTTATAAGAAAGAATACCTCATGCTCCTCTACATTTTAACCAACCAGCATTAATTCTATGTGTAACATCTCCATCAAATTCTTCCGAAGGTATGAAAAACTAAATTTGAAAAGTATGACGACCACAAAAGTTGAAAGAAAACAATAAAGAATGATCTTGCTTATTGTGAGTTAACTGCTAACATGGCACACGATAGGGATATGTGGAAACAAAGAATCCATGTAGGAGACCCCGTCTAGTATGGGAAAAGGCTTAGTTGTTGTTGTTGTAAAGGATAAATGCGAAGAAATAGAGACACAAAATACAAGTTTTAATTTTTTTCATCAAAGAATCAACTGCACAATCCAAATGCACCAAACTTTGAAAGGAAGGGAGATGCAGCATCCATTTACAAACTTCCAACCACGAGAAAAGAAGGTTTTACGCAAAAATTTACAGAATAAATTGCAACTACGAGAAAGAAATCTTCGTTGGAACACCAAATGCCCATATAATTCTAACTCCGAACCAGTTTATTTCCCTTTTCTACGTAACAAATCAGTTCAATCATTACCGACCAATATTTTCATCTTAAATTCAATTGTGCAAATCACATCTTCCTTATAACGTCAAATGTCAATCTAAGTCTAATTCCTTCTTGCGCGACTCCGAATTTCGATCATTACCAACAAAAATTTTCATCTAAAACAAGACGAGAATAGATAAAATATTTGAAACTTTGTAAAGAGACTCACATTGTTTCCCTTCCAAACTTGATAGAGCCGCTTGGACGTCGCCATTCTGATTGAGAATCGTCAGAATCCTTGTCGTTTGCAATTGAGTCTCTCGGGAGCGCGATGAATAAGATGCGATCATGAAAAACCACGGACCCTCCGCCGTCAATCAACGTCCGGTGGTCGTCGTCATCACGGCGAATCTCCCTGGTCCATCGGAAAGATTTTGCAGGAACAGAGAATCTCTCTCTGTCTCTGTCTCTCTCTGTTCCTGCTTAGATCCAAACAATGCGACCATGCAACTCGCCAGCCAAACTCCCTCTCTCCTCTTTCCTCGCAACCCGATTTTCCCTTCTTTCTCTCTCTCTCTCTGCAAAGGAGGTCGGAACGAGGGGTGAGCAGTTGCCACGACGAACCAGGCAGAGATGACGACTTCCACGTGGCAAGTGCAACGAATCCACGTGTCGACGTGGCAGTCTTCGGGCACAAAGGAATGACGTTGACCGCTGACTTGGTGGAAAGGAACTCCACCTCTTGTTGTTCGTAGACTCGTGTTAATCTGCTCCCATAGCAAACTGTTTTCTCATGGGCCCTCGTGTCGGGTCCGTCGTTTGTGTCGGGTAGTGCAAAATGATGCTAAGATATCGTATTGGTGACCGTTTTTTTTATTGACCGTGTTCATGTTATTTCGTGTTCATGTCATTGGCCAATCCGAACACAACACGGCTGGCTGTCTCATTTCGCTCTGGACATGAACGAATGTTTGTGCTATATCCTTCACAGGTTTTCATGAATCTCGTACATAAACAGTTTCATGCGTCTTGTTCGTGTCACTTCATTTTGTGTTCATTCCTAATTGACCCCAAAGACAAGTTTATGTTTTGGTGTTACTTCCTATCGACTCAAACAACTCCACTAAGCTAAGGGATTATCTTTCATGGTCAATCCCAAACTCGGATAAAAGAGGAAAATTGTGATAGGCTTTCGACAACCACCATAAAACTTTATTAAATTTATCATTATGAGCATTACATTGTGTAATAGCATTGAGATTGGTACCCCTTGGAGTGCACACGGAGATGACTCTAGCACTGAAGAGGCTTTCATTTGATGCATTTCGGATTCAAACTTATGTATTTTATGTTTCTTGTTTGGGTTGCGAGTGACCTAGGGGTCTCACATGGATACACATAGGATGAGTTGAATCATGTTGGATCTATTAAGGAGTCTTGGATCTAGTCTAGTTGGTGTAGGAGTCCACTTCGAAGTGGGTTTGGATCAGCTCCATATTAAGACCCAGGTACTGGTTTGATAGTCTATATAAGAAACCGACATAGACTTTGATGAGGGTTGACTCATGGCAGATTTGAGAGAGGAGGGAGAATAGGAGCGCGAGCACGAGGAGAGTCCATGACTCCATTGTTGATCATCATCTTCATTAATTCCCTTGAACGGTTGAGCCAAATAACACAAGGATTCAGTTGTCGAGTGGTGCCTTCTATCGTGTGGTCTCTTCTCCTCGTTGCTTTGTACGACCAACCATTTGAGTAATAAAGACACATTTTTTTGTGGTGTTTGCTATTTCTTGTGTTCTTTGATTGTATCTTAAAGAGATATGTGAGTTGTTATTGAGAAATCCTATCTTTATATAGTTTTCATTCATTGGAATTTTGAAGAGTCTATTAGCGTTAGGGGCTAACACGGGTCACCGAAACTCACATGGTGATAGATTGGTATCAAAGCCTATAATCACAAAAACAACCAGTTTTGGGTGGTGGGATTGGTGACAAAACAAGAAACTATTATAATTTGCAGAAAAATCAGACGATTTCTATAATTTCGGGAAGATCTTGGTTTTGTCGGATGTGGTTGCACCCACCAATATGTTGGGTGGTTGCTGAGAATCGTGGAGAGTCGATCCATATCGTTTGTGGTGGATTTCATGGCGGTTCTAATGGTAGAAGTCAAGTTGTTGCAAAAGATGTAGATTCAACACATGCTAGATTTTCGGTGTTTTGCTAGTCCTGTTTCGTGAGGTTAAAGTTTCTGCATTGCTTCCATATTCTGCATGAAGATAAACTGGTATTGGGAGAATTATCATAACACCAGAAGTGTGTGGTGCGTTCTGCACATGAGGAGCTATTAGAGCACGACATAAATGCGGAAGATGACCACAACGCTAGAGAGGAGTGCACGAAGCACGAGGACACCGATGTTAGGGAGGCTTTTGCCTAGTACCAAGAAGGTTTCATATTTCAAGAAGGTTTCATATTTGTGTGTCCATTGTAATAAGTGAGCCATATGAATGTCGCAAGTAGTGAGCTCCATTAGGGAGGCTCATGTGAGTTTAGGTAAACCTCTCCAGTTAGAGAAGTATAGGTTGGTGTTAGGACCAACCTAGCCTAGTGGGTTAGGTGTGTTAGTGGTTGGCTAGGTTTGGTTGTGTGTCTTAGGGTTTTGGGTAGGTTATGCCTGGCATATTTGATAAAATTTAAAAATAATTTCATTCATTGGTAGTTCAACTTCAATTCTATTATCTCAACTGCCTCCTTCTACCAGGTCTCATTTAATGAGTGGATGACCTTTCTCCAATTTACACCAAATGCACTCGTCATTTCTTTATTCCTTGTCAACTTTACAACAAATAATACATTGTTTTTTGTTACATGAGTTCTATACAAAAGTGTATCGCATATGTAAAAAATAATTAATGACATTCACCAAAGTTAGATCATGGCCAGTGCTGATAATACATACAATTTTATTTGAAGTGTATAACTTTATCATACACATCCCAAACATAATTCTCTTTTTTTTGTACTCATAAAGTAGTGCTACGAAAAAGTTTTCGAGGTTGATGTGAACCTAACAACCTTAAGAAAAGGAATTTTATACTTAAAAAATTCAAAAAAATTATATAATTGTTAAAGATCAAAATATAGCATAAACATTACTGCACAAAAGTAAGACACATAAATATTTATTTTATATATGTTGTCAAATTTTAATATCCATGAAAATGCATGAAGTAGGTGCACTAAATGAGGATGTGCAAATACAATATCACTAACAATATATCTATTAGGGATTTTACAATGCCAAGTAAGATAATGGTTAATGTTTAAATCGTGTACTAGTTGTAAAATATTTTGAGAACCCTTATATTTCTTCATGATTTTCATCATTGTATTGTAAATATGTCTTATTATACTTATATTTTTCTCGTTTACCTCTTTTAAATACATCAAAATATTCTTCGGTTTGCAATAACTTTGTGTGAAGTCCTTTATTACACTGTATTCAAAGCTAATCTCCCTACAAAAGGATACCCTTCGAGATACAATCCTACAAGGTGGCTATATGTCTCATTCACTACATGCAACTTTTAATAACCATCCATTGCACCCTCTCCTCTCAATAAAAATGAATATCATTACTTCTTGATGCACGTCTACCTAGTACTTTCAATATCTGTATCTTTATTGAATCTATATTTGTCACTCCTTTTACACCTAAGTCATATCTTATTAATTACGTATTTGCTTTTTGAATGACTAATAACTGCAACAAATATTATGCTTTCTCCCAACTAGTGTTACATACTCAATAAGTTCATTATGACTCTCAAACACATTGTTCGTCATAAATACAAGTAAATAGTAAATCACTTCATCCTTGCAATTAACAAATTGATCTTCAACCTCATATGTCAACCAATCAGCGAATACATCATCTGATGCACTACAATAATTTTTACTCTCCTTAGTGAGCATATGGTTAGTATTTTGATCTGTCAACATCTTCTATGAATCACTTCTATTATAAGTACTTTTGTTCGAGTTGTTTGTCATTCTGCAATAAATATAGATATCATGATAAGATAAAATATATCAATATCAGGAGAGAACACTATTCAGTTAAAAAAGACGCAAGCCAGACATGTCACTCACTTAAGGAGATAGATGTAGTAGAACCACATCTCCCACTTAAGAGGGAACACGACCCAGGCATGTCTCCCCTTAAGTGGGGGATGCAGTTCCATTGCATCTCCTCCTAAAAGGAGACACAACCCAAACACGTCGCTTAATGAAGAGAACATGATACTAATATAATATAATTATTTGTTTACCTATATATATCACATTGACTAGTTGAAATAGGATGAGTAGGACATAGCTGATTATTGGAATCTCTTAAAATGAATTGATGCGTCCTCTCAATGTATCACTATATTGTAAAACTCACAACACTCATATGGATAAAGTGTTGGGACTACAAGATGCTCAATCTCAAAACAATGTGAGCATTAAGCCTCCCAAGCTCGTATTGTACCTTATTCACAATGAAAGGTTTTATAGGTACAATTGAGATGCCTTAACATTGTTCAAACTAAAGAACTAAAAGATTTGGTATATAAAGCTTTATGTCTACACATCGAATGCATTTGTGATATCGCGATAACTTATATGTATTACAATTTAAGTATTTTGCAAAACTATATGGTTGCTAGTCAATCTACATTAACAAAATAACATGTAATAATATATAACATACAAAGTTTATTTAATTAAAAGATCAAGAAACTAGTCTCTTTATAAAATACATGTTCTATTGTCATCAAATCTAATTGCTTATGATATTGTGTAAGTTGATCAATAAGAGATTTCATGTGATACTCACTTCTCATCCATCAGCGTACTTGTGGTTTCCATCCAACCCTAGTCTCATGCTAACTCTGAAAGTTGTAAAGTACTTATAAATCTATACCTATAATTAAAACATGTAAGGCGTTAAATTCTAAAACATTATAAATTGAAATATACATGTAGCAAGCAACAATAGTACACATTCTTACCTAAAAGTATGTTCACTAATTTGTTGTGTTTCTATCCGAGATGCCTTCACTAATTGTTTGTACAAATACGCTAATATAGTCACACCTCACGTATTACTGACAACCTTCCAAACATCATGTGTCAACATATTAATGAGCATTATTGACATCATATTTCTAGACTTATCTCAATATAATGTACACCCTAACTAATACAACAAATAAAATAGGGTTTTATTTTTGTTATTCAGTCTTCTTTTTGAAAAATTAGTTTGGAGTACCTCAAACTTAACGACTCCGGACTTAATCTCACATATAACTTTATCGATGCTCATCTCAATATATCACTCAAGATATCTTCCTCTCTTTTGACCATCATCTCGTGCATCAAGGCAACAAGTTGGCCTTCCATTGAAAGACCAAGTACCTCATGAATATCATTAAGTGTGATAATCATTTCATCACATAGCATGTGAAAGTTGTTTGTGTTTGGTTGCTAACACTCAATAAAAGCATTAAAGAATGTATGGTTTATCACTTCGTATAATAAATTCACTTACCTAACCAACTCTCTCCTATCTACAATCTCAATCCATTTACCAAGCCTCGTATCAATCCTCTTTATTGGCCAGGCTCCACCAACACTTTAGCATGTATGAGTTGTTACCACTTTACGTATTATCTGTAAATATATATTTATATAGTCAATTAGAATATAGAGTATTGATATTGAATATAAAATTATGATGAAGTTAGAAATTACATGTTCCTCTCAAATGTTATAGATAAAGTCACCTTCAATGCTCGGTAGTAATACATCACATCATGGGATTCCTCGTACTTACTCATAACTTTAAGAGTAAGCTTATTCTTCTCCTTGTTATCGTCTATGGGGCATCCTCTATATGACATTGTGTCTCCTAAATTAACTGGTAATGTTACATCCTTATACTCATGTCCTATCAACCATATCTGTATAACAAAAAAAAATTCATGAGTTACTAGTGTATCAGCAAAAAATTGTGAAAGATGTGCCCCAAACACGTCTCTCTCACACGAGAGACGCGCATGAGGCATGTCCCCCTCATAGGGAAACATGCTTGGGATGCGTCTTCATCGCATTTCCTGTCAGAAAAACACATAAATCGACGAAATCAACAACAAATGACTAAAAAATGAAAAACAATACTAAATCAACAACATACCTCAATAAATCAATGAATCTCCCTTCAAACTGGTCTAAGAAATCTTATTTTTCCTTTTCCTCTTTTTTCTAAATCTCACGTTTCGATCCTTTTCGACATATTTTGATTCACTTTTTTCTTGAAATTATTATAGATTGAGTAATAGGTGGCTGTGATGAGTCGGTGAGCAAAGAATGGAAGAACATCCGGAAATGGGAGCCAGAATCTATTTCACAATGGAGGAGAGAGAAGCAACAGTTTTATGTTTGAAGAGTATTTTGGTAATTACTGAAAATGAGCATGGTATTTTAAGAAAAGTGACAAAATAGGGATGTGTATAGGTGTGCTCATATCAATTGAGTAAATTTAGACCATAGATCTAAATAATAAATATGCACATTAAATTTAGACCATAGATCCAAATAATAAGATGACATAATACTCAGTCTTTAAACAAACCCAAAATAAATCAAACCCCAATTCCAAAACGAAACAAACCATCGGCCCAGTTATGATCATGCCATGGTTCGAGATTGAGGCTAGAGCCGAACTCAACCGTGAACACCCTATTCACCTTTGGGACATTCAAAGCTAATCAAAGTTTGTGTCTTTTTTTATATTTAAAATCAAGTTTGCATAGAAGGGTTTGTTTCTCGAGATTTTTAGTGATCAACATGCTGGAAAGTTCATGATAGAGCATTTCTGTTAGCATAGGCTTTTGACAAAGAGTTAATTATGTAAGAAGAGTAGTTCCAATGTTTTTAAAGAAATATTTACTCAAAGTGTTTTCAAAAGTTTTTTTTCTCACATAATATCATCTCTATTAAAGGTAAATTTTTTTTACTTAGTTTAAAGTAATTTTGAGCATCATTTCTCAGAAGGGCTTTTAGCAATATTACATTCTCCTTGTTGGACCAAAATACTGTCAAATGAAAGAACCTCTCTCTCTCTCTCTCTCTCTCTATATATATATATATATATATATATACACACGAACTAGTTTCTATATATACATTAAATTTTTTTTTACAAGAAACATAGACTTCTCTTTTGCATCTACCTAGTTTTGTCTTCCTCTTTCCATGTGACCTTTGATCATTAGTTGTCAAGTTCTATGTTGATGCTTGCTTTTTGATCGACATGATAACCATTGATGCTTATATAACGTGTTCAAAACCGATCCGATGGCTCAAACTGGTTGTGAAACTATCGGTAACCGAAATTGGAGACTCTCTGATTTGGATATGATCTGTGATTTTTGAAAACCAGTCCGAAACCGATGATTCTAAACCACCTCTTATTAATATATATATATATATATATATATATATATATATTTCTAACATAAGTTATTACAAGTTGAGTGCGGACTCAATGGTAGGATTTCACCTATTGTCGGCAAATGACACTTTTTTTAGAAAGAGTTTTTTAATCGATTTAGAGACACTTTCAGATTTGAAACTGGAACCATCCCAAAACTAGCAGTTCTGAAACCGAAATCACACATGAAGCGGTTCGGCTCTGGTTCCAAGTTCCAAACAACCCGGAGCCGGACCTGTCTACTCTCATGCTTTGGCTTACAGCTTCATTAGTTTCCTCTGCCACTATTGATCGAAGATCAATCGACGAGGTTGGGATCCGCGAGAAAAATTCACCTCTGAAGTCGGCGAAGACCCCTCGGTAGCATGGGTTTTACTTTCTTTCATATTTGCAACCAAAATTCTCATAAGAAGTCTGTCACGTGGTAAGAAATACAATGGTAAATTTAACGGCTCCGATTGATACATCTGACGGCTACCATCTTGTCTGCTCCTAACTACCAGTTTGAAAGAAATTTAACGGCCAGGATTTGACTTCAATACCGAACATCATGTCTCATGAGAGAGACTTTGCTTTTGTTTTGTTCATGCAGAAACTTTGCTTCGGGTGAAGGGTGAAGGGTGAAGTAGGGAACTTTGCAAGGAGATGACTGACCAATCCGAGAATGACACTTGTGTGAGATGACGATTGTAAAGATGAGTATGGATTAGATTTGTTTTGGGTCGGATCCGAAACTAATAGAGTATCAACGAGTATGAGTCTTTGAACTAAGCTGCATCTCAATGTTGGATCAAATATAGTTGATTTATTTGAATTTTTTATTGGCACAGGACCAAACCTTACGGAAACAAAAAATTCATGTTGTCGCCCTCATCTAATATGGGAAAAAGCTTATTTGTTGTTGTCGTTTGAACTTTTTTGCGCATGAAATTCGCTTCGGATTTGAGAGCTTTATGTTCCGGGTTGAATGCAAATTTTAATGCAGAAGCTAGCATGAACTGGATCAGTTTAGCCGAATTGGGTAACCAAAAGGAAACCTGATTAAGAATTCGATCCATGTTCACCTTTGGATTTCCACATGAGAACACAACCACATCCGAACACCATTAGGTTACCAACCCATAAGATACAATGGATCCGGATTGTTCATTTGAGTATCTAATAGTCAGATTTCATAATGCTGGGACCTGTCCTGAAATCCAACCCGCTGACAACCCTAAAGCATATTTCCTCGCTTTTTCGTGGACCCAGTAATGTCATACAAACGGAGGACCTGGATTCATAGGTATCATGAGAACGGGTCCAGTTTGTGACTGGGTTTGGATTCTTGATGCTTCTCTTTGAATTTTCTATTTGTTCAGTAACAGGCACCGGTTGCCGTTCATTTGAATCGAAGGTCGAAAGTGCTCTGAAGATGGTCGGTACCATGTCCAAACTCTTTTAACTCGATCCACTCTCCCCAATATCCGACCAAGATCCGAACCGTTGACAATCAATACGAGACCACGTACCGATGTACGTGCTGAGCGTTCTGTCTAATAGCCTCTGCCACACCAACACACAACCTTCGTTCTGGAACATTCTAAGGTTTTCTTTCTTCCAAACATTTCTTGCGAAGCTGATGACAAGGGCACTCTAATATAGCCGACCCCCAAATTCGCTCCAACTCCTCGCTATCGTTTTTTTGGTTGTTTTTTTTCTTCAGACATGAGGTATGGTTCTCTTTCTCCAACGCACATCTGGTTGTGTGAAAGAACGGTTCATTTCAATGTCTCTGCTTGCCGCGTCGTAGATTGATTTGCTGCTGGAATGATTGGTTGGTTGATTGGATTGGTTTTACTGATGCTCCTTATGGGGTTTAGACTTGTGTCGGGGTAGTTCTGATTTCATCTTCGATGTGGTTCGTTTGAATTCTTGTTGGTTTCTTCCATATTAATGGTTGTTTTATCTTATGTTTGCTGAGATTCGTGGGTTGGCGTTATTACTGTTCTAAAAAGGATGCTGGTTGTTGGTTGATTTTGTTTGTGGATGGACGTGCTTGTAAATCTCTCTCTAGGAGAGGATGGTTCATGACTTTGGTGTTTCTATACATTGAGTTCCCATAAAGTTTCTCTTTTTCTTATCTGAATCAGTTGTTTATTATTTTGATTTTCTGGGGTGACATATTGTTCTTTCTTACATAATCTTTTCTTCAGACGTTTTTGTCATTTTTCCCTTCCGTTTTAGGGATTGTACCCTTGGTGATAACTTCACTTAGAAATGGGTTTCCGGATTCTTTTCCTTCTGTCCATTGTTTAGGTATAGACTGCCGACTTCGACCCTCAGTTTTCTACTGTGGTTGTAGGATACGGTTCTTAAAAGAATCAGTCCGTTGTCTTTGGTACTAATTGAGGCTAACTGGCGGTCCATTTGGTAGTTTTTTCTTCTTCATAGGTTGATTGTTTTTAAAGCTACCTTTCTTTATTCCGTGATATCCCCAGTAAATTGATCTGGAGTTTTGACTGGCAAAGGTTCCTGTGGCATTTATATTCTTATACAGTATTTTTGAACTTGTTCGCTGATATGGGAGTCTAGCTTCTATTATATCGTATGTTCAGAAGTGTTTCTGGATCAAGAACTATGATGTTCAGGCGGCATGACATTGTGATGCTGATGCCCCTAGTGACAATCTCTGTCTAAGCTTGGCTTTTGTCAACTGCTTGATCACATTGGCTAGAATTTAGTTTATTGAGCCGATTCAAGCTTTATGAGGGGCCACCTTATGTTAAGAGGAAAACATTAGAAGGCTAATTGCTGGTTTTCTCCTGAAAGTACAAACTAAGCCTGATCTTCCTGCTAGGTAAGAGCGTATTACCTATCTAATGGGATCAGTGACACACAACAACAACTACTACCAAGCCTTTTCCCATACTAGATGGGGATGAATACATGGATTCCTTGTTCTCATAAAGCTCGATCTTGTGTCATGCTAACTCAACATAAACTACATAATTCTTTATTGTTTCCTTCAACACTTTTGCGATCTTCTTATTCCTCTTTTAACATTTTTGCAATATAGTTTCTCATACCTTCTTACCAGAGCTTCCTTTGGCCATTTTTCTACGTGTCCAAACTATGTTAAATGATTTTCTCTCATTTTGTCATCTATTGGTACCACTCTCAATTTATGCATAATAGTCTTATTATGTATATGGTATTCACTTGTGTGACCACTTATCCATCTCAACATCTTCATTGCTGCCATGACCTTCTTTTGTACATGTTAATAATTAACTGCCCAACACTCAGAACCATAGAGCATAGCGGGTCTAATTGCTTAATCACTGCTCTATAATATTTACCTTTCAACTTAATCATATCTTTTTGTCCATAAAAATAAAATACCTGATGCACATCTCAACACCTCCATCCATTTTTTATCACTTTGAACAAGTGACCAAGTATTTAAAACTTTTCTTACAAGGGATACAATGTATGACAATCTTAATTTCTGTCATTTAAAGTAATCAGATGATTAAGCTTGCATTCCATATATTTTATCTTTGTTCTCTTAAGTTGAAAACTTTTACCTTCTAATATTTGTCTCCATAATTTCAATTTTATGCTCTTTTTTTTAGACTCATCTACTAACACAATATCATCCGTGAATAACATACACCAAGGTACTTAATCTTGAATATGTTTTGTTAACTTGTCAATGACCAATACAAATAAATATGAACTTAAAGTTGATCTTTGATGTAATCCAATATTAACCTTAAAGAAATATGTTATGTATTCATGTGTTCTAACATAGCCGACCCCGTCTAGTATGGGAAAAGGCTTAGTTGTTGTTGTATTCATGTGTTCTAACACATGTTTGTGTATTGTCACGTATGTCTCTTATAAGATTGATATATGTTAATAGAATATTATTTTTTTCTAAGGTTCTCTAAAGAATATCTTTTGACATCCTATCATAAGTTTTTTGATCAATAAATACCATATCAAGGTTCTTTTTTTCTCTAAAATGTTTTATAAGACGTCTCAATAGTGCATAGTAGATCTTCCTTACATGAATCCAAATTGTTTTCCAGTTGTACTCGATATTTGTTTACTTATGTTAAATAATAATTTTCTAATTTAATAGTATGACTATGACTCATCAACTTGATACCTCGATAATTCACATAATTCTTAATGTCTCTTATTCTTGTATATGGGCATGATTGTACTCTTCCTCATTTTTTAAGCATATTTTGATTTTTCGTATTTCATTAAATAATCTTGTAAAACAAGGTCAATTTTTCTGAGTGATGGAAGAATTGATAGAGATGTTACGCATAGAATTAATGCTTGTTGGTTAAAATGGAGAGGAGCATCAGGTATTCTTTCTTATAAGAAGATACCATTAAAGTTAAAAGGTAAATATTATAGAGTAGCAATTAGACCTACCATGTTTTATGGTTCGTTAACCATCAACATGTACAAAAGATGTCTGTGACAGAAATGAAGATGTTGAGATGGATGAGCGGTCGTACCAGAAAAGACCGTATATATAATGAGGTTATCAGAAACAAATTAGGTGTGACACCAATAGAGGATAAAATGAGAGAATATCGTTTAAGATGGTTTGGACATATAGAAAGAAGATCAGAAGAAGAACAAGTAAGAAGGTATGAAAAACTAAATTTGGAAAGTATTAAAAGAGGTAGAGGACGACCACAAAAGTGTTGGAAAGAAACAATAAAGAATGATCTAGCTTATTGTGAGTTAATTGCTAACGTGGCACATGGTAGAGCTCTATAGAAACAAAGAATCCATGTAGCCAACCCCGTCTAGTATGGGAAAAGTCTTAGTTGTTGTTGAATCTTGTAAAACAAGGGATACTCATTTTTCTTAGGATTTTTTATACTTCTATAATAATATTATTTGGTCCCAAAGATTTACTAATCTTCATAAATTTAAGAGCCTCTTTGACTTCATGCTTTTGAATATGTAGATAAAAATTACGGTTTATATATTCTTCTTGTTTGGTTAACTCTCTTAAGTTAATACTAGTACCTATATTTTCATTAAAAACTTATAAAAATAATATATATATATATATCATCACTTGCCACTAAAATCTTCTCTTCTTTATCTTTGATGAACTTTGTAAGATCCTTAGTTTTCTTATCTTTAGTCTTGGTTATCTTAATAATATCTCTTTTACATTCTTTTGAGTTGAGCTTTTTATATAAATCCTCTTAAATTTTTGCTTTTGCTTCACTGACACTCTTTCTTTTTTGTTTTTTATAAGTCTCTCAAGTTTGATTAGTCTTGTTGATATAATGCAATTTATAACATATCCTCTTGATCTTGATCTTATTTTTACCTCTTCACTCCACCACCAAGCTTGTTTTTGTTCCAATACGCTTCTTAGATTCATCTAACACATCTTTTACTACTTTCCTAATATGTTTAATCATATTCTTACACATATAAGAAGGTGTACCTACATCAATGTTATTCGTATCACATCGTGGGTTCCACGATACGATACGGGATACCGTATTGTTTTATAAAGAGTATCGTGCGATACGACACTTATCACTTGTATCGTACGATACAACACTTATCACTTGTATCGTACGATACAACCAGGAACTAATGTTGCCTGACTTGTATCGTATCGCGTATCGTTGGACTCCACGATACGAGCATATCGTATCGTAGCGTATAGTACATATTGAGCATTCAACATTGAATAATTGCATCCAAATTTACATATTTTGAAGCAAAAAATGAAATACATTTACATTTTACATATTGTAATCGAGATCATCAACTAAATAATCATCTTTTCCTTGCTGAAGATCCTCATCATCACTACCTTCTTCTTGAAAATCAAAATCTTCATCTCCTTGATACTGTTGTTGCGTTCCTTCCAAATTAATCCATGCAATGTCTTCTTCAGTTAGGAGGGCATTTTCTTCACTATCTTCTATAATACAGTCTTCTAATATATCAAAATTATCCAAACTTATTAGATTAAATTGGCTTTCTTCTCTATTTACTTTTTTCAATTGCCTACAAGAATCGTGAAGCCACATGTTACAACGAATAAAAACTAAGTCATTCAGTCGCTTATGTTCCAACTTGTTGCACTTTTTTGTATGGATGTGTTCAAAGACACTCCAATTCCTTTCACAACCCGTTGCACTACAGGTTTGTCTCAGAACTCTGACTGCAAAATCCCTAGAGTTTGGGCAATCACTTCCAAACCTATTCCACCAAACATCTGTAGAAAAAGGCAAACATTAGGGACATAACCTACAATAATATAAGATGTATTGATTTAAGAAACTTAAATACGAAGATAAACAATTTACCTGGACGCATAGTAGTGCTGTTGCGAATTGTTACAGGTAAACCCATCAAGTGAAGAGCATTATCATATACCTCCATCTCTCGATGTATAGCATCTGTTGTACTCTCATTAGGGACTAATCTGTTTATATAATCAATGATGCCTCGATTAACCTCACCGTCCTTTTTGAAGCTTGCTGAGTACCTGAATGAAGGGGTTAGATAATATGCTGCTGCAGGAATAGACTGATGCAATTGTTTATTTCATCTATTATCTATAATTTTTCATACGGGCACATAATTCCTCTTTTTTCCATTAAAATTATTTCTAATTGCTTCTTTTCCCAAGTAGGACTAGAAGATAGTATAAAGACAACTTTTTGGGAAGAGTTAGATAAGGTGATTCAAAAGATTCCACAAAGGGAGATGATTTGTTTAGGAGGAGACTTAAATGGACATGTCGGTAAAGAGGCATTAGGATATCAAGGGATTCATGAAAACTTTGGTTTTGGGGATATAATGAGGAATATAGGGAGATTTTAAATTTTGCTATGGCATTTGATCTCTTTATAGTCAATACAATATTCAAAAAATGAGATGAGCATTTAATTACTTATAAGAGTAGCTTATCACAAACACAAATTGATTACTTTATTTATAGAAAAAAAGATAGAGCATGTTGTAAAGATTGCAAGGTAATTCCAGGAGAAAGCTTAATCACCCAACATCGACTTTTAGTTATGGATTTACAAATAAAAAAAATGGACAAAGAAGAAAAGAGTGCATCGAGCTATTCATACTAAATGGTGGAACCTCAAAAGCGAGAAAGAAGATATATTTAAACAAAAAGTCCTTCAAGGAGATGTTTGGAATTATTATGTTGGTACACCCTGTGATATGTGGAACAATATGGCTATACATATTAGGAAAGTGGCGAGGAAGGAAGTGAAAAAGGACAAACATATTATGTTGGTACACCCTGAGAATTACATTATGCTAAGAAAACTAGTGAAACTTTAGAGGCTTATAAGAAAGCAAAGAAGGAAGCGAAAAAGGCCGTGAGTGAAGCAAAAGCTAAAATTTGGGAGGATTTATATAAAAAACTCAACTCAAAAGAGGGTGAAAGAGATATTTTTAGGATAGCTAGGGCTAGAGATAAGAAAACTAAAGATCTTAATTATGTTTGATGCATCAAAGATGAGGATGAAAAAATTCTAGTGGCAAATGATGATATAAGAAATAGATGGAAAAATTATTTTTATAAGCTTTTTAATGAAAATAAAGATGTTAGTATTAGCTTAGGAGAGTTAGCCAAATCATAAAAGTATATAAACCACAATTTCTATCGACGTATTCAAAAGAATGAAGTCAAAGAGGCTCTTAAACATATGAAGGGTGGTAAATCGGTAGGACCAAATAATATTCCTATAGAAGTTTGGAAAATATTAGGAGAAATAGGAATCACTTGGCTCACAAGACTATTTAATGAAATATGGAAAAACCAAAAGATGCCTGAGGAATGGAGAGCAAGTACACTTATACCCATATATAAGAACAAGGGAGACATTCAAAATTGTGCGAATTATCGAGGTATCAAGTTAATGAGCCATACTATGAAATTGTGGGAAAGAATTATTGAACATAGGTTAAGACAAGTATCAAGTACAACAGAGAACCAATTTGATTTATGCCAGGTAGATCTATTATTGAAGCGATTCACCTTTTGAGACGTCTTATGGAACATTTTAGAGCAAAAAAGAAAGACCTTCACATGATATTTATTGATCTAGAAAAAGCTTACGATAGGGTACCGAGGGAGGTTCTTTGGAGAACTTTGGAAAAAAGAGGTATCCCATTGACATACATTAACCTTATAAGAGACATGTATGATGGTGTAAAAACATGTGTGAGGACTCATGAAGGAATGACATACTTCTTTGAAGTTAATATTGGGTTAAATCAAGGATCAACTTTAAGTCCATACTTATTTATAATGGTGATTGATGAGTTAACAAAACATATTCAAGATGAAGTACCTTGGTGTAAAAAGAAAGACCTTCACATGATATTTATTGATCTAAAAAAAGCTTACGATAGGGTACCGAGGGAGGCCTTTTGGAGAACTTTGGAAAAAAGAGGTATCCCATTGACATACATTAACCTTATAAGAGACATGCATGATGGTGCAAAAACATGTGTGAGGACTCATGAAGGAACGACAGACTTCTTTGAAGTTAATATTGGGTTACATCAAGGATCAACTTTAAGTCCATACTTATTTATAATGGTGATGGATGAGTTAACAAAACATATTCAAGATGAGGTACCTTGATGTATGTTATTTGCAGATGACATTGTATTAGTGGAGGAGTCTAAGGAAAAAGTTAATAGAAAATTGGAACTATGGAGAGAAACATTAGAAAGCAAAGGCCTCCGACTTAGTAGAACAACTAAGTTTGATCATTTGGTTACTTCAGAGGACATAAAAATTAAAATTGGCACACATTGCATCTCCCAAAAAGAAAGTTTTAAATACCAGGGGTCAATTTTTCAAAGTGATGGAAGAATTGATAGAGATGTTACGCATAGAATTAATGCTGGTTGGTTAAAATGGAGAGGAGCATAAGGTATTCTTTGTGGTAAGAAGATACCATTAAAGTTAAAAGGTAAATATTATAGGCCTGCCATGTTTTATGGTTCTGAGTGTTGGGCAGTTAATCATCAACATGTACAAAAGATGTGTGTGACAAAAATGAAGATGTTGAGATGGATGAGTGGTCATACAAGAAAAGACTGTATACATGATGAGGTTATTAGAAACAAATTAGGAGTGGTACCAATAGAGGATAAAATGAGAGAATATCGTTTAAGATGGTTTGGACATATAGAAAGAAGATCAAAAGAAGAACCTGTAAGAAGGTATGAAAAACTAAATTTGGATAGTATTAAAAGAGGTAGAGGACGACCACAAAAGTGTTGGAAAGAAACAATAAAGAATGATCTAGCTTATCGTTAGTTAACTTCTAACATGGCACATGATAGGGATATGTGAAAACAAAGAATCCATGTAGCCGACCCCGTCTAGTATGGGAAAAGGCTTAGTTGTTGTTGTAGTTGTTCTTTTGTCCTATCCATGGCTTCTCCTCGCTATCAGCTAATCTCAAAACCTTCACCAAAGGACATGTAATCCTCAACAATCTAACATATGCATTCCAAAATGTACTCCTGAAGACTGTCTCGGAAATCTCATTCAACTTTCTGTTTCTTTTATTTTGAGGCAACTCCACAAATTGTTGCTACTCATTTGAGGAGAACATTCTCTTCAATGCTTGCTTCTGTCTCATAATACTTTGTACAGATAAGAAGTTAGTTGCAAACCGAGTTGCAGCTGTACGAAGAAGCTCAGCACCTTCTGTATATCTCCTCATCATACACAATACAAATGCATGATTATAGATGAATTTGGTGATATCTTGGCAACACTAAGTTATTGCCTTTATCTCATCCATCTCACCAATATCCTTAAGGATGAGATCTAAACAATGGGTTGCACATAGTGTCCAATAGAAAGTCCTATAAGTATCAGGTAACTCCTTCCCAACTGCTTTGTAGGTAGCTGCATTATCTGTAATCAATTGGACTACATTCTCTAGCCCAACCTCGCATATCACCTTATCAAACTCTTGTCGTAGGATCTCTGCAGTGTGCTTCTCCTCTGACATGTCTAAAGATCTAAAAAACATAAGACAGTAAAGAAGAAAGTTTAGCAAGGTCCTTCCTTGCCTATATGTCCATCCGTCTGCCATGATAGTGCATCCTGTCTCATTCCATGACTCTCTCAAAGTTGAATAATATTCTTACACTTCAAGGACGGTCTTATCTAAGATCTTCCTTCTCAATTTCTTATAAGAGGGCATCTTGTATCCTGGACCAATATTAGCAATTGCATCTGCCATTGCTTGAAAATGAAAATTATTTGCTGCATTAAATGGAATGCATGCATCATAAAATGGATCTCCCCACTGCAAGGTCTGCCTGATCATGTAGTTGTTCTGAAGCCATAGTAGCACGAATTCCAGGTTGAGCACCAAGTGTAGTGGTAGGAGGAAAAAATGAATGTATGCTAGAAGCAACTCTTCCTCTACTCCTTCCTTAGCTTACTCTTCTACTACTTTCAAAGTGTTCAGCAACCCTCTTTCCCTCTTTCTCCTGTTTGGTGGTTGTGAACTGCTACTGCCAAGCTCTCTTTTGATATCTAAAAGAATACTATGAGTGAATCTAATAACATATCATCTTTCTTAAACTGCCCTAAATCATCCTTTTGTTGTCTCATTTCTTGTATACTTTCAATCATATGAAGATATTGCTATTTAATACATTCTAGCAAACTTTTAACTCTGCTCGTGCAAGGAGCAACTTCTTTCCTAGTTCCTGCTAGGCGGTGTTTCAACCGTGAAATTCCACCACTAACCACTCTCTCACAAAATAAACATCTTATCTTCAATCTGGAACCCTCAACTGGTGTACCCCACTGCCATGTCGGATCATTAGACCGAGAATGAGAGTCTCTAACACTCTTTCCTGCCATCTCAATTGAGCACTTTAATTTAATAAAAAACCTGAAAATAAAACACTTCGTAAATCCCCAATCTTCAAATAGCACTCAAATAGAGTATCTCCCACTTAATGAATGCAATAAAAATCATATCCACACACTTAATAACTTCATATTTTTCATTCAAAAAAAAAAATACAAATGACACAAAAAAACAACAAATACAAAGAAAAAAATAAAAAACACTAAAAATATACCAAAATTCGAGTTATGAGGTTTGCACGTACATCGTAATGCACGCTTTTTGACTCTTGAACCCCAAGGAGGAGGAGAACCACCGGAGGAGTGCGTGAGGAGCTCCCAAAAATCCATAGAAACCCGCAAAAACGTGATTTTCTGTTCGTTCAGGGACCCTTTATACGACACGATAAGTTTCCTTGGGCGTATCGCTTGTATCGTACGTGCCGTATTCGTATCACACGATACGGCACAATAAGTTTGTTTTTGCGATACTTATACCTGTATTGTATCGTATCGCATCGTATCGTGGTGATCCACGATACGGTGCAATACAGATAACATTGCCAGGGACCCTTTTACCCGTGAAAGGCTCCCATTCCGGATTGTGATATTTTTTTTTGCATTTTTTTGGATTTTTTGTATTTGTTGTATTTTGGTGTTATTTACGTTTTTCTTTTTTTTGAATGACAATATGAAGTTATGAAGTGCGTGGATATGCTTTTTATTGAATTCGTGAAGTGGGAGATACTCTATTTGAGTGTTATGTGAAGATTGAGATTTATGAAGTGCTTTTATTTTAAGGTTTTGATTGCATTGAAGTGTTCAATTGAGATGACAAAAAGGGGTGTTAAGGACTTCTAATCTCGGTTTGATGATCCGGCATGACAGTGGGGTACATCAATTGAGGGAAACAGATTGAAGATAAAATGTTTGTTTTGTGAGGTGGTTAGTGGTAGAATTTTACGATTGAAATATCACCTAGTAGAGACTATGAAAGAAGTTGCTCCTTGCACAGGCAGAGTTAGAAGTTTACAAGAAGACATTAAATGGCAATGTCTTCAGATGATTGAGAGCATACATTAAAGGAGACAACACAAGAATGATTTAGAGATGTTTGAGGAAGATGACGATGATGCTATTGGATTGGGTGATAATATTTTTTTTGATGGTAGAACATAGGTTGATAGTAGTAGTTCTCGACCATCAATCAGGAAAGAGGGTTGTTGAAGATTTTGTAAGTGGAAGTGGTAGAAGAGGAAGGAGTAGATGAAGAATTTCTTCTAGCATACAATCATTTTTTCCTCCTAGCACTGCACATGGTACTTAATCTGGAATTCGTACTGCTATGACTTCATAATAACTTCATGATCTGACAAACCTTGCAGTAGGCAAATGGTTTTATGATGCATGCATTCCATTTAATGTAACAAACAATTTTATTTTCAAGTAATGACATATGCAATTGCTAACATTGGTTTAAGGTATAAGATGCCTTCTTATCAAAAGTTGAGAGGAAAGCTATTAGATAAGATTGTCCTTTAAGTGCAAGAATATTGTTCAGCTTTGAGGGAGTCATGGAAGGAGACAAGAAGCACTATCATGGCAAACTGATAGACAAATAGGTGAGGAAGTACTTTGTTAAACTTTTTTATCCATTGTCTTAAAGTATTTATGTTTTTTAGATCTGTAGACATGTTAGAGGAGGGGCATACTGTTGGTAATCGGCGTGGAAATACATCAAAATATGAAGAAGAAATACACATTGTGCAGAAATGTAGATCGGCCCCCATTGGGCTGCCATATACCTCTTCTCTCCTCTTTATTCATTCATACTAAATCAACCCTAAAACATGATTAAGGTTTTATAGTACAGGATTTCTAACTTAAAAGACTACTTTACCCTTACTTAAGGACCCTAACTAGACTTGATTCCCAATAAGTACATAAATAAAACATATGGATCTTTAATCTTCATCGTCTATTTGATCTCCAACACACCCCCTCAAGTTAGTCTTGAAGACTTGAAATACCCAACATGACCATAATCTTCTATAACCCCTTAACTGCTTACTTTTTCAAGATATTAGATTTCCACAAAAAGAACACAATAACCGATGTAGAATGTTCTATCGAATGAAGAACCCGCCCAATATGCATCTATGTATCCCACAATGATGAGTATATCCTTTATCTTCATACAATAGGCCATTTCTGGAGCCTCCTTTGCAATATATCTAAGAACTCTAATGGCAAGATCCCAATGTCCTGAGTCGAGAAATTCTAAAGATGGTGAGAAATCACTAAAGATGGTTCATAACAAACGTAATATATCCGATCGGAGTAATGCAGTCAAATAATTTAATCTGATGCAATCAACATACAATATTTGGCTAGATCTTGAGACTGGTTCTCCTTAATTTGGATTTGAGTTTGGCATTGGGATCCATTGGTGTATCTATTGGCCTAGAATCCAACATTTCAATTTTTCTTGACAATGTCTAATGCATATTTTCTCTATGAGATACAAATCCTCGCATTAGATTGTGCCACTTCTAATCCTAGGAAATATTTGAACCTTCCAAGATCCTTGAGTCGACTCGAAAGTGATCAAATAGGTGTTGTTTTTAACTTCCACAATTCCTTCTTGACCATCTCCAAGTGATAACAATATCATCAACGTAAACAATTAGATATATGGAAGTTCCAGGAGGAGGAATGATGATAGTAAAAGCGTGTGATCGGCCTCAGCTACGAACCATACCAAAATACGATATAACAATATTGAATATACCAAACCAAGCTCGAGGAGATTGTTTTAAGCCATAAAAATATTTCTACGCAAATCAGGACATCAAGCCCGGACTCTCCTTAAGCAACAAATCGAGAGGTTGCTATGTACACTTCTTCTTGGAGATCACCATGTAAGGACGCGCGATTCTTAATATCAAGTTGATAAAGTGGCCAGTGGCAGACCAGGATTGCCATGGAAAAGAAAAGACAGAACGACACCATTTTTGCATAATTGGAGAAAATGTATCGCCATAATCAAGGCCAAAAATTTAAGTTGAAACATTTAGAAACAAGACGTGAGGAAAGCTTTCAATCAATCAACAGCTCCATCAAGTCTCACCTAACTATGTAAATCCACTTAACAATCCACAGATAGATTTGTCGGTGGCAATGGAACAAGTTCCCAAGTACCATTAGCATGGAACGTAGACATCTCTTCTAACATTGCTTGGCACCGATCTGTATGGGAGAGGATTCGACCGTTATTTTTGGTATATTCATAGTAAGACAAAGAAGAGATAAAAGCATAACGGGAAGAAGACAAGTGATGATAACTCAAGAAATTATAAATGGAATGGATGAGGATTGCCAGTAGAACAAGTACTTTTCGGAGTAGCAATGGGAGGATCGGAGATAACATCCAGGAAAGGAGGATCTAAGGAGGGTTCGCCCACGAGTTCGGTCAGTTAATCGCAGTGAGGATCACATCTAGACCATTGTCGTACAAGGTCAACGATGATAAACTTGGAGAGGTTTATACGTAAGGACGTGATGGGGTAGAAACTAGAGTAGGGACAGGAAGGTCCGTTTAAGTAAGGAACATGTAAAACCTCAATTACGGGAGGAGAGATAATATTACATGTAAAGGAAAAAGGATTATTTTCTAGAAAAGTAACATCTAGGACACCTGATAAAATGGTGAAGTTCGTGGGAATAACATTGATATCTTTCTGGAATCAAGTATATCCCAAGAAGACACACTTAATAGAACGAATAATTAACTTATTTTTTCCCTCGGTGTAAGATCATGAATAAAACAAGTACAACCAAATAAATATGAAATAGAGTATTACCATTTAGAACCCTACTTGGCATACGGTTGATAAGATACACAACTGTTAAAACTGGTTCACCCCAATAAATCTTTGGAACTTCATACCCAAGCATAAGAGTTTTGGCCACCTCTAGTATATGTCTATTCTTCCTTTCAGAAACACCATTCTTTTGTGGAGAATGTGAACATGTTTGATGTAAAATACCCCGATTTAAGAAATATAAGTGGAGCGATTGAGACATATATTCACCTCTATTATCACTGCGAATAATTTTGACATTGTGTTGAAACTGAGTTTGTATAAATTGACAGAATATGAGAAGAATATCTTTGACTTTCTCCTTGGTTTTCATGAAATATATTATGATGAACCTGGTGCAATCATCAATGAAAGAAACAAAGTATTTGTGACCATGTAAAGACGTAGTAGAATAAGGTCCCCAAACATCAGAGTGAACAATTTCAAAAGGTTTAGAGGATTTTTCCTCATTTAAAGGAAATGAAACAAGTTTCACAGTTCACATTTAAATCATTACACTAAGTAAATTCGGGCAATAACATCCTAATTTTTGATAAAGGTAAATGTCTTAATCTCTGATGCCATAAAGATAACTCTCTCTTCTGCTTTTCTGTAATTATTGTTTATTGCATTCCTGCTCCTCTGTTTTCATCGTAGAAATAGAGGCCTTTTCGCATACTACCCTGACGAAAGATCCTCCCTGTCCTCAGTTCCTGAAAATAACATCCAGTAGAGTCGAAAATTAGACGACAATTTAGATCTTGTGTCATGACAAATACAGATAATAAGTTTACTGAAATATTTGGAACATGTAAGACATTCTTTAATACTCCAACAAGTGTAATAATACTTCCTTTCCCAACTATTGGAGTATGTGATCCATCAAACAATCTAATATTGATGTTGTCATGAGTCAACTCATAAGAGTTAAAGAAATCTCAACTACTAACCATATGATCTGTGGCACTTGAATCAATAACTCATGTTCTGAAATGAGAAATAAATACGTTATCCTTAGCCATAAAAGAAAATGGGTATGCCATTGTAGCTTGAGAGTCTACATTGGAAGAGGTAGAAGGAGTTTGGGGATCACTTAGACGAGCTTTAAGCATCTCAATCTCTTTATTCATGTCAGTCAATGAAGTTGAATTGTTTTCTCCGTTATGTCTGTCTCCTTGGTCACTGCTGAAGTAAGCTTTATTGGACCTATTCTGATAGTAAGTGGGTTTACCAATTAGTTCCCAACAAGTCTCCTTTGTATGTCTGGTCTTGCCACAGTGAGAACAAGTTAATTTTTCCTTTTCTTCAGGAGTCAGGGAAGTTCTACCTTTGCCACGTCCATATCCTCCTCTCCCACGTGAGAATGAGGAGTTTGAGGGATTCCTACCCACAAATGCAATAGTCTCTGAGCTAATCTTAGTTTCCTTTTCTAGATGTTTTTGATCTTCTTCTCTGAGTAAGAGGGTGTACACTGTGCTCAATGAGGGAAGCTCTTCTCTGCTAAGAATATTATTTTTTACGGCTTTATATTATAAAGAAATACCTCACAAGAGATTAAATACTTTTCGTTCCTCAAATTCTTCATTGCGTTCTTCCATAAAATTTTGACATTTTGTCTTCGAGTAAACCTTTAATTCTTCCCATAAGCCTCAGAGTTCTGTATAATATTCACTGACGGATCTGCCTCCTTGTCTACACTTCCTAATTTTTTCGATGATATCGTATTTTTTTTTGCTATATTCTTCTTATGAGCATAAGCATCTTGAACTGCTAACCAAATATCTTTTGCTGACTCAAGAAACATGAATGTGCTACCAATAGAGGGTACCATAGATTGAATGAGCAAAGCACTGACAAGTGTATTTTCCTTACGTCTTCGTGCATAAAGTGGATCTGTTGGTGGTGGTTGGGGAATATCACCAGTAAGATAGTCCCATCGCCCCCTTGCCATTATAGCTAGCTTAATAGATCTGGCCCATTGAAAGTAGTTTTTTCCGTCTAATTTTAGATTTGTAATATGAAAAACCTCTCCTTTGTCCAGGGGGTTGTTGTCGCAACCTTCTGCCATTTTATTTTTGTCCATTTCTGATTCTATATGTCTCTAATAGTCATTTTCTTTGATGTGTAGATTAACAAGCAATATGGAGACTTGCTGTTTGTATTGTGCAATAATGTTCGGACTTACCCTTGAATGCTGATCACTTAAGAAAGCAATACGCAGACTTGCTGTTGTATTGTGCACTGATATGCAGACTTACACCTGAATGGGACGTGATGTAGATGGCTTGGACATGATATCACAAACTGTTTTTGTTGTGCACTGATATTACACTTGGGTAGGCGTGATATTCAAGCTGAAAAAAGGAGTGATCCTTGATGACTTGTCGGAGTGAATACCAATACTCATGGCAGTACAATTCTGATCCAATGTTGATGATGCAAACTTGCACGTCTGATCTTGATTCCAAACAAAAATTCTGTGACTCACCGAATCAGTCAATCAAGACTGTTCCACAGGCTGATTTCTAGGGTTTTTACTAACCTTTGTTTAACTTGATATATTGTCCCATAGGCTGCTATGGTCGCATCATTCACCACGGACACTTTCCTGAGACAACCTTCTTCAGTGGACCGCAACGTTTTCATAGATAAGCTCTAATACCATGTTGTTAATCGGCGTGGAAATACATCAAAATATGAAGAAGAAATACACATTGTGCAGAAATGGAGGTCGGCTGCCGCAAACCTCTTCTATCCTCTTTATTCATTCATACTAAATCAACCCTAAAACGCGTTTAAGGTTTTATAGTACAGGATTTCTAACTTAACATACTACTTTACCCCTACTTAAGGACCCTAATTAGACTTGATTCCCAATAAGTACATAAATAAAATATATGGATCTTTAATCTTCATCGTCTATTTGATCTCCAACACATACTACAAAGATCCTAAGGCAAGAGTTTGATAAGGTGATATCTCAGGTTGGGCTAGAGAAAGATCCTAAGAGTTTGATAAGGTGATATCTCAGGTTGGGTTGGAGAATGTAGTCCAATTCATTATAGATAATACAATTAACCAGTGTTGTCCGTATCGCCCGTATCGTACGATACGGTGCGATACGTAACGATACGATACGGGCCCCCGTATCGCAGGTGCGGGCGTATCGCACCGTATCGTACGATACGGGCGATACGCCCTGGGACCCTTATAAAGGGACCCGGCCCGAGGGAAACCCGCGATTTTTCGCGGGTTTCCTCTCTCCTTTTGGGTTCTTCAAGCTCCCTAAGAGTCGGTTTTCGCCTCCTTGGTGTTCAAAGCTCTAAAATCGTGCCCTACGGTGTTCGTCCAAGCCTCCAAACTCGGATTTAGGTATATTTTTAATGTTTTTTTCCTTTTTTTCCTTTATATTTATTGTTTTTTGTGTTATTTTGTGTTTTTTTTTTGAATGACAAAATATGAAGTTATTAAGTGTGTGTATACGATTTTTATTGCATTCATGAAGTGGGAGACACTCGATTTGAGTGTTATTTGAAGATTGGGGGATTTACGAAGTGCTTTTATTTTCAGGTTTTTGTTTGAATTAAAGTACTCCATTGAGATGGCAGGAAGGGGTTTTAGAGACTCTCATTCAAAGTCTGATGATCCGGCATGGCAGTGGGGTATACCAGTTGAGGGTTCAAGGTTAAAAATCAGATGTTTATTTTGTGAAAAGGTGGTTAGTGGTGGAATTTCAAGGTTGAAACACCACCTAGCAGGAACCAGGAAAGAAGTTGCTCCATGCACAGGCAGAGTTAGAAGTGTGCCAGAAGGTATTAAATGACAATGCTTGCAGATGATTGAGAGCATACAGGAAAGGAGACAACAAAAGGATGATTTCCAGATGTGTGAAGAAGCTGATGATGCTACTGCCACTGGAGTTGGATTCACTGATAATTTGCCTTCAGATGCTAGAACAGATATTGGTAGTAGCAGTTCGCGAGCACCTAGCAGAGGAAAGAGGGTTGCATCTGAAGACTTTGGAGGTGGCAGAAGAGGAAGTTCAGGAAGGAGTAGAGGAAGAGCTTCTTCTTCTAGCATACATTCGTTCTTTCCTCCTTCCACTACACCTGGTGCTCAGCCAGGAATTCGTGCTGCTATGGCTTCAGAACAACTGCACGATCAAGCAGACCTTGCAGTGGGCAGATGGTTTTATGATACATGCATTCCATTTAATGCAGCAAACCGTTTTCATTTTCAAGCAATGGCAGATGCAATTGCTAACATTGGTCCAGGATACAGGATGTCCTCTTATCAGAAGTTGAGAGGGAAGATATTAGATCAGACCGTGATTGAAGTGCAGCAATACTGTTCGACTTTGAGACAATCGTGGAAGGAAACAGGATGCACTATCATGACAGATGAATGGACCGATAGGCGAGGAAGGACATTGCTAAACTTTCTTGTATATTGTCCTAAATGACTCATGTTTTTGAGATCTCTAGATATGTCAGAGGAGAGGCACACTGCAGAGATCCTACGAGAGGAATTTGATAAGGTTATACAAGAGGTTGGGCTAGAAAATGTAGTCCAATTGATTACAGATAATGCAGCTAACTACAAAGCAGCCGGAAAGGAGTTAGCTGATATTTATGGGACTTTCTACTGGACACCATGTGCAGCCCATTGTTTAGATCTCATCCTCGAGGACATCGGTGAGATGGATGAAATAAAGGCAGCAACTGAGTGTTGCCAAGATATTACAAAATTTATTTACAACCATGCATTTGTTTTATGTATGATGAGGAGATACACAGAAGGTGCAGAGCTTCTTCGCACAGCTGCAACTCGGTTTGCAACAAACTTCTTATCTGTACAGAGTATTGTGAGACAGAAGCAAGCTTTAAAGAGAATGTTCTCCTCAGATGAGTGGCAACAATTTGCAGAGTTGCCACAAAACAGAAGGAACAGAAAGTTAAATGAGATTGCAGAAACGGTTTTTAGAAGTTCATTTTGGAATGCATGTATCATATTATTGAAAATTACTTGTCCTTTAGTGAAAGTTTTGAGATTGGCTGACAGCGAGGAGAAACCATCTATGGGCTACCTTTATGAATCCATGGACAGGGCAAAAGAAGCAATCAGAAATAACTTTAATGGAAAAAAAAGAGATTATGTGCCCGTGTGGAAAATAATTGATAGTAGATGGAATAAACAATTGCATCAGCCTATTCATGCAGCAGCCTACTATCTAAACCCATCATTGAGGTACTCAGCAACCTTCAAAAGGGACGGTGAGGTTAATCGAGGAATCATTGAATGCATCGACAGATTAGTCCCTGATGAGAGCATAGTAGATGCGATACATCGAGAGATGGAGATATATGATAATGCTCTTCACTTGATGGGTTTGCCTGTTGCAATTCGCAACCGCTCTACGATGCGTCCAGGTACATTGTTTATTTTCATATTTAAGTTGCATCTTACATTACTGTGGATTATTATGTCTCTAATGTTTATATTTTTTTTACAGATGTTTGGTGGAACAGGTTTGGAAGTGATTGTCCAAACCTTAGAGATTTTGCAGTTAGAGTCTTAAGCCAAACCTGTAGTGCAACAGGTTGTGAAAGAAATTGGAGTGTTTTTGAACACATCCATACAAAAAAGCGCAACAGGTTGCACAAAAGGCTTAATGATTTGGTTTATATTCGTTGTAACATGCGCCTTCGTGAAAGGTAATGTTGTATTACTTTCAAATTTTCAATTCGATATTATTTAACTTCAGTTTTCAATTGTTAATATTACTTACTAATTGTTTATCTTTGTTTGTGTCGTAGGCAATTAAAAAAAGTAAATAGAGAAGAAAGTCAGTTCGATCCAATAAGTTTGGATAATTTTGATATATTAGAAGATTGGGTTATGGAAGACACCGAAGAAAATGCCCTCCTAACAGAAGAAGACGTTGCCTGGATTAATTTGGAAGGAGCGCAACAACATTATGGAGATGAAGAATTTGATTTTGAAGAAGAAGGTGTGGGCGTGGCTGATGATGATGAGGATCTGCAACAAGGAGAAGATGAAGATTATTTAGTTGATGATCCTGATTACAATTTGTAAAATGTAACATTATATGTAACTGTAGTGTACTGTAAAGTATAAACTATGTCTGTATTTTATTTTTTGGATTCAAAATATATAAATTTGGATGCAATTGTTCAATGTTGAATGCTCAATCTGTACTAAACTTACATTATATGAATTTAAAGCAATTATCAGATTTTTCCTGATTTTTTCTTGATTTTTTTCGATTTTTTACTATTTTTTATTAATTTTTAATTATTTTTACATTATTTTAATATTAAAGTACGATACGATACGATACGATACGCCCGTATCGTGGAGCCCAGCGATACACGATACGATACGCGTCAGACAACACTGTAATTAACTATAAAGTAGTTGGAAAGGAGTTATCATATACTTATGGGGCTTTCTATTAGACACCATGGGCAATCCATTATTTAGATCTCATCCTTGAGGATATTGGTGAGATGAATGAGATAAGGCAACAACTGAGTGTTGCTAAGATATCACCAAATTTATCTACAATCATGTCTTTGTATTATGTATGATGAGGAGATATACAGAAGGTGTAAAGCTCATTCATACAACTGCAACTCGGTTTGCAACTAATTTCTTATTTGTAAAAAGCATTATAAGATAAAAGCAAGCCTTGAAGAGAATATTGTCCTCAGATGAGTGGTAATAATTTGCAGTATTGCCTCAAAATACAAGAAACAAAAAGTTAAATGGGATTTCAGATATAGTCTTTAGGTGTACCTTTTGGAATGCATGTGTTAGACTATTGAAGATTACATGTCCTTTAGTGAATGTTTTGAGATTGATTGATAGCAAGGTGAAACCATCTATGAGTTATCTTTATGAAGCCAATCACAGGGCAAAAGAAACCAATTAGAAGTAATTTCAATGGAAGAAAGAGGGATTATGTGTCTGTGTGGATCATTATAGATAACACATGGGACAAATAATTGCATCAACCTATTCATGCAACAACATATTACCTAAACCCAACATTCAGTTACTCAGCAAGCTTTAAAAGGAATGATGAGGTTAATCGAGGCATCATTGATTGTATAACAACAACAACAACAACACTAAGCCTTTTCATGGATTCTTTGTTTCCACAGATCCCTATCGTGTGCCATGTTAGTAGTTAACTCACAATAAGCTAGATCATTCTTTATTCTTTCTTTCCAATACTTTTATGGTCGTCCTCAGCCTCTTTTAATACTTTCCAAATTTAGTTTTTCTAACCTTCTTATAGGTTCTTCTTTTGATCTTCTTTCTATATGTCCAAACCATCTTAAACGATATTCTCTCATTTTATCCTCTAATGGTGCCACTCCTAATTTGTTTCTAATAACCTCATTATGTATACGGTCTTTTCTTGTATGACCACTCATCCATATCATTGATTGTATATACAGATTAATCCCTAATGAGAGTAGAGCATATGCTATACATCGAGAGATGGAGATCTATGATATAGCAATTCACAATCGCACTAATATGCGCCTAGGTAAACTGTTTATCTTCGTATTTAAGTTTCTTAAATCTTATATTTATTGTGGATTAAGTCCCGAATGATTGTCTTTTTCTACAGATGTTTGGTAGAATAAGTTTGGAAGTGATTGCCCAAACCTTAGAGATTTTGGAGTAAGAGTTTTGAGTCAAACCTGTAGAGTAATGGATTGTGAAAGGAATTGGAGTGTCTTTGAACACATCCACAAAAAAAAAGCGTAACATGTTGAAATATAAGCGGCTCAATGACTTAGTTTTCATCCGTTGTAACATGCGGCTCCGACAAAGGTAATCTTGTATTAGTTACTACTTAAAGATTCAATTCAATATTTTGTTTGACTTCAATTGTTAATGTTACTTACTAATTACTTATGTTTCTTTCTTGTAGGTAATTAAAAAAGTTAAATAGAGAAGAAAACCAATTTGATCAAATAAGTTTGTATACTTTTGATATATTAGAGGAGTGGATTATGAGAGATAACGAAGCAAATGCACTCCTAACTGAAAAAGACATTGCATGGGTTAATTTGGAAGAAACGCAACAACATCATCAAGGGGATGAAGATTTTGATTTTGAAGCAGAAGGTGGTGAGGATTTTCTTAAAAAATTAGTAAAAATTTAAAAAAACAAGAAAAAACCTGATAATTATAAAGAATTCATATAATGCAAAAGTTGAGTACATATTCATCATTCACCATTCAACAATTAAAAAAGGATTACATATTTTGAAGCAAAAAATAAAATACATTTACATTTATACATTGGAATCAGGATCATCAACTAAACGATACATATTGTATCGTGGACCAAAACGATACATGATACGATACTCGTCGAACAACACTGACCTACATAATTTAAAGCATGTCCACGAAGAACTTTTCATTTAAATATATCTTCTTTTTCATTTCTTAGATTCCACCATTTAGTCTGAGTATCCCTATGTACTCTTTGTCTCTTTATTCACTTCTTTACCTATAAATCTATAACTAAAAGTTGGTATTAACTAGTTAAGCTTTCTTTTGGAATTACCTTACAATTCTTACAATGCGATTTAGGCAAAATAATCAATTTATGTTTGTGACAAGCCACTCTTATAAGTAATTAAATTTTCATCTCATTTTCAAAAAATGATATTGCATAAAAACTAAAAAAGATCATATGCCATAGTAAGAAAATTGCACGATGAAAATTTGCAGGCTATCTCAAGGTTGGTCACATTATTTGGACTTGGGCTCTGTAAATGCAGAAGCCGTGAAGTATGTTTAAGCATTTCGGGGAGGTACAATGTCTGTGTTTGCTATTGCGTGTCACCATGGATTTACTTCCCATGACGAAAGAGAAAATACACCGAGGATACAAAATTCTTTATGTTTTGTTTTACCATTTAACTTCAATATGGATTTATTCTTTCAATGGAAATTCTGTCATATTTTGGAATATCTTGTGGAGATAATTTAACAAGAATGTAGGGTTCCAAAACTAGTTTTCACGCTAATATATCTTTTTATGTGCAGTCGGCATCCTTCAGTGAAGTGGGCACAACGATCTGATAAGATTTTTATTACTGTTGAATTGCCTGATGCAAAGGATGTAAAACTCACACTTGAACCTGAGGGAAGGTTCTTGTTTTCTGCTATCAGGGAGAATGCCACCTACGAGATAGATCTTGAGTTGTTTGACAAAGTGAATGTTGAGGTAGTGAAACATGCACTGATCCCGAAGCTTCTTCTGTAGCTTTCTGCTTTATTGTGTTTGTCCCCATATCATGATATGCTACTGAATATTTTATGCTTGAAGGAAGCTTGAGTTTGATGAATTGATGCACTAATAAATTATTTTAGGAAAGCAAGGCGAGCATTGGAGCAAGGAATATTTTCTATGTGATACAAAAGGCAGATAAAAAATGGTGGAGCAGGCTAGTGAAGCAGGGTGGCAGACCACCAGTGTTCCTCCATGTGGATTGGGACAAATGGATCGATGAAGATGACGATAAAGGTATGATGTATTCATTGTTCATCTTAACTCATGATTAATGTGGTTTGCTGATGATTACTTGCATACTATTTTCTCTAAAGGAGGAGCTGACACGGACTTCGGTGACATGGATTTCTCAGTAAGTCATTCATGTTCTAGATAATCTAGATAATGAAGCTTGCAACAACTTGCTATTTCAATTGTTATGTTTAGCAAAATCTCCACATGCATACGTGCATGTCAATATTGGCTATTGCCTCATTGGCCATAGCTGTTGTAGTTGAAAACATTGCTTTCATATTAGTGCTACTTTTGGTTGAGGAGAGTGGATGATCTTGATTACAGGTTCAGGTACTTCCTTGCCAAAATGTTCTGGACACTGGGGGTAATTAATAAGTGAGATCCTTGCATCTGTCTGATAGTATCAGTTGTTTCCTCATATGGTGGTTGTCTGTTTCAGCTTCAGTTTAAATTGAAAGAACTGGCATTTACCCAGACCTAGTTTAACTTGATGATAAGCAGAACGTAGTAGACTCTTTCAATAGAAGCGATGGTTCATAAAAGGCAGGGTATTGCAACCAAAAGTGGAAACCAAAAAAAAGTTTGTGCTTAAAAGAGTTCATTCTTATGATGAATAAAGTGTAAAGAGAACATCGCATCCTACGATGTTCATTATAAAAAGGATGAATTACCTCTCCACCAATTTTAGCACTCATTTATGTCAACTAAGTAGCCGTGCTTCCTCCCTGGATGGTTGTGTGGGAATGTGGACGAGCATCTAACGAGATGTGTATACTGCTGCTTCTAGGACACAAACGATAAGAGTTGTGTGGAAGGAGGTGGTGTTCGTCTTGCTCGACACGAACCTATAGAGAAGAAGCAACCCTGAAAACTCTGGCTTTTCTAAGAACCTCTACAGTATTACCCGATTATTGTCATCGCAATATAAAACTCTTCTATTGCTCAGCAAATACTCCTTAGGATGATGGGGCCATGAAACCATTAATTGAAGTGAATCCAATGTGGAAAACAAGGTGTTTTTTCTTTATCTGGACAATGTTCTTCAGTTTCTTGATCAATGCTTATGTTCTTAAGCCATTCTTTTCCTACAGAAACTGGGTGATGGTGGTGATGATATTGACATGGACCTTCCCAAGGATGACGATGAAGAAGGTATTCAATTTCTCCACTCTCTATTTGCTTGATGCTGGAGTTTGTGGCACCATCCATAGGATAATCCAGATTCTTGGAACTGCACCTCTTCGTCTTATTCTTTTTTATGTTGAGATGGATGAGTGGTCATACAAGAAAAGACCGTATAAATAATGAGGTTATTAGAAATAAATTATGTGTGGTACCAATAGAGGATAAAATGAGAGAATATCGTTTAAGGTGTTTGAACATATAGAAAGAAGATCAAAAGAAGAACGTGTAAGAAGGTATGAAAAACTAGATTTTGAAAGTATTAAAAGAGGTAGAGGACGACCACAAAAGTGTTGGAAATAAACAATAAAGAATGATCTAGCTTATTGTGAGTTAACTACTAACATGGCACATGATAGGGCTCTGTGGAAACAAAGAATCCACGTAGCTGATCCCTTCTAGTATGGGAAAAGGCTTAGTTGTTGTTGTTGTAGGCAAAGCTCTGCCTGGGAGGTGAGGCTTGGTTTCCTCTCTGGAAACAGGAAACCCCAAGTATACCCTTCCCTGACCCCGAGCACCTGTAGAAGTTGAGGCCACTAATTTCCTATCTAGCTGCTGATGTCTGCTTCCATCGTGCCGAGCCCCTCGGGCTTTTCATTCAACAACAGATTAGTGACTTGGCGTCTTTGGTAGAGATGGAAAGAAAACAAGGAATGATAGAAACGTGAGTAAATTAACCATGTCTGGAGTGGCAACAGATGAGTAGATGATAGTCACTAACCAACAGAGTCAGTTAAGAGAGTCCTAAATTAGCTACTAATTTGCCTTCCACTCATGGAAGTGCCCTGCTGTTTGCTTCAACGGCCCGAAAAGATTTCTTTCTGAGCGAAACTTTTGCACAGACGTCAGAGTAGATGTTGTTTAGAGGAAGTTGATCATGCTAGAGTACAAACAATTATATTTGCATGTATATGCACCTCACTTTATAGGATCTCGTCAATGGTAAATATCTTAATAATGTTGGTTTTCATCTAACTTGGTTCCTTATGTGGAGTGCAGAAGAAGATGAGGCTGAGGTTTCAGGGGCTGAGGACGGACTCAAGGCTTGAGTACTTTCTTTGAAGGAGAAAATTGGTTTAAGAGGGGCCTCTCGATTTGTATTCTAACGCTTTCTACTTCAAGATACTCTCAGTGTGAAAGAAAACTATATTTGGAGTTTGGTATCTTAGAGTTTTGGATCTCTCTCTCTCTGCGATTCAGACACATGCGATCATGCCTGAATTACCTTGCTAAGTTCTTTAATAATTGAAGTTTCGTCTGTGCATCCGTTATCACCGTACATTCTTACAACTGAACGACGTATATATTGCAAACTGACTGCGTGGAACCTGGAAATTTCATGCATTTTACCTTTACCAGAAGAATGAATATAAATTAAACAAGATATCTTAACCATTCAAAGTTCATTGACATTTTTGACAGAAGCAAAACCAAAGCGTAGTCGTTTCTCACACTAAGCGTGGCCAACCAAATGGAAATGGGCCCTCTCTTAAAATAGGCAAATGACCTTATTCTGGGTCTCTCCAAATTTTCTCCGAATTGCTTCAATCCTTCAAGAAGCGCACCTCAGACCATACCTTGAGGAACATTCGAGCACGTATACTTTTCTCAAGTTTTCTCTTTTTTGGTGGGTATACTTTTCTAAATTCTCTATTGAGTAGCTGATGCAAGAAAAGCCGGGCAAATTGACACATCACCGACCACCCATATAAAACCAAGATGGCCAAAGGAACAAGGACGACGCTCCTTTGTTTAGATTATCACAGAAAATGGTAAGAGTGGCGGAACCAAGATTGAAAGAGTGTCACCACAGAACCAAGTTCAATGTACAAAGCATACACCCAGAACCACTGAACCAAATTTGAGTGATGATATCAGAGCTTACGTGCCCAGAAAGAATGTATATCCGCAGAAACTAGATTTGTAGACTGAAAATCCAGCCGTCGCTAAAACAGAGAAATCTAGTAGTGGGAAACATGGTATGGTGGGTCGTGACAAATGCATGTCGTAGTACAACGCACAAATATTAGCATCACAGACAGACCACAATGGATTATACTGGGTGAGTGTGGAACTCGCATGACAATGACCTTCGTGCATGAAATCAGATCAGAATAACTGAAAGCATTCAATTCTGCGGATGAATGTGCTTGATGAGGCTATAAAATTCTGAATTCACCAGCACAAAGTACTTCTGGAAGTGAATGTTTCTTCAACAAAATATTAAATATTGGCGTTTGGGCAATAATAGGCCGCGAATTCTGCAAATGAAATCAATGGAAAGATAAACCAGACGAAGCATAAGCTCCTCGGGAAGCCATAGATTAAGCTAATCATGTACTTCCACATGATTTCTGCAAAGGAAACAAAGAAACAGCGTCAAGTTATTGAACAATCGCGACAGGAGAAAAATGCTTCCATTAAAAGAACACAGATGAAAAAACTGCATGATAAACAACGCCAAAATGACAGCCATTGTTTGAATTTGATGTTTACCTGGGTTCAATGCAAGTCCAAAATAATGGGGCATATGAACACGCTTAATATTGTGGTAGGTTGGATAAAGTTGAATTTGAGTAGGTTCGGTAGATGCAATTGGGAAAAACATGAAATATCAACCTATATATTTTGGGTGAGGTTTTCAAGTCATGGACTTGAGTTGTTCTGGAATCTTAAGAACATGGAAAGTTTTATAGCATCGTATCCAATGAGTTTAAAATTGATAATGCTTTCAGTTTTGGGTTCGTAAACAGCAAGAACTGCGACTGAATAACATACAGTAGTATCCAAAAAGAAGGAACGACGTTCAAATTCAAAGTGTTCTTTCTGCCCAAATTCACAAATATACATCATTTGCCAATTGGCAGCAGCAGAATCCAAGGGGTAGTTTGCAAGACCGATCACCTAACACCAAGAAAATGAACATTTTCATGGGCAAGTGTGCGAAGCTTAGGCAATTCAACACCCTCTGGTGCCCAGTGGGTTCCATGTAGAAAAAGGAAGAAGCAGTAAGAACCAGAAAACTTGTTCTGGTGCCATATTCATTCATGATCTCAGACTTATCCCATACTAAGTAGCTCAGGTACATGATTCTTGAACAAGGTGTTGCTCTATCCTGTGTCATATTAAAGCAAGCGTCACTCCTTATCTAAGGCTGGGTGGATGGCTCTTATGAAAAATACTTTGTCAAACTTGCCTCTATACCTTATGATATTGTTTGTCATGTCAGCATCAGATGAACAAAAGGTTGGAAGGTACTTGACGTTTTCTTTTGGGGTCACAATGAGGGGAGGTTTAATTTTTCATTTGGTTGGGTGGCAGGAAGTCGAAAACTCATTCCCTTGCAGAAGTATGGTATTAAACCTGTCCCAATTCAATGTGTTTCTTTTGAATAGCTTTGGTGATTCACATTGGAACAGGACAAGTTATGGAATAAGGTTGTGGCAGCCAAGTTCAGCGGGGAGAAAAGGGGAGGGGGGTTTGACTTTAAGAAAGAGGGAACCTTATGGACATTCTATATGACTGGTTATCAGAAGGCGATGGTAGGAGAGTCTCTTTTCAGTCTGATGGTGCAGAGGCTGCCCTTTGGCATTTACATCTCTAGTGATGTTTGTTTTGGACAAAGAAGCTTTGGGGGGCGACTTCATGGCGAAGCGGGTGAATATCTTTTTGCAAGGAATCTCAGGATTGGGAACTGTAATCCTTCATCCAGTTCTTTAATGTGGTTTACATGATTGAGGTGTGCATTGGGGCTAGTACTACCATGAGATAGCCAGCAAGTCTAGGACTAGTCCTTAAGGGTGAACAATTCTTACTCTCAGTGTAAGAGGTCGGACAAGCTTAGTGAAAGCAACAAGATGCTCGGGAAGCTTTTGTGGAAATCACAAATTCTTCCTCGAGTTTCACTTCTTCCTTGGGAAGCAGCTTGGGAGAGGATCCCATGTTTCGACAATCTTCAACAGAGGGGCCTCAATTTCGTGGACAGATGTCCTATACATAAAAAAGAGCTAAGTCGATGGATCAGTTATTGTTATTCAGTGAGTAGGCCAGCCAACTTGGGGGCAATATTTCGGGTGATCAAATTCCAAAAGGCGCAAAGTAGAAATGTGAGTTGAGAACTTTAAGCACTGGTATGTGTAGTACACAACAGGAACTTATAGCGTGCTGGATAAAGTTTCTGATTTTTAGCTGATTTGGGGGAATAGAAACAAAAGTGTCTTTTGAGGGGATTGGTTTAGTCGTTTTAGCTTAAGGGTCATGTTACTGTAAATGTTTTCAAGCTGGTAGAGACTGTAAAATGTTTGTGGTTTTTCTTCTTCATCTATTGGGCGCACTCCCTTTGTGATACTACTCTGATCTGTCCCAAGAGAACTTTTAGAAAAGCAACGATCGCGTTTTATCATTCCCTTCGTACACTTTTAAGGCCTCCTCCATCTCTTTTAAGGTGTTAATCATCTATTTCTCACACCTCAAGAAAGTTACATCAGGCAACCTCTTCAAATGTCTGAACCACCTTAAGCATCAATTTACCTTCTATTGGTGTCAAACCACGTGTTTTCCTTATTACGTATCCCGTTTACCTTTCAATTTCTTTCTACTCATGATATTTGCACAATGAGCACTAGATAGTTTTTAAACGTGGATAACCAACAGGCAAACCCATATAGCAAGAAAACCTTAATGCGTCTAGTATACCACTCTTACTACAAATCCACTGTTTCTTTGCTTATAAGCCAACAAGCAAGACCACATTCACTCCCACCACCTGATAGTTCATGAGGTTACGACGTGAGTACTCGTACTACATCAACTACAGGAAAAGTGTTAAGCACCATACTTCTGATTGCTGGAAGCTTATGAGTGCTTCTTGGTACACTTCAGAAAGAAGAATTTGAAGACCTTAGAGCAAGGCCTGATGCAACTTCCAACTCTACCATAATATAAGGCAATAATATGTAACGAGAGTTGCGTTTTGTAGAAAGGTTGTTGATGTTCATCATAGTTTGTTATTTCATCCAGTCATTTCTAGAAACAATAAAAGGAAATGTGAATGAATATGACTTTTTCAAATGCGAACAAATTGGGGATAGACGCAACTAGAAAGAGGGATAGGACATACTGAGGCAAAGTCAACGCCTATTTGATGTATCATAATTAGAAACTGATGAGGGAGATTGTAGAATGGAAAGTCTTAATTCACTTAGAAAGGGCCACTAGTATCTTCTTGTGACAGAACATATCGTGCACTTCTCCTGGTTAAAATGGAGAAGTGCGTCAAGTGGCAAGGGACATTCATGACAAACGGATACCACTGAAATATAGAAGTACATGCTATAAAGCAGCCACAAATATCAAACTTGCATCAATTGTGATGTCTCATCGGAGGATGGCATCTAATCATTCAATAGTTTCTTAAAGATTGCAAAGTGCACTAATTCTAACCTCTACATCATAATTTCAGTCAAAATATTAAGCTGCATTCCATACGTTGCCTTTTCTCTACTAAATAAAATATGTTCGCTTTTAAGGTTTCTTTTCATAGTTCAAAGCTTTCTGTTAACACCTTTCCTCGCATGACTCCCATCACCAATATAATGTCATATACAAATAACATCCTCCAAAGCGTTTCATCTCAAGTGTGCTCTATTGATTTACCATAAACAAAGTAAAGAAGTATGGAACAGTCAACTGGAAATCAAAGAAACAGAAAATCATGTCGAAATCGTTATCACTCTTTATGGAATGGTATGAACAACCAACCCCTAGGCCACACTTTTGAGACAAAAGGACCACCCCTATAGCTTCAAAAGAACCACCTACAAGTGGAACTTAGTCCAGTAGTTAATTGTTTGTCTTGATGAAGCATTAATATTTTGATGAAATAACTGCATTACATATAAGAACAGTTGCCAAGGAAGTTTTACTAGTTGTGCCAAAATCTATATGCTACTAGCAGGTCTGCTGTCTGAGTGAACACAAGTATTTGACTGCACTGCAAGAGAGAAAGATATGATACGTATAATGCTTGTTCATGTGAATTCCTTAAATTCAACAATGAGAATCTTGTAACATACACTTGAGCTACGATTCCATAGTATGATCCAAGGCCTTCCACTAGCTCACAACAGAGTATCTGAATAAACTTTTTTTCCGCACTATCAAAACTTGAAGTTGCAAATCTTTAACCAGTCGAAATAAACACCAAAAATAAGCAAGGATGTATGTGATCAATCATCGATGGATCTTAGATTAATTAGAAAGCACTATAAGGCAACACACGCTACAAATTCACTACTTATCATATAGAGGTTCTCTCTAACACATTCACAAATACAGCTAATGAGCCACCTAGTACGTGCATAAATTCTCTTGGGTCATGTGTCATTCTCAAACCATCCGTACTAACCCTAAAATATTCTGTGAGAAGTTGGAAACTTGGAGTACTTACAATCTTCGAAAAGCAGGCAAAATTAGAGGCTTCAATTTACAGCTTCATTGTGACTCATTCTACGCAAAATACCCTTTGCAATTGCTTGAGCCGCAGAGACATTTCCTCCTGCTTTCTTTTCCAGGTTGAAGCTTGCTCCTTCCATAGTCATATGTCAACTCCATCATTGGAGGAATATTTTTTCTTGCAAAGAACATAATGTGAGGACTGCCTTCATCACCATGGTCATATAGAACATGCTGACAAAATACATTAGGGGAACAGCTATGGTTCACCACACTCATATATCACAGATTTTAGGTCCATGAGTATCCCAGCAGCAGAATATGGGAGATAACCTCCATTCTTTTGAATGCATGGACAGTTAAAATTACCAGGTTGGCATCCACCAACACAAGAACATCCAGCAGAAGATTCCACAGGAGCTGTTGGCTTCAAATTCTTAAGAGTAGGAGAATAAGTGAAATATGCAGGGCCCTTCTCATTATCAACATCATTCACAAGACAAACAGGTAACTTTTCTGCCGAAGAAGTAAGATCAGGCAATATAACCCCTGTTCTTGAAACATTCTTCTCAGTCCATTGTTGAATGGATTTCCATATCATATATGCTTCAGGCTGCCCAGGCAACCTTACTAATTTATACTTGAATACATTGAAACCAGATTTTGCTTTCTCCACCCACGACTCCTGGATCTTGTAAAGACCGTCATACACATACACCTTCCCAGTTGGATGTGTTAAATCCCTCATACCCCTAATTACTCTCACATCATTACCTCTATGCAAGCTCTTTTCCAATGCAAGATTACCCCTTTCAAGCTTTTGATCACTTGCCCCTTTGTCACGGTTAACCCCACCTTGGCCACTGTCACCGGAAGAAACTATGCTCATGGCAACTGGATCTTCGACTTCCCCAAACTTTGAAAGCATGGAATCAATTCCCGCCATAGGTGGTGTGTGGAGGCCAACTAAACACATCTCTAGCCTAAAATGAAAAACATCACCAACATAAACTCCAGGAACATTTCCTATCCTCTTTTCACGGTTCACCTTTAGTCCATTGGATGTCATAGTAGTGAAGGCAATCAAGTCAGGGCGGCCAATACCACTTCCAGTCAATGATACATCATGTGCCTGACAGACTCGGCGCCTTATTGCATCGAATATCATCAGTATCTTCTCAGCTGACTCCTGACCAGTGAGGTTTGAGGTCACATGTAGTGGCAACACTTCTTTGTTTGTACTCTTCCCAGCGCTGGCTGCCTTTCTTTTACCCTTTCCACCACTGGTTGCTTTCTTCTTTCTCTTCCTACTGGTTTTACCAGTCCCTGAAGGCGTGCTGCTTGGGCTGCTGCTAGCTCGAGCACACCCCTTTTTGGTTTCACCAACTGGTGCAGAAGAGGTGATAATCTCAGGCTTCTTTGAGGAAGATCGGACACTACCAGTGAGATTAGCAGGGCGTTTGGTTCCCCTACCCAGTGGAGAAGGGTTGTCAATCTCAGGTTTCTTTGAGGAAGATCGCAGGCTACCAGAGCGATTATCAAGCAGTTTGGTTCCCAAAGTCGGCGGAGAAGCAGTGTCCATTTTAGGTTTCTTTGAAGATCGAAGGCTGCCAGTGCGAATAGCAGGCTGCTTGGTTCTCGAACCCAGTGGAGAAGGGGTGTCAATCTCAGGTTTTCTTGAGGAAGATCGGAGGCGGCCACTGAGAGTAGCAGGCTGGTTGGTTTCAAAACACAGCGGAGAAGGGGCATCAATCTTAACTTTTTTTGAGGAAGCCTTTCTGTCACTTACCTCTGCCTGACTAGCCGAAGAATTGCCTTTTTTATGGGTTTTCCTTTTAGCTGAATTTGCAGCACTTCGAGACGTGGTCTTGGACTGCTGCCTACGGTTTGAAGGATGTGCTTTTGGAGGTGAAGCAGGAGGTTCATCAATATGAAGAGCTTCATGCACTTTGGCAACAGGCGTGACGGGTTCCGGAGAAGCAACAGTTGTTGGTTGCTGAAATTGATGAGCAAATGGAGGGATCGGGCCAGGAAAACCAGGAGGAGCACCAGGTGGGTAGAAACAATAAGGGTTAAACCCCATGAAAGGGAAGCTACCTGGTCCATACCCCGGCATCGGCATGAAAGGGTGCAGAGCCATGGGACTCAAAGTTCTCAGAGGCTTTACATCCAGGATAGCCGAAGTTCCACTGGGTGGCACGTAGGAAGTAGGGAAGCCATTGGAGCCTATGGCTTCCATTGAACTCCCAAAGAACTGAAGATTCACTAGGAAACCACTTCTGTTTTCTACCAAACTACTGTAAAGCTTCTCACAACACAACCAACAAAGACATCTGATTGCTCCAACTGGATTACAGACCAAGTAAGAAAATAAAGAGAAGCTCAAAGCTTACACAAATAAACCCAGAAACCACAGTTATGCCTACCGAACTACTGGAATCCCTCTTGGAAAAGACCCATTGAAAGGAAAACGTGATCAACAACTTGGATTTCACAACAGAGCAGGATACTCGAAACTATAGACAAGCTCATCCCTTACACAAACTATATGCACAATACGCATAATCTGTCTCAAAAAGCAGAAGGCGGAAAACGGCAACAAATTAGTAGGAAAACCGCCACGGATGTCAAGGACAGTACTAAAGAGTGACTATAGGAGCGGAAAAGAAGATGACAGCTGCATGTTAAAGGTGTGAATGATCTAATCAAAAGATGAAGAATGCAACAAGGTCGACTACAGGCCAGGAAGAGGGAGCTTTCGAAGAACTCCGTTGGCTCACCCTACAGAAAAGCACAAAAACAAACGAAAGAGATGCTGCCGTTAAGCTAAAAGTACACCAAAAACCCTAAAATCCATGGAGACAGCAATCAATCGCCAGAGATAATAGAACATGCCGAAGAATAGTTTAGCGAAAGTGAAAAATCTTTCAGAAAGTACCATATCAACATCAACAGGAACAAACCTAGAAAATCACAAAAAGAAACAAGTTGATTCAACCAAAGTTTGCGAACAACAAGGACCAAATTCAGAAACGTAAAACTCAGATGTTCAGCAAGAAAAGGCACGCCAGACGCCGAGAGAGAGAGAGAGATAGAGAGAGAGAGAGAGAGAGAGAGAGAGAGAGAGAGAGAGAGAGAGAGAGAGAGAGAGAGAGAGAGAGAGAGAGAGAGAGAGAGAATCGTTACCGAGGTGAGATCGAACTAAATGCTTCGTCGATCCGTCCGTCCTTCTACTGAAACTACAAATTTGGAAACAACAAATAGAGAAGAAGAAGAATCAACGGACGATGGTCTCCCTCTCTCATTCAGGGTTTCTCCGAGCACGGGAAGCGAGACGGAGAAGTTGAGAGAAAAATGAAGCGAAGCAAACCCAAAACCTCAGGGAAATCGTCGAGGTGTTGTAAGAGCGTTATGCGGGCCTACGAAGGCCGTTAATCTCAAGATGAACGGTCTCCAGCCATAACCCTTATCCGAGTTGCTCTTGCGCTTCTCACATGCCAGTCATTTTTATTAGATGAACGACGTGGAACACACTATTCATACACAACATACGGGCGTCCCTCACGAGATACCTGGTCTCTGGTGCAGGTTAAATTACTTGTTCTTACAATAACGTTAAATAGGTTTCTTTCAAGCCGATAAACAAATTGTCAGATAAAAAAAGAGGAGATGGAGGGACAGTAAAACAGTAACCTTAATTATTCTTTTATCGAAAAAATCGCAGTGGTTTTGTCGTAACGGCAGCAAATTTCGGCGATAAATATGCTCATGTAATATCGGAGATTCAAAGCCAAGGCCGAGTTGAAGGAATTCTAGACTTTGGATTGTCGTGACATTCCCTATGGGGATCGCTGATGCATCAGGTCAGAGTGCACGACACTCTCCCCTAAGAAGATTTCTCTGTTTTGTTTGAGTTAACATTCCTTTTCCAAAAGAATACTCATTTCATCCCCACGAACGAGTAGAGGTGTGACGGATTCCCAACCGGTGGCAGACCAGTCGGTAACAAGAAATGGTGCCGTGAACTCTCAAGACTGTTACAGGATGTGATCATTCTCGGCTCAGGTAACAGATAACGGTTGGACTGACCATCCAGTCCGTTACCTGAGGATAGACCCAGATCTAGTAATGGACAACCGTTACTGAAAAATCTGATAACGATCGTCCGTTACAGCTCCCAGACGAGGAAAGCCACAAGTGAATAAGCACGACGAATGAGGGAGTGTCTGCCTATAAAGGCAGGCACATACAAAACAAAGAAATACAGAAAACATAGAAAAAACTCATATGGTATTCGTCTGTGCAAGCCCTTGTGCGAGAACCTCGTGTCCTCACCCGCATCATTTCGCTGTATCTCAGAAATCGCCACAGAGGCCATCACCAGTTCCCTGAGAAACAAAGGAAAAACAGGTACTGGGCACTTCCCCTTCAGTGGTATCAAGGCCTGGTTCTTAGCAAAAAAAAAAAAAAAGAAGAGAGAAGGCGGTAGTCGGTAGAGACAGTAAAAGCAAAACCCAGAGACAGGCTCAGCCAAAAAGTCGAAGGCAAAACTCTGAGGCAGACCGAAACAGGCACGCCCAAAAGCCGAAAGCAATAGCTCGAGGGAAAATGCAGGCCGTCAATAGCCAAAAGGCAAAGGCAGGACGACAATAGCCAAAAGGCAAAGGCAGGCCGGCAATAGCCAAAAGGCAAAAACAGGCCGACAATAGCTAAAAGGCAAAGGCAAGCCGGTAATAACCAAAAGAAAAAGGCAGGCCGACAAAAGTCCGATGACAAAAACAGGACGGCAAAAAGCCTGAAGCCAAAGGCAGGTCGTACGAGCCGAAGCAAAGAAAGGTCAGCAAAAGAAGAAGCCAGGAACCCGCCGATAGCCGATGAACGGCCAAAGCGTCCCCTCTGGCCTCCTCTCTTCGACCCTCTCCCTCCCTGTTACTCTCTCTCTCTCTCTCAAAACATTCCAGAGAGGCTTCCTCATGTAAAACGCTTTTAAGCGTTCCTCTACGAAAAAAAAATCGAAAACAGCGGTTTCGGAAAACCGCCTCGGGGTTTGTGTCAAAAAAGACAAAAATGCCCCTATCCCTTTTCAAATATTATGTAGTTGCCATGGTAAAAAGACAGTTTTACCCTTTGGTTGTTTTTTAAATTTATTGAAGAATTGGGGGCTATCATTTTACTATTTTATCCAACCCGGTTTGAATAATTTCAGTTCTACCACTCATCCAAAAGACAAGTTTACTCCTGTTTTTTTAGAAAATTACAGATTCGCCCTAAGGGTTAAAATTATGATTTTAACCCCGATCAATTGTGAAATTTATAAGAATACCAAATAGTGATTTTACAAGTTTGTCCTTATGATTTTACAAAATTACAATAGATGACAAATAGATAACATTATAGATTTATCCCTTAGTATCCTTTTTAGGGGTTTAGAGGCAGAAAACCCCTTAGAATTTTTTTTTTCAAAAGATTATCTGCTACATATTTAACATGTCTCTTGCTATGTGTGCCTTTGTTTTTTGTTTCCTTTTAAACCGCTTGATTGTTATTTTTGCCAAACACTAAAAAATGAGTTCTAGGATATGTGTGTCCGAACTGGTAAAAACAGAAAAATTAAATGGTCTGAACTATCAGACATGGAAGAGAAGAATTCCGTTGGCTCTAATACTAGAAGATATAGAGTATGTCTTAAATGAAATAGTGGGTCCTCCACCGCAAGACGCAAGTCAGCAACAATTATAAATTATAAAACATTTCTAAAAGATAATACCATAGGAAGAACAATCATGTTAACCTACATGAAAGATGATTTGATTAGGGTCTTTGAAGAATATGAGACTGCGAAAGAGTTGTTTGACTCACTAACAGCTAAGTATGATACAACTACAAAATTATATGTGCAGTTGCTACTACAGAAATATAACTCATTCAGAATGAAAGAAGGAGAAAATGTAGTAGAGCATGTAAATCACATGCTAGTGATGGCTAGAGACTTAGCCGTAGCAAAATCAGTTATCCCCGAACCGATGCAGATATCAACCATACTGAAAACATGGTCACCACTGCCTTAAGATTAGGGCTTGAAATCAACCTTTCTGAATTGCTCCTAAAACTAGCAATAGAGCAAGAACATATGCTAAAAAACAAAAAGGATAAATTACTAGTGGTCCAAGATGAGTTAGCGTTTAGCTCCAAATCCAAGCAGAAAAAGAAACCAAATAAAAGGTTTGGAAAAAATAACAAGAAAGGCGGTTAAAGTTTTAGGAAATCGTAGGAAGCCGCTTCTCGGATGAAGTGTTTCAGTTGTGGAAAGATGTGACTTCAAAATGCTTGTATCTAGACCGCTCGGTGACAGGTTGGTGGATAGACTCGAGAGCCACAAGACACATCTCGACGATCAAAGAAGGGGCAATAAACCTTAAGGAATATCAACTCGGAGAACATCGCGTATATATGGGAAATAGTACATTCTTAGATGTTCTGGGTATTGGATCATTTAGGATATTTGTACAAGGCAAACCAATTGTACTGACCGGTGTGTTAATTGTGCCATCTATAAGGCGCAATCTGGTATCGGTCCCTGCCTCAGTTAAGAAGGGTTTTGAAGTTAGGTTTATACCTAATAAGGTGACTATGGGCAAACATGAGAGAATCTTGTTCTCAGGAGAATTTGATGTAGAACAAGGATTGTTCAAATTATTTGATAATGAAAGTCATCCATCTTCTTCTTATATTGAGAGTGCCTTTACTGTTGATGTGAATATGTGGCATAAACGCTTAAGGCATATAAGTCTAGAAAAGTTGAGAAAATTATCCAACTTTGACTTATTGCTTGGATTTGAGGAAAAGACTTTCAACAAGTGTGAAACTTGTATACAAGAAAAAATGACAAGGAAAGTTTTTTCTAAGGAAACAACAAGGACAACAACCCTATTAGAAATTATTCACACAGATTTATGTGGACCTTTTAGAGTAAAGACACATCGAGGAAAGGGTTACTTTATAATCTTTATCGATGATTACTCTAGATATATGTATATATATCTTTTGACACATCAATCAGAGGCACTTAATGCTTTCAAAGAATATAAGCAAGAAGTAGAAAATCAATTAGGGCATTTGATCAAAGTCATAAGATCAGACAGAGGAGGAGAGTATACCTCGACAGAATTCTTGGAATTTTGCAAACACTTTGGTATTGCTAAACAAAATACAATTCCCAAGACACCTCAGTAAAATGGTGTAGTTGAAAGATACAATAGAACCTTGCTGAACATGACAAGGTTTATATTGATTGATGCCTCTCTTCCAAGGGTATTTTGGAGAGAAGTAAATAGTACAATTGTTTACGTACTCAACAGAGTACCAAGTAAAGCTGTATTCACTACACTATATGAGATATGGTTTGGAAGAAAATCCAACCTAGGTCATCTCAGGAGGTGGGAATCAATTGCACATGTCAAGATCCTTGATCAGTCTAGAGATAAGCTAGACAACACGTCATTGAGATATATATATATATTCACTGGATATCCAAAAAGTTTAAAAGGATATCAATTTTATCATAAGGACCACAGACTCATTGAAAGCAGAGTTATTGAATTCTTAAAGGATACTAAGAATGACATCGTAGAAAACAATGAGGAATGTGTTGATGATTTGGTAGATATATACCAATCATCTTTTGAGCTCATAGAAGATCTTCCTAAAATTACTGATACCTTAAGTGGACATAAGAGGCTAAGAGTCACTCCATCCTACTTAAAGGATTATCACACTTATCTTGCACAAGAAGTGTGTAATTCGGTAGATTTGGATGAGTTGACTGATAACTTGACTTATCAACAAGTAATGAACTTATTGGAAGCAATTGGGAGAAAGCCATGGATGAGGAAATTGAATCCATTGAGAAAAACCAAGTCGGAAAATTGACTGATTTGCCAAAAGAAAGGAAAGCTATAGGCTATAAATGAGTTCTGAAAAAGAAATATAAGATCGATGGTACAATCGACAAGTTTAAAGCGAGGTTGGTTGCAAAGAGTTTTTCGCAAAAAGAGAGGATAGATTATGTTGAGACATATTCCCTAGTTGCGAAATTTGCATCCATACGGATAATCCTGGCAATATTTGCATACTATGATTTAGATTTACATCAGTTAGATGTAAAGACAACCTTTATAAATGGTGATTTAGAATAAATCATATACATGCAACAACTTGAAGGATTTGTGGTTGAAGGCTAAGAAGATAAAGTATATAGGTTGAAAAAATTCTTATATGGCCTAAAACAGTCACCTCACCAATGGTATTTGACTTTTCAAAATGCCATTGTAGAACTGAGGTTTGTGGCTAACAAACTTGAACACTGTGTATATGTCTGGAATAGTGGGAGCCACTTTGTCATCTTATCATTGTATGTATGTAGATGATATATTATTGACTGGAAATAAGAATAAGATGATTGTCAAAACGAAGTCATGGTTGAACTCCAAGTTCAAAATGAAGGATATGGCAGAAGCATCCTATATCCTGGGTATAAAGATCTCTCAAGACAGAGGATCTAGACTCTTATGCCTCAATCAGGAGATATATATAAAATATATCCTCAAGAAGTTCAAAATAGGTGAATTTAAGTTTGCAGATACACCTGTTGCAAAAGAGGTGAAATTAAGTAACGTTGATTGTCCTGATGAAGGAGATGATAAGCCTAATGTTCCTTATGCACAAGTTGTTGGCAGCTTGATATATGATATGTTGTGTACAAGGCCTGATATCAGCTTCGCTGTTGGTCTTGTCAGTAGATATCAAAGTAATCTAGGTTGACAACATTGGGTAGCTGTGAAAAGGATTCTAAGATATCTAAAAGGAATAAAGGACTTGAAACTATGTTTTCAAGTAGATGAACTGAAAGTGATAGGATACTCAGATGCTGACTTTGTTGGGAGCAAAGATGACAACAAATCAACCTCAGGACAAATATTCTTATTTGGAGGTGGTGTTTTCTTGGGCATGCAAGAAATAGGGCTGTGTAGCGTTGCATACACAAGAAGCTGAGTATGTTGCTTGCTGTATGGTTGCAACAAGTATTGTCTGGATAAGCCGCTTCATACGAGGTTTGAAGCTTAAGATAACAGATGAGCCAATGGTTATCTATTGTGATAACAACGCAGTAATTACTCTTATTAAGAGTGGAGCAGATTGCTCGAAAAGTAAGCATATAATGGTAAAATACCACTATATTCATGACATGGTTATGAGAAAGAAAATATCCATTTCATACATGCCAACGGAAGACATGTTGGCAGACCCCTTAACAAAAGGCATAACAGAGAAACTCTTCTCAAAACATGTTAGAAACATGGGTTTGAGATATGTTTGATTGTTGTATAGGTAAATAACCATACAATGGATATACATTGTTGTATAGGTAAATAACCATACAACGGATGATTTGTTGTGTAGGAAAATAACCACACAACAAGTTTTGATTGTAATAGTAATCAGGAATCAACATAACAAAGGAAAACTCCTAAAAAGTGGGAGGAAAACCAGTATGTCGATACACTGCTCGAATAAGTGGGAGATGTTACAGGATGTGGCCATTCTCGGCTCAGGTAACGGCTGGACTGGCCATCCAATCCGTTACCTGAGGATAGACTCAAATCTAATAACAGACGGCCGTTACCGGAAAATCTGGTAACGATCGTCCGTTACAGCTCCCAAATGAAGGAAGTCACAGGTGGATAAGCATGACGAATGGGGGAGTGCTTGCCTATAAAGGCAAGCACATACAGAACAGAGAAATACAGAAAACACAGAAAAAACTCATACGATATTCGTCTGTGCAAGCCCCTGTGCGGGAACCTCGTGTCCTCACCCACATCATTCCACTGCATTTCAGAAGTCGTCACAGAGGCCATCACCGGTTCTCTGCGAGAAACAAAGGAAAATCAGGTACTGGGCACTTCCCCTTCAAAGACGAGTACGGCTTATGATTTTGAGTAGAAGAACATGGGCAGGTTTCGAGATTTCACCTGGTCAAATCCGAATAGATCGTATCCAAGCTAGTAAAGATTAACAATTCCAATCATGTAATATCCCAACTAAATATAGTTTAGGAGACTAAGTTTATAAGTATACTTTGTAGAATGTTGTGTGGCATACACAAGATAAAAATGAAAGAGACACACCAAATGTGATTTAGGTATTTGAAAAAGGTGGTGAAATGAAGCACATGCTAAAGGTGTAAGAATTAGAGCATAAATGAAGAAAATCTCAAAAGAATTTGAAGGGAATGATACAATGTCTTACTTTTTAAGCTTAATGTCAATATGACATGAGAAAAAGCACGAATGAAAATAAGAACTTGCACAACCAGTCTTGGCTAGGGTTGTAGGCAGTGATTGAGGCCGACGATTCTGGGAGAAATCTGGCGATGGAGAAAGAGGGAAAAGAATAGTGGTTGTTGTAAGCAGGGCGGAGCGGGTTGATTGACTTTTCCAGGACTTGTATTTATTTGCTAGAGAGAAGCAATGGCAGCGATACGCATGGGAGATGTCCGCACGGTATGGGAGATCTTCGAGGGTCACCATTGATGTTGCACAGAGATGAAGACAGGCTTCCTTCTTCATGGCAACTCCAATTGGGTGAGGGGCATTTTTCAGGAGCAATGTGCCATCCTAGTGTTTGTGATTTTGGCTGAATGAATGGTGGAGACAACAAGCTTCTATTTCAGGAATTCTTCTAGACACTAGCAACCCACAAGTCATATCCACAACGTTGGTTTGGATTCAATGGTGCATGAGCATCATTGTTGTCACCGATTTGATCCTCCTCAATAAGGATTTTGAGTTTTGCCAACTTCATGTAGAAGTGCATCGGGTGAAAACCATTGTAGATATAGCATGACCTTTACCTCGTGCGGGGTTCTGCTTATCCACACATATAGCATTGGCTGTGTGGAGCTTTCATAAATTTAGTTGTGATGTTTAGACTGTTGGGACATTTTGATCAAAGGCATATGTAGGAGGAACAAATAGGCACCATAGTCGTCGCTTTGTCAGCACTATGATGTTGTTAACTATCAAAACATTAATTATGTTGATATGTGTATGTGGACTTTAATGAGATATGTTAAGTGGAGTATTTGTTCAGATTTGTTGTGATCCTTAACAAAGTTTTTATATGCAGCATAAGCAATACACTGTAGTATATAGACTGAGGATATCTATATATTTTTCTAATATCTTAATCAAGAGTTATACAAGCTTAATCCATGTCAATAAATACATGGTATGTCTTTGTAAGACACTAATAGTAATAATTAGAGTAAAAAACCAAAATTCGAGTTCAATTATATGTGAAAATATAAATACCATAATTACAAGGTAATAAAGAATAAAAAATACATTCAAAACACCATACCATCCACGAAGGATTTATAAAAAGTGATATGAGACCACGGTAAAGAGAGACAATATATTATTGTTTGATCAAACAATTTATAAATTATCTCTTAACAATGCAATATACTTATGTTATCACAAATATGATTACTTCTACATGTTTTGATGCAACTACTTCCAACAAACCATAAGCTATAAAGTATCATTAAATAGATTATAATTACATACAAAATGAAATCACCATCAATAATATTTAGAGGAAAATCATAGCTTATTTGTATGTGATAATGTAAATGTTCATAATTCTGAGGTAGTAAATTGAATAAAAATGCATTTAGTATACTAGATCGTTCACAAAGGATTTGCAGAGTTACTAAGTACTAAGACACATAGAGACAATACATTATCATCCATTCTAACAATTCAAAAATAGTTCCTTAATATTTGACAAAAAGAGACAATTACACACCATGATAATTGACAAAATGTATGGTTTACTTTTAACAAAAACTTTGAGGAATGTTGGGGATAGGCTAAGAAATTTAATTAATACATAATAAAATCTTAATTTCATATACCAACAAAAAAAACTAGTGGTATTTCATACTTGGGAGGAAGGAGAGTTGGAACAAAGGAGTAGTATGATAGTAGAGGTAAGGGTAATTCTCTTTTATTTAAATATGGTGAAGGTGTCCAAAGTAAAGAGTTAAAAAGTGAGTTGAAATCGAGACTGAATATTGTGACATTAAAGAGGGCTTGAGTCGGGGTTAGCAATAGAGATGTCAGAGAGAGAAAGTTTGAGTTAAGAATGGCAATGACAATGCCATAGGAAGGGCCTGAGTCGAGACATGCGATGGTAATGCTAGGGTGAGAGCATAACTACGGATTGACAATAGTGATGCCACAGAGAGTTTGGGTCAAGACAGACAATTGTGATGTCAAAGAGAGAGTTTGGGTTGAGACAAGAGATGGCAATGTGTGTGTGAGAGAGAGACAGTTGGAGTTCATTGAGCCTTAGTAGATCTAGATTAGTAATAATTGCATTTGGATTGACATTCATATAAGTTTTTTTAAAGGAACAATTTTCTCTATGGATCCTTTATCTTAATCCGCCAATGTTGTCTTTCCTGACATTCCCGAGTAACACCATCAATGCTTTTATATTGACAGATAACATAATTCTTTGGGTACTATCTTTGTATATATATGAGATGCTAGACTTCTCTTGACAATCTAGATCATCCATCTTTGTGATCAAATCGTCCAAATTCAAATAGAAAAGATAAATCCACAAAGCATACTTTCTACTTTTTAAAAAAAATTACTTTCGCATTTTCTTATTTGAATCAGGATCCAAATAGTCAACAAGACTCCCACGTGAATGACAATGTAGCATCTCTCTCGCACACTCTCTCTATATAGAGAGTCCTAAATGTATAATATCTTGTGGTGTATAATCTTGCATAAACATCGCTAAAAGTTCAATCTATGTAGTCGATGATAGAGATTTGAATTACTTTATATTTAATATAAATGGTACGTTAAATGTAAAGTACAAAATTATAACCGTATTTTTAATTCAAATCTCCACCATTTTAAATTTAAACCTCACGAGAAGACCTTATGAATTTAGGGATATATATACAATATGTGTGTGCGTGCATGTGTGAAAGTCCATCTGCCAAGGTGGCTACTTTTTTTTGGTGAGACGAAAGATAAAAACGTGTTAATGATTTTCATCTAGATTCATTGATCCTAGTCAATTCGATGTTGATTGTTGGACCATCCAACATTTCTTAAAATCTCTTTTTTATCAGCATGTATGCATAATAAGGTTATTTTTATATTTTTCAGACATTTTATAACTTTTAAATGTATATTTATGCCTTTCAAAAGCAAAAGAGAATGCATAAATATACGTCTTTGAAAATCTCTTACTTTCATACATACATACACACAATATATATATATATATATATATGTGTGTGTGTGTGTGTGTGTGTGTGTGTGCAAAGAAAAAGGAAATCCTAAATGCATAATATCTTTTGGTACATAATCTTAGATATTCATTTCCAAAAGTTCGATCTACAAAGTTAATCATGGAGATTTTAATTACCTTACATTTAATATAAATGATGCATTAAATATAATATAAAGTACAAAATACAACAATATTATGAATTCAAATTTTATGAGAAGATATTATATATATATATATATAAATGAAAGTCCATCAATACTGCAAAGCTAGTTGCTAGTTTGCTTGGGTGAGATGAAAGATAAAACCATGGGAATGATTTATATCTAGATTCATTGATCCTAATCAGGTATAAGGATAGTATTAAACGGTTGGACCATCTAACATTCATTAAATCTCTTTTTTTATCAACATGTATGCATAATAATTTTTTTATTTTATATTTTTCAGATATTTTATAAGTTTTTAAATGTACAGATATGATTATCAAAGATGCATTAATACATCTTCTCTTTATTTATATATGTATATATATAAACTAAGTTATACTCAATGATTTTCGTAATCATGTAAAGTAGTGGGGCCCACTTCATTTATTGTAAGGGCCCCATCGTATTTGTACCAATTGAGTCCGAACTCATTGCATCTACATGCAATTTCCAATACGTTGATTCCTACCTATGGTAGGCTCCATTGCATTCATATACAGGAATGCTAGTCTGTTAGATACATCCAACCCGTGGATTCCTACTTATAGAAAGCCAAAGAGATCATCCATGTACTTTTTTCCTTCGTAAGAGTGCGAAACCCGTCATATTCAAAGCGGAAATTCCGTAATCCTGTCTCTTCCTCTTGAGGGCATAGCCTATTTGGTTTTGAGACTCATCATCTTCAAAGAAATAATTCAATTTTGAAATCTCTTTTTCTTTCTCTTGAGAGAAGAACAGTAGACATTCATTTCCTTCCTTGGCGGTGGAGATAATGGTGGTCCGCGTTGCCATCCTTGTACTTGCAGTAGCAGCAGCAATGGTGGCTCACAATGTCAACGCTAATAATATTCCTATAGGCATATGCGGAAGACCAGGAACCCATCACCGCCTTCAAACAGAGTGTAAGCACCGTCTTTCGCTCCCTTGTCGTCAATACATCTCTAACTGGTTTTGCTACGGCCACTTCCGACCACGTCCCCGATCGGGTCTACGGCCTGGCGATGTGCTTAGGCGACGCTCCGGCCGACGAGTGCAAACAGTGCATCTTGAATTCACTCTCGGAATCTTCCTTGTGAGTCGTCCGTCATGTGGTACGAAAGCTGCATGGTGCGCTACTCGGCCTTCAACATCATCGGTGTCGTGGACACCCCAGTGGCGTCCGCGTCTAGCGAGGACAAAGTGTCGGACCCAGTCGCTCCTCGACAACTTGACTTCGATAGCCACGGCAAATCGATCCGGCTGGAGGATGTTTACTTACGGGGACGTGCCGTTTCAGGGCGATCTGACGATACACGGGTTGGTGCAGTGCACAAGAGACCTTTCCCTGAGTGATTGATTGCAAGGCGTGTTTGGGGAACCTCACATCAGAGCCACAGACAGATAAATGTTGCAGCGGGAGACCGGACGTCTTTATGAGCACGGGAAGCTGCATTATCATATAAAGAGTGCCGCAGCTGCCTCCATCAAACTCAACTTCTGCAGCCATAAGTGAACTGTGTTTGAATTAATGGATATTAGAGGTCCCCTAGAATCAAGGCCAACAAAATATAATTCTTGATTTTTTTCTTATTAAAATTTTATTTCATGAAAATTACCATGACTTCCCACGGATATAAGATTTGTATCCCTAGCTTCCTGACATTGATATGCATATTGTTATTGGCTATTTGATTATTCTGCTAATTACATTTGATACATGAAGGTAACACAACATCTAACGTTGTTGAACTTGTGTTTGTTTCCAGCAAGAAGCACCAACCCGTTCAGAAAGACTCTTCTTATTATCATCACCTCAAGCATCGCAGCTGTTGCTTTACATCTCTGACTTCTTCTCTCGTCGTTGTGTCATATGTTGAATTTCGTTGTACCATCAGAACCTTGTAAACATTTCTTTGAGTTAATGGATGGACACAAGCAACGCTTTTTAACATGTGTTGTGTACATGATTACAACAACAACAACAACTAAGCCTTTTCCTATACTAGACGGGTCGGCTACATGGATTCTTTGTTTCCACTATAGTGTATGTTAGCAGTTAACTCACAATAAGGTAGATCATTCTTTATTGTTTCTTTCCAACACTTTTGTGGTCGTCTTTTACCTCTTTTAATACTTTTCAAATTTAGTTTTTCTAACCTTCTTAAAGGTTCTTCTTTTGATCTTCTTTCTTTATGTCCAAACCATCTTAAACCATATTCTCTCATTTTATCCTTTATTGGTGTCACTCCTAATTTGTTTCTAATAACCTCATTATGTATACGGTCTTTCCTTGTATGACTACTCATCCATCTCAACATCTTCATTTCTGTCACACACATCTTTTGTACATGTTGATGATTAACTGCCCAACACTCAGAACCATAAAATATGGCAGGCCTAATTGCTGCTCTATAATATTTACCTTTTAACTTTAATGGTATTTTCTTATCACAAAGAATACCTGATGCTCCTCTCCATTTTAACCAACCAGCATTAATTCTATGTGTAACATCTCCATCAGTTCTTCCATCACTTTGAAAAATTGACCCTAGTTATTTAAAACTTTTCTTTTGGGGAATGCAATGTGTGCCAATTTTAATTTCTATGTCCTCTGAAGTAGTCAAATGATCAAACTTACATTCCATATATTCTGTCTTTGTTCTACTAAGTCGGAGGCCTTTGCTTTCTAATGTTTCTCTCCATAGTTCCAATTTTCTATTAACTTTTTCCTTAGACTCCTCCACTAATACAATGTCATCTGCAAATAACATACACCAAGGTACTTCATCTTGAATATGTTTTGTTAACTCATCCATCACCATTATAAATAAGTATGGACTTAAAGTTAATCCTTGATGTAACCCAATATTAACTTCAAAGAAGTCTGTCATTCCTTCATGAGTCCTCACACATGTTTTTGCACCATTATACATGTCTCTTATAAGGTTAATATATGTTAATGGGGGTACCTCTTTTTCTAAAGTTCTCCAAAGAACCTCCCTCGGTACCCTATCATAAGCTTTTTCTAGATCAATAAATATCATGTGAAGGTCTTTCTTTTTTGCTCTAAAATGTTCCATAAGACGTCTCAAAAGGTGAATCGCTTCAATAGTAGATCTGCAATCCAAATTGGTTCTCTGTTGTACTTAATACTTGTCTTAACCTACGTTCGATAATTCTTTCCCACAATTTCATAGTATGGCTCATTAACTTGATACCTCGATAATTTGCACAATTTTGAATGTCTCCCTTGTTCTTATATATGGGTATAAGTGTACTTGCTCTCCATTCCTTGAGCATCTTTTGGTTTTTCCATATTTCATTAAATAGTCTTGTGAGCCAAGTGATTACTATTTCTCCTAGTATTTTCCAAACTTCTATAGGAATATTATCCGGTCCTACCGATTTACCAATGTTTAATAACCTCTTTGACTTCATTCTTTTGAATACGTCGGTAGGTTTATCTACTTTTCTGATTTGGCTAACTCTCCTAAGCTAATACTAACGTCTTTATTTTTATTAAATAGATTATAAAAAAAGTTTTTCCATCTATTTCTTATATCATCATTTGTCACTAGAATTTTTTCATCCTCGTCTTTTATGCATCTAACATAATTAAGATCTTTAGTTTTCTTATCTCTAACCCTAACTATCCTAAAAATATCTCTTTCACCCTCTTTTGAGTTGAGTTTTTTTATATAAGTCCTCCCAAATTTCAGCTTTTGTTTCACTCACGACCTTTTTCGCTTTCTTCTTTGCTTTCCTATAAGCCCCTAAAGTTTCACTAGTTTTTTTAGCATTGTAATTTGTAACATGCTCTCTTTGCCTTGATTTTATTTTGTACTACTTCACTCCACCACCAAGCTTCTTTTTGTGCTGGTACACCTCCCTTAGATACTCCTAACACATTGTAGACGTGATTTTATTTCAAATTGTGGGATTCAAAATCAAACCCTTGAACTACGTCGGGTTGCGCGAGCGTGCCAGTTAGTTTATCAAAACTAACAAATTCTGATTTTCTGACTTCTAAGAACGATTGTGGACAAGTGAGATCTTTTCGACTTAGGCCTTCTTGAACCGGCGCTCAAGGGTTAGCCTAGACGCTTGAAATTTGTTTGAATCCGTTAATTCGAGAAAGGAAAAACCAGATTTTCCAAAGTTTCAGATTTGTGTTTAAGTTCTTGATTTCTGAAAATTTTCAGATTCTGAAAGTTGCAGAATCTGTTCAGTTCCAAAGACCTGTTCTCCAAATTTTTTTAAAATACTTCTGATTCTCCAAAAATTCTAAAACTTTTATAGAATAGAGACACGTGATGTTTAGAATCAGAATATATTTTTATTTTATAATTTAGTTCTTTATTTTCTGATAATTAAATAAAGAATCAGAAACTGTTATAAAATTCGGAACAGTCCTGTTTTTGTGAATCAGAAGCTCAGAAAAACAGCAATATCTCATCACTCAGTCATCCAATTTCGATAAAATTTATTGTGTTAGAAAGATACGGATGTTAGGTTTCCAAAGAATCAAATTTCATCCAATTTCATTCAGTGGTTGAAGAGATATGGGCAAAAGAACAGAGGTCTGTTACTGAATGTTCTGTTTCTGTAAAACGCAATTTGGATTTTGTATAAACTTCACGGATCTAATTGGCTAGGCAACAGTTCATAAAAATTCCTCAAAATTTTATCTAAGAACGTCTGATATGTCTAGATTATTCATGCAAAATTTCGAAGCAATTAGCTTATCCGTTTGTCTATAAAAATTCCGTGATCAGACGTGTGTGCACAGACAGTTTCAGAAACCAAGTTTGCAGAAAATTTCAGAAAGTTCCTAACGTGATTCTAGAACGAAATTCAACCTGTATCAGTCCTAATGATGCATGGAAATCATCTAAACATGGATTTTAATTCCGTTCATGAAGGAATCATGCATGTTTGTATCGATATAAATGAAGAACATGGGCTCAAGGCCTTGATTCATGTACAAATTTCCAGAATCTGTGCTTTTTCAAATTCTCATGAATTAAAACCAATTTGTGCAAGAATTCCAACCTGTGTGAGTGAGAGGGGACGTAGGAGCACTTCGTCGGACGATCGTCGGACGTCGGAACCAGGCCGGACTTCCTTCTTCTCCTTCTTCTCTTCCTTTCTCTATTTCTCTGAGTTTTCGGACTGAATGTTCCTCTCTTTTTTTTTTGGTTCCCTCTTGATGCTCGTTGGTTGATCGTCGCTGGTTGATGATCGCTGATTGATGCCTTCTGCAGGACCTGGGAGAGCCCTTTTATAGGCTCACGGATACCTGCTTGCTGTGATTTGGATAGGCCTGAACTTAGTTGTTTTGATAGGATCGATTTGCTACCTGATATCATCCGATTTGGAACGTGATCTTCACAGGATCTTCTTTTGATTTTATCTGTGTTGGATAAGCCTTGAGTACTGCCTGATCTGATAAGCCTGATTTTCTGTATTTGGTTCCATCTGAGTTGATGAACATTATCTGTAGAATTGAGTTTTTGAGCGTTATCTGTAATCCGTTTTGATAGCATGTTTTGCTGCAGGTTTGTTGAAGTTGTTGAGGTAGTGGATAGGAACACAGCTAGGGGTCGTTGAAGACTTTACGCCTCATGATGCCTTGATTTAAGATAACGTATTGGATGCTATCTGGTGAGGCACAGAAGAAACGTACCTGTTTGTGCAGATGGCGGCTCGATATTTTGTGGTTCAACCGCTTCCTTCTGTCTTTGAGTAGTTGCTCCTCTTGTTGATGAAAATCGGGAGAGGCCTTGTATTAGGAGGCAAGTCAACAAGTTCGTATTCCATTGTTTTTTTTGGTGTAGCTCACTATGATCCGTAATACCGTTAGCTTTTTCATTATTTACAAGAGAGCCTTTAGTTGGATGCTGTCTATCAATAAATCAGTAGTAACGTTATCCATAGAGCTTGCACAGCAGGTATAACATCTTTATCTTCATCTGAATCTGAGTCACTTTCTGAACTACTGCTGCTCCTAATTCTATCATGTTGATAATGAGTCTGGTATCTTGAACAGGGATTGATCGTGCTCCTCAACAACGGAATATGCTCTTTGTGAGCATCTGCAGGACTATCGAGTCACCACCACCTTGCTAACATCAGCAAGTGTTTTCTTGCCTTCCCCAGAACACTAAGTATAGTTATGTAGAAATTCAAACCAAGTCCCGCTCATAAACATTTCAATTCTTTTCAAAGGGGCTCAACGCTTCTCGCCTTGATCAATCATACATACCAGATTGATACCAGCTCGATGAACTCTCAAAATATAACAACTAAGATCATAAAAGAAGTCCAAGACATGAATATAACAATCATTTTACTGCATTCACAGCATAGCAAAATCTTGAGCTTTTGATACTAACTGTTCCACTCCTATTCGCACACAGAAATTGTTGAGATACTATGCTTTAACTACAGCATCCCATCCCAGTTGGAAGTTTATTCCCAGCATGTTACTTTAAACAAAGATATCAAAGGTCCCCCTTGCAGCAGGAAAGAGTGCCCATTGACAACATCTCGAACAGCAGACAAGTGTTTCATTAGTTCACATGATAGTTGATACTGTTCCACCCTTTCCACTTCAGTTATACAGTTTGATCCTGATGACAACTTAGCATTTTAAACAACCGAACATTGATCAAACAATCCCCCATTATCTGCGCATCTGCTGTGAAAGTAATTATGTTCATGCCTACCTATTATGAAATTGTTAAGTAAGGCCCATGTTACGTTTTCGAAAACCAACTTTCATGCTTGCTGGATTTCCTCCATGAGTGTTGGAACATTAACCTTATTTTCAACACCAAATTAACATGAGAGCAACAGGTGATAATGTAAAGCTGATGCATATAAGTACACCAATTGCCTTCTTTTAGGAACCAAACATAACATGGATATGTTATCAAATGCATTCGATACCAAACTTTTCTCTTCGGAAGCCATTGTTCTTGCATCAATCTTTTCTTTCTTTTGATAATACCGACCTTACCCTCTAGAAATTGATTTCTTTCTAAATGTGAGCTTTTCTTTCTAGGAAGCTCACTTTTCCTTTTTAATGCCCGTTTTCCCTTTCTGGGCGTCTACCGTCCTTTTCAGGTGTCAACTTGTCTTTTTGATACCTGTATCTTTTCAAAGGGCAAGCTTTCAACATACTTTTTGTCATAAATCTTTTAAGAAAATGAAATCCAGTTTTTTCATGCTGGGGGCAAAATCATCATTTTTCCCAATTTTGTCAAAATTCAAAATTTTCAGAACGGAAAGCATTCTTTCATCATTTTAAAGCTTTCATAAAATTTTGGTACCAAAACAAACTCGTTTAGTGCCTTTTTCCTTCAAAAACCCCAAAATTGCTAAAATAACCACTTTCCTAAAAAGGTAAGAATTTTAAAAGAAAATTTTGGGTGTCTACACACATCTTTTGCCACTTTCCTAATATGTATAGCCATATTATTCCACATATCACAGGGTGTACAAACATAATTCCAAACATATCCTTGAAGGACTTTCTGTTTAAATATATCTTCTTTCTCGCTTTTGAGGTTCCACCATTTAGTCCGAATAGCTCGATGCACTCTTTTTTTATTTGTAAATCTATAACTAAAAGTCGATGTTGGGTGGTTAAGTTTTCTCCTGAAATTACCTTGCAATCTTTACAACACGCTCTATCTTTTTTTCTACAAATAAAGTAATCAATTTGTGTTTGTGATAAGCCACTCTTATAAGTAATTAAATGTTCATCTCATTTTTTGAAGATTGTATTAACTATAAAGAGATCAAATGCCATAGCAAAATTTAAAATCTCCCTACCTTCCTCATTTATATCCCCAAAACCAAAGTTTCCATGAATCCCTTGATACCCTAATGCCTCTTTACCAATATGTCCATTTAAGTCTCCTCCTAAACAAATCATCTTCCTTTGTGGAATCTTTTGAATCACCTTATCTAACACTTTCCAAAAAGTTGTCCTTATACTATCTTCTAGTCTTACTTGGGGAGCGTAAGCACAAACTATATTTAAAACTTTTGCTCCTAACACTAATTTCAACGTCATGATTCGGTCACCATATAGTTGTATGTCTACTACACTGTTCTTTAAATCTTTATTTATAATAATACCAACTCCGTTTCGAGCCTTTTCTTTAGCTGAGTACCATAATTTAAAACTTGTATCCTCTATCTCCTTTGCTTTTTCTCCAACCCATTTTGTCTCTTGTAAACAAAGAATATAAATCTTTCTCCGAATCATAGTATCTACCACCTCCATTAGCTTACCCGATAATGTTCCGATATTACAAGAACCAATACGAATCTTATTATCTTGGACTAACTTCCTTACCCCCCACATCCGTCTATAATAAAAATGTGGAGACCCTCTCTGAAAAATTTTCAATACATTCGGGTGACAATGTAGCGGGATTATCTTCTTTACCCACACCCGTCCATGATGTGGGAACCCCCTCTGCAATTGATTCACCATATTCGGGTGAAAATGTAGTGGCCCTTGCTTACTTATTACTGCATTCGGGCTCTACAACACGTCGCTAGGCGGAGACGCCCCAAAGTAATACTCATAATTTTTGTAATCCATGTTCTAAAAATCCAACGAAGTTTTACGCTGGCTGTCGAAAACCTAACACAACCCTCCTTCTTTATTCGGGCTTGGGATCGGCAATGCAAGGGTGATCCCTTACATGGGTGGAGTTGTTTCGCTTACGTGATTGATTACCAAATTAAGATCGTCATGTTGGTCCTTGCTCCATTGGTGTTATTCAAATTCTGTAACGACCTACAAAATTCATTCGATGTGGATATGGGATTATTTCATTTGATGTGGATATGGGATTAGTTCATGCTACATAACCGAATTTTATGAACCGTTCATTAACTTAATCAAATAAAAAATTAAGTTCATATTATTTGTTTAAGTATAAATCAAAATCCAAACACTCGGTGGTACAAATAAAAGAGAACTATTTTTTAACAAAAAAAGTCAAACCACATAAAACATATCAAATCTTACCATTTCGCAACACAAAATCAAGGTCTTATGATTTGATCCTCTCAACGCCTTTACTAACGAAGTCATATAATATTAAATAAAATGCAATGTTCTAAATGTCGTATCAGACCTTGTATCTCATGGGGCATCAATACATGTGAACTTTAAATTAATTTTTTTGAAAAACATTAATTTTTTTTAAAAACATGATTTTTTTGTAATATGCACCATACCAAGAAATAATGAATTCAATGTCAAAACAAACTAAATCACATGTATACATCACTCTTGGCCTCATTTTTAAACTTAGGATGGATGACTATTAATGAATGTTGAATACATATGAGATTTTTTAAGAGAAAGAAGCTGGTCTTGAAGACAAAAAGGGATAGATATGCAAGAAAAACCCAAAAAACTGACTTAGAGGAGTCTAAACGTATCTAAATTTTGACTTTTTTAAAAAATATGAATTTTGCTATAGGTACCTAAATTTGATTGATTTATGTACCAATACATCTATCACAAAATAAATGTTGGGAAGTAAGGTTTGTCTCTAGTAAGGTAACTATGGGGAAGCATCAAATGATAACTTTCTCTAGACTGTTTGATGTTGAACATGAATTGTTCAAATTAAATATCAATGAAAATGATGGTTCTTCTGTTTATATTGATTGCACCTTTAAAGTTAATGTGAATGCATGGTATAAATGCCTAGCACATATAAGTTAGAAAAAGTTAGAGGAAAATTATCCAACTTTGACTTGTTGCATGATTTTTAGGAAAACACTTTTAGTAAGTGTGAAGCATGTATATAAGGTAAAATGACAAGAAAAATATTTCTCAAAGACATAACTATCGTTATATATAAAAATAATGTATACCAGAAGGATACATTATTAGAGGCCAAGAGAATAAAGTATATAGGTTGAAAAAATCTCTATATAGCCTTAAACAATCACCTCGTTATTGGTATTTGACTTTTCAAAATGTCATTATTAAATTTGAATTTGTGAATAATAAACTTGACCATTGTGTATATGTTTGGAATAGTGGGAGCCAGTTTGTCGTTCTATCGTTATATGTAAATGACATATTGTTGACTAGGAATGAAAATAAGATGATTGTCAAAATTAAGTCATGGTTTAACTTAAGGTTCAAAATGATGGATATGAGAGGGACATCTTATATTTTGGAAATAAAGATTTTTCGAGATACAGAATTTAAACTCTTATGCCTAAGTCAACAAAGATATATATATATTATATCCTCTAGAAATTTAAAATGGGTGAATGCAAGCCTGTAATTACACCCGTTATGAAAGATGTCAAATTGAGAAAGGTTGATTGTCTCAGTGAGGGAGATAATAAGTCTAATGTTCCTTATGTACAAGTTGTTGGTAGCTTTATGTATGCTATGATGTTACTAGACATGATATCAGGTTCATTATTAATCTTGTAAAGTAGATATCAAAGCAATTCAAGTTGGCAGCATTGGATAGTTGTAAAAAGAATTTTAATATATCTTAAAGGAACAAAAGACTTGAAACTGTGCTTTCAATCAAATGAACTAAAAGTGGTAAAATACTCAGATGTGGACTTTGCTGGAAGTAAAGATGGCAACAAATCAATCTTTGGACAAATATTTTTATTTGGAGGTGGAGTTGTTTCTTGGGCTTACAAGAAGTTGAGTATGTTGGTTGTTATATGGCTACAACGAATACCATTTGAATAAGACACTTCATACATGTTTTGAAGTTGTATATAGCCAATGAGCCAATTGTCATTTATTGTGATAATAATGCATCAATTACTCTGATTAAGAGTGGAACTGATAGCTCCCGAAACAAGCATTTAATTATAAATACCACTATGTTCATGATATGGTTAAGAAAATGAGATATCTATATCATATATGCCAACTAATGATATGTCGGTTGACAACTTGACCAAAGGCATAATAGTAAATCTTTTCTCAAAGCATGTTGCAAATATGGGGTTTGAGATTTGTTTAATTGTATTAAATTACACAATAATAATTGTTGTGTAGGAAAAATGTGTTGTATATGAAAAACCAAACAATATGTATCGATTGCAATTACACTTTTAATCATAGCAGGCATACTATGCCAAGGGCATCTTTTAACTTTTTGAAGATGTTCAATAATTTTTTTTCCCTTGTTGTGAATTCAATGCATTTTTTGATGAAAAATAATCATTTGACAAAGTTTCTCTTGAATAAAAGAACTCACGAGTGGAAGGGTGTCACTAAGACCTTGTTGTGGAAGAGAGTTGGATGCTTAACTCTGTAGACCTGATTGGTTAAACCCAAACCTCGAAGGATAATTGAACCAGCCCCCATATGGGTCCAGTTTCATGATGGTTCTGGTTCTGATTCAGTTTGGTCCCAATTTAATAGAAAAAAAGCTTCATCCAACCGATGTCAGGTTTTGGATCCACAATCAATTTGAGGTCTGAACCTCAGTTCCAAACTGTTGGTTTATGTTCAGGTTCTGGTTATGATTCCTTGTTAAGGCGGAACATAAACCAAGCCGGGGAGGAGAGTGGGGTGGTGTCTGGTCATGGTTCTGGCTCGGGTTTCAGTTTCCGCTGGTTCAGGTCCAGTTCGACCTGCCAGGCCATGTTAAAACCGGCAACTTATAGTTATATATGTGAGTGCATGCTGGTGCTGGTAAAATTGAATGGTATAGGATGTGCATGCGTGCTTCACTATGTTTGTGCAACTGTGTGAATGGGTAGGCTTTGATATTTGTTCTTGTATGAGTGTACATGTAGGATGGGAACGTGGATGCTGCTATATACTTATTTGTCTGGGAGCCTATGTAAGGGAAAGTTGGGATGAATGGGAAGTTATTGATGATTGCACCCGATTTACTGTGATATAGGTTGAAGTGAAAGTTATTATGCCGGTATTTCATATGTTTGTTCATACATAATTTCAGTTACCCATTAAGATTATTTATACCGATAATGGAGGAGAATTTATGTCACATCACCTGCATGCATTTTTTTTGAAATATAAAATACTGCATTAGACTTCTTAACCTAATACTCCTCTCGTTATATATTTGAAGTTGTAAGAACACTGTTGATATCATATGATGTCCCTAAGTACAACTAGGGAGTTATCCTAACTCCCATATACTTGATAAATTGTATGCCAAGTATGGTACTAGGGGAGTACTCCATTTCATTCCATGTGTCCTAGTCAAAAACAATTTCATATACCCTTAAGAGTGGTTGAGAATATTTGCTTTATATATATATGAGAACTTAGGAGATAAATTGGATGTCAGGGTAGTTAAATGCATTTTTCTGAGATACTCACTCATCCAAAAGAGTTATAAATGTTATGACACAATAAAAAAAAAGGACTTACTTCACGATGGATGTGACATTTCTGAGGAGATTTCTTTTTATATTACAAAGAATAATGATTTATCAAACATATAATCTACAGTGGTTCTGCCTATCTCACCTATAAAAGACCAAGTACGATGAAGACGAAGAGAAAGAGATTATACAAAAAGAACTAACTGCGGAAAATGTCTTGAAAACATACTCAAGAGGAAATAGACAAGTTATAAGGTACGTAATAGATGTGTCTGGATATGGTTGGTTCCAATGACCTTGGAACCGATCCGGCCTGGTGCTTGTTTAGGTTACAATTCTAGAACCACCGGTTCAGGTTTGAGGCTTAAACCGTCGAGAACTAAAAAACCATAAAGAAATTTGAATTTCAAAAAATAAAAAATATATGGATCCGTGGTTTGGAACTGCCAGTTCCAGTTTCAGCCAGGTTTCAATTCTATGGAAGGTGGAACCAGAACTAGTGGTCCTTGGATTTGGGTCCGGTTCAGGCTAGTTCCTGGCCTGGTTCAGTTCTGGTTAGAATTGCCGGGATGGTTTGGAACCAGCCATGTCTAGGTGTGTGTATGCGAGTACATGTGCATGTGTTTGGACATGGTTGCAAGTGTATGCACTATTTGTAACTGAGTATATGTACATGCTCGAGCGAGTGTGCATGAGTGCAAGTGTGGCCTTGTTGTATGTATATGTGTGTGCATAAGTACATACATACATAGAAACACAGTATACACACACACATATATAATGCGCGCATGCATATTGAATTAAGTGATTCAAAACCTGCCTTTATGAAGTATACCATGCCAAACAAGACCGCTCAGTTCCTACACTCAGTACGTTTTCTCATTTCATAGGAAAAACGGAAGGATTTTGATACATCGTCTCTCTCACTTTAGTCTGTCTATCCTGAATAGAAAGATCAAAGTGGCTTGTCATAATGGATTAGATTCACATCTGAATCCGAACCCAATTCCGAGTCCAATCACACGGACTCAATAACCAAAATAGGATTTAATTAACGATCAAATCTACATGAATGTGAATCCTATTCTCACTTTCAATCTGAACCTAAGTAGGAAAATAAAATTTATTTACCAAAACGATCTTGATTTGTTTTCAGGAATTTTCTAGTCTGAGTGTGAATCCTATTACGTATGATCCGATGAGGGAAAGTAGGTATATGCATCGGTCAGTTCGTTTCACTAATTGAAACAAACATAAGAAACTGAAAACCAAAATAATGTTGAAATTTCAAGCCAACACGGAACCGATTTATGAAGGTAACTGAACTGAAACTTGTTGGTTCGTTTGGTTTTTGGGTTAACTGATTTTACTGGAAGTTTTAATTATGTTGTCAATGGCAGTTGCAACGAATAACCCGCTAATGAAAATAAAGACCATAGTTGATATAATCTGAATTATGAAAATAATTAGGTTTCATATAAAATGTCGGTTATTCGGTTGGTTCGGTATTAGATTCATAGGAAATGAAGCCAAACTAAGAACCAAATTACCTTAAAAAATGAACCGACATCGAACCGAATAAGAAACTTCGGTTCGGTCCAATTCAATATTATTCGGTTAACACCAAATAATAATGCTCACTCCTAAGGTGAAAGAGCCTCTGTTTTATTTTCCCCTTTGCTTTTCCTTTTTGAGGAGCACAATTCCCTGTAATCCCCCTTTAAGACGAAGTTGCACAGAGGGCAAGAACTCACATGTCTAAGGGGTTGCCTCTCAAGTTAAAGGTCATGAGTTTGATACCCAAGGCGTGTGCATCTCTTGCTTCGACCTCCTTTTATTATACCCAAGAAAAAGATAAATTAGAAGAGTTGCATATAGGAAAAGCCCACTGGTTTTATTCTCACCAAGCCTCTGACTTCAGTTCCTAAAACGAATGGAATATTACAAATTTCTGATGGTAGCACTAGATTCAACACATGAGACGACGACGATGAGAACTGCATCTCTGAACAGGTTTCTGCTGCTTGCTGGGAAAAAGAGAGAAAACGCATGTTGAACCGTTAGATTTACCTTCATATATCGAATTCATAGGAGAAATATCGAGCAGATATTAATAGTATAATATCTCATCATCTCACGAATCTCGTGACACAAATCTTACTCGTGGAAAATCATGGTAATTTGCAGGAAATATAAGTAAATAAAGATACACAAGAATTTGCACACACAAACACACATATTTTTCCTATAAATCATCATTATGAAGCTGAGATTCTCTCCGTCTATATATATATATATATATAAGACCTGAAAAAAATATACACATATTTTCACTTTTTTGCTTTTAAAATCAAAATTATCTTAAAATATTCATCGATATGGCGAGTACGCATAGACTTTTCCTATCTCTCTCTATGCATATCTATCTTCCTATCTATCTATTTCAATATAAAAAAATCAAGAGTTGAAAATTCTAAATTCAAGTGTTTTTCTAGAAACTACTTTCGAAGCTCCGTTTACGTGAAGCTTAAAATATCCGTAAATTGAAATCGAAGAGAAGTCTGAAGATGGGAGTAGGACTAGGTGTTCAATTAGGGCTGCAGAGAGAGAGAGAGAGAGCATTCAAACACAACTCACCTGTCTTCGCAGAAGTTGAACTTGATGGGGGCAACTGCGGCACTCGGTATCTGATGATGCAACTTTGCGTGGCCATGAACACGTCTGGTCTCCCGCTGCAGCACTCCCCTGTCTGGAGTTCTGAAGTCAGATTGGCCAAACAAGAACTACAATCGTTGGGAGAGATGTCCCTAGTGCACTGCACCAAGCCATGTATCGTCAGATCCCCCATGAACGGGACGTCCCCATACGCAAACATCATCCCTCGCGACTCGTTGGCCGTCACCTTCGAGGTGAGGTTGTATACGACCGACCTCACTTTCCAGTTGAAGAGGGCTGGGGTCGGACACACTGTCCCGCGTCCACCCAGACGTCCTAGTATTGGTGTCGATGATCCCTATGAAGTTGGTGGGCGCATACCGCACCATGCAGTGATCGAACCACGTGATATCAGGCTCACAAGGGGATTCGGCGTACGCGTTTGAGATGCACTGTTTGCACTCGCCGGCCGAAGCATCGCCGTAGAACATCAAGAGGCCGTAGGCCTGATCAGGCTTGCGGCCGCCGGTACCGGTCGCAAATCCGGTTTGAGATGCGTTGGAGACAAAGGAGTCAAAGAGGATGCTTAAGCTCTGCTTGAAGGCGGTGGTGGGTTCGCCATAGCCCGTTGAGCATAGACCAAAAGAAAGAAGGCCATCAGCCTTCGCTTTGCCAGTCACCATGGCTGCTACAGCAAGTGCAAGGATAGCAGGATAGCAAGGGGGAGCGCCATTTTCTCTAGCGAGAAACTTTGGATGGCAGGGTCATTGATTTGAAGATATGGGTTTCAAAATAGAATAGGAGAAAGATCTACAAGGAGGGTTGCGGAACTTAGCATTGAGCATGACGGGCTCTGTAAGCTAATTGAGAAGGAGAAAAGGAACACGTTGGGTCGATTGATGATGGCACAATAAGATAACAGATAATGAACCATTGACCTTCAGAGTTCCAACGGATTTTCCCACTTTTGAAAGACTGTCGTGGAAAGACTATGCTAGAAATAAATTGGGAGTAACACCAAATAAAATGAGAAAAAATCATTTCAGATGGCTTGGATACCTAGAAAGATATCACAAGAAGCTCCGGTAAAAGTTATGAGAAGCTAGAATGTAAAAATGTTAAAAGTAAAAAAAAAGACCATAAAAGTATTGAAGAAAACACTAAAAATTGATCTAGCTCAACATTAAATTATCTGTCACCATGACAACTCTATGAAAACAAAGAATCCATATAACCAACCTTATCTAATATGAAAAAGGCTTAATTGTTGTTATATTTCCAAAAATATCACGATTTCAGCACCAAATCTTTAAATAAGGTTTAGTAAGATTTCCCAAGCATTCATGTGGAGTTTCGTCATCCGATTTAGTAACCCTCAGCAGTATTTGCTTATCTTATCAAGAAAGAGAAAAAAGAAAAAAGATAGCTTTTGCACATGGGGTTCTTTACAATTTTTAAGGTAAACCCAAGTGAAGATGCTAAGGGTAGATTAGTAAATTTGCGGTATCAAGAAATATTTAATTTTGGCTCCAGCTATATATTGTGATTGACTTGATGCCCTTGGCATTGTGCCTCCATTCAACTTGTACGCAAACTCCACAGATCCTGTTTCTCTCACTGTGGAGAAAGGGAGAAGAAGGCAATTATGATTAATATCTGGAGATCGTGTTTGGATTCGGCGAAAAACACGATTTTGGGTTGCTTAGGCCTCGGAAACACAGGTGCACCTACTAACCCACCTCAAGAAAAGAGGAAGGATGTAAATGATAATGCAACTCGAAATGAGCCGCAGAAGCTTAGCCCGCCGGACAAGCCCGCCGGCACCAATGAAGTTGAACCAAGCATTGTGGATCGAGAGATCACTGAGCTACTGGTCAATGAGGAGAGCTCAGTCAACGTGCCTGATTCCTCTTCCTGCACTGTTGAACTCGAACAGAGCATAGCGGATCGGGAGTTCACCATGCCGTTGGTCAATGAGGAGAGCCCAGTGATCATGCCCAATTCTTCAACACTGGAGGCGGTGTCCGAACCCAGAATTCCAGATCTTCATCTAGCAACAAATGATACCGACCCGAGCCTTGCCATGACTGTAGATCAAGATCAATTGCCTGAATTTGATACTACCACTAATCAAATTGTCCAAGAAGGTGAAGTTCTCGACCCATTACCAGTTACTGATGAACCTGGATCTGTAATGAAGTCAGGTCCAGATCCAATTGTAGATGAAACCAAGGAGAAGATTGTGTTTGATGCTAACAAGGATAACAGTACCATCGAACAACTATATGCCCCTGCACCGGCGCTAGAGGAAGGAGAAGATCCTGTGGCAACAACAGAAGCTGCCTCTGGAGCTCTCGATATCGAAGACCCGGGTCTGCAGATCATACCCAAGGTATACTTCTGATGATACATGATTTCCATTGCTACCTGTAGATGAGCAAGTTCTTAGACTGGCTCCATGTTCTACCAGGAAGAGGACTCAGCCAAACCCGTCGTGCCATCAGTCGATTCGGGGCCAGGGGGGCAAGTGAATTGAGCCTGATTGCTGCCTGATCACCGACGCTGGTTGTTGTTTGGTTTGGTTTGCTATGTTCAGAGGAGAACGTTCGGTGAAGCCAAGCTTTGACTCACAGGTTCCATTAGTTGGCACAAAGAAGCATCCCTTGACTAGAGAACCCACACGTGCTGCCTACCATTCTAAAGCTACCAATCGTGCTGCCTAAGGGTCTAGCTTGTTGAACCGTATATTTCTATGTATTCCATTAATACTGCTGTATTTTTGCTGCATTGCATTTGTTTTGAATTTGTCTTTGTTGCATGCGCAATATTTGCCATTATGAGTAGAATCCAATCAGCTTGTGCAATTTTCAGAAATCTGTTCCTTCATGGTTTTGTATGTCTTGTAAATGAACCAAGTCACTTGGTAGCTCGGCATGGTTCGGCTCGTTTGGCTCATTCATGTTCGATTTATTAAACCGTATGAGCTGAACATGAGCTTTGTCAGTTCAGTTCATCAAAATTAAACTGATTTTTAAAAAAAAAAATTACATAAACCATACTGCTAAGATCATTCTATTAGTATATTTAATGCAAATGAATGTCCATCATTTGTTTTATCACAAAAAAAGGCTTAAGGCTCACTCAGAGTGTTAGCTGACGTGGTGGTGCTCTCGACTCCACCAAATAGTGGCTGTGGGATCGATTCTCAGGGTGTGCATGCGTGGCTTAGAACTCCCCGTTAACAAAGAAAAAGGTGTGAAATTGCAAAGTCACTTAAATGAACCTACATATGGAGTTTGCTATCCATACAATTGTCAAGAGAGAAACATGCATTTGGAACCATGTTTTTCCCATCCTTCAATTCAAGAGTCTATGATTATTTAATATAGATAAAAGAATGAACGAAGATTAAAGAAAGAGAAGAGAAAACAAACACTAGAGCGCAAATAGGGATAGGTGGCGTAACAATAGAAAAAATCAGATCGAGTCCACTACTCACATGCTTACTCATGTTTATCCGTTACTTTTTTATATGGTATGAATATAATTTAAGGTTTAAAGTTTTTGACAAAGTACGTAAAATAATATTATTATACTCATACTCCCCAAAAGTAAAAGTAATGAACAATGTCAATGATGAACTGGATCCAATCACTCACAACAATAGTTAGTGGTAAGCAACATCCAATTACATGCTTACTCTGTTAGTTTGCCAAGTATATTGTGATTTTATAATATAGAAAACTTGGATTGAAAAGAGATTAGAAACAAATTTCAATGCTTAAATTCTTAGTTTTGCTAATAGTTGTTGGCAAACCTCTTTCCAAATCTACCAAGCTTTCTATTAGAAAGGTCATACTTGTACTAAAACTTGGTCTATTATTCTCCTTTATGTAACATGGCAAGTGGTTTAGTTTAGGCACCCAAGCTCTGCTTTGGGTCGATCACGAGATGCAGAACATGCGTTCGATTCACAAGAAGTGCGTACCTGGCTTCGGCGCCCGATTGTAAAAAAAAGAAATTATACAGTAGGCATAATACATACATACATAAAAGCATATATACGTATATTATTTCTGGATTCAGGTCGACCCAAACCCCATCCTGTCGGGTCTGAGTTTTTCGAAAAAGGCCCAAAGGAAACCGGTTCCGGTCAGGTGATTGTTTTCACTCAGAACCCGAAGTGACCCGACACGAAACCGAGCCGTTGTGCCTGTCCAGAGAGAGGAGACAAGGTAACCGGCATCCCGCTGCCGAAAGTCCGAATGCGGCCGCAGCCGTGTTTGGGCCTCTCTCTCTCTCTCTCACACACACGCGCACAGCCATAGCGATGAGATTTGCAGTTAGATGTCCACTAAATCCTCCTCATTACTGAAGTTATTACATCTCTTAGATTCTTCTCCAAAATCCCGAGACGCCTTCAAATTCAGGCACAGATCATCACCAATGGCTTCTCCCAACACCCCTTCACTCTCCGGAAACTCGTCTCCTTTTTTGCACTCTCCGACACTGGCGATATCGATTACGCTCTTCTTGTCTTCGCACATATCGATCGTCCGGGAATATTCTTCTGGAACACCCTCGTTAGAGCGTATTCTAGACTCCTAACTTATCAAAACTCGGTCTTTCCTCCATTCTGCTACTCTATCTAATAACTATACATTTCCGTTCTTGATCAATTCATGTGCTAGATTTTTGAACCCGGAATGTGGTAGACAGGTTCATTCGCATATTGTGAGAAATGGGTTCGAGTCGGATTTGTTTATTGCGAACTCTTTGATTCATATGGACTCTTCATTCGGCGATATGGATTCTGCACGCCAAGTGTTTGACGGTAGTCCTACAAGAGATGTAGTTTCGTATAATACCATTATCACTGGCTATTCTCATGTTGATAAACCTAGAGATGCGTCGTCTGTGTTCCGAGAGATGCAGATTGCCGGTGTTGTGCCTGATGAATATACTATTGTAGGCATGCTTTCCACGTGCGCGAAGCTGGGAGACGTGCGCTTGGGGAAGCATATTCATTTATTGATCTGCAAGAACTCAGAGATTGATGAGAACTTAATCTTAGAAAGTGCTTTAGTGGATATGTACGCGAAATTGGGGTGGATGGAGTCTGCGAATCTGCTGTTCTGCAGAATGAGGAAGAAGAGCCCAATGTCATGGAGCTCTATGGTGTCTGGATACGCGAAGAATGGAGAGATTGGAAAAGCAAGGCTGTTGTTTGATAGCATGCCCGATCGAGACCCTGTGACATGGACAGCCATGATTAGTGGTTATTCTCAAGCAGGATATTTTCAAGAGGCACTGCAACTCTTTGAGGAAATGGAGAATGAAGGCCTTGAGTTGGATGAAGTAACTTTAGTATGCGTGCTTTCTGTGTGTGCTGGCCTTGGTGTGTTAGATATTGGCAAGAAGCTTCATAGTTATGCCAATGACAGGTTGGTTGAGCAGAATCCTGTTCTTGCCACTGCACTTGTAGACATGTATGCTAAATGTGGATGCATAGACACCGCACTAGTTGTTTTCCATGGAGTCATGGACAACAAAAAGAGTGTTTCCCTCTTCAATGCCATGATTTCTGGCTTAGCTCAACATGGGCAAGTATACAAAGCACTTAAACTTCTTATTGATATGGAGGGTACTGGTCTGAGACCAGATGGGATCACTTTTGTCAGTATTCTTTCTGCGTGCAGCCATGCTGGTCTGATTGCTGAAGGCAGAAAACAATTCTATTCCATGATCAAGAATCATGGCGTTGTTCCACAGATAGAACACTGCACTTGCATGGTTGATCTTCTCGGTCGTGCAGGTTTTCTAAAGGAGGCGAATGCATTTGTGAAGGGCATGCCTGTAGGAGTGAGTCCGGTGGCATGGAGAGCTCTTTTGGGTGCTTGTGAGGTCCATGGGGATGTTGAAATTGGTGAACTTGTGGGATCCCAACTTCTTGAACTCGATCCTCATCATGGTGGCCGCTACGTGCTTTTGTCAAACATGTTTTCGAAGGCAAACAGGTGGGATGATGCCCGGAAAGTGAGGGAACTGATGTCTGAGAAAGGGATTCAGAAACCGCCTGGGTGGGGCCTGATTGAGCTTCATGGGATTCTTCACCAGTTCTTAGTAAATGACAAATCTCATCCCAATACTGACGACATCCACTTGATGTTGGAAAATCTGTGGAAGAATCTGAAATCTGCTGGAACAAATAACGGATGACGTAAGGGAACAAACCTCAGAACTTCATGACTAGGAGCGTAGTCTCCCCCCGCTTGTAATAACGTGGCTTTGCACACCCACACACACATGCACTTGAGCCTACCTCGCTCTTAGTTGTGCACGATTTTGAACACACACGGGCCTAATCAGCCCCTAAGATATAAATTTATTTATATAGTTTATGTTGCGTAGGGTTTTTGCTTGAGTTGTGTGTGTTGTCTTTCAATTCTCGCACTCACACACATTGAGCCTTCGCTCTTATTTGTAAGACCCAAGTAAGGGTCGTGTTATACTATCCTTGGGTTTATTTCATGTTGTGTGCGTAGTACTTCAATTCAAGCACTCACACACATTGAGCTTTCGCTCTTATTCCCAAGACCTTAGTTAAGGCCATAAGCGACCTCCATCTTATAATGAAGGCATGTACGTCTTCTTTCATGCCTTGCTTTGTATCCCTTAAGGTATTCAGAGTCGACGTGACTTCTACGTTGTGTGCAAATCTTTGCATGAAGCAGTTCGCTAACTCTTCAAAAGTAGCGAACTGGCTTAAGTCGTAGGAAGCCAGCCATTTGGCAGTTGTGCCTTTAAGGGATAAAGGAAACCAATACACCCATTTCATCGAGTCCTTTTTCTTCTTATGGGCTCGACGCGAGAAAAGCTGCAAGTGAGACCTAGGGTCTCCCATGCCATCATACCGATGGAAGTTCGGTATTTCATCGTCACTGTCTGTTTCGTAATCTATAGGAAGGAAATCAGACAGGGTGTAGCTTCTTTTCTCTTTATTCTGCCCTTTCAGCAACTGTTGTAGGGCTTTACGATCCTTTTGTGTGAAGGACTCGTGGTATTGGTTGCCTTCCATTACGGAGGCCTCTTTGTGCTTGCGAGGTTTTTCAGATTTTTTCTTAGGCCTTGGTTCACCATTTGATGAACACGAATCGCCTACTTCAGCCTCTTGGCTGAGAGCATCGATTTTGGCCTCAAACTCCCTTCTCAAGTCCTCGATTTCATCTAGTTTTATTTTGTTTTTGAAAATCCTCCTATGCGCATGAGCCTTGGCTCGACACTTCACTTGGATTGGATTTTGACATGCTTTTCAAGCTTTTTCAAAATGTCCTAAGTACAAGCAAAGAAAACAAGTTAAAAATGACCTCTTTGAAAATTTTTGTAAGCTCCTAACTTAAAAACTTGACTTTTAAAAGGCTCACGTCCCATCGGGCGTGCCAATCTCTGTAGACGCGCGAAAAATCCCCCTGCCTCTTCGCCTTTTCTGGGCTTGGAGTGGATCCTCTCGTGCGTCTAAGGCCTATTTATATAAACAGAGCGTGCCAGCTAGCTTATCTAAGCTAGCGAAGATATATTTTAAACTGACTTCTAATCGTGGCGACTGTGAGCAAGTGAGCTCTTGTCGTCGCAGACCTTCTTGCACCGATGCGCAAGGGTCAGTCTGTACGCTTTGAAAAATTGAGTTTTTTTTGGTGTAGAAAGCCTACGAAGCGGTTCGAGGTGTCTAATTCAGGTCTTTTAGATACAATTGCAGATTTTAGATCATGTGGATTTGCACGTGCCTAAGTCTTTCTTTTTATCCCTTTATGGGCCACCTAGTTTGTGTGTTATGAACACTCCACTACATGGGCGAATTTGAGCGGGGCTTGCTTTCATGCAATATGCATCCTACCTCGTGGTATGGCGTAGATGCAATGCAAACTCACGCTACTCCAAAGGGAAAACCCGAAATGTAAAGACAATGCCGAAGAGAAATAACCGAAGGGAAATGACTTGTAATGTAAATGCCGAAGGGAGATACGTATATAGAGTATGTATATGGGCCCTTACTCGGGTCTTGCAAATAAGAGCGAAAGCTCAATGTGGGTGCGTGCTTGAATTGAAAGACTTACACACACGACATGAAATGAAAACCCAAATAGTATAGGTCGGCCCTTACTTGGGTCTTTCAAATAAGAGCGAAGGCTCAATGTGTGTGAGTGCTTGAATTGAAAGACTTACACACACGACATGAAATGAAAACCCAAATAGTATAGGTCGGCCCTTACTTGGGTCTTTCAAATAAGAGCGAAGGCTCAATGTGTGTGAGTGCTTGAATTGAAAGACTTACACACACGACATGAAATGAAAACCCAAATAGTATAGGTCGGCCCTTACTTGGGTCTTCCAAATAAGAGCGAAGGCTCAATGTGTGTGAGTGCTTGAATTGAAAGACTTACACACACGACATGAAATGAAAACCCAAATAGTATAGGTCGGCCCTTACTTGGGTCTTTCAAATAAGAGCGAAGGCTCAATGTGTGTGAGTGCTTGAATTGAAAGACAACACACCCAACTTAAGCAAAACCCTACAAAAAAATAAAGTATATGTATATATTTATGTATTAGGGGCTGATTAAGCCCGTGTGTGTTCAAAATCGTGCACAACTAAGAGAGTGCACATGTGTGGGTGTGCCAAGCCACGTTATTACAAGCGGGGGAGACTATGCTCCGTTATTACAACCCCGTATCGAATTGAATCTGAAGCAAGTATACAACTAAAGACCGAGTTAGGCACTTACTAATAGCTGGTCCGAAGATGCCTTGCTTGAGCGTGGGCTTGGCCTTCGCTTTGGGCTGCAAAAGGGAGCTCCGCGAGGTTGAACGACAAGGGGAGGTGCTGGCCGGATGTCCTTGGTGCGCGGAAGAGGCGCCTTGAAGGTGGCCGACTGCTAGGGAAGGGTTGTTTTTGGCGTGTTGGGCTAAAGGGCCTAAGTAGGGTCACTAAGGGAGTATGGCACTAAGGGAAGGGAACTAGCTAGGGGAAGGTTATGGCTGGCGGATGGCTGGCCGAATGAAAAGGTAACAGTCGGTTGGAGTGGCCGACTAGGAGGACTTGATGGTGGCGGGTTGCTAGGGCGGCTAGGAGTGGTGTAAGGGAAGGGTGGCAGCTAGGATGTGGGGTAAGGAAAGGGTGGTTGTGGTGAGGTAGAGTGGACAGGACTTAAGGGGTTCAATGGGATGACCGGGTATAGCTAGGGTCGTTAGGTAGTGACGGGTAGTTAGGGTGGTTATGGGCCTGGCCGAGGAGGAGTGGTGGCAGCAAGTGGAATGGCTGGTGTTAGGGTGATATGGTAGGGGGTTAGGTGGCTGAGAGTGGAGAGGGAGTGAAGAAGGAGTAAGGTGGAGTGTAGGGTACTATGGTGGAAGGCGGCGGGTGGTTGAGGAGCAGCCGGATGTGGGGGCTCGGCTGGTTCGGTCGGGTGAAGAGGATGGCGAGGGGGACTTCGGCTGGAATTGTGGTGGCGGTGGTGGTGCTCGGCTGGGAGGTAGTGGCGCAGGTGGAGGCGGGCTGTGGGGCAAGTGGAGCAAGGATGGGAGTCGGCTGAGCTGGGAAAATGGGAGGACCCGGTTGGTGGAAGGTGAGGCTTCTAGATGGGAAATGGGAGGACCCGGCTGGTGAAAGGGGGCTTCTAGCTAGGAAAACCCGCCCCCAAGGGGGGGGGTTTATATAGGGCTGGGCTAGGTCGGTTAGGGCTGGTTTTTGGGTAGTGGTTAGGTGGTTTAGGTAGGGTGGTGTGGTGATAAGGTGGGCTGGAAAGGGTAGGGCCAGATATTTTAAATACAAGTGGTTTGGGTAGGTTGTGGGCTAGGGGTGGTTTAGAGGTTTAGGGTTTAACTAGGTGGGTTGGTTCTAGGGTGAGGTTTAGTGAGGTAGGTTAGGTGATTAGGCTAGGATTAGGCTAGGTTTAGGGAAATTAACCTAGGTTTAGGGAAGGATTAGGGAAGTGGTTAGGTGATTAGGTTGGGATTAGGCCAGGATTAGGGAAGTGGGTCAGGTGATTAGGCTCAGATTAGGATGGGATTAGGGTAGAAGGCTAGGATTAGGTGTTTTTGGTTAGGTTTAGGTGAAGGAGCTCCCTTTGCATGGCCCATAGACCTTAACCACATCATATTGGTGCAGCCCTAGGTTAGGTTTTGGCTAATTACAAGATTAAACCCATTTAATTAGGCTAACCCACATGATTAACCCCAAACTTGACACACAAGTCAAGCTTAATTACAACACACACTTGATCTTATCCACCCCCACTCTCTCTCATGCCCATAATCCCACGTGAAATTCAAGTGGGCCCCACCTCCATTTATGAGAAGGTGATGGGCCATGGATATGGATATTGGATTGGATTTTTGAATCCAAATCCAAATCCAAGTCCATACATGGGTTTGGATTGGGATCTGGATATATATGGTCCAGATCCGATCCAAACTGAACTCTAACTCCTTCGAGCTGTGTTCGAAACGGACAGTTTGTGCGGGGCCTGACAGCATCAGTGCTCCGTCTGCGTTGGGTCTTCGCCAACATGATCGTCCGCTTCTGTTTTCGCCTTCCGGAGATGATTTTAAAGGATGTTTTGATGATAACAGGGTCTTAGACGTTCAAGATCCTGGGGGTGGATTTGATACGAGAGTTGTTGTGCTGGGCTCGACATGTGCTCCGGTTTCGGGCTCTCCTGGTCCTGTCTGGATTAGGCCAAAGCTGCTTCGGGGTTTTAAAACATATTTTAAAGTTTTTCAAAGCTATATTACACATATTTAAAACATATAAAGTTCAAAACATATGTACAGGGTTGTCTCGAAGGCTCCTGGGTTTCCAGACTCAAAATGACCCTTTGGGGCTGCTTTTACAAAACCAGATGGATTTGAGAAATTCGTGGGATTTCGGGGTGTTTACAGATGCCCCTTGGCTGAGAGCATCGATTTTGGCCTCGAATTCCCTTCTGAAGTCCTGTATCTCATCTAGTTTGATCTTGTTTTTGAAAATCCTCCTGGAGTGAGAACTTGATGCGCATGAGCCTTGGCTCGACACTTCACTTGGGTTGGATTTTGACATGCTTTGAAGCCTTTTTCAAAATTCCTAAGTACAAGTAAAGAAAACAAATTTAAAACAACACCTCTTTGAAAATCTTTTCGTGAGTTCCTAGAATAACTCGATTTTAAAAGACTCATATCCCATCGGGCATGCCAAACTACTGTAGACGCAAAAAATTCTCGCTCCTGGTTCTTAGGCCTGGAACGAACCTTTTCGTGTGCCTAAGTCCTATTTAAACAAACAGGGCATGCCAGCTAGCTTACTTAAGCTAGCGAAGATATATTCTAAACCTGACTTCTAACGTGGCGACTGTGAGCAAGCAAGCTCTTATCGTCGCAGACCTTCTTGCACCGATGCGCAAGGGTCAGTTTGTACGCTTTTAAAATCGAATTTTGAGTGGAGAAAACCTACGAAAGCAGTTCGAGGTGTTTGATTCGGGTCTTGTTTGTACGATTTTCATATTTTAGATCACGTGGATTTGCACGTGCCTAAGTCTTTCTTTTTATCCCTCTTTGGGGCCACATAGGTGTGTGTTATGAACACTCCACTAAGATGAGGCGATTTTGAGTGGGAGTATGGGGTTTGCTTTGATGCAATATGCGTCCTAACTCGTGGTATGGTGTATATGCAATGCAAACTCACCCTACTCCAAAGGGAAAACCTGAATTTAAAAGATAATGCCGAAGGGAAATTGCCGAAGGGAAATGACTTGTAATGGAAATTGCTGAAGGGAAATTGCCGAAGGAAAATACTTATATAATGTATATATGGGCCCTTACTTGGGTCTTGCAAATAAGAGCGAAGGCTCAATGTGTGTGAGTGCGAGAATTGAAAGACTACACACACGACATGAAATGAAACCCAAATAGAACTTGCAATATGGCCTTAACTAAGGTTTTGGGAGTAAGAGCGAAAGCTCAATGTGTGTGAGTGCTTGAATTGAAGTACTACGCACACAACATGAAATTAAACCCAAATATAAATTGCAGTATGGCCTTATCTAAGGTCTTGAGAATAAGAGCGAAAGCTCAATGTGTGTGAGTGCTTGAATTGAAGTACTACGCACACAACATGAAATTAAACCCAAATATAAATATTATGCAAATGAAATTGCTGTTTAGAGTATGAAGCGATCAAGACTACCGCATTTTCTTTCGTAGTTTGCAGCTGAATTCGATCTTCAATTTTCTAGTTCATATGCCGTCTGAGTCGCTAGAAATCGTTTACAGTTTATTTTCCAGCGATTTTTATGGTTTATTTTTTATTTTTTTCTTGTCAAGAATCAGGTTTTGATTGGTCTGCGATGGGGTTTGACTCTCAACGGCACCATAAATGGGTTTCTGAGTTTTCCATATTGGTGTTATTTATTTTTCTGGGAAGAGTAAGATCTGCTGTAGTGCAAAATCAAAGTTCTTTTCTGATGGTGGACGCTAGGGATGAATACAAAAGGCAGATTCCGAAGACTTTATTTGGTATATTTTTTGAGGTGAGGATCCGTTTATGTCAGTTAAAAGGCTTCCCTTTTGATAGTTAGTTGAATGTGAGAGAAGAGAAATCTTGTGATGCCTTTGTTGTTCTGAGGTCTCTCCATCTTCATAATATGCACAATTCATTAGTGTCAATACTTGGCACTGAAATGCCTCATCAAAAATCAACCAATGCATAACAAGCATCAACTGTCTCTACAACAGAATCTGATCTTGCGAATTGATTCTTTAATTTATTATGCGAAAATTGAGGTTGATTCTGTTACTTGGTTGCCAATAACATTGAATTTTTGAGAACTTTACTCTTCAGAGCAGAAAGTGAGACCGTTTTGATGTAGTACAAATGTATGGCCTGTCCCTGCAAAGCTGGTTGAGTTTCACAGAGGGAATTCATTTGTTTTCATGTTTCATTACATTTAGTGTAGGACTTGTGGAGTTATATAAACTTGTATGGTTACTCTTCCTAGTTTTGTCAGTGTGTCATTTGTGTAAATCTGACTGCTGGTTATTCAGCTTTTATCTGTTTCTGTTTTCCGCTTCCAAACTGCAATAAACTCTCGGTCAGAAAGAGGGTAAAATAGTTCTCAATTGCTTCCGTCCAGGAGATAAACAATGCTGGTGCTGGTGGCTTATGGGCGGAACTAGTGAGCAACAGAGGTACTTTCTCCACTATCAATAGGATTTGTCGTTACAACCAGAAAAGTATGATCGAAGGAGGCTTCGAATTTGATATCTGCATCGAATATTCCTTTTTTGTTTCCCTTTTTGGAAGCCTTCATTCTTGCGAGTAGGATTTCCTTATAGAAGCTGGTAAATGAGGGTGGGTAATTGTTTAAGGAAGTTGTTTTCATGACATATTTTGAGTCTCTTCCAACCAAGAATTCTTGCTGTCTTTTCCTGTCTTTATCGGTGCCATAACGATTGGCTACATTTAGCTTTCTTAGACTTGGGATGCGTTGGTCTGACCTACCTTTCTTACCCTGGAAGTTAGTCACTCACCTTCGGGTCTCCATGGTTAGTTAACCATAGCGTTCCTTTTACATTGGCTAGTTAATGATGCTTTCACTAATAGGTTTTTATCTTTAATATGATGAACCCAAGTTTCCCTAAATGGAACACTGAGTTACACCTGGGTAGCTCACTTCAGTTGGTACTTCATTGGCTGACTAAACGGAGATACATCTCGATGGGGAGGCTTATTTTGACACTATTATCTTATACAGGCACTGCTTTTCACCTTCTACATTTATTGTCTGAGAAGGTACTGATATAGACATTTCAGTTAATTGCCATGACATTTGAACACTCTTGCTGGTTTACTTCAGGTTTTGAAGCTGGGGGCTCTTCCACACCATCATACATCCACCCTTGGTCAATAATTGGTGATGAATCAAGTATAGTTGTGTTGACTGATCGTTCATCATGTTTCATTCACAATAGCGTTGCACTACGGATGGTTGTCCTATGTGACATAATGGGTCCAAGTATTTGTCCTGAAGGTGGAGTTGGAGTATATAACCCAGGGTACTGGGGCATGGTAAACATTCTTACCCTTCCTGAAAAATTGCTTCACATCTATCCATTATGATCTCCTCCTATTGGCAGTGATCAACGGATGCCTGTTTTATGTAATCAACTTTTTGTTTAATTGTATGTGGCAGATGGCCTGTTTTTCGGAACTCTGAGGTCCATGGTTACCTGCCCATAAATGAGTTTTTCATTGACTTTGATCTACATTAATGAAAGTTGTAGAACATCAGAAACTGCAAACTGGCGAACATCTCTACCCAATGTAATAAATAATTGTGTCCTATTGTTGATACACTACATTAATTATCACAATCACTTATCAGTACCTGGATTGATGCTATGCAGGTGTGCATACTGTTGTTTCATCGGTGCACATCACATTATATTGTATGATATTATCGTATCATATCAATCACATAATATTAATTTTTTTGGCCTTCTATTTTAAATTTAACTTTCCTCATTAAATAAAAAAAGCTAAGTATCATGCAACAACATAATGATATATGTGTATCAGTCAGTATCCTCAATTCCTCATGATATAAGTTGAATACTGTATTTATAACATTGGTAGAAACTATAAACAACAATTTAAAAGCATTCTGTCCAGTTAAAGAAAACAGCATCCTGATATAAATTTGTTAAATTGATTTTCATGTAGCTGACCCACTTGTAGTGGGGAAAGGATTGGTATGATATTGGTTTTGTGTTCTTTGCACTAAAGGAGCAGAATTGTTTTCTTCAACTTAGCATTTTCACCTTTTTCACGGCATATTTAACTCTGATTTTGGAAGCTGTGGGGCTGGAATCTCCATGGTGACCTAAGTACAAAGTAAGACGTCTGATCTTGCCAGCATATGTTATAAATCTTTGCCTTCTTTTGGTTCGTATATATTTTCAAGATTCAGAGACTCCTAAATGCTGCCTCCTTTTGTTTTTCAGAACATTGAGCAAGGGAAGGATTATAAGCTTGTTTTCTATGTTAGATCACTTGGATCATTGAACTTATCTGTTTCATTAACAAGTTATGACGGATTGGTGTCCTTGGCTACCTCTAATATAGTGTGAGCATCTTTCCGGCTTGATAACATTTGAAACCTGTATCATATAGACATAATTTTGATGATGCAGACTCGCATCATTCATCCCTTACTTGTTTGACATGCAAGCATGCAGAAGAACTGGAATTTCGGTGAAAAGCTGGACAAGAATAGAGCTTCTTCTAACTTCTCAAGCAACTGACCACAAAGCAAGACTTTCATTGACTACTATGCAGAAAGGAGTGATTTGGCTTGATCAAGTATCACTTATTCCTGTTGACACTTTCAAGGTGCTCATTCTCAATCAATCAATGTTCAAATTTTTGTCAGATTAAGGTGACCTCATAATGTCTACTTCTATATAAAATCTAAACATACATAGGCAACATCTAAGGTATTTTATTTAACCTTACCCCCTATAGATTAAGAAATTTAGTTGAGCTGGCATCCCTTTGCCATGAGGGTTAGATCAGAGACATTCAGTTAAGGATACTGATAGCAGTTGGATCTTCTTTGAATTATAAACTCTAGGTAAATTTTACTTATCGCTCAGCAATAGAATCCGATTATATTAACAAAGGGAGAGTGGAATAGTCTACTTGAACATTTTATTCTGCATGGGAGAATGCAGTGAATGAACACCTACCAATTTTCTTTATTTTCATGAATTTAATGGAAATTTTGGAAGTCGATTTGCTTTTTTCCACTTTGGAGTTTGGAGGCAGACTGCTTCTTTTGTTTAAGACCAAATAAATGTTTATGAAATATTTAAAAACTATTATTGTTCGACGCATAAAGTTCCAGTTAAATGTCATCTGTTCTGTGATATGACCTCATTTATGAAGACCTGCAGTGGAGTGACTTGCTTTTTGTTCTGAACTTACTGTCTCTATTGATTTTCTATGGGCTACATATTTAGATGTTCAAGGCAACTGACATATGGTGGTGTGCTTCATTAGAAATAATTCTATATGGAAAAATGTGTTTGTATATTTTTCTTTAGTATGATTATGGATTTTAGGATCTTTCCATGTATCTGAAAGCGTGTTGCACAACAGGGTCATGGTTTCAGAAAGGATCTTATGGCCGTGCTTCTTGATTTAAAGCCTCAGTTTATCCGTTTTCCAGGTACTTTGAACTATATATTTCTCAAAAGTGAAAAGAAAGAAACAAAAACTTTTATAGAGGTGCTTTACCTGCTTCAATTTTGATGATCTATGACCAGAGGGGAAAAAAAGGTGCTTGGCATGTAAAAGCCAGTGCTTATGCTAATTCTGTACGTCACCAAAGATGGTTTTGAAATCTTTTTGTACAAAATGCACTATTTGGAAAAGGGATTGCTCAATGCTGACCCCAAGCTTAGGCTTGGCCTCATCATCTTTATGAGAATCTAACTTCTGGATTTTTCAAAATTCGAAAATGTTATGCACCAATTTTAAGTTCTGCTTTGTAATAATTCTGTGTTCTGCAAGGTGGCTGTTTTGTTGAGGGTGAATGGATGCGAAATGCATTTCGTTGGAAGGAGATGATTGGCCCATGGGAAGAGAGACCAGGACACTTTGGTGATGTGTGGGGATATTGGACTGATGATGGGCTTGGATATTTTGAACTTCTTCAAGTAACTACTGATTAATTTTCAACAGTTCCTAAGCTTGTCACATGGTGTCTCTACATTTATGTACCCCACTATTATTTTACTATAATATGTTATTGATTAAACTGTAGCTTGCTGAAGACCTTAACGCATCATCGATTTGGGTTGTTAATATTGGTAACTGCCATTTCCTTGTTACCATTACCTTAATGATGCAGTTTCCTTCTTAAGACTAAATGCCGTTTCTCCTGTTCAGGAATCAGTCATCGTGAGCAGGTTGAAACATCTGGCATATTTCAGGTGCATGTTTATTTGTTTTTCCGTAATCTTCTTTCGTAGAACCAATCAAAGTGTAACATAAATTTTCAATATTGAGGTTAATTTGTGTTTCTAGTTCTTCAAGAGATGGAGAAATCCTTCAGCAGGGCTATTGAATAGCAACTCCACAGTTCCACTTTTGCAAAACATGAAATAAATGCTTACCATGTTCTTTGGCATTACTTGCTGTTGAAAAATGTTTGCAAGTTACTTTTCATTTTGATCCTTACTTCTGGGGTATATGTGATTTTGTGTTCTGTACTTGCCACTGGATGAAAGTTTTATTTCGATATGATCAGTTTGTATCACTGTAAAGTCTGTAATTGCATTTAGGTCATAGCTATATCATTGTTGTTTTCTGAGAGGTAGCAATTAAGTAATTTCTTTACATGTTTATAACGGTTGGATCCCCTCTAGATCGTGTTTGGCTTAGTGCTTTCTGAGTGTTAGCTGTTGGCTGTTTTCTTTTATTTGCTTTACACCTATCTAGATATTGCTGCCTATTTGAGAAGTTACCCTTGTATCCAGTCACATTTGGTGCATTTGATGCTCATTTCTGCAGTCATGATTTTCAATGGAACTGTTATAACTGAATGGTGTTAATGTAGGATGTGCTTGACAGTATTGAATTTGCAAGAGGAAATTCAACTTCAAAATGGAGCTTAGTTCGAGCAGCAATGGGGCACCCTGAACCTTTCCAACTAAGTTATGTTGCCCTTGGTAATGAGGATTGCAACAAACCATATTATACACGTAAGTACATCTGCAAAGTAGGACCTTATTTTATGAGTTGGCACTTTGCATATATGTGATGACCATAGCAGTATTTGAATTATTCACTTAGCTTAAGAACCAACAATTTCATCAGGTTGTCTAATCATCTATCTCCAGCAATGTTTTGCTTTGTAACTTCAAATGTGGCTCATGATTGTTGAAAGTGTCTAAAAGGTTGAGGTACTATATTGTTATAATAGTTTTCTGTGCTTTATCTGAAATTGTCTTGTAAATTATTTCTCAGTGTTAGGAGTTCATGCCACTTAGTGTGGGAAAAGCATTATATTTTGGTTCTGGTATTAGGGATCTCACGCTTTGAGAAATTTTCATTTTTCACTTGAATTTGGATTACACAAATTATGAGAATTGCTTTGGGGCATCCCCGCCTAGCGACGCTGCAACATCCAAATACAATGAAAAGTAAGCAAGGGCCACTACATTTTCACTCGGATGTAGTGAATCAATTGCAAAGAAAGTTCCCACATCATGGATGGGTGTGGGTAAAGGAGTTGGTCCCGCTACATTGCCGCCGAATGTAGTGAATAAATTACAAAAAGAGTCTCCGCATTTTCAATATAGACGGATGCGAGGGGTAAGGAAGCTAGTCCTAGATAATAAGATTCGTATTGGTTTTTGGAATATCAGAACATCGTCCGGTAAGCAAATGGAGGTGGTAGATACTATGATTCGGAGAAATATTCACATTCTATGTTTACAAGAGACAAAGTAGGTTGGAGAAAAAGCAAAGGAGATTGAGGATATAGGTTTTAAATTATAGTACTCACGTAAGGAAAAGGCTCGAAATGGAGTTGATATTATCATAAATAAAGATTTAAAAGATAGTGTAGTAGACATCCAACGATATGGTGATCGAATCATGACGTTGAAATTAGTGTTAGGAGTAGAGGTTTTGAATATAGTTTGTGCTTACGCATCCTAAGTAGGACTAGAAGATAGTATAAAGATGGCTTTTTAGGAAGAGTTAGATAAGGTGATTCAAAGAATTCCACCAAAGGAGATGATTTGTTTAGGAGGAGACTTAAATAGCCATGTCGGTAAAGAGGCATCGGGATATCAAGGTATTCATGGAAACTTTGGTTTTAGGGATACAAATGAGGAAGGTAGGGAGATTTTAAATTTTGCTATAGCATTTGATCTCTTTATAATCAACACAATCTTCAAAAAACGAGATGAACATTTAATTACTTATAACAGTAGCTTATCACAAACACAAATTGATTACTTTATTTGTAGAAAAAAAGATAGAGTGTGTTGTAAAGATTGCAAGGTAATTATAGGAGAAAGCTTAATCACCCAACTTCGACATTTAGTTATGGATTTATAAATAAAAAAATGGACAAAGAAGAAAAGAGTGCATCGAGCTATTCGGACTAAATGGTGGAACCTCAAAAGCGAGAAAGAAGATATATTTAAACAAAAAGTCTTTCAAGGAGATGTTTGGAATTATGTTGGTACACCTTTGATATGTAAAATAATATGACTATACATATTAGGAAAGTGGCGAAAGATCTATTAGGTGAATCTAAGGGAGGTGTATCGACACAAAAAAAAGCTTGGTGGTGGAGCGAAGTAGTGCAAAATAAAATCAAGGCAAAGAAGGCATGTTATAAATTATAATATGTTAAGAAAACTAGTGAAACTTTAGAGGCTTATAAGAAAGCAAAGAAGGAAGCGAAAAAGGCCATCAGTGAAGCAAAAGCTAAAATTTGGGAGGATTTATATAAAAAAATCAACTCAAAAGAGGGTGAAAGAGATATTTTTAGGATAGCTAGGGCTAGAGATCAGAAAACTAAAGATTTTAATTATGTTAGATACATCAAAAACAAGGATGAAAAAATTCTAGTGGCAAATGATGATATAAGAAATAGATGAAAAAACTATTTTTATAAGCTTTTTAATGAAAATAAAGATGTTAGTATTAGCTTAGGAGAGTTAGCAAAACAAAATCAAAAAAATATCTAAACCACAATTTCTATCGACGTATTCAAAAGAATGAAGTCAAAGAGGCTCTTAAACATATGAAGGGTGGTAAATTGGTAGGACAAGACAATATTCCCATAGAAATTTGAAAAATCTTACAAGAAATAGGAATCACCTAGCTCACAAGACTATTTAATGAAATATGGAGAAACCAAAAGATGCTCGAGGAATGGAGAGCGAGTACACTTATACCTATATATAAGAACAAGGGAGACATTCAGAATTATGTGAATTATCGAGGTATTAAGTTAATGAGCCATATTATGAAATTGTAGGAAAGAATTATAGAACGTAGGTTAAGACAAGTATCGAGTACAACAGAGAACCAATTTGGATTTATGCTAAGCATATCTACTCTTGAAGCGATTCACCTTTTGAGACGTCTTATGAAACATTTTAGAGCAAAAAAGAAAGACCTTCACATGATATTTATTGACCTAGAAAAAGCTTATGATAGGATACTGAGGGAGGTTCTTTAGAGAACCTTAGAAAAAAGAGGTATCCTATTGACATACTTATAAGAGACATGTACGATGATGCAAAAACATGTGTGAAGACTCATGAAGGAATGACAGACTTCTTTGAAGTTAATATTGGGTTACATCAAGGATCAACTTTAAGTCCATACATATAATGGTGATTGATGAGTTAACAAAACATATTCAATATGAAGTACCTTGGTGTATGTTATTTGCAAATGACATTGTGTTAGTGGAGGAGTCTAAGGAAAAAGTTAATAGAAAATTGGGACTATGGAGAGAAACATTAGAAAGTAAAGGCTTCCGACTTAGTAGAACAAAGACAGAATATATGGAATGTAAGTTTGATCATTTGGTTATTTCAGAGGATATAGAAATTAAAATTGGAATACATTACATTCCCTAAAAGGAAAGTTTTAAATACCTAGGATCAATTTTTCAGAGTGATGAAAGAATTGATGGAGATGTTACGCATAGAATTAATGTTGGTTGGTTAAAATGGAGAGGAGCATTAAGTATTCTTTGTGATAAGAAGATACCATTAAAGTTAAAAGGTAAATATTATAAAGCAACAATTAGACCTGCCATGTTTTATAGTTCTGAGTGTTGGGCAGTTAATCATCAACATGTACAAAAGATGTCTGTGACAGAAATGAAGATGTTGAGATGGATGAGTGGTCATACAAGGAAAGACCGTATACATAATGAGGTTATTAGAAATAAATTATGTGTGGCACCAATAGAGGATAAAATGAGAGAATATTGTTTAAGGTTATAGAAAGAAGATGAAAATAACCTTTAAGAAGGTATGAAAAACTAGATTTTGAAAGTATTAAAAGAGGTAGAGGACAACCACAAAAGTGTTGGAAAGAAACAATAAAGAATGATCTATCTTATTGTGAGTTAACTGCTAACATGGCACATGATAGGGCTTTGTGGAAACAACGAATCCATGTAGCCGACCCCGTCTAGTATGGAAAAAGGCTTAGTTGTTATTGTTATTTGTATAAACATCTTTATACAAACCAAGGGTTTTCCTGAAACTTTCTCACAAAAATTATAGTTTCTGCTACATATTCTTATGCCGCATCGTAGAACAAGTACTATATGGCATGTGCAGAACAGTTACATGTCCTATTTATTGTCAACTTGTCCAGGAAACTATATGAAGTTCTATTATGCAATTAAAGGTGCATATCCTGATATCAAGATAATATCAAACTGTGATGGATCTTCAAGGAAACTTGATCATCCTGCTGATTTATATGACTTTCATGTAAGAATTTGTTTTAATTCAGTCTGTCACATTCTTTATCTGGCCCTGAATTTCTTTTAATTAATTTAGCCAACGATGTTTGTCATTTTCCTCAACAGACTTATGACTCAGCCAACAATATCTTTTCAATGGCTCATAGATTTGATAAGACATCCAGGGAAGGTCCAAAGGTATGATAATTTGCGTATAGTTTGCTGACAAACTGGATAATAAATAATTCATTTATTTCCAAGTCATAGGTTTTTGTCAGCGAGTATGCTGTTCATGGAGCAGATGCCCATGAAGGAACTTTTTTAGCTGGACTAGCAGAAGCTGGTTTTCTCATTGGTCTGGAAAGGAACAGGTGTGGCTCCTGTTTTCTCCGTATGCTATATATAGATACTGACTATATTTAAGGAATGTGCATGCATTTTCACATATAAAATGATAATAAAAGCAACTGCTATGAGCCACGTGACTGATGGGCCATGAGATATGATCTAGACATATTATGCTATGATCCTTTACTGCATCTTTTACTGTTTGCGGTTTATTTAATGTCTTCCAAAACAGTGATATTGTGGAGTTGGCGAGCTATGCCCCTCTATTTGTCAACTACAATAATCGCGGGTACCTTTTCTTATTGTCTGTTTCAACACTTGTTCACAGAGCCTATCATTTGTTATTCATATTGCTGTAAGTTTGATAGGTGGGAGTCGGATGCTATTGTCCTCAATTCCTGGCAAATTTATGGAACTCCTAGTTACTGGACTCAGATGTTCTTCAAGGAGTCCAACGGTGCATTCCTTCATCCTGCAGATATCTATGGAAATTCCACAAGTCACTTGGTTGCCTCTGCTCTAACTTGGCACAATTTAGAGGATGCCATTTTCTATCTGAAGATTAAGGTTTGTCAAAAGTGGTCTCATATGTCACTCTCAATCTCTAACTCGAAACTTCATCTTTGTACAGTCTCACAGCCTCCTCTAAATAAGATACCACTTGGATAACCTCGTCTATTTTTTAGCTTGGAGTTGAATAACCATCCTCTCAATGCTAAGTAGGAACATTCTCTGTTTATAGCTGTGACTTGGATGACTGTTGACTGTTAGCTTTGACTTGATGACCATCGACCTAAATGATTACTGGCTGGTTAGCTTCTAGTTAAGCCTAACTAGTAGCTAGCAGGCATACCATCAGACTAGCTAGCTCCCATTTGTGGGCTGACTGTCCCAGTTGCCATCCTTCAAAATGAGGAAACTCACATTCTTCGTTGAGTTTCCCTCGTAGTCATGAGGCCTACAGACAAGCTCAACTTGGTTTCCCAGGAGGTAATCTTTGTACCCCTTCTGGTGATGGCATTCTTTCGGAAACAGGCATTCCTGGCTTGGCCCACAAAGTGGACATATATTGTGGGTGTCTTTATCTAGGCCAAGTTCTTGCTTTCACCTTTAGTGCTCAAGCAGACTTTTCTCAGGAATTTACTAGACCATTTACCAGAAATTGGTTGTACAAACCGGTGCATGTAATTTGTCAGGAGTCGGCTCTGGGGTTTGATTTAGAAAATTTCACTTATTAGCATAAAGCACAAATCCATCTCTAGATATACACTCCAAGTTTGTGGATTACAGGGTACAGCTGTGCGTGTGAGTGTTTGTGTGTGCATGCTCACTTCTGCTACTAAGGATAAAGGATCTATGTGCAGATTGTCAACTTTGATCCCAGTTATGTGCATCTCAAGATAAATATAACTGGCTTGGACTCAAAGGGAACCAACTCTTCTGGGTCATACAAGACCACAATGGTAGCAGATAATTTGATGGATGAGAATTCTTTCTCTAATCCGAATAAGGTAAGATATTTTAGCTGATTGGTGTGCAGCACTGCTAGCATGGAACTCTGTCCTGGTGCCAATTACAGATCTAAGCTACGTAATGAATTATCTCATGTTGTACTTATCTGGCAATTTTCTAAGTCATAGCTGTTGATTATATAATCTTCAACAATTTCTAGCCTGTATTATTGTTCATATGATGTAGACACTCATTATTCACATACGACCAAAAGCAGAAATTGATAGGTTTTTTTCTTTGTAAAACAAAGCAGATACTGATAGGTATTCTTATTTAATTGCAGGTGGTGCCAATCCAGAGCGTGCTGCATGATGTGGGATCAGTCATGGATGTAGTTCTCTCTCCTTATTCTGTTACTGCATTTGATCTTGCTCTTCTTCCTGGCATAGAGCTGGTAAGAAATGAAAGTCCTGTTTCTCATATTTGAAGAGAGGCGCAATAGTCGGGTCAAGTAGGGAATACACCTGTTTGCCATATTTAGAAGATAGAAGCTGACAATAGGGTGAGAAGGGACACCTGTTTCCAGTGCTTAGGGAAGAGGACTGTCGCCAGGGTTAGGAAGGAGTTTGTTAGTGTGCAGAAAGGTTTTGCCGACATGGTTTGTCGGGATCATTGCAAGTTTGTTATTCACTCACAAGCATGTATTTGTGGCTTGATTGGTTTTTTATACTACAGAGTGATGTATACAAGGTTTGATTGGTTTCTGATACTACAGAGTGATGTATACAAGGTTTGCTTACAAAAAATCTTCTTACAACTAAAGGTGTAACTTGGTTCAACTACAATGGCAACCATCACACTCCATGTCTGATGAACTCAGTCTTTTTCCCCTTGTCCTGAAGTTAAAATCATCTGGGTTTCCAATATGCCGATAAGCATTTATTCATTTACTCTAGGGTATATTATAACAGGTTGATCTTCCCCAAGAGTTTACATCGACAGGAAAATTGGTACCTCAATGTCAACTCCTCGCCACCTGGGGCTGTAGAGATGCTATGTAGCATATCATTTGCTTTGATGAATGTTGTTCCAGGTAGAAGCTTTCAACTCATGAATTCTCATAAACAAGAAAATCGACCAATGTACATTCCCCACTTGCCATAGTACTGGAGCTCCATTTGATCATCCCCTCTCAATGCATAAAGCATCACAAAGAAGTCTCCCTCATAAAATCAAATGATAGATGTGAATGCTAAATGACATCTCCAGTTCATGAGCTCGAAATAACTTTACTAAGTTGTGATCAATATTTATCTTAACATTCTTCAGGATAATATATAGCAATAAACAAACTCATCGCTAAGATGGAATCATACGCTGGTGCAACTACGAACTCTGCCAGTAGTCATGGTTTTGCCATCCCATAGCAAGTTTGAAATCCCGAGGAAGAGCTGCTTCATATAGCAGTTGAATCTCCTTACCATGAATTATAGCACTGAGGAAGCTACTAAATTAAATGAAAAATACAAATATTTTGAGTGCAATTTAATTCAACGGCTAAGCAAGATACACAAACGAGAAAGAAACAGAATCCATGTCACCAAAAACTCTCACACATTCTTGAGCTTCCTCATCTTCGAAGGTGGCCATCTACCCTTCTTCCTCAGCCTCCTCTTCCGAACAAGACGCTTCCTCCGTAAGCGGATCTTCTTTGCGAGCTTCATCCTTAGCTTCGCCTCGAGCTTCATTTGCAACTTCGATTCCAATGGGAGGTTCTCCACAGAAACTGGATCCTTCGGAGCTTCTGAAGGTGACTCACCACCATCTTCCTCTATTGACCTCCCCTCTGAAGATGCCTTAGAGGGTCTGGTCGAAGGGGAAAGATGACTCCGTTTTTGGGTTCCACCGATGATCTCGGATTGCAGAGAGAGATTCTTTCCTTGGATCCTGTATCCTAGCAGGACAACTCAAAGATTCTGAAAGTAAGTTCCACTTAAAAAAGTAGGTCACAACCAAATCTCAGGGTAAGCGTCACTAACAAACGATTGGTTTTGGTCTTCAATAAAATGCATTATTTTCTCCTTTTCCTAATTTGATTAGTGACCATTACATAACCAGTAATGGCAATAAGAAAAGGAGAAATTATGGGCGTTGATTGAAGGGAAAACAAGAGCCCAATGACGAAGATTCTCGAACGGAGGATGAACGCAAACAAAGAGGGATCAGACACAAGGCAGAAACTGTGCTTCGTCAAGAACCCTCGAAGAGAACAAGGCAAAACCAGAAGAATTTAGCAACAACGCCATATGGGAGCGCGTTTTAAAGAGGAATAATCACAGAAACGATGCAAAATGAATTGTGAAGACAATTCACGACTAAAATTTTCCGTTAACAAGAACGAGATTTTAGCAAACGTCCAACCAATCGATGTATTTACATATCAAAAGTGATAACAAAGAATGATGGAAACATTCAATAAACCATAAGAGAAAATATGAAATCTAAGAACAGAAGGCACGGAAAAGAGAAGAGACATTTTAAGGAGAAAATCCAACAAATAGTATTCATCCGTGATTCTAAATTTGACTCACTGTAACCAAACAACAAAGGAAAAAGAAACAAGAGATGCAAAATTTGCTCAGAAGGGATGAATTTTCAGAAAGGCCTTACCGTTGCTGCTCACGGAGACAAATGAAGACGAAGCAAGAAGAAGAGAAGAAGAAGAATGAGGAGGGTGAGAGATGGATGATAGAGAAACGGAAGCAGAGGAAGCAAGCGTGAGCGCCATTTTGCGTTCTGGCTCACTGCATTTGGTACTCTCTGGTGGATGGTTGATAGGAAGACGATGAGGGTGTTTGTGGATAACATACAACTGTGGGTATAACAGTTTGGACCTGGGCCGAAGATTGGTTGGACCGATCCATTCCCAACTTCTTGTGACAGCAAGTTATCAACGGCCACTCTACTTCGGATGCCAATATTGGCCAAGACACACAGAGAACCGACCCGAGCAGGGAACCAAATATTTTTCACCAGGTATATGGTAAGAAGTACCTACATGTGTACGAGAGAGAGAGAGAGATTAAATTTTCAAAACTTCAACTACCCAAAAGTTTAAAAAAATTAATTATTTGAGTTAGATTTGTGAATAATTAGATGTCAATTAAAGATACTTTTAACTTTATAACTTATTGGAGTAAGAATTGAGGTATGGAGTAAGACTCATGTAGGTCCACGTCGATCTCACCTCGGCTGTTCTCATCAGGTCTCTATACTGGTGTGTAATGTGAGAAAAATATTACCACCTTAAAGATCACTATAGCTATAATGCTCAACTTTGGAGTTTCCTAACAGTGTGTTTGATTCACGGTACCAGGTGGGTCGGACCTTACTTTTTTTAGTCTTGTGGTATCAAATCAAGACTGAAACAAATGGCGACCTTATTAGGATCATGGAACTACAGTTTCATGAGCCGATTTTAGACCACAAAATCAGTTCCAAGTTAGGAAGTGGGCTACACAAGTTAGGTCCAACTATCGCTAAATACCGTGCGCTCTCTCCTTCATTGAGTGCCCTGAAATCTGAAGCAGTGGTGCCACTCTTCACTGTGAATCGCTACCTCCCCACCACTCAGATACAACTCTCTCCTCTTAATCTTCTCTTTTTCTTATCTCCGTTTCATTCTTCTTACTTCATCTTCCTCTTCTTCAATACTTTTGTGTTTCTTTTTTTCTCCTCCACCACCTGGTTTGTTGCAAACAAACAGGAATGATGGCACATTTTCTCAAGGGTAAAAAAAGAATTGGTTATAGCTGAAAATTTGAATCAAGTCGATTGATTTTTCTTGTTAGGTTTAGTTTTTTCTATTTTTTGGCTCGTTTTTTCTTCTAAATTTTAGAAAAATCTTGTTGTTTTGGTTCTACTTAGTTTTGGAGGCCCAAAACTGGAGAATAATCAAACCGATTTGATAATCAAGATCTGGAGAATCAAAAGTATATTATGATATAGAGTTCCATTTGGCCTTTGTGCTACATTTCGACATATTACAATATCTATGTCACAAAGTTGTTTGCTTGTCATTAGATGAAGAATGATTGTCAGTGTTGATCGCATTCATCTATTTGGATCAAGCTAGGTTTCATGCCCTGAAACAACTGAGTTTAGCCAAAATTGGTTGTGACCCAAAACTTATCCAAAACTGAATTTTTTGGGTTAGTTTGGGTTCCGTCATTACTATAGTTCGCACATTAGAGGGGTTTTAGTGTCTACATTTGTAGTGGTCTACAGTAGCGGATCTACATTAAGCCAAGATGAGGCAGCCGTCCCACATGAAATTGAAAAATCTCGAGGGCACGATCTAATCGATGGCTATTATACATAGTTCACCCCATCCTAAATGATATTTAAATCAAACAGTTCGACTCAACCCACATAAAATTCTAGATCCGCCACTGGTAGTCAACCTTTAGTGAATGAAATAAGAGAGTCTAACAACTTAGAGAACTCATCCGGCATGAATATTGGGTCAGTCTATGTCATTTAACTGAATTTTTTGAACCATTGACAATTCAATGGTTGCATAATTCAATAAAATCAAATATCAAATTCATGTTCATATTCATATTCATTTATTTATGTATAAATCAAAGTCCAATCACTTGATGGTACAACCTGTTTAACAAAAAATAGTCAAACTATGTACAACCATCAAATCCTACCATGTCCCAACAAAAAATCAAAGTTGTATCCACCAAATATTTTGGTTGTCTCAACCCTTTGGTTAACTAGGTCCTTTAATATTAAATAAAATATGAATATCATAACTATGCTTGGAGATTGATGTGGTCTTTCCACATCCATGGCATACTAAATATATACATGTTTCAAATTATATATTACATAAAGAAACCTTTATCATATTTTAAAAACAGTATCTGTTACATTGAGATGGCCATTCTCGGCTCGGGTAACGGCTGGATTGCCATCCAGCCGTTACCAGAGGAGAGAGGCTTGATAAGTAACGGACAGCCGTTACCGAAAAATCCGGTAATGGCCATCCATTACCTCTCCCAGATGAGGGAAGCCACGAGAGGAGAATGCCAGACGACAGGGGAGCGGATGCCTATAAAAGGGCATCCATTCACAGAGAAAAACACATATAGAAAATACAGAAAGCTTCTTACAGAAATGATATACAGAATACAGTCGTCTGAGAAAACTCTCGTGAGGAAACCTCGCGACGACGTCATCAACATCTGCTGCGAAACCTCCGGCGATCAGAGTACCGGAAAGGTAAGACCCGAATCTCACTCCGTCAGTGGTATCAGAGCCTAGTTCCCTGCAAAAAAAAACATAGAGAGAAGAGGGTTAGAATTTTTGTATAAATCAAATATCAAATTCATGTTCATATTCATTTATTTATGTATAAATCAAAGTCTAATCACTCGATGGTACAACCAAAAGAAAATTGTTTAACAAAAAAAAGTCAAACTATGTACAACCATCAAATCCTACCATGTCCCAACAAAAAATCAAAGTTGTATCCACCAAATATTTTGGTTGTCTCAACCCTTTTGCTAACTAGGTCCTTTAATAATAAATAAAATATGAACATCATAACTATGCTTGTAGATTGATGTAGTCTTTCCACATCCATGACATACTAAATATATACATATTTTAAATTATATATTACATAAAGAAACCTTTATCATATTTTAAAAACAGTATCATCATTGTAATGTGTATGCATAATCACACACTCAACAATATACATATTTAGTTTTAATCTCAAGACTTTTATAGTGTTCAATCACAAGTCACATTGTAAAAGTCTCCCAAACCCTCTTCTTATTCATTTGTGTGGTCTCCGACAACACTCAACACGTTGAACCGAGAATGTTGATGATTGAATCACTAGCTCATCACAATCCCTTGGGTCTATAGGGCAACCATATATGGATATTACACAAGTAGAACCATGCATTCGCACAATTAAACTACTAACAAGCTTTCTAGAACTAGAGTAGCCAAGATTGTATTGATTAATAAATCCACATATACATCGACCTAAGACTACCTCCCAATTCAAAGAGATCCGTTTGGGGCCACCTCCAAAGCTTCATATCTCCACGTCATCACATCTCCAATTTAAATATCAAAATCACATATACATATCCAATATCAAATTTGTTTTATTTTAAAAAAGATTTTACTCTCGTTAGCTAATCATACGCGTTCCCAAACTAGGCATACCATATAACCCGACATAAGCGGCCCAGTGCAAAGTACAAGTGAAACTAGCATGACCAATCAAGTAGCCAACTCAACCCATAACTCTTCTATACATAATAATCTACAAGCTAACACGTAGCTACTTGATATGACCATCTACTATCTGACGACGTCCCATACCATAGTGTAAAGTAGGTCCACACCTCATAATGCTTTGCTTAGTACAATAACAACGTACAAGCTAACACTAACTACTACAATTAGCTATCATTTGAAGGTCTAATACTGCCACAAAAAGTATATTTATACTCGATAATGTTTTGCTTGTATACAAGCACACTCATGCAATATGTCAATATAATTAATAAAATATTTTCAATCATATTCAGTAAAACAACACATATATAGTCATTTCAAAACATCAATAAATCTACCTTACACAGGTTTTATATGGATCCAAATCTCATAATGTTTATTCTTTTTAATCACATTAATTTAGTCCTTAAATCATGATAAAAACATAAAATTAATGTTCTAGATTTGATTAAGAACACAACGGTCTATACTGCATCAAAATCATACTTCAAACGGATTCAAAAAACCCAAAAACCTAATATGAATAATTTTTTATTCTATTTGAATCGAGTTAAAGAATCCAGATTCATACTGCTTATTTAATTGGACCCTTACTCGCATTGTGAAGACTCGATCACAGCCTGAGACCGTGTCTATTCAAGGACATTAATTCTGCATTCGGCTGTCACTATCGACATGACACGGCAGGGGACCCGACCCAACACCGTCGGTCGGGTCCTCACTGGCCACCGAATTGAATGACCATAAACGAGAATTTTGGGCGTCTTTCAAGCCACCCACCACCACCCATGGTCTGCCATATTTCCCATTCAACCTCTGTCAAACGGCAGGGGTTTATCGGAAAAAAGGAAAAAACAGAAATCAGAAAACATACCCAAAAAGTGGATTTTCCATATACCCATTTTCCTTCTAAAATGCACCCAATTTGTTCATCCCTTGATTCTCATTCAATCGAACTCAGATGTGGCTTTAATTGCTATCCTTTTGATCGGAAACGAGAATCGAAAACAAATATGGCTTTGTTACAATGAAATGGCCATTCTCGGCCAGTCCAGCCATTACCTGAGGAGAAGCCGGATAAGTAACGGCTATCCGTTACCTCTCCCAGACGAGGGAAGCCACGAGAGGAAAAAGTCAGACGACAGGAAAGCGGGTGCCTATAAAAAGGCAGTTATTTACAAGGTGATAGATATACACAATATACAGATTCATAGAATACACAGATTCACAGTGATATAGAAAAACACAGTCGTCTAAGAAAACTCTCGTGTGGAAACCTCGCGACATCTTCAACATCCGCTGCACTCACTAAGTCTCTGGCGACCGAGAAGACTGAAAGGTAAGCGCCGAAATTCCATCAGTGGTATCAGGGCTTGGTTCCCTGCAAAAACAAAAAAAAAAAAGAGAGAAGAGGATTAGAATTTTTTTTTTTGAAAGAGAGAGAAGTCGACGGTCGGCAGTCGGAAGGCAAAGCCAGAGGCAGGCCGACGGAAAGCCCCAAAGGCAATAATAGAGGCAGGCCGACGGAAAGCCCCAAAGGCAAAGCCAGAGGTAAGCCGGCGAAAAACCCCAAAGGCAAAACCAAAGGCAGGCCTGCGGAAAGCCCCAAAGGCAAAGCCAGAGGCAAGCCGGCGGAAAGCCCCAAAGTCAAAACCAGAGGAAAGCCCCAAAAGGCAAAACAACGGCAATCCGGAAAAAGCCCGAAGGCGAGACAGAAACAGCAAGCGTCGAACACCAGTCGGTTGGAGTGCCTAGAAGAAAAAGAACCCGACAGCCGATAGCCGGCGCCGACGGTTGGCCATCGGCCGAATCCCTCTCTCTCCCTCTCTCTTGAAAAATCCTGTAAAGTTTTTTTTATTTTTTCGCTTTTATAGCGATATAAATAAATAAATAAATAAACCAGCTGCGGCGCAACGAGAAAACCAGCGGTTTTCAAAACCGTCATCGGTTTCCTGAAAACCACCAGCTGTTTTCTGAAACCGTCAATGGTTTCAGAAAACCGCCTCAGGTTTTGAGAGAAAAAGACAGAACTGCCCCCTGTCGTTTTCTAATTATTACGAAATTGACACGGTAAAAGGATAGGTTTACCCCTAGGCTGTTTTTGAAAATTAAAAAAATACCGGGGGCTGTTAATTTACGATATTATCCAACCCGGTTTGGAAAATATCATTCTTGTCATTCAGTTAAAAGGCAGGTTTACCCCTATTCTTTTTAGAAAATTACAGATTCGCCCTAAGAGTTAAAACTACGATTTTAACCCCGATCAGTTGCAAATTTTACAAGAATACCAAATAGTGATTTTACGAGTTTGTCCTTGTAATTTTACAAAAATATAAAAAGGGACAAATAAGTAAAATTACATATTTATCCTTTGGTATTCGTTTAAGGATTTAGAGGGAGAAAAACCCTTAAGAAAATTATTAATTTTTTCAATTCTGCATCAAGTTAACATATTTCTTGCTCTGTGTTTTTCCTTTGTTTCCTTTAAAAAGAAAAAGACCGCTTGCTTAGTATTTTTGCCAAACAAAAATGAGTTTTAGGATATGTGTATCCGAACTGGCAAAAACAGAAAAACTAAACTGTCTGAACTTCAAGACATGGAAGAGAAGAATCCCGTTAGCTCTAACACTAGAAGGTGTAGAGTATGTGTTAAAGGAAGCAGTGCGTCCTCCACCACTAAACTATTAAAGGAAGTATGTGTTAAAGACGCAAATCAACAACAGTTAGAAATGTATAAAACATTTCTAAAAGACGATACCATAGCAAGAACTGTAATGTTAACTTATATGGAAGATGACCTGATTAAAGTCTTTGAAGAATTTGAGACTGCAAAAGAGTTGTTTGACTCGTTAACAGCTAAGTATGATACAACTGCAAAGTTGCATGAATAGTTGCTACTACAAAAATACAACTCCTTTAGAATGAAAGAAGGAGAAAATATAGTAGAACATGTGAATCATATGCTGGTAATGACTAGGGATTTAGCCGTAGCAAAATTAGTCATCCCCGAACTAATGTAGATATCAACTATACTCAACAGTCTACCTCCATCATGGAATATGGTCACCACTGCCTTAAGGTTAGGGCCTGAAATCAACCTTTCGAAATTGCCCCTAAAACTAGCAATTGAGTAAGAACACATGCTCAAAAACAAAAGAGAAAAACTGCTAGTAGTCTAGGATGAGTTGGCATCTAGCTCCAAATCCAACTAGAAAAAGAAATCAAATAAAAAGTTTGGCCATAATAACAAGAAAGGCGGTTAAGCTTTTAAGAAATCATAAGAAACTGCTTCCCGGATCAAGTCCTTCAACTGTGGAAAGATGGGGCACTAAAAGAGGGACTGCCACAACAAGAAAGGTGGAGGAAACAACCCACAGCGCGGACAATCGGAGAAGCAGTACATAATCTGTATAATTTCAGAATGCCTATACTTGGACCGCCCAATTATAGGTTGGTGGATAGACTCCGGAGCTAAAAGACACATCTCAAAAACTAATGAAGGGGCAATTGAACTAAAAGAATATCAACCCGGAGAACATCATGTGTATATGGAAAACAATACTTTTTTCGATGTTTTGGGTATTGGATCCTTTAGGATATTTGTACAAAGCAAACCAATTATACTATAAGGCGCAATCTGGTCTCGATCCCTGCCTTAGTAAAGAAAGGTTTTGAAGTTAGGTTTGTACCTAACAAGGTGATTGTGGGATAACATGGGAGAATCTTGTTCTTAGGAGAATTTGATGTAGAACGTGGACTGTTCAAGTTATCCGATAATGAAAGTCATCAATCTTCTGTTTATATTGAAAGTGTATTTTCTGTTGATGTGAATATGTGGCATAAACCCCTAGGGCATATAAGTCTGAAAAAGTTGAGGAAATTATCCAACTTTGACTTATTACCCGGATTTGAGGAAAAGACTTTTCAACAAATGTGAAGCTTGCATACAAGAAAAGTCTTTTCCAAGGAAACAAAAAGAGCAACAACCCTATTAGAGATTATTCACACAGATTTATGTGGACCTTTCAGAGTAAAGACACATCGAGGAAAGGGTTACTTTATAACATTTATCGATGATTACTCTAGATATATGTATATATATCTTTTAGCACATAAATCAGAGATACTTGAAGCATTTAAAGAATATAAATAAGAAGTGGAAAATCAATTGGGGCATACTATCAAAGTCTTGAGATCAGACAGAGGAGGTGAGTATACCTCAACAAAATTTTTAGAATTCTGTAAAGACTTTGGTATTACTAAACAAAATACAATGCCTAGAACACCTCAACAAAATGGTGTAGCTGAAAGATACAATAGAACCTTGTTGAATATGACAAGGTCTATGATTATTGATGCCTCTCTACCAAGGGTCTTTTGGGGAGAAGTGATAAGTATAATTGTTTACGTGCTCAACAGAGTACCATGTAAAGCTATATTCACTACACCATATGAGATATGGTTTGGGAGAAAACTCAACCTAGGTCATCTCAGGAGATGGGGATCAATTGCATATGTCAAGATCCTTAAACAGTCTAAAGATAAACTAGGCAGTAGGTGGATATCCAAAAGGTTTAAAAGGATATCGGTTCTATCAGAAGGACCAAGGACTCATTGAAAGCAAAGATGTTAAATTCTTAGAAGATTCTAAGAATGACATCCTGGAAAACAATGAAGAGTATGTTGATGATTTGGTAGATTTTGACCAATTATCTTTTGAGCCCATAGAAGAACTTCATGAAACTACCGATACCTTAATTGGACATAGGAGGTCAAGAGTCACTCCATCCTATTTAAAGGATTATCACACTTATCTTTCAGAAGAAGTGTGTAATTCGGTAGATTTAGATAAATTGACTGATAACTTGACTTATCAACAAGCAATGAATTCATCAAAAGCAACAGACTCGGAGAAAGCCATGGATAAAGAAATTGAATCCATTGAGAAAAACCAAGTCTGGGAATTGACTGATTTACCAAAAGAAAGAAAAGTTATAGGTTGTAAATGGGTTCTGAAAAAGAATTATAAGGTCGATGGTACAATTGACAAGTTTAAAGCGAGGTTGGTTGCAAAGGGTTTTTCGCAAAAGGAAGGGATAGACTATGTTGAGACATATTCCCCAGTTGCGAAATTTGCATCCATACCTATAATCCTGGCAATATCTGTATTTTATGATTTGAATTTATATCAGTTAGATGTAAAGACCACATTTCTAAATAACGATTTAGAAGAAATCATATACATGCAGCAGCCTAAAGGATTTGTGATTGAAGGCCAAGAAGATAAAGTGTATAGGTTGAAAAAATCCCTATATAGCCTAAAACAGTCACCTCGCCAATGGTATTTGACTTTTCAAAATGCCATTATAGAACATGGGTTTGTGGCTAACAAATTTGATCACTATGTTTATGTTTGGAACAATGGGAGCCACTTTGTCATCTTATCTTTGTATGTCGATGACATATTGTTGATTGAAAATGACAATGAAATGATTGTCAAAACCAAGTCATGGTTGAACTCCAAGTTCGAAATGAAAGATATGGGAGAAGCATCCTATATCTTGAGTATAAAGATCTCTCGAGATAGAGGATCTAGACTCTTATGCCTGAGTCAAGAGAGATATATAGACTATATCCTCAAGAAGTTCAAAATGGGTGAATGCAAGTCTGCAGATACACCTGTTGCAAAAGGGGTGAAACTAAGTAAGGTTGATTGTCCCGGTGAAGGAGACGATAAGCCTAATGTTCCTTATGCTCAAGCTGTTGGTAGCTTAATGTATGCTATGTTGTGTACAAGACCTGATATCAGCTTTGTTTTTAGTCTTATCAGTAGATATCAAGGTAATCCAGGTTGACAGCATTTGATAGTTGTAAAAAGGATTCTAAGATATTTGAAAGGAACAAAGGACTTGAAACTATGTTTTCAAGCAAATGAACTAGAAGTGGTAGGATACTCAGACGCTGACTTTGCTGGAAGCAAAGATGACAGCAAATCAACCTCAGGACAAATATTCTTATTTGGAGGTGGTGGTGTTTCTTGGGCATGTAAGAAACAGGGCTGTGTAGCATTGCATACACGGGAAGCTGAGTATATTACTTGTTGTATGGCTGCAACAAGTGTTGTCTGGATAAGCCGCTTCATACGTGATTTGAAGCTGGAAATAATAAATGAGCCGGTGGTTATCCATTGCGATAACAATGCAGCAATTACTCTTATTAAGAGTGGAGCAATTGCTCAAAAAGCAAGCATATAATGGTAAAATACCACTATGTTCATGATATGGTTATGAGAAAGGAAATATTCATCTCATACATGCCAACAGAAGAAATATTGGCAAACCCCTTAACCAAAGGCATAACAAAAGAACTCTTCTCAAAACATGTTAGAAACATGAGTTTGAGATATGTTGTTGTATAGGTAAAATAACCATACAACAGGTGATTTGTTGTGTAGGAAAATAACCACACAATAGGTTCTGATTGCAATAGTAATCAGGAATCGACATAACTAGTGAAAACCCCGGGAAAGTGGGAGGAAAACCAGTATGTCGATACACTTGGCTCGAATGGCTAAGTGTGAGATGTTATAATGAAATGGCCATTCTCAGCTCGGGTAACGGCTGGACTGGCCATCCAGCCGTTACTTGAGGAGAGGTCGGATAAGGTTGTCCGTTACCTCTCTCAGACGAGGGAAGCCACGAGAGGAGAAAGCCAGACGACGGGGGAGTGGGTGACTATAAAAAGGCAGCCATTTACAAGGTGATAGATATACACAGATATACAGATTCATAAAATACACAGTTTCACAGTGATATAGAAAAACACAGTCGTTTGAGAAAACCCTCGTGTGGAAACCTTGCGACATCTTCAACATCCGCTGCGCTCACTAAGTCTCCGGCGACCTAGAAGACCGAAAGGTAAGCGCCAAAATCTCATTAGTGGTATCAGGGCCTAGTTCCCTGCAAAAAAAAAACAAAAAAAAATAGAGAGAAGAGAGTTAGATGTGGCTTTAATTGATATCTGTTTCCATATACCCATTTTCCTTCTAAAATGCACCCAATTTGTTCATTCCTTGATTCTCATTCAATCGAACTCAAATGTGCCTTTAATTGCTATCCTTTTGATCGGAAACGAGAATCGAAAACAAATAAGGCTTTGTTACAATGAAATGGTCATTCTCGGCTCGGGTAACGGTTGAGGAGAGGCCGGACAAGTAACGGACAGTCGTTATCGGAAAATCCGGTAACGGCCATCCGTTACCTCTCCCAAACGAGGGAAGCCATGAGAGGAGAAAGCCAGACGACTTCACAGTGATATAGAAAAACACAGTCGTCTGAGAAAACCCTCGTGTGGAAACCTCGCGACATCTTCAACATCCGCGGCGCTCACTGAGTCTCCGGTGACCGAGAAAACCGAAAGGTAAGCGCCGAAATCCCATCAGGCTTAACTAAAATCGGACGAAACTCTCGATTTCCGGTGTTTTCTCCAACTCCCGTGACTTCTCCTTTGCCTCAAAACCTCGCCTCCTCTCTCTCTTTTACTCATCTAAGCGTCGGAAGGGCGATTTTTTCATTGCCCTCCATGTTGGTCTTGCGATTGGCCACGAAGGGACCAGGCCTGCTACAAATATTTATTTGTAGTGTAGTAAGTAGAGAGTCGGCCAGAATAAGAGAGCAGGGTATCCCATTGCGAAGGGGGTGAAACTTAGAGAGACGATGCAGAACAGATGGCGAATGAGCCGGAGTTTCTGCCGGGAGTTGTTGGTTGGGCTGAGCGGACGCACACGTTCGATTATTGTGTTCGTGCTAAATTCAGTTTTCGATTATTTTGATTTGGTTCAGCAAATCAAATCGATCGATGCACACCTCTATTTAGATTAGTGGATCAATAGCAAAGATCTGACTCCATGATAAAAGATCCGATAAAGTTTTACGCCTACCTAGCACAATCCTCTTTACAACTACCTAAGAGAATCCTCTTTTACTCGTTATGCGGGAGGATTTTGAAAGAAAAAAAAATCCGCATTCCCAACCATTTTGGATAAATCACTGCACATTGATCATGTCCAAAAGTTATTTGGATAAAAAAACTTCTTCTTTATCCATAGGAGCTTTTAAAAGCATAAAAAAAGATTGCTTTTCTCTCTCTCTCTTAAAAACATAAAAAAATAAAAGTTGCTTCTTTCCATCTCTCTCTCTCAACAGAAACTTCCTTCCTCTTGTGCAGAGCATGTTTAAGTATGAAACATAACTGAGCTGAGTCAGCCAACCTAATCTCGCATACAGGTTAGTAAGACAAGTTTCAAAAGGTAGGTCTCATCTTGGACGTGCTCATTGAAGCTTGTGTAGTTGAGAATGTGTAATATTTTCATATGCAAGTATAAACAGTAACCACACCCTATGTGTATGTGTATGTGTGTGTATATATATATATATAAGGAGAGAGTTTTGATTCAAAGAAACACATCACTACCACTCAATCTTTGAAATGAATGATTAAAATGATAAAACATATATAAAGTAGAACGATACTTTTAATTCAAATTTTTGAAATTGATGATGTTAATCAAATGGTAAAAATAATGAATTTCTTGTGATTGTCTAATTCTTTATATAGAAAGAAGGAGAGAGAAAATAACTAGGAGGTGCTAGACGATTTATATTGTTCATGTGATCACACAGACGATGCAAATCGAGTTGCTCATCAACATCAATATGAAGCTTGAGATCATTTATTCTGTATGAGCTGATTGATTACACATATGATGATGATCAAGTACACCTTATGTATATGTGTATACATAAAAAGAGAGAGAGAGGGTTTTGATTCAAAGAACTCAAAGAAATACATCACTACCACTCAATCTTTGAAATGAATGATTGAAATGATAAAACATATATAAAGTAGAACGATACTTTTAATTCAAATTTTTGCAATCGATGATGTTAATCAAATGTTAAAAATAATGAAATTATTGTTATTGTCTAATTCTTTATATATAGAGAAGGAGAGAGAAAAAAACTAGGAGGTGCTAGACGATTTATTGTTTGTGTGATCACAAACTAGGTGAGTTAAAACGAAATTCAGAGGAAAGGGATAAAACAAGGGATGCAACTCAGTGCTTTTATTACATGATGACAAACTAGGTCGAGTCAAAACGACCGACTTAGACCAACAATGGATTAATTAGTCATGTCATTTGCTTAAACGTAAAAAACTAAACATAGCACCAGAGCTTAGCTCAACGGCAGGGAGCTCTAACGTTGTTGCTGCTGGTAGGGAGTTCGACTCTCAGAAGGTGCATATGCATGTTCATGGGTGGTTAGACTTCGGCCTCCTCCCTAACCAAAATAAGGGGAAAAACTACACATAAATATTCAAGTGAGTTATAATAGAAGGCAATTAAATAGGTACGCTGCATGGCTGAACCTGTTTTCAACTTAGGAGTTGATCACGGAATTTAGACTTCGAGTCAATGGCGTGGATTCAAGTCAGGTAACAGATCAGATTAAATCCATTTAATTACATTTTAGTGACATAAGATACTATGTCATCTCTAATTGATGATCGGATCTAGTTCGGTCTAAGGACTGGTCCAAGTTCCAATTTCTGAAGCTTATAATAACTCATCATGAATACGGGTTGCCCTTTAGCATCCATTAGGGTTTTGGACATGGTAGATCCCCTCTAAAATAAAATATCCAGGTCTGGATTTTGTACCACCATTTCGCTCATGGGACCCAGACCCAATATATCTGGATAAGTCGATGTGTTTGCATGAATATATATGAGAATATACTCTGATTAGACTGTATACATAATGAGGTTATTAGAAACAAATTAGGAGTGGCACCAATAGAGGATAAAAATAAGAGAATATCGTTTAAGATGGTTTGGACATATAGAAAGAAGATCAAAAGAAAAACCTATAAGAAGGTATGAAAAACTAAATTTGGAAAGTATTAAAAGAGGTAGAGGACGACCACAAAAGTGTTGGAAAGAAACAATAAAGAATGATCTAGCTTATTGTGAGTTTACTGCTAACATGGCACACGATAGGATCCGTGGAAACAAAGAATCCATGTAGCCGACCCCGTCTAGTATGGGAAAAGGCTTAGTTGTTGTTGTTGTTGTATACTCGGATTAGACCCTAAAGTCGAGGAACAAATCTTCATTTAAAGCTCAGTGTTAAGCCTATCAAGCAAAAAATTAGAAAAATTCATCCCGATATCTACCTCTAAGGTAAAGAGGGTTCAAATAATTTTTTAAAAGCTTGCTTTATAAAAACCATTGTTTAATCTGATTGGCTTTCAAATATAGTTATTGTTCGAAAGTCAAATGAAAAAAATCAAAATTTGCATTGATTTCAAAAACTTAAACAAAGTCACTCCAAACGATAATTTTTCTTTGCCTAATATTGATTTGATTGTTGAAGAATCTTCTTTTACTCCTTATGGGAGAGGATTTTGAAAGAAAGAAAAAATCCGCATTCCCAACCATTTTGGATAAATCACTGCACATAGACCATGTCCGAAAGTCATTTGGATAAAAAAACTTCTTCTCTATCCATAATGAGCTTTTAAAAGCATAAAAAAGATTGCTTCTTTCTCTCTCTTAAAAACATAAAAATAAAATAAAAGTTGCTTCATTCCATCTCTCTCAACAAAAACTTCCTTCCTCTTTAGCAGAGCATGTTTAGGTATGAAACCTAACTGTCAGCCAACCTAATCTCGCATACAGGTTAGTAAGACAAGTTTCAAAAGGTAGGTCGCATCTTGGACGTGCTCATTGAAGCTTGTGTAGTTGAGAATGTGTAATATTTTCATATGCAAGTATAAACAGTAACCACACCGTATGTATATATATAGAAAGAGAGAGTTTTGATTCAAAAAACTCAAAGAAACACATCACTACCACTCAATCTTTGAAATGAGTGATTGAAATGATAAAACATATATAAAGTAGAACGATACTTTTAATTCAAATTTTTGCAATTGATGATGTTAATCAAATGGTAAAAATAATGAATTTCTTGTGATTGTCTAATTCTTTATATATAGAGAAGGAAAGAGAAAAAATTAGGAGATGCTAGACATCAACTTATGTGAGACTTTACTAGACGATCTATGTTGTTCGTGTGATGAACGATGCAGATGTAGTTGTTCATCAACATCAATATGAAGTTCAAGACTATTTATTCTAGATGAGTGATTTGATCATCATCATCTAATTGATCATACATACGATGATGATCAAGTAATGTTTAGCATGAGAGGTTATATAGCAATTCTCTCTCTTCCTATATATATATATAGTCGATCTCATGTTAGACGGACTCATTAGGCTTGTGAAAAAGAGAATGTGCAATATTTTCATATGTACTTACCTTTAAACAATATTGGAAACGCGCGGTGGGACCTGAAATTTCGCATTCATGTATATGTATGTATGTATGTATATGTATAGTCGATCTCATGTTAGACGGACTCATTAGGCTTGTAAAAAAGAGAATGTGCAATATTTTCATATTTACTTACCTTTAAACAATATTGGAAACGCGCGGTGGGACCTGAAATTTCGCATTCATGTCCACTCCCGTATGTATTTGTTGAATGACACAACACAAGCTCGACGAACAACGCGAAATTCAGAGGAAAGGAATAAACAAGGGATGCAACTCCGTGCTTTTATTACATGATGCCAAACTAGGTCGAGTCAAAACGACCGACTATGGCCGCCGTGATCTCATTTGCTTAAACATTAAAAACTAAACATAGCACCAGAGCTTAGCTCAACGGCAGGGCGCTCTAACGTTGTTGCTGCTGGTAGGGAGTTCGACTCTCAAAAGGTGCATGTGCATGTTCATTGGTGTCAAAACTTCGGCCTGCTCCCTAACCAAAATAAGGGGAAAAAACTACACATAAATATTCAAGTGAGTTATAACAGAAGGCAATTAAATAGGTACGCTGCATGGCTGAACCTTGTTTTGGACTTTGGAGTTGATCACGGGATTTAGACTTCGAGTCAATGACGTGGATTCAAGTCAGGTAACAGATCAGATTAAATCCATTTTAGTGACATAAGACACTATGTCATCTCTAATTAATGATCGGATCTAGTTCAGTCTAAGGACTGGTCCAAGTTCCAATCTCTGAAGCTTATAATAACTCATGACGAATACGGGTTGCCTTATGATTTCATGGAAATATATTTTACATGTTCGACCCACTTTTCACCGAGGCCGAAGCTACCCACGTCGACCCGATTTGCTGCTACCCCACTGCCTGCCTTCCTCTAGAAGCCCAAGGATATTTTAGTCATTTGGAAAGCTGTAGGGTGTTGCGCTGCCACGATCGAGGCTCACCTGGAGCCGTTGATCAGAACGCGTAACCCGTCTTGACCGTCAAAAGTCTCTCTTTGTGTGCCCACCGGTGGAACCCCGAAACGTGGGCCCCAGTTGAACTGGATCATTTTGCCACGTGGCGATAACGACGCGCTTTCAGGTCGATGGAGGTCCGACTATTTATGAACCATCGAGTGGCCGTCTTCCTTAGCCTCATCTCTCTTCTTCTTCTTCGCCTCTCCCAATTCAAAAGTCCGGCCGGTCTGTCAGTTTTAAGGAATTTTAGCTTCCGTGGGAATTAATCGGACTCTTTCCGGGTTAGGTTTTCCCCTTTTTTTGTCTTCTATTGTTAAGTTCAGTAACACTAGAGATTCAGCTCTGAAAGAGAAAGTCCGGTAGATCATCTCATTTTCCTGCGAATTTATGCGAGTGTAAGTGGGTTTACAAAGAAAGGAATAACAGGATCGTCGATCGAGAACAATAGGAAGGAGGAGAGACGATGACGTTGCAGGGCAGCGTGGATCTTGACTCGTGGGCGTTCCCTTCGTCCTTAGCCGTTGATTCTTGGCTCTCCGAGTCGTTCAGGAATCACGAGATGGACGTCCTGACTCGGGTGCTGCAGTTCGAGATCTGCAACTCCAACTCGTCCGGCTTCATCTCGAGCCCCGACGTCGTCGCAACGGCAACCAACATCCCCAGTTCCGATACGGAAGGCCTTCTCGCTTCTTTATCAAGCAGGACCTCCGTTGCCTCGCTGCCTGCCGGAAAACCCCCCGGGAAGAAACCCCGGAAGTCGAAGAAGTCTCCAATGACAGTCATCAATACCGACGCTGCGAATTTCCGGCAGATGGTGCAACAGATCACCGGAACCCGGTGTCCCATTGGTAGTAGCTCCTCCATCTTCAGACCCGAGCCGAAGAGGCCGCGAACAGCCTTACTTGACGTACCAGCGCCTTCCTCATCCGTTCTTCCTACGCTAGACACCTCGGCGTTCCTGCTGAACCAAGCGGGTTCGGCTCGGCCGGAGAGGTTTACAGACACCGTTACGATCTCCCAAACCCCGATTCTGGATTCCGGGTCGTTCCAGAACTCGTTCCCCACCTTGGAGTTTTGTAGCCATCCTTTTGTATCTTTCAGTGAATAGTAGACTCTCGTGTATTATCTGATATTAAATGCTTGAGATTATGATGATTGAGTTTTTGTTTGCCTCATTTGGGATATGATTTGAAACAAACATGTCTTAAGAAGCTTGCGGCGTAGCTCGGCTCGCACTGGACCGAGCTCAGCTCAACAACCAGATCCGGGTACAACCATTACTTATGGGCCAAGTCACGAAACAACTTGGCTCCTGACCTAGACTTATCTTTACAGATTCAGTCGTTGATTTGATGAAAACAAAAGCTTTGTCTTGTGGCGATGAAAACCTAACCCAGTTGACAATTGACTTGACTCAGGGCACCAAGTCGCTCGACTTGACCCGTGATCAAGTTGCTGGTTCTCTAGTGAAGCATCATTAATTGATATTTGTCAGGTCCTTGAAGTTTTCCACGAAACGTTTCTTCTTTCTTTACCTTCACCAAGCCTCTCTCTGGCACTTGGCGAGATGGGCTATGTAGATTAAGTTAAGCTATATTCGAACTAAATAAACATGGAATGAGTAAATAACTACGAATTAAACTTTTTCGAGAGATATTGGTATAGTTATATTTTAAGTTACCAAAAAGACGATCTATGTAGATTAAGTTATAGGCCGAAAGTGTATTGCATGTTTATTTATGCACATGATATTTTCATAATACACATTTTATAGAATATATGTGTGTATAAAGAAAAGCAAATACAAAGTAAAAAATCATTAAAATATCATTAGTGACTTGTATCCGAGGTGAATGGGACGTAGGTGATGCTTGTTCTGTCACCTACGTGAGACGGAGCGACCTGGAAGAGAAGAAACTTTCCTTCTACCCAATGACAACAAGCATTGTGGCATTTGTTCTTTAGCCGGCTTTGATCAAGGTAGGTCGCTTCAGAACTTTTGGTCTTCAGGCTCTTTGGGCAGCAAAGAGAGAGGATGACCGTGCCGAATCCGTTGGTCATTGCTCGGAAGGATTACATGAAACCATGCAAAGTATCAACCAGTGCCATGTGGATCGGCAAAAAAGGGTTGATGACAGCTTAATTCTTTGTCGGCTAGCTTTAGTCACCCATCTTTTATGGCTTTCTGTATAACGTTTTAAAACTTGATGCATCAGTTCGTGCTTTGTGTTTTCTATGAGATCGGCGTCCATAACATCAAATGGTTTAGCGTCCTCAACGTTCTCGTCATGCATAATTTCCTAAATGTAGGATAGGAAGCAATTGTTGGTGTTTGTGGCTAGAGATGTCAATATGGGCCGGGCTGGCCCATTCCCAGATCTTGTGGGCAGAATGTTACATTATATAGTTTTTTTATTACATTTATATAAACAATATGTATATATAGTTTTTTCAATTTCATTTATATATGTAAAGTTTTCTTTGTTTCATGTATAGTTTCTTAGTACATGTGTATATATATAGTATATATGTAGTATATACAGCTCATATATACATATATATATATATGTATAGTTTTTCAATTACATATATATATACTACATATATATGTATAGTTTTTCCATTAGATGTATATATATGTGTGGATGTATATATATGATTATGATCCATATATATTACAGATATATATGTATAAGTATAGTTTTCCAATTACATATGTATGTATGCACATGCATATATAGACTACACATATATACATGTATATATATTTACTATACATATGTTTAGTTTTTCATTAAATGTATACACACACATATATATACATTTTTATTACATATATGTGTGTATATATATATATGTGTGTATACATAGATACATATATGTAGTTCTTTTATTACATGTGTATATGTCTTGTTGAAACTTGAAATACTAAGGTTAGATTTGAATTTCAAACAGATTTGGATTGAGTCTTATAGACCTGTTCCGATATCCAATGGGCCTGTGGCCCTGCCGGCCAGCCTGGCCCAGCCTTCCTTGGCCCCCAGGGCCAAGCCTATTTGTGGCCCTCTCCTTTCCTTTTTGAGATCTCAAAAGCTGCACAAGTGTATGAAGTCCCCCTGCATGAGCTCAGTGGCCATAACATCGGAAGGTTTGATGTCCTCAACGTCCTTGTCTGGCATACTTTCAAATGTAGGATTGAGTGCATTAGAGATGTTTAAAATGTATTCGACCTACCATCTCATTCTTGATTTTTTGTTGTAGGTAACTTTTTTGCCAGAGCACAATATACATCTAGTAGCATCCTATCATATCACGAAACCTTTTTGAAAAAGGCATCACCGATCATTCACCTTCTTTCACCGGTTCATGAGGTGGATATTTATTGATCTAGAACAAGCTTATGATAGGGTACCGAGGAGGTACTCTTTAGAACAAGCTTGGAACCTCAAGCGGAGAAAGAAGATATATTTAAAATAAGTCCTTCAGAGGAGAGAGACACCCTCTGATGATTAGGAAAGTGGCGGAAAGATGTGTTAGGGGTACTAGGTGAGTTATAAGAAAGCAAAAGAGGAAGCAAAAAAATTTGGGAGACTTATATAAAAAACTCAACTCAAACAGTGTAAAGAGATATTTTTAGGATAGCTAGGGCTGAGATTCGACCAAGACCTAATCTTATCTTATTATTGTACCTCTTCAAGAAGGCCTTATTTATCTCATCGCAAGTCCGTATCTAGGTTCAATGAAATGTACCAAGCATACGACGAGGTGAAGCTTGTGGTATTCATCTCACCGAGCTCTCTATGTTCTAAAACAAATCATTAGATGCCCATCAAGGATACTTATCATCTTGTACCAAGAAGGTCATGAATTTGATCAGGTGCCGTCTAGTGTACGAGGCGACACTTATGTATATTGTCAAGCATTATTATGGGGCATGAAAATTTTTGGTGTATATCTCCGAATGTTAGGTTATGAGATCGAGCATAAGAAACTGCTTCTTAGCTACCTGAACCGATCAAATTTGGCTCTCCTCGACTGGACCCTCCTTAAGAAAAGGCATGTTTTACCGGGTGTGCCAAAAGAGTGTGTTTGCACTCGAGAGATCATCAAGAATGCTCTGGCTTTGACATAGGAACCCACTTGGGCGGCTTGGGTCTATAGAGAAGTGGTAGACAGTGTTCAGGCATGCCAAAAGATGTTGACCTCTGTCTTTGGCAAAGATGGGGTGAATGTGGGTCACACTAGGAATTCCCAACTATTCCTTCCAAGAGCCTTAGGGATGGTGTTGAGGTAGGGGAAGGTCTTGAGGGGTGTGGGTCCCACTCACGAATGTGGGCCAATGGTTAATCTATTTAGAAGGAAAAACAAGAAGAAGCTACAAAGAAAAGCAAAACCTAGGCTACCAAGAAACATGAAAGACTGTGCTAAGAAAATTACAATTAGAATTGGAAAGAAAGATTAGAAATGTATATGATGAATTGGATGACTCAAATATGTTTTATCAGTTTCGCCTATCAAGAGGGCTCGTTCCATCCATACACACTATCTTTGTATGTATGTATGTATATATGTATGCACACACACATATATGTATATATGTGTGTGTGTTTATGTATCTGGGTTTTGGCTCAACCCGATTTCAAATAGAACCCAATGTAAAAAGAAAAGAGGATAAAGAAACCCCATGAAGATTCTCTTATGATTTTGGAAACCATAATCATCTATTTGTGTATCTGGGTTTGGGCTCAACCCGATTTCAAATAGAACCCAATGTAAAAAGAAAAGAGGATAAAGAAACCCTATGAAGATTCTCTTATGATTTTGGAAACCATAATCGTCTATTTGTGTATCTGGGTTTTGGCTCAACCCGATTTCAAATAGAACTCAATGTAAAACGAAAAGAGGATAAAGAAACCCTATGAAGTTTCTCTTGTGATTTTGGAAACCATAATCGTCATTTAAGGGCCAAAGAAGAGTGTTGTCATTCCTCATGAACCCTAAGAGTCTAGAGGATAAAGAAACCCTATGAAGTTTTCTTTGTTACATGTATAGTTTCTTAGTACATGTGTATATATATAGTATATATGTAGTATATACAGCTCATATATACATATATATATGTATAGTTTTTCAATTACATATATATAAATATACATGTATATATACTACATATATATGTATAGTTTTTCCATTAGATGTATATATATGTGTGTATGTATATATGTATATATATGATTATGATCCATATATACTACAGATATATATGTATAAGTATAGTTTTCCAATTACATATATATGTATGCACATGCATATATAGACTACACATATATACATGTATATATATTTACTATACATATGTTTAGTTTTTCATTAAATGTATACACACACATATATATACATTTTTATTACATATATGTGTGTATATATATATGTGTGTGTATACATAGATACATATATGTAGTTCTTTTATTACATGTGTATATGTCTTGTTGAAACTTGAAATACTAAGGCTAGATTTGAATTTCAAACAGATTTGGATTGAGTCTTATAGACCTGTTCCGATATCCAATGGGCCTGTGGCCCTGCCGGCCAGCCTGGCCCAGCCTTCCTTGGCCCCCAGGGCCAAGCCTATTTGTGGCCCTCTCCTTTCCTTTTTGAGATCTCAAAAGCTGCACAAGTGTATGAAGTCCCCCTGCATGAGCTCAGTGGCCATAACATCGGAAGGTTTGATGTCCTCAATGTCCTTGTCTGGCATACTTTCAAATGTAGGATTGAGTGCATTAGAGATGTTTAAAATGTATTCGACCTACCATCTCATTCTTGATTTTTTGTTGTAGGTAACTTTTTTGCCAGAGCACAATATACATCTACTAGCATCCTATCATATCACGAAACCTTTTTGAAAAAGGCATCACCGATCATTCACCTTCTTTCACCGGTTCATGAGGTGGGTTGAGATTCGACCAAGACCTAATCTTATCTTATTATTGTACCTCTTCAAGAAGGCCTTATTTATCTCATCGCAAGTCCGTATCTAGGTTCAATGAAATGTACCAAGCATACGACGAGGTGAAGCTTGTGGTATTCATCTCACCGAGCTCTCTATGTTCTAAAACAAATCATTAGATGCCCATCAAGGATACTTATCATCTTGTACCAAGAAGGTCATGAGTTTGATCAGGTGCCGTCTAGTGTACGAGGCGACACTTATGTATATTGTCAAGCATTATTATGGGGCATGAAAATTTTCGGTATATATCTCCGAATGTTAGGTTTCTTGGAATATCAGAACATTATCGGGTAAGCTAATGGAGGTGGTAGATACTATGATTCGGAGAAAGATTCATATTCTATGTTTACAAGAGACAAAATGGGTTGGAGAAAAAGCAAAGGAGATAGAGGATACAGGTTTTAAATTATGGTACTCAGGTAAAGAAAAGGCCCGAAACGGAGTTGGTATTATCATAAATAAAGATTTAAAGGAGAGTGTAGTAGACATACAACGATATGGTGACCGAATCATGACATTGAAATTAGTGTTAGGAGTAGAGGTTTTGAATATAGTTTGTGCTTACGCACCCCAAGTAGGACTAGAAGATAGTATAAAGACAGTTTTTTGGGAAGAGTTAGATAAGGTGTTTCAAAAGATTCCACAAAGGGAGATGATTTGTTTAGGAGGAGATTTAAATGGACATGTCGGTAAAGAGGCATTAGGATATCAAGGGATTCATGGAAACTTTGGTTATGGGGATATAAACAAGGAAGGTAGGGAGATTTTAAATTTTGCTATCATTTGATCTCTTTATAGTCAATACAATCTTCAAAAAACGAGATGAACATTTAATTACTTATAAGAGTGGCTTATCACAAACACAAATTGATTACTTTATTTGTAGAAAAAAAGATAGAGCGTGTTGTAAAGATTGTAAGGTAATTCCAGGAGAAAGCTTAACCACCCAACATCGACTTTTAGTTATGGATTTACAAATAAAAAAATGGACAAAGAAGAAAAGAGTGCATCGAGCTATTCGGACTAAATGGTGGAACCTCAAAAGCGAGAAAGAAAATATATTTAAACAAAAAGTCCTTCAAGGAGATGTTTGGAATTATGTTTGCACACCCTCTGATATGTGGAACAATATGGCTATACATATTAGGAAAGTGGCGAAAGATGTGTTAGGGGTATCTAAGGGAGGTGTACCGGCACAAAAAGAAGCTTGGTGGTGGAGTGAAGTAGTACAAAATAAAATCAAGGCAAAGAGGGCATGTTACAAATTACATTATGCTAAGAAAACTAGTGAAACTTTAGAAGCTTATAAGAAAGCAAAGAAGGAAGCAAAAAGGCCGTTAGTGAAGCAAAAGCTAAGATTTGGGAGGACTTATATAAAAAACTCAACTCAAAAGAGGGTGAAAGAGATATTTTTAGGATAGCTAGGGCTAGAGATAAGAAAACTAAAGATCTTAATTATGTTAGATGCATAAAAGACGAGGATGAAAAAATTCTAGTGGCAAATGATGATATAAGAAATAGATGGAAAAACTATTTTTATAATCTTTTTAATGAAAATAAGGATGTTAGTATTAGTTTAGGAGATTTAGCCAAGTCAGAAAAGTATATAAACCACAATTTCTACCGACGTATTCAAAAGAATGAAGTCAAAGAGGCTCTTAAACATATGAAGAGTGGTAAATCGGTAGGACCAGATAATATTCCTATAGAAATTTGGAAAATACTAGGAGAAATAGGAATCACTTGGCTCACAAGACTATTTAATGAAATATGGAAAAACCAAAAGATGCCCGAGGAATGGAGAGCAAGTACACTTATACCCGTATATAAGAACAAGGGAGACATTCAAAATTGTTCGAATTATCGAGGTATCAAGTTAATAAGTCATACTATGAAATTATGGGAAAGAATTATCGAACGTAGGTTAAGACAAGTATCAAGTACAACAGAGAACCAATTTGGATTTATGCCAGGTAAATCTACTATTGAAGCGATCCACCTTTTGAGACGTCTTATGGAACATTTTAGAGCAAAAAAGAAAGACCTTCACATGATATTTATTGATCTAGAAAAAGCTTATGATAGGGTACTGAGGGAGGTTCTTTGGAGAACTTTGGAAAAAAAAGGTATCCCATTGACATATATTAACCTTATAAGAGACATGTATGATGGTGCAAAAACATGTGTGAGGACTCATGAAGGAACGACAAACTTCTTTGAAGTTAATATTGGGTTACATCAAGGATCAACTTTAAGTCCATACTTATTTATAATGGTGATTGATGAGTTAACAAAACATATTCAAGATAAAGTACCTTGGTGTATGTTATTTGAAGATGACATTGTATTAGTGGAGGAGTCTAAGGAAAAAGTTAATAGAAAATTGGAACTATGGAGAGAAACATTAGAAAACAAAGGCCTCCGACTTAGTAGAACAAAGACAGAATATATGGAATGTAAGTTTAATCATTTGGCTACTTCAGAGGACATAGAAATTAAAATTGGCACACATTGCATTCCCCAAAAGGAAAGTTTTAAATACCTAGGGTCAATTTTTCAAAGTGATGGAAGAGTTGATGGAGATGTTACACATAGAATTAATGCTGGTTGGTTAAAATGGAGAGGAGCATCAGGTATTCTTTGTGATAAGAAGATACCATTAAAATTAAAAGGTAAATATTATAGAGCAGCAGTTAGGCCTGCCATGTTTTATGGTTATGAGTGTTGGGCAGTTAATCATCAACATGTACAAAAGATGTCTGTGACAGAAATGAAGATGTTGAGATGGATGAGTGGTCATACAAGAAAAGACCGTATACATAATGAGGTTATTAGAAACAAATTAGGAGTGGCACCAATAGAGGATAAAATGAGAGAACATCGTTTAAGATGGTTTGGACATATAGAAAGAAGATCAAAAGACGAACCTGTAAGAAGGTTAGAAAAACTAAATTTGGAAAGTATTAAAAGAGGTAGAGGACGACCACAAAAGTGTTGGAAAGAAACAATAAAGAATGATCTAGCTTATTGGGAGTTAACTGCTAACATGGCACACAATAGAGATCTGTGGAAACAAAGAATCCATGTAGCCGACCCCGTCTAGTATGGGAAAAGGCTTAGTTGTTGTTGTTGTTGTTGTTGTATCTCCGAATGTTAGGTTATGAGATCGAGCATAAGAAACTGCTTCTTAGCTACCTGAACCGTTCAAATTTGGCTCTCCTCGACTGGACCCTCCTTAAGAAAAGGCATGTTTTACCGGGTGTGCCAAAAGAGTGTGTTTGCACTCGAGAGATCATCAAGAATGCTCTGGCTTTGACATAGGAACCCACTTGGGCGGCTTGGGTCTATAGAGAAGTGGTAGACAGTGTTCAGGCATGCCAAAAGATGTTGACCTCTGTCTTTGGCAAAGATGGGGTGAATGTGGGTCACACTAGGAATTCCCAACTATTCCTTCCAAGAGCCTTAGGGATGATGTTGAGGTAGGGGAAGGTCTTGAGGGGTGTGGGTCCCACTCACGAATGTGGGCCAATGGTTAATCTATTTAGAAGGAAAAACAAGAAGAAGCTACAAAGAAAAGCAAAACCTAGGCTACCAAGAAACATGAAAGACTGTGCTAAGAAAATTACAATTAGAATTGGAAAGAAAGATTAGAAATGTATATGATGAATTGGATGACTCAAATATGTTTTATCAGTTTCGCCTATCAAGAGGGCTCGTTCCATCCATACACACTATCTTTGTATGTATGTATGTATATATGTATGTACACACACATATATATGTATATATGTGTGTGTGTTTATGTATCTGGGTTTTGGCTCAACCCGATTTCAAATAGAACCCAATGTAAAACGAAAAGAGGATAAAGAAACCCTATGAAGTTTCTCTTGTGATTTTGGAAACCATAATCGTCATTTAAGGGCCAAAGAAGAGTGTTGTCATTCCTCATGAACCCTAAGAGTCTAGAGGAGGTCGAGATTGGCAGCATGTGGTGGCATAATAACGAGAATCAGTGGTTCTTCTTGTAAGTTGTGAACTTTTATTTATTTTTCCGGTGACAAGTAGCCATCATGCGGTTTCAAGAGTACCATGACATACGGCTTGAAGAGAAATAATTCATAGACTACCTACTTGAACCCTATTGTGGCCGAGATTGACCGGATTTTGATTAGAAACGAACTAGAGTTTAGGTCCTGCCCTTTTTTGGACCTTTTCAGTAATTTTTCCAATTTTCCCCTTTTTTTTGGAGCTTTTGAATGAGTATGTATTTAGTAGGTTTGGTGGTCGAGGTAGGTTGGTAGAAGCGAAAAAATGAAGAAGGATCAGCGACAGCCGCCGACTTGGTCATAACCAAGTCATTGGGTTCGAGTTGGTCGAGACAGGTTCTTTCCTAGTGGGCCTAGTATGGATCTGTTGAGGCCCACGATCCAGGTTGGATCCAATTCAATGTGTTCCGATAGAAGCCTTTGTGTCAACATGTCTGGTTAGCCGCATAATGTGTCAATAATTGTGTCATGATGATGTCAACGTGCCGTCATAGTGTGCATCAATTTCTTGTTGTTTTAGGGTTGTACTTGGGTCATGCTGGTGTTGGGTTTCGTGTATGTTGTTAGATCTAGTTAAGTTCTTTTGGACCTGGTATGGTTTTTGAGACGCTCCACTAGAGAACAGTAAGATTCTGATTGTTTCAATAACGTGCTGTGTTTTGTAAGAAACTTCTGTTTCATTCACGTTGGTATGCAAAGTTACGAAGTTATTTTACATCAAGATGGCCCAAGAATTATCTGTACTCTGCAAGTACAACAGCAAAAGGTAACACCAATACGGGTTTGCTTTTAGACTATACATCTTCTTGAAGAGTCTCAATGCCTCTCTCATCGCTATTATGAGCACGGCCATAAATAGTTGCAATCTGCATTGCCATGCATATATTTTGCTTGGCATTCTTGCTGGTTACGGTGATATTACTACAGATGCACAAAGTGGGCAGATACACTCACATATCTTAAAAACCAGGTAGATTCCATAGTTTCACCATCAGTGGCCAGCTATCATTTTGCTCCACGTGATTGTCTTCCTCGTTGATTCTACTGAAAGCGGTTACAGGTTCTTTTGCAGCACCAGCTTAAGCATAGTTGCCAATGAGAGTATTAGAAACATGTGTGCAGATCAATCCTTCTTTCCATATGCTAGTACTAGAGTGCGGTAGCTTCCCTGGTTCCAACCACACCAAAGCACAAACACCTAAGCAAGTTTGGTAAATTAATCTGGGATGACCTCCAATTGCTTCATATCCATGAACAAAAACAAGGCTTCTTCAGGCATTTCATTCTGCACACACAAGTGGATCTTGGAATTCGATTAGATAAGATCTGATACAGAGATGTTACTGAGAGACAGAAATAATGTGAAGGTCAGCTGGTTTGCGGCTTATGAATCAGATTGAGAGCCAAACTCAGTAGCTTTTGGATGCAATTGCGTTCATTTTACACTATGAATGTGGAATCATCGGGAGTGATCTCTCACATTTCCTGAAAATGGTGAAAAACCTTTATTGATTCTACTTCTTTCTATCCATCGAGGCAATGGTCATGTTTTATGAGGACTTTCTCTCATGCAAATGCACTCAATTTAGTATCTTGAGAAACCAAGCATTTTGCGTAAACATCCAGAGGCACACATTTTATGACCCATTTTGGTGCCCCTTCCGCTTTTCTCTTTGTTTGAACAGAGTACAAAACTGAATACATCTTAGAAAACAATATCAGCATAGTTATCAGTGTATGATGTAGCAGAATATTAGTGATTTTCTTTTACAGTAATAATTAAGCTTCAACATTTCTCTGTGCACAGCAGGAATTACTATTTTCACTAACAAGAAGCCATTAACGTGCGGCAAGTATGCACTAAAAAAGTACAGTCAATCAAATGACATTTGAAATACATCAAACCTTGGGAAGCCCTTATTTCCGTCACTGTTGACGGCGATATTATAGAGCTGAAATGTACAAACATAAGAACAAAAAGGAAGCAATATACTATCAAACAAGCGCAGCATTGAACTGTGATTCATGTGAAGGCGGCCTTCATATTTTCACGAAACTAGGAGATTAACATGCACATGCTGATTTGCTTGTTTCTGTGAAACATATCAGTAACAAGAGGCACAATAGGTTTTCTCTTGAGTATCTGGTAGCTTTGCTTCTCCCATTGTCTGTCATAATTTTCATCTTCCTCTTCTTCACACAATCTGAGTAATGCAGATAATGTTTGTCTTTTCTTATACCTTGCTTGTTCCTCGGTTTTCATCTCACCATTATTGATATCTTGATCTCCTCTTGTTTCCTCTTCTGTGCTAACTTGCATCTTTGACATGTTCTGCTGGAAGTCACGCCTCAATGATGCGACCGCGAGCTCAGTGGCTGTCTCTCTTGCCTTGAGATGTTGAACTTCGAGCTTAGTCTCAACTAGCTCAGCTTCCAACCTTTCTAATGATCGTTCCAGATGATCAGCTTCATTGACAGGATTATCAGACTTGAATATGGCGTTTTTATGATAGACAGGAGGAGGAGGGGGCTTCTGATCAACTTTTAAGCTGCTGCCAACGAGGAAACGCTCGCCAAAGAATGCAACAGCTTCCTTTACAGACTGGAAGGGTCTGCTCATGTCAATATCGGTTCTTTGATTCGAGAGAGGAAGTGAAGGGCTCTCCATGGAAACTGCTTTTGCACCACAAGGCATGCAAGTAGTTTTGAAATTTAAAGATGGAGTGATGCTTGAAGGTTGTGAGTTGTAAACCATAATTGTGCAAATAAATATGTGCAGGTGATATCTTTGCTTTCACTTCACATACTGAAAACCGGTGGATTGAAGCATGGATTGGCAGAGCAAAAAGGGAAGAGTGTATCATGGCCTTTCACCTAATGCCTGGACCTCTTTTCTGTGCTCCCCCAATTACTTTATCAAAGTATACATGATCTGTTGCTGATATATACTTGATCTTTTTTATAGCCAAGCCGCGGTTAGGCATAGATACTACTAGATATGCATGGCCTGGGTTTCAAACTCTCGACTTGAAAGTTCTTTTTAAATCGACACTCTAGCTAGGAGTGATGTAGCACCTTGTGCCATGATCTGTACTTTATGTTGAAGAGCTCATTCTCAAAAAATTTAAAAACAGGAATCTGTTTTGGAATCACCGTTGATCTCTGGAGTTGCATTACGTGAAAATCAATCTTTTGTAAAGCTAAATATTGTCTCAAAGTACCAATTAGGTCCTTCCATCCCGACTGTTTGATTATAGAACTAGATGGTCATGCTCCAACATGCACTAGTGAGCAGATGTTACCAAATTATTGGATAGCGAATGCTGTCCAAGTGCCTGGCTGACCAACCACCAACTTGGTTAGGTACTGGAGGAGTATGTACTGAAGTATCATGAACCCCAGGCAGATCAATTGGGCTCTTACCTGTGATCACAGGGAGATATTTTTCACATGATCGAGTCCCCTATGAAATGACACGAAGACATGCTAAACCGCTTGATTGGCGTGTCTGAAAGATTCGGTTTGCTAGTTTTTTCTGGTTTACGATGGGAGGCCCAAGCCAGTTATGCACACCCCAGGAGTCGAATTCACACCCTGAGTCTGGTTTGTTATTCTAATTTTTACGTGTCCGTATGTGTACTGACACGTATGTATTAAAAAAGAGAGAGATGCATGAAAGGGGCAAGCCTAGCCCATCACTTAGCCAATTTATCACTCTCATGGTCCCATTTTTCTGTGTAGCAATCCATATCATGCTTGCTGTTGTATGTGCATCACGAAGATCCTCAAACATGTATAAACCTTAACCAAATTGTTTTACACAGTAGATGGAGTTACCTAGGTGGTGAAAGTTTATAACTTCTCACTTTGCGTCCTGGTACTAAACCAATGGAATCCAATGCACCTTGTTGAAGGATCACTTTCTATGATAAAACCATCTAAAGTAAACTTTAGATATGATAAAACCATCTAAAGTTTAATAGCTAACCAACACAATCCTTTCTCCGTAGCGTGGTGAGCTGCGTAAAGTTAAAGAAACCTCCGTTGTAGGCGATGCCAGGTCCCTTATATTAAGATCAGGTTTCGGAGATCCCTACCAGTGTCAAACTCATGACGTTCAACTTGAAGGTTCATGAGTTAAGAGCACTAGCCGGTAGAGCCTTGGCTTCTTATGCAGTGGAGGTAGACCCGACATGTATCGCAGGAGAAAAGCTTGCATACTTCAATATCAAGTCTCAGGTTCGACAGGTGATCCAAAAGTGACACTGGACTGAACCAGACCAACCCTGAATTTGAGAAGGCACATGATATTTATGGAGCCCCTTTTCTTTGGGAAGTTCGGTTGATCAGTGAACAAAGATGCAAGGAACTGTTTCACATTTGTATTCCTCACAGAGACCACTCAGATGCAAAGTAGCCGTGGCTCTCTTGGCTAGGTCAAGCATTCCATACAGAGGCCGTGCACAAGCACATCTTGTAGGAGTCCGCTTATCCCCAGCTTGCCATTAATAAAAAAAAAAGGCACTCAAGGAAACAACGCTGTGGTTACAAGTTCAACAGCAGAGTACAAGTTTTTGAGTGTGATAAGGAAGAACGCAATTTCTTGGAAATCTTGTGTTGTAAGCACGAAGAAAATGGCTAATTAAATAACCAAAACAATTAAAATCTTGCAGTTTTCAGCAATAAAAGTAGGTTTAGAAGAAAAGAAAGAGGAAGCTTTGAAAAATTATGTAAAACGTGCTGTTTAATTAAAACAAGAATATTAAAAATATGCTATTAGTGATCTTCTCCCATCTCTTTTAGAAAATGCTCTTACTTTCAAACGACCGTTCATCTCAAGATGAACGCTGCACATTTGCTGTGATGGGCCCCATGCACATCAATGAGTTTCAAAGATTAAAATCCAAAAGGGAAAGTAAGATGCTCGTCACTGCCCTAAGCATGAACACCAATCATAAGGCAGCCTGCCATCTTCAGTTCTTCATTACAGAAGCACCATCTTTTGTTTTCCTTCTTTCCTCCTGTGATTTGGTTAGTTTGGGTCGGTTGCCTATTGATGGGCAAGGCCAGGCGAAGCAGGGTGCCCACCTTACCTGAAATCCAGAAAACATCCAGAAAAGATATACAGACAGTCGGACATTTTTTGAGAAATTATATAGAGCGCTCACCTGAATATCACCCAACTAAACTTCGCCTTTGAATTTTTTTTCCAGGTCTGCCACTGGTTCAATTTAGTCTTCTTGTCACTAGCACACATATTAATGCTCCCAAAGAATCCACATAAATAAATAATTGGCCTTACAAATATGAATGTTAGGATGTCAAATATACAACTTCCTGCATCATTTCTTGACCTATCCAAGCAACTAAAATGAAGGCATCTGAAGTCAAAAGCAGAGGAAAGTTTAGGCCCATTGCAACAGATAATTGCTGCCATATAGAAACAATAGAAGGGAAAGCACATGAACAGAAACAGATTATATGATCAAAATGTGCAAAGCAATGTAGAGCCCCGATGTGATCGGCATGATTGAGCAAGGGAAAATGACGTGCCTAACAAAATGGCGTTGGGTGAACTGCTCCATGTGGACCATAAAATCAGAAGAACCCAATGCCAAGACTACCAAAATCAGCCTAACTTCAACAAGCACTGGTCCACAAATATCTAGGTACTCCATGAAAGCCATGTACTTCTCACTCTAGACAAAGTAATCTTGCCGAAGAATAGTAACAAAATCTGGAGGCAACCCATCTCCGTCCTTCAGCTTTTCAAACTCTCCTCCACCGGGTATATGCAAATGCCATGATATTGATGGAGAAAGTGGTGAATACATGTCTGCAGTAGCTTTTTGAGATTAGTTAATCATAGATCAGATAAAAGAACAAAGGATACGAGCAAAATTGCACACAGCTTTTCAGGAAAATAAACATTTGAGAACTGCCGTAAGTGGAAACACTGAAGGACCTAAACAGTATAACTTTTCTTTTGGCACAACAGGGAGGCCCAAGCCAGATATACACCTTGGTTATCAAATTCAGGGCCTTCCGTTTGTGAGTTGACCCCCTAGCCAGGTGAGCTATTGCTCTTTGTGCGTCAAACGTGTAACATTAGAAAAACATCAACTTTGCGGTTATATATGTAATTTAAGTGTCACAGCTGCACTTTTTCATTTCGATGCAACAAAAAAGTATCTGTATGGATGCCACAGGGAGCTCCCATGAGAAGGTGTAGAAATTTAATGAACTTTTAGAACAAGAGGAGAAAGGCTTCTACGGTGTTGGAAGGACAAAATAAACCATGGTCTTGCTATTTAAAAGTTAAATGCTAATATGGCACAAGATCATGCTCAACAGCGATGTAGAATCCTTTCCGTGGACCCTACTTAGTGTGGGGAAAGTCCTGGTTTTGGATGCCTAGGTATTGTTGGATTCATTTCACCTGAATTCAGGATAAATATACCAGAAAAAGTTAAGCATGTTGTATATAGTTCAATTTAGCGGGCATGGCTGATTATATTGCCAGGAAAAAGAATTACAAACACAGATAAGAAAATGTCAATTAGCTCTATGTCTTACCTGTTTTTGGCTGTGGATCAGGTTCTTTTGTAGTATGCAATATTGCAGTTCCTGAAAGCACTGTGATGATTCCACAAATCTCCGACACTATGCTACTTGCACTCTGGCCAGACCAGTCCTGTGTGATGTAGAGGTTAAAAGATGTGACGTTCTCTACAAAAATGGTAAAGCCTGGGCAGTATTTATGTTTTAATCACCTTGAACATTATGGAGCTTGCCAAGATGGTAAAAATAGTGAACATCGCATAGTAGACAGGGGATACCACAGCCGTGTTGAATGTATCTAGTGCCTGTCAAAATTTCCATTGGCAAATTAAGGAATAACAACTAGCTTTAGAAGATTGACCATTTTGCTACACTCAGGGAAAGAGGATTGAGAAGTTCTAACAAGCAAGTTTGGTAATAATTTATAGACATAAGGACATACAAAATCATGTAATGCATACATGCTATCGTCCATCAGTTTCAGGGAGGTTACAAAGAGAAGTATTATAAAATGGGCATGAACATTTATTTGCAATACAAAGGAGTACCCATAAGAAAGATCATGTAATCTCCTTTTATACAATCACATAGCGGATTAGAAATGTCATTTGTACTGAGACATTGGTATCCTTTTAATTTGCAATAATCTACTGAGAAAAGAAAACGGAGAAACATTGAAGTGGATATGGGCATCCATATACAATCGCAGATATTCCTTGATCGAGTGCTAACCTCTATGACAGTTTTCTTCAAAAGATTCTTTGCACTCGTGATCAAAACAACGTTTACATAAATAGCTTATGCAGGCAAAGGACGGTTAAAAGAATCATTAGTGGATAGATTTCAGTAAAGCACTCATTTCTTGAACAAAATTATCTCAGAGAAGACCACACTTTTCAGCCACACATAACTGAAACAACCTTCCAATTGGTCAAGGTGAATGTTCTACATCATACAGTTGCAAGATGAAGTTATTCATCATGCACAAAGAATACTTTACGTGTGATATTCATATCTGTGTTTCCCAAACTAAATTGTGGCCTTGGATTTGCATTCGTCCTATTCTATGGTGATTGAACATATTTGAGTGCATCACAGTTTATGAAAACAAGAAGGCCCTTAAAATGTTTGATGAACATTTTATAACTTGTATGATTCTCGTGCTTCTAATGAGATGGGACAGAGAAGCGCTCTCAAATGGACTGGCTTAAAACACAGAAATGTGGCATAAGCAAATATTTGGCTGAAGATCAAAAGGAAAGGTCCTATTGCGGCAAACTAATACAAGCATTGTGCGGCAAGGTCTAAAAGGTGGGTGAATCAAAACAGAGAGGGCTAGCTCTCAAGTTGAACCACTACCGCAGAAACAACTGTAAGACGAGCTCCTTAAGCAGGTAACTACAGCCCCTATTGGTAGTTGCTCCATAAATAATTGAACAAAGTATGGATCCACCAAGTATATTGCTGCTTCAATGGGGCTACAAGAAGTTTTTTGATGCAGGCAGGAGTCACATACTTTAAACTTTTGAATGAAATCCAGGGGATGATAAACATAAATATTTAATACCACAAAAGTTTCCAGGCCTTGCCCTGATCTGATGAATAAGAACTCAAGGTCATCGCTTACTTGAATGCTACATCTGTAAAAGAACAAGCAGGAATTAGCTCTAATTACCTAGGCCAAATTAGACATCCTGACTTGGTATAAATTTTTGGCAATGACAAGGCTTAAGATTGGTGAGTATGAGACCACCAAGTCCCACTACCGTGCAATGTCAGGCTGGTCAGAGACCCTCTGAATTTGCTGTTTCTTCAATGCCTCTAAACAGGACAAAAGAGTTCTGCATGTAACAGTATGTAGAGGAAACAACTTATGCGCTTCTAAGTCCTTCTTTCAAAGGTAGGCCACCACTCGACTAGTCAAAATTGATGCATACTTGCAGCTGCCCCTGTTATAGGTTTGCTGGTATTAGATGTATCCCATCTAACTCATCACCTTTAATATCTCCAGTCAAGAAGAAATCTGGCCTAGACTATAAACTACAGCATGAAATAAACTTTAAATTGTCATCAGCTGTTATGAATAACAAGACCACGTGGAGATAGATAATATTTACACGACCTAGCCTACTAACTATCTTTTATAAGCTAGAGTATAAAGTTGGAGAGCTCCTTTGCTTTGCCAAGTTTTTCTCTTTTGCTGCTCCCCGTATGCTATGTTTTCCCCACACTGCATTCTGCACCACATGACCTGATTCATCACTAACCCAAATCCTCCTTCCCTCCCTCACTCCCTCATTAAAATGGAAAAGAGGTTGCATTGTTTTATCCCATGGCCATTTGTCCTTTCTGCTGCTTCCATAAAGTAGTCAGGTGTTTCAGAAATCAGAATCCAGACCATGCACAACTAGTGCAAGGTTTCCACAGAAAAGGTGGTACTGCAGCAATCATGGCAGTTTTTTTCCTGGCTGAGGAAGTAAGCTGTTTTTACAAATTCGGATAGAACTCCATACACAAGGCATTGCAACCTTCCAAGATTAGTTCTTAAGTTTCTATCACGAGCTGGAGGTAATTTTTTTAATGAAAACCTACACTATGACAAGATCCAAGAATTTATGTGCCCATTTGAGCTAATAAAGAGTTGACATTTAAAAGGACATAAAAACTGTTCCAAATCATGAGTACCTTGGAAGAAAAAATAACAAGCTTTGTGTTCTTGATTGCTCCATGTAGCCCGAATAAGAATATTGATAGACCAGGCTTTCAACAACACATGCTCATGGAGGAGACCCAATTTTGGACAACTATTGGGGGGTGTACATAAGCAGAACCTATATAGCCTACGCATGGGGTCAGCATTTTTCAGTTTGTATTGACTATATTGTATAACAGAACAGAGTAGAGCATTTTAAATTTCTTTTGGGAAGTTTCTAGAAGCCCTAATAAAGAGGTTTGTCCAGTGCCTGTATATACATTAATGAGAAATGAGCTTGTTAGATTTTGGTTCTCACCTCTGTTATTCACTTTTTTCTCATAAAAAATGGTATTGATCAACACCGTTGTCAACAACAAGATACAAGCCTTTCCCCACAATAGGTGGGGTTTGATTAAGACCGGTGTATTTAGGGGGAAAATTTACAGTAAAAGGACAACTAAAGAAGGATATTTTGATCATACCTCACAGGAACACATCAAAGTCCCATGAACCAGCAGGATATTGGAGAAAGTGGACTTCACTTGGAAAAATGCTACAATTATAGTTTAGCCAAAAAGAACGTGAAAGTGAAACCACTCTAGCTCCTAATTTAAGTACCACAAATTACCTTTTCAACAATGCTGTATCCCAAAAGATGGTGACAAGAAGTTTCTATATCACCATCATTTGCCAATAACAGCGCGGTTGTGAAGTAGGGGTGGAACTTACATCCCTATAGAAAGTACACGTCTGACTTGGCACTTTTTTTTCCTCCCATGTGCATATCCATCCCATGAGGAATAAATAGATTTTCATTGGAACAAAAATAATCATAGGGAAGCAGGGACGTAAATGCCATTATAAACTTTTTTCCTTTATATGTCATCATAAAGTTTTCAGAGAGGGTCCCCGCATTTTGATTATGGACGGATGCGAGGGCTAAGGAAGCTAGTCCTAGATAATAAGATTTGTATTGGTTCTTGGAATATCGGAACATTATCCGGTAAGCTAATGGAGGTGGTAGATACTATGATTCGAAGAAAGATTCATATTCTATGTTTACAAAGAGACAAAATGGGTTGGAGAAAAAGCAAAGGAGATAGAGGATATAGGTTTTAAATTATGGTACTCAGGTAAAGAAAAGGCTCGAAACGGAGTTGGTATTATCATAAATAAAGATTTAAAGGAGAGTGTAGTAGACACACAACGATACGATGATTGAATCATGACGTTGAAATTAGTGTTAGGAGCAGAGGTTTTGAATATAGTTTGTGCTTACGCACCCCAAGTAGGACTAGAAGATAGTATAAAGACAGTTTTTTGGAAAGAGTTAGATAAGGTGTTTCAAAAGATTCCACAAAGGGAGATGATTTGTTTAGGAAGAGATTTAAATGGACATGTCGGTAAAGAGGCATTAGGATATCAAGGGATTCATGGAAACTTTGGTTTTGGGGATATAAACGAGGAAGGTAGGGAGATTTTAAATTTTGTCATGGCATTTGATCTCTTTATAGTCAATACAATCTTCAAAAAATGAGATGAACATTTAATTACTTATAAGAGTGGCTTATCACAAACACAAATTGATTACTTTATTTGTAGAAAAAAAGATAGAGCGTGTTGTAAAGATTGTAAGGTAATTCCAGGAGAAACCTTAACCACCCAACATCAACTTTTAGTTATGGATTTACAAATAAAAAAATGGACAAAGAAGAAAAGAGTGCATCGAGCTATTCGGACTAAATGGTGGAACCTCAAAAGCGAGAAAAAGATATATTTAAACAGAAAGTCCTTCAAGGAGATGTTTGGAATTATGTTGGCACACCCTGTGATATGTGGAATAATATGGCTATACATATTAGGAAAGTGGCGAAAGATGTGTTAGGGGTATCTAAGGGAGGTGTACCGGCACAAAAAGAAGCTTGGTGGTGGAGTGAAGTAGTGCAAAATAAAATCAAAGCAAAGAGGGCATGTTACAAATTACATTATGCCAAGAAAACTAGTGAAACTTTAGAAGCTTATAAGAAAGCAAAGAAGGAAGCGAAAAAGGCCGTTAGTGAAGCAAAAGCTAAGATTTGGGAGGACTTATATAAAAAAACTCAACTCAAAAGAGGGTGAAAGAGATATTTTTAGGATAGCTAGGGCTAGAGATAAGAAAACTAAAGATCTTAATTATGTTAGATGCATAAAAGACGAGGATGAAAAACTTTTAGTGGCAAACGATGATATAAGAAATAGATGGAAAAACTATTTTTATAATCTTTTTAATGAAAATAAAGATGTTAGTATTAGTTTAGGAGATTTAGCCAAGTCATAAAAGTATATAAACCACAATTTCTACCGACATATTCAAAAGAATAAAGTCAAAGAGGCTCTTAAACATATGAAGGGTGGTAAATCGGTAGGACCAGATAATATTCCTATAGAAGTTTGGAAAATACTAGGAGAAATAGGAATCACTTGGCTCACAAGACTATTTAATGAAATATGGAAAAACCAAAAGATGCTCGAGGAATGGAGACCATTACACTTATACCCATATATAAGAACAAGGGAGACATTCAAAATTGTGCGAATTATCGAGGTATCAAGTTAATGAGTCATACTATAAAATTATGGGAAAGAATTATCGAACGTAGGTTAAGACAAGTATCAAGTACAATAGAGAACCAATTTGGATTCATGCCAGGCAGATCTACTATTGAAACAATTCACCTTTTGAGACGTCTTATGGAACATTTTAGAGCAAAAAAGAAAGACATTCACATCATATTTATTGATCTAGAAAAAGCTTATGATAGGGTACTGAGGGAGGTTCTTTGGAGAACTTTGGAAAAAAAAGGTATCCCATTGACATATATTAACCTTATAAGAGACATGTATAATGGTGCAAAAACATGTGTGAGGACTCATGAAGGAACGACAAACTTCTTTGAAGTTAATATTGGGTTACATCAAGGATCAACTTTAAGTCCATACTTATTTATAATGGTGATTGATGAGTTAACAAAACATATTCAAGATAAAGTACCTTGGTGTATGTTAATTGCAGATAACATTGTATTAGTGGAGGAGTCTAAGGAAAAAGTTAATAGATAATTAGAACCATGGAGAGAAACATTAGAAAGCAAAGGCCTCCGACTTAGTAGAACAAAGACAGAATATATGGAATGTAAGTTTGATCATTTGGTTACTTCAGAGGACATGGAAATTAAAATTGGCACACATTGCATTCCCCAAAAGGAAAGTTTTAAATACCTAGGGTCAATTTTTCAGAGTGATGGAAGAATTGAGGGAGATGTTACACGTAGAATTAATGCTGGTTGGTTAAAATGGAGAGGAGCATAAGGTATTCTTTGTGATAAGAAGATACCATTAAAGTTAAAAGGTAAATATTATAGAGCAGCAATTAGGCCTGCCATGTTTTATGGTTCTGAGTGTTGGGCAGTTAATCATCAACATGTACAAAAGATGTCTGTGACAGAAATGAAGATGTTGAGATGGATGAGTGGTCATACAAGAAAAGACCGTATACATAATGAGGTTATCAGAAACAAATTAGGAGTGGCACCAATAGAGGATAAAATGAGAGAACATCGTTTAAGATGGTTTGGACATATAGAAAGAAGATCAAAAGAAAAACCTGTAAGAAGGTTAGAAAAACTAATTTTAGAAAGTATTAAAAGAGGTAGAGGATGGCCACAAAAGTGTTGGAAAGAAACAATAAAGAATGATCTAGCTTATTGGGAGTTAACTGCTAACATGGCACACGATAGGGATCTATGGAAACAAAGAATCCATGTAGCCGACCCCGTCTAGTATGGGAAAAGTCTTAGTTGTTGTATAAAGTTTGTTTTGCCCATGAGGTGACAACAAGGGACATAAGTGGTCGCCTTAACATTCTCCCATCAGTACAAGAGAAACAAATTCCCATAATATCCAAAATCCAGATCTTTCTTCACACTAGGTGGTGTTAGTTTGCTAGCTACACAAATTCTTAGATGTCATATTAATCTCTCCTGGGCCATACAGCAATTAAACCCACAAACAATAACATTGATCTTCATGGTGTTGAATTTTGGCAATAGTTATGAAGATGTGCCAAAAATGCCTCCGACACAGCTAAAGATGTTACGGTGGAGGAAAGGCACAGAAAGAAAGGCATAGATGCTTAATAAGACTATTAGGAAGGAGTCCATGTCAATTTGATATCCTTAAAATCAGAAAGGAAGGCTTTACATGGGTGTGACTTCTATAGAGACAGCCAAATAGAGCTCCACTACAAATATCTGAGAATTAAATGTTGCATCCTGTAAAGGATGCCAAGGACAAAACTGTTAGGAAGAAACACAAGGCACGACCTTGACTTTATGTTGGTGTTGTTGTATATAGTTTGTTTTGCCCATGAGGTGACAACAAGGGACATAAGTGGTCGCCTTAACATTCTCCCATCAGTACAAGAGAAACAAATTCCCATAATATCCAAAATCCAGATCTTTCTTCACACTAGGTGGTGTTAGTCTGCTAGCTACACAAATTCTTAGATGTCATTCTAGCATCCGTTTGAGCCTGGTTTGAAGTGTTTGGACTCGTGATAGAGTGAACTTTAACACTGTGAGGATTTTATTTGTGTTTGAAGACTAAAATAGAGTGATTAAGGGATAGAATTAGATATAGGAGATTTTATTAGGATCCATAACTGTATTTTGGGGATTTCAAAGCCGTTTGGACTCTTATTCTCACACAGTTTGAACTGTTGGTATTGTTACTAAATGAGCTACATAGTAATATCAATGTTATCCTTAAATAAGTATTAGATGAGATGGATTGGTTATAGCACATGTGGATCATGGCATTTTATATGGCATAGGATATAGGTATGTGCTTTGGTTGTGGTAGGAGATATGCTTTCTCAATAAGACCATGCCAAGGGTTATTTAGAGATGTTTTTAATGTGTGTGTCTTGTATGTTTTGCTACTATTTTGATAAATGTTATGTTGTTTATGATATTTATTAAGATATGTTTTATAATCAACGTGTTTGATAAGAGTCATGCCTATGTGTTATTGGTTTTGTGTATGTGTTGGTTGGTAATGTTAAAATTGAATCAGGTTTATAACGAAAAACTCCTGGATATTGTATTGGAACTTGTGAATGAGTTATATGATTGGCGAACAAGAATAATGAAGAGATTAAAAACTAATTGTGATTGTGTTTGCTTGTTTTATGGGGTCTCTAGAAATTCGATTGAGATATGTAACCCTTGGATGTTCGATTAAGAGAGTAAGGGTGAGCTCCCGAGCACTCTAGCGGTATGTGTGGGTGGCACCATATACCTAAGAAAAATTAACCAGGTTCCAACGACTCATGCAACCTTGATTTTAACATTGTATGTACCATAATTATCATAACTAAATAAGATATGTGTGTGGGTAAACATGAGTATGTATAGTTGCATGGATATGGATGTGCTTGTGTTGTTTTAATCACTATATTATCAAATTGTGGTTATATTTACTTGGTGTGATAATTGTTGTATGTATTGATATTTGAAAATTGCATGCTTTTAGTATGTAACTGTATTGTGGGGTTAGCTGTCAAACATGTATAGGAGCCAGATCGGGGCTGGACTGACCCAAATTGGAACCGCAAAATCCGTGACCCACCCACACGAGAATCGCCCTTAAACCCTCGCTAGCTTTAATACGGCGGCCGCCCGCCTCCCTTCGCAAATGAGATGCTCGCTCCGCTTGCTTTCTTCGCGCTTCACCCTCTCCTTCCCATCGCCGCCTAATCCACTCCGCCCCGTTTTCTTCTTCGCCTCTGCTTCTGCTTCTGCTTCTTCTTCGTCTTTGTCCTTCTTCCTTTCCGACTCTGCTGCTAGCTGCAGGCGCACGGACGCGGAGGAGATGGGTCAAAATGGGAAGAAGGATGATTCCTACCTCGATGCCATCTTGCAGAAGCGGATCCGCATATTCGAGAGCATCCAGGCCGAGCAGAAAGCTCATCGCGAAAGGATTGGCGGAGAGCCCATCAAGTAAGTAGACAAAAATTGCCTCACCAAATGAAATGCTGAGATTTTGCGTCGGGATCTTTTCATTCTTCATGTTGGTTCGGTCGACATTCTTTTGTGAAAGTTAGAGTCTTTTCGTTTCGGTGTAAACCCAATTCACGTTTACTTTTAATCTTATTGACAAGAAATAGTTATATACTGCTTATCTTTTATCTACCCTCATGTTGTCTTGTTTTCTTTATCTGATTTATTGGCACACTGTACCCGTACAAACATCCACAAGTTAGTTACCTTTGAACAGAATTGGTCTTGTGCAAGTTAGGTTGTCTCCGTTACATGCTTGTTATGATTTTATTGCCCGTCAACATTTTACTCCCCCATCCTTTTCCAGAATAACATTGCCTGATGGCAAAGTGAAAGAAGGAAAAAAGTTGTTGACATCACCCATGGACATTGCGGTGGAAATTTCGAAGGGCTTAGCTGCAAGTGCTTTGATATCTAAGGTCAGGTTGTCAGATCTTGAATAAGTGGTTCGGGTCTTGCATTTGAATTTGTTCATATTTTTATATTGAATTGCATAATGGTCGGAGTGGGACCATTTTAGTAAGGGGATTTATGTCTGTTTGCCATCCAGTTCATAGATATACATACCGCCACGATCATGTCTTTGTTGTCAATGATAGAATCATAGAATAGCTCTTAGCTGTGCAAAAGCGGCTAGAGTCCTAGGCACTGAAATACCACTTGACAATTGCTTTAGCATATTACATGATCTGCCAAACCAAAAGTGAAAAATATTAAACCAGGTTTCTATCGATGTATTTAAAAGAATGTAGTTAAAGATGCTCTTAAACATAGGTAAATGTTAGGGACTAGAAAGTATTCCTTAGTATGGAAATCTTAGAGAGACAAGTATCACACCTATAAGACTATTTAATGAAATGTGGAGAAACCAAAAAATGCTTAGAGGGATGGAGGATGAGTATAATTATACCTATATACAAGAACAAGAGAGACATTCATGATCGTGCGAATTATAAATTAATCAAGTTGACAAGCCATACTATGAAATTACGAGAAAAGAAAGAATTACTAAACTTAGGTTGTGACAAGTATCAAGTACAAGAGAAAACCAATTTGAAGTCATACCAGAGAGAGATCTGCTATTGAGGCAATTCACCAGGTGAGACATCTTATGGAATATTTTAGAAAAAAGAATTTTATATGGTATTTATTGATTTAGAAAAAGCTCATGATGAGGTGCTAAGATATATTCTCTGGAGAACCTTGGAAAAGAGGAGTATCCCATTAACATACATCAATCTTATAAAAGATATTGGTGCACAAACATCTCTCAAGACTCATAAAGGAATGCCATATTTCTTTGAAGTTAATATTGGATTACATTATTTATATTAGTAATTAACGAGTTAACAAAACATATTCCAGATGAAGTAATTTGGTGTATGTTATTTGCAGATGACATTATGTCAATGGATGAGTTTAAGGAAAGGTTAATAGAAAATTGGAACTATAGAGATAAACATTAGAAAATAAAGGATTTTGAGAACAAAAACAGAATATACATAAAGCAAGTTTGATCATTTAGTTACTTCAGATATGACAAAAAATTAAGATTGGCACACATCACATCGTTCATAAGGAAGTTTTAAATACTTAGGCAGTTTTTCAGAATGATAGAAAAATTGATGGAGATGTTATAAATAGAATTAATGTTGGTGGGTTAAAATGGAGAGGAGTATTACGTATCCTATGTGACAAGAAGATACCATTAAAGTTGAAAGGTAAATATTATAGAGCATCAATTAGACCTTTTATGTTTTATTTTTTGAGTGTTGGGCAATTAATCATCAACACGACAAAAGTTGTTCGTAGAAGAAATGAAGATGTTGAGATGGATGAGTGGTCACATAAAAAAAAGGGCTGTATTCTAAAGAGGTTATTAGAAACAAATTGAGAGTGGCACCAATTGAGGATAAAATGAAGCAAAATCGTTTAAAATGGTTTGGGCACATAGGAATATGATCAAAGAAAGCTTCAATAAGAAGGTATGAGAAACTAAATTGTAAAAATGTTGAACGAGGAAGAGGAAGACCACAAAAAGTGTTGTAAAGAAACAATAAAGAATGATCTAGCTTATGTTGAGTTATTTACTATGCACATGATCAGGCTCTATGGAAACAAAAAATCCATGTAGCCAACTCCGCCTAGTATGTGAAAAGGCTTAGTTGTTGTTGATTATTGTACAATGTGTTAAAGAATATGTTTTTAGGGTCAGTTTTAGTAAATTTGATGTTTTAGGTATTATTGTAATTGTCTGTAAGGGCATTTTGGTCATTTTCTATTTTACAACCCATTATAAGAGCTGAAAGTTTGTATTAGGGTTAAGAGGTTGATAGTAAAAAAAGAGAGAGAGGAAGGGGGGCGGCCTCCATTTGAGGTCTGGCCCCTCCTTCAATCTCTCATGTTTTTCCTCTTTAATGTTCTATCTTTGATGTTTTATCTTCCGCTATGCTTCTCCCGAATTCCAACACAATGCACTTTGTGAGATATAATCAACTTAAATGTAGGTAACCAAACAAATGTAGGTTACAATGAGCAAAAAGAAAAGTTATATACTGATATATTACGTAGTGAAAGACTAAAACACCTTCATAATGTGAACAACTAGTAAATTAATGGCATAGGGAGAAACATAAGAAATGCCATAAAATCTGGAAATATAAGCATAAGATCACAATAATACTAGAAGACTAAAACATGTTGATAATGTGAAGAACTAGTAAATTAATATTGATAAAAGTTGACAAAAGTGTAAAAAGGCATATGATAAAATCAAGAATATATAAACATAGGAATCACAAGCATACAAATCAAGAATTATGTATGGCACATGATAGAATAAGTGTATGACAACACTTGTAAGCTCTTTAGTACTTTACATGATCTATGAGGAAAAAGGTCAGCAAAGCAAGAAATAAGCGAGAAGAAAAGAAAAAAGCGGAGGTGGTTTAGAGGGGAAAAAGATGAATTTGAAATGTATGGCATTCTTAGCTTGCGTCAATGGGTCAAATTAGCAGCCCAATCAAATGCTTAGGCCTAAAAAGTGGAAGAGCTACTTAATTCTCACACTTTAGCACTTGTGCACTACGAGCTGCTTGTTGGAAACATGATTGCGCAGCAGATAATACAAAATATCAACACACGATAAAGAGGAAAAATGTGGAGATCGGAGGAGGGAGCGGACCTCCAAGGGAGTCTGCCCCCCATCTTTCTCTCTCTTTCTTAATCACAACAACTTAAACCCTAATACAGTTTATCAACCCTTATATAAGGAGTTGTAAAACGTAAAATGACCAAAATATCCCTAGTATAGAAAATTACCAAAATGCCCTTATGACTTCAGACAATTACAATATTACTCTAAACATCAATTTTACTCTCTTAAGATATTATATGTACTAAAACTGACTCAAAACTCATATTCTTAACACCCCCTCAAGTTGGGAGGGAGATATTACGAACTCCGAACTTGCAAAAGAACTGGTTCTTTCTTCATATGTCTTTAACATTCTTCATCTATCTTTATGTGCAACATTCTTCATCTGTCTTCATGACTGATCTGATATTCACCAGCTTCTTTGGATGCAATATCTTCAACCCAGCCTTCCTGGTTGATAATCTCCAGCAGCATCTCTGCCTGCAATATCAACTTAGCCTTTCTGGCTAATCATCTCAAGCAGTATCTCTAGCTGCAACATCAACTCAGCCTTCCTGGCTGATCATCTCAAGCAGCATCTCTGGCTGCATCATTACCTCTGCCTTCTTGGTTGATCATCAACATGACTTTCTTCACCACACGTGCACGAGCGATCTCTTTAAGGCTTCTGTAAAACAACTTGACTTATCAAGAACATAAGGATAACATACAATCTTTCTATGAGCATTGGTTGCTCCCTCTTTCTTTCTTCTTTTTCATAAAGTGATTTGGCAACTATACTTCAAAAAATAATGTTTTTCTACTCTTGAGAAAGCTGAACTTTTGTGATAGGAGGTACTACTCCACCATACACACTTCACACGACTTTTCTTGCACCCTTTCATATGGTGGCTGCAGCCGGTGTGTTGGTTGGGTGTCCTCTCTCTACCACTCAAATAGTAGAATACAGACATCTGCCCATACTAGTCGGTCTGCGGCCCTTCACATGGTGATTGCAGCCGCTTTTTCAGCCCTCCTGGCTGTTTACTTCAGCAAATTAAGGTCTTAACTTCCATGATTCTTGGTGATATTGCCACATTCTATATCAACAAATTCTACTGGCCTCTTCAATGATTTAATTTTCATGCATATGTAGTGAAAAAGACTTATTTTCTGAATTTTCAGCCCCTTGGCTGTCCATTTTCCAAAGCATAGATAAGCGGATGCTTGAGAGCTCTTATTTTATGATGTTTTACGATAAATGCCTAATAAAGCGATGCACATCAATGTCATATCCTTGTTCACATGTACTTTTCCACTCGAGCAATTTCTTGGAAGTAATGTGATGTTACCTGCCATTATCGTAGGATAAAAAAGTTTGTCGAACCACTTAATCCTCACACTTTAGTGCCTGAGGTGCATCAGGGCTGCTAAGCACGAGTGAATGGGCACGATAATGCTGTGAACACTATAGGTAATGGTCATGCACGGATGCACATGTTGGCAATGATTTGAGCAATTTCTTGGTAGTATTTGATGCTATCTATCATCATCAGGGAAATAAATAAGTTTCCATCATCAATTTAATATAGAAGTGTATAACGATAATTTTTGGCCTTTTCCCCCTTTATTTTGTATTTTAGTCCTTTTTCTTTTAGAGATCATCATAATATCACAAAAAAGTTCTCAGATTCATTAAATATCACAAAATATTTACTGTTGGTTGGTTATTCAAACCCATTTTCTTTCTTAGCTTGTTATTTATTTTAGTGTTCTATATTCTGAACTAATTTTCTTAATACTGACTGGCTCTTTCTATCTGTGTACTTCCTTACATGTAGGTAAATGGGACACTTTGGGATATGAGGAGACCACTTGAGGCCGACTGCCTATTGGAATTGTTCAAATTTGATTCCAATGAAGGGCGGGATACATTTTGGCATTCCAGTGCACATATTCTTGGCGAGGTGAGGTGTTTCAATGTCAAAGCTTCTCTATGTTCTTCTAATTTGTATATATCTCGTCTACACTGTCAATGTTACTTTCTTTGCTCTATTATTTCTTTGTTTGGAAGGTAATCTTTCATCCTATTAAGCATTTAGAATGTTTAAGTAGGTGCCTCAATATTGATTCTATCATCCATGTTAACATCTACACTTCACATTGCAAAGTGGAGGGCATCTGTCGTGCATTTTCTCTGTATGAGGACACACAAGAACCTGTTTGAAAACTCTACTATCAGAGCATTCAAACAAATTATAGTTCTTTTTGGATGCATCTGCTTTCCTGATATATCACTTGTTGGTTGTTAACGTGATTTCATGGTTTAATTTATTTACGAAACTGGCTCCATCAATTTATGTTTTCTTCGTAAAATGCGTTCTTCTATTTCCCTTATTGTATCCTAGCAATTCTTGTTGGCTGAACGCTTCTGTTTGAATGCCAGTCTCTTGAAGTGGAATATGGATGCAAGTTGTGCATTGGGCCTTGTACTACAAGAGGAGAGGTAATACTTTATATAATGTTTTTTTATTTAATATGCACGTGTTTGATGTATGCTTGGAGTAATATTTAATTAATTTATTCTTTTTGCATTTAAATCTGTCTGGTTTTCTGACATTTAAATCTTTCGCATTTGTTGTTTCCCCTTTATGTTTTAATGTCTCTATTGTCTTACTATGGTGGTGGATTTTCAATAAATTTACGACAAAGTCTATGGTGGAAAGGACAAAAATTGTGAAAGTAAAAAGTGAATCAATTTCTAAAATCTTGGAGTAACCGCTTATGGTAACAGCTATTATCAATGTTATAGTCGAAAAGGGAAACAGTGCAAAAAAGAGTGCATTTTCATGTGCTTAAATGAAAAAATGTTGTGCTTAACATAAAAAAACTATTATAAGACGACTACCAAAATGTAACATGCAAACGGCACTATATTTTGATGGTGATATTTGTCATGCATTTGTTTAGCATGCACCATATTTTGATGGTCACACAGGGAAATCTGGAAAACCACGCTTTTCTCACAGGGTTGAAGTTGAACCATATGAAAAGGGAAAGTGCTAATACACATTTCTCATACTGTGTCATTTGGTACTGTATTGTAAGATACCCATTTTTGGTATTAAAAAGATCAAGAAAACTGAAAATGGCAAGAGACAAAGAAATTGACAACTCATAAGGGTGTAATCAAGTTGAGTTGAGCTTGAGTATGGGCAAGCTCGAGTTAGTTCATTTATTAAATACTCAGCTCGTACTTGAGCACAATCGAGCTTCAGATTTAAAGCTTGAGGTCAACTCATGTTACTTTTGAGCTTACATGAGCTCAGCTTGAGCAAGCTCGTAAGAACAAATATAATGCAACAACTCTATCAGTTATGCCGCAAATGGGACCATTTTTAAAACTCAAAGTTGGCTCATGTTACTTTCGAGCTTACACGAGCTCAGCTCGAGCAAGCTTGTATGAGCGAATTTAATGGAACTCCTTCAGTTATGCGATAAATGAGACTATTTGACAGCTGGAGGGCCTAGGAAGGCATAGTATCACCAATTTCACTTGATTTCATGTGACCTGACCCACATGGGCAGTATCGTAGGTAGTACAATTAGGCCAGGAATCTCATGTATGCACTGCCCAGTGCCCCTACATTCAGCTTCTCTTTTATAGCCCTCCTACAACCTCCCCTTATTCTTTCTCCTAGATATGGGACTAAACCTGCGAAGCAATAGCGGCAGCCTCGATTTGGTTGCTCCAAATACTGCTGGTTCTGCATTATATATATGGTTTCCTCATAACGGAATGATATCCATCTATCGCTTATATTATTGTAATTGTTTAATGCGCTTGATGTTTGAAGAGAAAGAAACTACAATATTTTAAGAAAACAGAAATTAGGATGCTGAATAAATCTTTGCAAATTAATATTCAAAAACTAATTATAACAAAAGAAAGTGTAATATTTTAGATTATTATAGCATCAATCTGAAGTAACTTGCGAGCAGCTCGGCTCACTTGCAACCCTATGTAAAGGCATTGATAGAAGTGAAAGAAATCATAGCTGAGGTTTCTATGCGTTAGCACTATTGCTTGAACTTGAAGTTCTAGGCGTATTCTGTATGCATGCATTTGTGTGGTGTGCATGGTGCATGCAAAGAGATATCCTCAACATCAGAGAAAACATGAAATGCTATTATTTCTGTAAAAAGTTATTAGTTTGAAACGATAATACTTAATTTTTTTTCCTCGGTAAGTAACTAATTTTTATTAATAAGCACCAAAGTGATGCGTTCTGTACATCAAGGGAAAAATCTCATTTCAGGAGGAAAAGAATCTTTTAATTTTTTTTCCAGTAAGTAAAATCTACCTTTCTATCTTTCAGGGTATTTGATGCATAATATGTAAAAGATGGACTTGTGTTTTGAGATTGGGTCAAAACAATATGTCTTGAGCATAAAACCATCAAGCATTCAAAGATGAGATTTTTTGCAAACAACGCTAAACAATTGAAACCACAGGTTTGGTTTTTGCCCATCAGATCTATATAACTCCTCTTGTCCTTAAAGTACAAAAAAGGAGTAAAATACATATTTGATATTAGAAAACTAAAACTAAAACCATGGGTGTGATATGGACCAATACAGTTAATATGGAGAGGAAAATGGAGTTTTGCCATTTCAGACATGAATCACATTGATGAACGATCCTCAAGGCACACACAAAAAGTATAATACGAATTTTGAGGTTAGAAAAGTAAATAAAAAATTTGGTGTAATATGTACTAATACATTTCAATACAGACAGGTAAACAAACTTTCACAAATTGGGGCATGAAACATATCAACCTATTCCCTATTGTTCTATATTTGCAGTAATGGGTATTTTTGGTGCAAACAAAAACTACGTTGGCATGCAATATCATATATGTTACAGTCTTTGCACATTATATTTTGTTGGCCTTCTTCATTTTCGAAGTTTCTTCATGCATAATATAAGCCAAACTGCTGTGAATGAAGATAAGATATTCCTTCATGGAGTGGAGATTGAGACTGATACGACTAAACACACGCACAGCTTGCTGCTATCATGTTTCATCTTATTTTACACTATTCTTTTGCCTTGCACAGTGGTCGTTGTTGTTACCATCATTCATCACCAATTATCTCCTTTTCATTGTGATATTGTATTGCTTCCACCATAGGCCTATGATCTCCCTATTGTTTTGAGAAAATGATATTGGTAAGGTCACCTATTGCTTTTGATGCTTTGAGAACATAGCAATGGTGGTCTCTTAAAACAGAAAAGAATCTATATATGGCATAACAATGCCACCTATATGGCATTGTTGCTTCAACCATAGGTCTACAATCCCCCTATTGTTTTGAGAAAATGATATTTTGGTAAGGTACCTATTGCTTTTGATGCTTTGAGAACATATCAATGGTGAGCGGCACTCTTTCTCTAGGGTCTCTTTAAAGTTTAGACAGTAGAGAATCCATATATGACATAAGAATGCACAACCAATTGCTTCATGTATTTTTGTGCTGCAACTAAGATTGTTATAAAATTCTATCACATGTTCTGCCTCTGATGAATGGTGTATTATATAACCTAATGCTGGCCATGCTTGTGTATTTGGTACTTGTTTGTGTTTGACATTATGCTGTCTACTAACCAGTACAGGGCATATCGGATCATGAGTAATCATGATACAATACACTGCACCGTATTCACAATATGATACGCTGCACTGGATAGTTAGATACCGTGTATCGTCTCGTATAGTGCGATCGTATGATAGGGACCTTATCGCATATATCGTATGATATGTGTGATATGCCCTTTTTTTAAAAAAACTATAAAAAGTTACCATAATTATATAATTTATAATGATTGACCAACACCATATCCAAGGACTTGCTAGCAAATACGGTGTCCATTGTCAAATTATATACACTTTTGCATGCAAAGCACATGAAAACTTTTTAAAATAATGTAGTAACAATGTAACTATTTCTTGATGTTGCAGATAAATGAAAGGCATCCAAGCTGATTTCCATCAAAATAATGTGAGCATGATGTAAAAGTGAGGAGTCAATAGCAATATTCATGACATTAGCATTAATCTTATTCTATACCAATGAAAGTGGAAATAAAATACTGAATATGGTCCTTTATCTTTTAATTTCTAAAATAAGATCAAAACCACAAGTGGATAATGGTTTTCAATGCATTTTTTAAGTCAATGAATGTGGCAATTTTAACAATGGAGTTTCCAAAATAATGTGATTCTTCTTTTTTAGTTATGAAGATTGTAATTTTAAAATTTTAATGAATATTTGCTACTTGTTTAGTGCATATAATTTGAATTAATGTTAATATTTACCCAATTTTTGATTTATAGGATTTTTATTTTTATTTTTTTAATTTTAAACTATTTTTACATTTACGATATGATATACCTGTCTCATGGAGAAAATCGATATACAATACGATATGGTACAAACAACATTGCCACTAACTACAGTTACTAATATTGGCAACATTTCAAAAATATCCAGGCTTGGCAATTTAAAGGTCACTTATGTTATTGAAGTCGGATATCTTCACAATATCACCTATATTGCAATTATGATGATAATGTTGCAATTAGAAAGTTCACTATTTTTTCAATCTAAGCTCCATTTTTCTTTTCTATATCTTTGACTTTATATAAAAATGATTTTGTTTATTTTATGAGAAAATTGTTCAGAAATCCATATTTCTTAATTTTTCACTTTCTTTTATTATTTTTTGTGGCATTCAAGATTTTTTCTTGAGAATAAATTTTTTGAAAATATCTCCTGAGGAAAATCTTGTTGAGAAAATTACCAAGAGCCAGAAGAGGGACTGTCACCAACAGATTTCAAATGCATGCAAATTCTTTATGCATATGATTTGCATCTTTATGTAACTTTGCAATGCTTGTCTGAATTTTCCTTTTCTTCACATGAACTGTTCTCTCTTCCAATGCCTCATCCAGTGGAAGTAAGGTGTATACTCTCGCATGAACCAAAATTCACTTTGTTCGATGCCTTATGCAGGGGTTCTACTATGATGCATTCTACAATGGATTGACATTGAACGAGGAGCATTTTGACCAAATAAAGTCGCAAGCAATGAAAGCTGTTGCAGTAATTCTCATCTCTTTCTGATTGCACATATGCTTGGGCATGTCTTTTTGTAAATATATTTTATGTACTTGCACACATAGGTATACTTTATTTCTCTGCTTGTTTCTTGGTAATGTTTGCATGCACGGCTCCACAAATAAATTCATGCATGCCCCATGCATGGCTGTCCGATTTTAGGAATACTGTTATTTGCTAGACATCAAGTTATACCGGTTAGGGACCATCAGAAAGCTGGGAAAACCGTTGCTTGCCACTGATATCCATGTCTTGAATAGGCAGAGGCTTGATTTTGCCACTTTCTCGCTCAAAATGGTTTTGATTGATCAACATGCCCATTCGATAACCAAGATTTAGTCAATTTGGTGTTTGACCATATTATCAATAGAGAATAAGTTGGTGCTTGTTCCCAAATAGCAGATTTAGCAGAGGACCAACATTAACAAACCTAGAGGTCAACAAGAAATTCACTCCTGTATGTATATTCATCACATTTTTAAGTAAAACGGATTTGAACAACAAATTGTGCAGATTTAGACAATAATATCTGCATTAAGTTATTAAGGTAGTCATGTCAAATTGTCACAGAACAAAGACATAAGATAACAAAACTGTTCCAACCTCTAATTTAAGACTGTAAGTAAACTAAATTACTCAAGTTTAGCTGGAAGCACATAGGTACTTGCTTCTTACAGAAATTTTCAATCATGATTCATTAATACTGCCATGTTGGTTTTACTCTTGAAGCGCTGCAAAATATGGTTTAAATATCTGGAAGTTGTGTTAGTGGAGATGGTCCGACAAGTGCTATTTGAAAAGCTTATGGTCAACTGAATTTTCATATCAACATCAAATAGAAAAGGTGCAAGACATTCCCATAGCATTGCAAGATCCAATAGCAAGTCCTAACTACTAGCTGGTCTCCATAAATTGAGTTAAATGTTTGTGACTTTTCGGCTTAACTTGATTGCAAAAACAAGATCAAATTGTGTAAAATGTTTGTGGTTTTTCCGGTTAAATTGACTTGAAACAGAAGATTGAATAGTTTAAAAGGATAGAAGAGTTGGTGAATATCTATTATGGAATGAGGAAGAGAGAAGCATATTGTTGTCGGGAATCGGGATCTTTTGTGTCATTGTTCGTCCTCTTATTTTGATTCTTTAAAGCCAAAACTCCTCTTATTTTGTTTCTTTAAAGCCAAATCTTCTTCAATGTTGTAAGTACCAATTTATATTGCATACGTATTGCTTTCCTTCTGGATACTATACAACCAATAAGTATCTGCTGTATTGTATCCGTATCCTAGTTTTATTTTATTCCCTTAAAAATCATAAAAAATAGAAATCATAAAAAATGAAAAAATAGGAAAGATCGCCAAAAATCTAACACAATAAGTAACAAGAAATTCTCTTTCTTCAATGAAAGATGAAGATCTTATAAAAGAGGCACTTAGAATTAACAGGTAAATAAGATGATGAATAACTATGCAAGACAACAATTCTCATGAGGATAATTGACAATCAAATGATTAGAATTAATTCTTTACATCAGCATATGATCAAAATATAACAATCAACAAAATAGATTGAGGTGATGCTGCACATGGTGACCAATATACCTCCGTCTCATAGCCAATGCAAGATGATAATTGAATGTGAATTTTGTTATCTCTTGGCAATAATAAATGTTGCCTTTGAATCATCCAACTCACTAATGTCCTTCGGTATTGTAAACACCCTAATTTTTTTTTAAATAAACCATTGAAATCCCATGATTTGAAAGTTTTCTGGGAAATTTGATAAATTCCAAGCATCACTTTTTTGAAGGAAAAACATTTGGAAATTTTGAAAGTCACAACCCTTGGATTTGTAAAGCAATTTGAAAACCCATTATTCACGATAATTTCAAAAGAGAAGTTGATAGATTTATCCAAAGTTGGAGCAAAGCTCGGATCAGAAGGAGGCATATATGGATAGAACCAAATGAGAGAAAGAGAGGAAGGGATTGCCCCCTTCCGCCAAGGAGCTCCTAACCACCTTCAAGCTTCAAAACCTCCAAAGCTCCATTACAAGGTCGATTCTCTCCTTTCCTCTTTCCTTTCTTTCCTTAAGCCGTTCAATTCCATTTAAAAGGGTTGTAACGAAGAAGCATTTGACTCCAAATTGATGAAATATTTGAGGATAGATGTTACCAAATTTCATCCAAGCTTGTGGGTAAGATCGCCTTCTATGTGTTTGGTTTATGGTTTATTCTACCCCAATATACATTATAAAATCTTATACCCTTTAATCCCCTCTATGCTTAAGCTATATTAATAATTTTCTTTGATTATTGTACTTCTTAATGATTGAAATTGTTGTGGATGATGATTTAATTGGGTAGAATTTGATTAGATGTATCTATTAATTTCTTAAAACTGAAAACTCTGTTTTCTTCATTTTGCATCCGTTTGATTGTCAAAATTTCAGCCATGCTCTGCAATCGAAGCACGCTAAAACTTGGCACACCTATTCTACACACATACCCACTCTCTATAAAATTTGTAAGAATTTTAGGAAGGTTCAAAGTCGTGAATAAAATTGGGCCAAACTGAATAGAATCAAAACATATCTTATCAACACTTCACATCCTACAACATAGGTTGGGTAAAAGTCCCTTTACTATGTCTGCACTGATCCAAGTTGTGCTAAAACGATCTCATTGAAAAGCAAAGCTGACATTATAACTTTCTAACTAGATCAATTTCATAAAAATCCCGTACCAATGTGCTAAGATGTAGTCGCTTCTTTAAGCTTCTGAGTTTCTGTCAGAGGTTTTGTCCCAAATTTTTGAGTAAGGGACTTCCCTCATTTAATTCTACGCATCCACAATACCAAAAATCAAAACAAAAATAGTCTAGAAATCTTCACACCCGGGCCTGTCTCTAGTAAAATTTTGAAGATTTTTGGAGATCCAAAGACTCAAAAAAGAAGAAGAAGGAAAACCGGTCCCAGAAAGCAGAATCAGTTTCTGTTTTTCATGATTGAAGTGGATTTTGGTCAAAGAATAAACTCACTATTTTTTGCAAACCTATTTAAACTCGAACTTGGCTTTTTAAAACTTTCTGAAACTAAAACTATTTTCCAAGTGCCTAGCTGATCCTTGAGCTGTAATAAAAGAAAGCTTATGGCAAAAAGAGCTCACTAATCCACACTTGCCAAGAAGTTAGAAATACAAATAAACTTTGCTAGTTTGAGCAAACTAGCTGGGACGCTCGTACACACGTATTTGCCAATTGAATTTCAAGTTTAATTCCAAAGCCTATGGAGAGACATGAAATCCAATTCGCAAATACGAATGCGCGAGCGTGCCATCAAATTTTCTAAAACTTGCAAAGTTTGATTTCTAACTTTTTAGTGAAAGTAGATAAGTGAGTTCTTTTTATCGTAGACCTTCTTGAACTGATGCTGAAGGGTTAGTATAGGCGCTTAAAATCGTTTTAAGATCCGATATGTTTTTAAAAACCAAAATTCAATTCAAATAAGCTTTTAAAAATTGTGAGTTTATTCCTAGACTCAAAATCAACCTTAATCTTGAAAAACATAAACTGGTTTTGTATTCCGTAAACCTATTTTTCTAATTTTTTGTCTGCCTTTAGATCTCCAAAAATCTTCAAAATTTTATGTGAGGTAGACCTAGATGTGGAGATTCTTAGACTATTTTATTTTGATTTTTGGTGCTATGGATGTGCAAAATTAAATAACGGAATACCCTTCCTTTGAAATTCAGGACAAAACTTGTGAACGAAACACAAGTCTTAAAGAAGCGATTGTATTTCAGCATGTACATATTGAATTTTTATGAAATTGGTGTAGTTATAAAGCTATGGATGTCAACTTTCCATCGAGACCATTTTTAAGCGATTTTGATCACTGCAGAAAAAGTTAAGGGGCTTTCACCCAATCTCTCTTAAGGATGTGCAGTATGACATACTTTGTTATGACTTTGTTCGGTTGTAGTCAATTTTATTCAGGGTCTTAAATGTTCTTAAAATTCTTGCAAATTTTATGGAGAGTGGGCCTATGTGTGTATAATGGATGTGTCAAGTTTCAACGTGTTTCATTTCCTTTAATTATTGCACTTCCTCATGATTTAAATTGCTTTGAATGATGATTTAATTTGGTAGAATTCGGTTGGATGCATCCATTAATTTCTTAAAATTGAATTTTTTTTCCATGTCCTGTATTCGTTTTATTTTCGATTTCTTTACCCTGCTCTGCAATCGAAACACACTTAAACTTGACACATCCATTCTAAACACAAGCTCACTCTCCATAAAATTTACAAGAATTTTTGGAACGTGTAAGGCCGTGAGTAAAATTGGGTAAACCGAACATAATCGGAACAAAGCCTTTCAACACTGCACAATGTGCACATCATACAACAAAGGTTGGGTTAAAGTCCCTTAATTCTCTCTGCAGTGATCCAAATCGCTTGAAAACGGTATTGACAAAAAGCTAACATCTATAGGTTTCCAACTAGACCAATTTCATAAAAATCCAGTCCCGATATTTTGATATACAATCGCTTCTTTAAGCCTTTGTGTTTCTTTTGTAGGTTGTGTCCCGAAAAGGGACTTTCCTATTTAATTTTGCACATCCACAACACCAAAAAGCAAAACAAAAATAGTCTAGTAATCTCCACATCGAGGTCTAACTCAGATAAAATTTTAAAGATTTTTTGAGATTCGGAGACTGCCAAAAAAATTAGGAAAATGGTTCCTGAAAACAGAACCAGCTTCTGTTTTTTAGTATTAGGGTTGATTTTGAGTCATGGAATAAACTCACGAATTTAAAAGCTTGTTTGAATTGAATTTTGGTTTTTAAAAACATATCGGATCTTAAAACGATTTTCAAGCGCCTAGATGGACCTTTGAGCATCGGTTCAAAAGGTCTACGACGAAAAGAACTCACTTGTCGAACGAGCTGCACATGGTGACCAATATACCTCCTTATCATAGCCAAGACAAAATGATGATTGAATATGAATTTTGTAATCTCTTGGCAATAATAAATGTTGCCTTTCAATCATCCAACTCACTAATGTCCTTCAATATCAAGTTGAGGTAATGCGCTGCATGTGGTGACCACTAGAATGTACTGTACTTAACAGCTAACCTCTTAGTCGTTGATTTGTAATCAGCTGTATTATCAGTAACAATCTGGACTGTATTTTTTACACCAACCTCCTTAACTGCTTTGCCAAACTCTAGTTTTAATGTCTGTGCAGTTCGACGCTGATTTGATAAACCAAGAGACTTCAAGAACATCAGACCCTTTGGGCAATATACAAAGAAGTTCAATAACAACCTTCCTTGTCTATCTGTCTATTCATATGCAATGACGGTACAGCCATCATATCCGATATGTAACAATATTTAAAACCTCCCTTCTACGCTATTTTTTTCTTTGATCGACGTATACCTGCACCTATCTTCATCCAAATGCTAATTTGACCCGTTGCAATGTTAGAGGATCATCTTTATAAACAAATTAAACATGTATCTGGTTTGATCTTCAACTATTGACAACACAGTATACTTATGAGCATTACATGTATTTAGGTTGGCTGCAATAGGTTGCCTTTTTTTTATTAATGTAAACCAGTCATGCCTCCAAAGGCTACATTTCTAGCCGTTTGGAGGCTCTCTGCAATAGGTTGCCTTCTTCTATAAATTCTCCCTTTATAATATAATTTAGTATTCCTGTGTGGCATGTTCATTAATGATATTTTGAGGTTATTTTTCAATCTGTCTTGGCCATATTCAGTTTGTGACTGTTAAGCAATGGAAGCTCATTAAATAGTCACTTTTAGTGACCGTATTCCGTGGATTGGTGTTGGTGGACTGTGGTAGCCACCATTGAAGTTATTGAGGAGCAGCTCATTACAGTTCAATATAAATACTATAGTGAATGTGTCAGGCACTATGATAACATGGGTGTTTGTAGCAGTGGAAGGTGCAAGAGCGACTCCTAAGTGTGAAGTCTATGTGGATAATGGCTCTTCTAACTTTTACCTATCACTGGTGATACATGATTGTCTTCCAACTGTTATCTATCTGTATTTTAGGGTCATGGTATTCCTTTGAGTACTAAGCAATGTTGTAAATATCGTATCGAACCCTTTATCACTTGGGACATCGATACACTTGATACGGTACGATACAAGTGACATTTAAATTATTTTTTAAAACCATTATATTTAAAAAAACATGAAAAAATTATGCAATATGCACCATACCAAGACACAACAGTTTCAATGTCAAAACAAACTAAATCACATGTATACATCTCTCGGGCCTCATTTTTAAACTTAGGATTGATGACTATTAATGAATGTCGAATACATATGAGATTTTTCATTTTTTTGAGAGAAAGGAGGGATTTTTAGAGAGAAAGGAGTTGGCCTAGGGATATAGATGCAAGAGGAGTCAAAGAAGATGACCTAGAGGAGGTCTAAACACATACAAAAAAACAACAGCAACTAAGCCTTTTCCCATAGTAGATGGGGTCGGCTACGTGAATTCTTTGTTTCTATATAGCTCTATCATAATTTGTAGAATCCATAATAAATAAGTCCGACAAAGTTTTACGCTGGCTGCCAGAAGCCTAACACAACCCTCCTCCTTTATCCGGGCTTGGGACCAGCCATGCAAGGGTGATTCCTTACATGTACAAATAAATAATGAAGATAAATTCAAATATACCCACAATACCAAAACCTTAACAAAAGATCCTATGGTTCGTGACATAAGACCTACGGAAAAGAAAATAATGGTTTTACACAGAATTACTCAAACAAGAATGTGAAAAAGCTTTACTTCCTTTCTCATATTCCTCCTGTCTCAACTCCTCGTGAATTTTGTCACGATATTCAGGCATTCCTGACATACATTGTACCTTAGAAACCTTTTCCCAAAACAAGTTCATCATAATCGGTTGTTGGAGTATAGGATATGACCCTACTCTCCACATGTTTGTTGTTAAGTGTTGTCTGAGCAAAACTTGCAATCCCACATGTTGCCTTCATTGATTGAGTTCCTACAACCTTTTTATCAACACATCAATTTGCTGAATCGTTAGAAGCTAGACAAGTAATGTATAGTGATGAACTCACATACGCTAAAACAACATGAAAAAATTTGAACCATCAATTTGAACCATGCTAATTCACAGAACAGTTTACAAGTCTCCCGTGTATTTTCTTGTTGGGACATGCTACTTAATGCAACTATTTACTTATCTGGATTGGTTTTCTACATATGAGGGAGAGAGATACAGGAATAGCACAAGCTACAAACAATAAGAACTACCTGAATATACTCACAAAAGCTAAAACAACATGAAAAATTTTGAACCATTAATTAGAACTATGCTAATTAACATACCATTTTCAAATCTCCCATGTATTTTCTTGTTGAAATAATACTACTTGCTGCAACCATTTACAAATCTGAATTGGCTTTTTGCATGAGAGGGAGAGAGATACAGGAATAGCACAAGCTACAAACAATAGGAACTACCTGAATATAGATTTCTTCATCCACGAGAAAGAGAGAGATATAAAAATTGCAAAAGCTACAAACAATGTAAATTACCTGGATTTCTTCATCCACCGGAGGGAGAGAGATACAAAAATAGCAACATCTACAAACAAAACCTGAAATATGTCTTTCTTCGTCAACGAGAAAGATACGAGAGAAACCCAGAGTGGGGTTTCCGCATGGGGAGAGAGATGGTAGTAGAGAAACCGAGAGTGGGCTTTCTGCTATGGATTTCTTCGTCCACGAGAGAGAGAGGCTTGTCTACTGTTGCAGGAGAGACAAAGCGACAGAGGAGGTGTAAACACATCTATCTAAAAAATATGAATTTTGAAACTTGCAGCGGTTTATCAGATGATACAATGCTTGTATTGCACTGTATCATGCAATACCCCTCAATACGATGGTAAATGTGTTGCGATATGGGTACCTGAATCATATCGGTTCAGGTATCGATACACCCAATACATATATCATATCATATCGTATGATATGATGTGATTTTTATAACATTGGTACTAAGCCCTTTTGCAGAGCCGTCCAAGAACTTTTGAGATATAGTTAATGCAATTACTCTGCATATTTATGCTCATGACAAGATTATGTTCATATGTGAAAATTGTGATCATCATGGTTAAACTTGTCTCCGTCTATATGGGTTCGTCTGCATCTTGTGTTTCTCCATTTATTCTTATTTTAAATTCAGAAAGTATATCACGTTCTTTCATCCTTTTACTTTCTATCTGCCTAAGATCATCACTTGTATGAACAGCTGAATGCACAATTCATGATGCTGAATTCGTTCTTGTTGCTATGGTTTTACTTTTGAACGTTGACTTTTGACAGAATTATTTGCTCCATGGTTTTGGCAAAAGAGTACATATAGTTGCTACATTTGGGGACAAAGTTCTCTTTGTGCTTCAGTTAGTTGTTCATTAATGGAGTCAAAATTCTACATGAAGTTATCTGCTTCATACATTTTGCTGTGGTTCTTACTATTGCTATTTAGTGGCCTTTATCTTGTGTTTGCTCCAACTGATGTGCAGGAAAAGCAACCCTTTGAGCGTATTGAAGTCTCCAGGAAAGAAGCCCTTGAATTATTTGCTGAAAATAGGTTTAAGGCAAGATCCAAAATACACTGCAAGAATATGACTGTTTTCAAAATTTTTTAGTTCCTTATCTAGCTACTATGTAGATTTTTCATAATCTCAGTCCGTGGTCACTCCTTCATGTGGAATGCAACTGACCTTATGAACACTTCCATAATTTCGATCCTTACTAGGTTCTTTTTTAGGAAAAATTCTCCTGCCGAACTAGGCCGAGGTCCTTGGACTGTTGCCTTTGGGTTCACAAATTTTCCTTGTGATTCAATCTGAATCTGGTTAAAAGGGTGCGAGTGCAGGAGTGGGACACAGTTGGGGAATACAAGTATGGGACACAGTTGGGGAATACAAGTATGGGACACAATAACTTTGAAAATCATGAACGCAGGTTGAATATACATACATCTTATATATTATTATATGTAATTTCTATCACCTCATGAAACTATAAGAAGATCTACTAGAGATCTCAGTTTTGAAAATTTGTTATTCATTAATAAAGTATCAGTTAGTCTGTGGTACCCGTGTAGAACTTCCCTGTGACAGAATCTGACAGCAAAAGATGATGCCCGCAATGACATACTAATTTTTTTTCATGAGGGCGATCTGCATCATTTAAAGTGACATTTGTGTATTTTTACCTTTTGTACAGGTGGAAATAATCAATGATTTGCCTGAGGACAAGACCATCACTGTCTATAGATGTGGTCCCCTAGTGGATCTTTGTCGTGGTCCACATATTCCTAATACATCTTTTGTAAAGGCTTTTGCTTGTTTGAAGGTAATATACTATTTGATGGCAGTACTTGTGTTTTTGATCCTCAACCTGTGATAAAATTTGTTGAACTTCTGGTTTGTGACAGGCATCTTCATCCTATTGGAGAGGAGATTCAAATCGAGAAAGTCTACAAAGGGTTTATGGAATTTCGTTTCCAGAACAGAAACTTCTTAAGGTGTTCCTGTCGCCTTCTTGGTGTTCTCTTGAATTTTGGACATCTATTTCTTTTGATTATATTCCTTCATATTTCTTCAAAGTTTCTTGATGAAGATGTTATTACTGTTAGATCATCAAATTGTACGCTCTTAGTACTTGAATTTTGACTAGACTCCTATTCATTCTTCCTATTCCATGTGCTGTACTCTTGGGTGCTAGGGTCAGACCTACATACACCCATAAGGATGATGATTTATTTTTTTTATAATGTAATGCAGTGTCTTGCAATTTTGGCCTTACACAGATATTCACACTAACAAGTTTATGCTAATCTGAAATTCACACTAACAAGTTTATGAATATCAAGTTGCATAGTGTGCAACTTGATATTCATTCTTCAACATTTAATTACATAACTAGTGATTTTGTTTGTGTAAGCCTGCACATATCTGTCATAACACGTCTATAACATCTTAGTCTGTCGCTCTCTCTCTCTCTCTCTCTCTCGCACATTCAGATAAAAACTATATACTTTGCACCATTGAACGGCAAACTTCTTATAAGTGCAGAAAACTAATTGTGTTAGTTGATTCTACGTAAATGGAACGGTTCCTTGCTTACAATTGGGAAGGATATCTTGCAGTTTTAGTATATCAAGTTATCAACTCTTTTTGCTCTTTTTTCCAGTTTGTTGGCAATAAAGGTGTCATGCCTTGGGCTGCAGGCCTCACAACACCGAGCACCCCTTATGATCCATCTGATGTGGTTCTCAACCCTAAGAGTGAGGTGAAAAAAGGTCCGGTCAACAACCTCTCAAACAACTAAACAATAAACTTTTCATGGCTAAAATCCAAATATCTTGTGTTTATCAGTGTGTAAAGAGGCCCAATAAACAACCGATTGTACAGTTCTTCAAACCACAAATCTAGATCTGAATTTCAATCAAACATTTCATCATATCTCAAGGCTACCTTCTATGGACATAATTCAATCACAGCTCCTCCACACATCACTTAAGTTGAAGTAAATCCTTAACCTAACCTGTCAAGATAGTAAATGGTGGGAGTGAGCACCAACTACGTGTGCTCTGTAGGTAGATGCTATCTCCCCACAACCGCAAACACTGAAGGCATGCATGTTTGAAATCATACACAATATATGTATATACAGAAAGCTACTTAGAGTTCAATTTAAATGTCAAATTAATCATGGACATATACACTGCATAAGCCTATACTCAGCAATAATGCAATTTTGGTTTCGATATCAAGACCACTATTGTGTCCAATCACCACTACCATGTTGTAGGAGGCCGCCGACCCCTCTTGACCAGGTGCATGGTCCCTGATAGCTATCACATAGGCCCATCAGACAAAATTTCCTTCGAGTCTATAAGAAACCCATGTCTCTAGAGACACACACATGTCGGTCACGCTTTCATACATTACATTCACAAACCAAAACTATTACATACATTATTCTAAGATTACATCCCAATCACAATCCATACATGTCAATATCATATGTACTCAAAGCAGGTGTCATATCAGTTCTATTGTAAAACATCCACCACTCATACTAATTTTACCGTACTGGCGCACTTGTCCCTATCCAGGAACCATACAATACGACATGAGTAGCCAAATGTAAACTACGAGTGAGCTAGTTTGACCAATAAACTAGCCAACATATTAGTATCACTCGGCACACCCATCTGTAAATATGTATTCTCCTAATGTCACCACTTGTTTAGATAGTCAGGGTACTAACTGCATCTCCATGCCAATTGGTGTTTCACTCCATACATGTTAACCTACAAGTTAACACTACTAGGTGTACGCTCATCCACCATCCAAGGAACGTCCCATGCAGAGCGGGTGGATACACACCACATAAAGTGTCACTCACACTCAAGCACATTTATGCTTTGCATAAATATAAGTAATAAAACAGTTCCAGTACATCCATTAGGTAATCATATATACTTTTTGAAAGCGTTAATAAAGCAATTCATAATCACATGTATCATTGAAAACAAGCAAAATTATTAATAGCATGCATTTAAAGAGGGTACACATCTACTTACCTGAACCTCCTTGTGAGATCCAATTTCAAAGACGCCAAACACCTCCAAGTCACCTCATTTTGTACCGAAACAAACATGAAATTATTATTAAATTATAAAATATTCAAAGTAAAACCAGCTGTTCAACCCACACTCAAATCAGGGTCTGGATCCTATTTGAACAAAATACCCTAATCAAATCCTAAATAAAAATCCTAGATCCAGATTTTCTAACATAAAATTGCAATTACTTGATTTGTTTTTTTAAAATTTAATAAAAAAATTATATCAGTAAACTAAATTCAAGCACCAACCTGATGCTCCAAATCACATTGAAAATGGACTCAGCTAAAATCTTTCTCTTCGCCTTTCTTTCTCTTGGCTTACTATCAATTTGGCAAATAGCCACGATTGGGGGTGGGGGATGATTTGGGTAAATCCAGCCTGGATATCACAGAAGGTTGAGTATGGGTTGGGCATCTTGTGGTTGGTTGGTAAGATAGCTTATCTTAGGGTAGCTTCTTGTTCCTATTTGAGGATCGAAATGAGAGGGCTGACATGATAAGTAAAGTTACACAGATTGAGCTTTTACGTTTTGGTAGTATGCTGATCAAGCTAGCTTATTGCAGTACAAGAGGGTATGTTCTCATGCTAGGCTAAAGCCTCTGTGTTATGTATATATACTCATGCATGTGCATCTTGTACATTGAGCTCGCTGTATATTATGCGCACATTGGTAAAATGCCTCTTCAACAACTTGCTTACACTATTTTCCTTTTCTATAAGTTTAGCCAGTTGTAAGAAAATGTTTAACTGGTGTTAAACTTTTCAGGAGTATTTGACAAAATTGGAAGAGGCAAAAAAGTATGATCATAGGATACTTGGGCTTAACCAGGATCTGTTCTTTTTTCACCAACTCAGGTATGTAGCCAATTTGATTTGCTACCTTTAGTGCTATCCGTTGCCTATGTGTATGCTGTACTCTGACACTGCATTCATGACAATGGCATCCAGCCCTGGAAGTTGCTTTTTCCTGCCAAATGGAACTAGAATTTACAACAAGTTGATGGAATTTATTCGATCTGAGTACAGAAAAAGGGGATATGAAGAGGTCATTCTTTCTCACCCTTGTTTTTGCATAAAGTTGCTAAGAAAGAGGACCTATTTTCAAGTGACGTTTTTTCTTTCTTATAGGTCTTGACTCCAAATATTTACAATATGCAATTATGGGAAACATCGGGACATGCAGCAAACTACAAAGATAACATGTTTGTCTTTGAGGTTGACCAACCTATGTCTTTATTTGGTTGGTTTCCTTGTTATTCATAACAACAACTTGGATATTCTTGCCATATACAAGACATTTTCACTATTTTTATGCTTTCATTATCTATTTGCTTTTGTTTCTTTTATTATCAAAGTTCCTTTGGTTTTTGGTTCTCTTTCTGACTTCTAATGAAAATGCATTTCTCATTACTTTTGTAGGTTGAGAAACAACAGTTCGCTCTTAAGCCAATGAACTGTCCTGGACACTGTTTGATGTTTGACCATAGGGTTCGATCTTACAGAGGTGAACCATCTACCACAGATTCTAAATTTGTATACATTGCTTACAGTATTGAAACAAAGTGGTAATCGTCAATATTTACCCCGAAGCATGCCAGAGTGGGAAGCATTAATTTTTCAACTTAGTCAGTATTTTAAAGGAAACTGATTTTTTTGTACAAACTTGGGTCAGTTATCAGTTCTCTGATGCGTGACTTGAATTTCATTCTTGCAAGTAATTTTGTTGGGGTGGCAGTTATATTAATTGTCTGATGACTTCTACCATCAATAGTTGATTGATATGGACAGATAAAATCCCTCAAGCTCAAGAGTTTCTGGGCTTGTTGCTGGTTAAGAACATTTAGTAACAACTAGATTGGTACTTGATTGTCTAAATTACATCCACCATGTAGTTATTTGTGGAGTAGCTGACCCCTTCTAGTATGGGAAAAGGCTTAGTTGTTGTTGTATGTAGTTATTTATGGTGTTGTAATGTATTACATGATACTTATGTGTCAATTGCTTTTTTGATATGATATGACACTGTGTTGTAGGATGTGGGCAGTATTGAACGATGGCATATGATACATGTTATACCTCTATCATTGTAATTGTTTTATCTTTTATTTTTCTCAAAATGTCAAAACATCGGTAGATATCGTGTGTCAGACCCTTATTATATATCAATACTTACTGCACCGGTTATTTGTTTGGCTAGTGTTACTGCTAATGTAATATCAGTATATGCAGCATTTCTTTGCTCCCAGTTTTATATCCTGTAAATCATTTCTAATGCCCTTTTGAGTTTTGACATCATGAAGTGATTGACTTACTTGGAAGCCATGTATCCTGCTGCTTTGTGTCTGCATTATCATGAATGATTTTTGAATTTCTTGCCCTTTCATTCAAACTTTTGCTAGTGATGTCTATGCTGCCAAAATGCAAAGCATGATATCAGCAAGAGGGATGACTTCTTATCAGGTGAAAATAATGTGCACGTTTCATACATGCAGAACTACCGTTACGGCTTGCAGATTTTGGGGTCTTGCATCGCAATGAATGAAGTGGTGCTCTTACAGGTTTAACTCGTGTCCGAAGGTTCCAGCAGGTACTTACTGTAGACTATTTGCACACAGTCGGCATTTAGGCTTTCCTGAGATTAACACTAAGTGGATGGTAAAATGTGGTGTCAGTATTCTGGATACACATTTGTTCGTGACCTCAATTGGAATCTGTTACCCACTTGACATTGCATGTAACTTTACTAAATACTCATTTGCTGCTTAGCAAAACTACTTTTTATACCCAGTATACACCATTTCTGATACTTAAGGAGATGAAGTGGAGGGCAAAGTTGGAGCAAAATCTCTGTCATTGACAGGACAGAATTGGAACAAAATCCTTCCGTCATTTCTCATTCATATTATATATATTCATTAATTTCTTTTCACAGTACTCTTATAATAGATCTATCAATGAATGTACTTTTAGTCATTTAAAAATGAGGAAAGCTTGATCTCTTCGTCTCCTATCCTCCAAAAAGTTGAAGTATGAACTCCTAGGTTTAGCCATATTGCATGTGTACATGGGGTTTGGGGTGAATTGACCTGATATTGAGAGTTCATATGTTGGGCATGTGCTGAGAAAATAATTTTGTTCTTGTTCGTGTTTGTCTTCTTCCAATACCAGTAAGCTTTTGTATACATACACATGTCTATATATATCTTTATATTGATGTATTATATATGTATGAGAAACTCCATGTCTTTGTCTCCTATTCTAAACAAACTTGAATTATGAAGTTTTCCTTCTCGCTATGGCTTGTATATGTATACTTGAGGAAAGTTGTCTTGGTAGACGGAGAAACTCCATGACCTCTGATACCAGATACCAGTAACAGAGTTTAAGCTAGGGAGGGAGTGAGGGAAATCTTAATTTGCTATGACATGTGATCCCTTTATGGTGAGTAATGAGTATTGGGTCATTTATAAGTGTTCTTTGACTAGAACAGAGATTGACTACTTTGCTTGGAAGTAATGGATAGATAGTATATTTTAAAGACTGTAAGGTCATTGCATGAGAAAATTCACCTACCAACACCCCTTACAGGCTGCTGAAATGGTGGGTTGAAAACATACACTACACCTTACCTTCCCAAGGTAAGTAGTATGCTTTTTTCCTTACTGTCAGCTGTTGGTGTGGACAAAAGGATCAACATTAAGTCCATATATTTTTCTATTAGCTATTAGTTATGGATGGGTTAATAAAGCATGTTTAGAATAAATATCTCAGTGCTTGTTATTGGACTATGACATTGTGAGGAGATGTCACCAAAAATGCAAGTTGATTAAAATGGGTAGGTAACATCAAGTATTCTCTGTGACAAAAATTTGCCAGTAAGAGAAGGGAATATAATAAAACAAAATAATTGGAGCATTCTGCAAAACCGAGAATCAGGTAGGCGGCTATTGACATGTGAAACAAATATACATGGTTATAACAAAGATGCTTAGGTGAATATGTTGTACATGGAGGGACACGCTTAAAGTGGTTTAGATATTTGGGGAGGCAGTCATGTCAGCTATGAGGAGAAAGAGAGTGTGTGAATAAAATGGTGAACACTTCAAAAAGGAAGAAGAACTAAAAAGTACTGGAGGGAAACAATAAAACATTTTCTTGCTTTCTTGGAGTAAACTTCTAAAACAACAAAAGGTCAAAGCATGAATTAGACAAGCCAAACCTCACTTATGTTGGGTAAGGCTTGTTTTGGTTAGGATCACTTGATAGAAACCTTATTTTTGATTAACCAAATTTTAGAACAATGTCAACCATTGGCTTGCCACCTACTCATCAAACATTTGTTTCCACTATGAGAACTTGATATGATACAAATCAAATATGATTATCTAAACACATTGATAATTTTGATTTCAACATAAAGAAAAAGGCCAATTTTTGGAGGGTTCTTACTGATAGACCTCACTTTAGTGTTTGGGGGGAATCTCTCTCTCTCTCTCTCTCTAAAACACACACATGCACACATACACACGAAAGGTGCCGTCTAATGAAAGAGAACTGCAAAAATCTACAAGGAACCATAATTTGCTTCAGCATTTAGTCAAACAAACCTTATAGATCGATTACATTTTGGCCGATGTTGTTTGAACCTGGTTCTAGATCCAATCTTTTTCTAGAAAGGTTCAGATGAGTGTCCAGATTGGCAAATTTCAAAATAAAATTATTAAAGATCAACATATTTACGGAGAGTACAAAAATAAGGCATTCTAAAAGAGCATTCATGAATCAATTCTGCAAAATGTTTGTCCAATTTCTTTTGAAGAAGCCCATTTTGGCAATACTGCTCGGTAAACTTATACATGTATTTTGTAAAAGATTAAAGTTGCCTATCTATTGCAAAACATTATGTACCGGTGAATTTTTAAACTGTGAAAGTTAATAATTTCAATTCAGCTATAATATTAAATGATATATAATATGAAACAAGCTCTTAAATAAGCAAATGTATGAACTATTTAATCGTGACCATTTTGTGAACTTTACGTTTTGCTTGTATCTATGTTATTAATAGTGCGTTATAGCGTTTTTGCGGTTCATGGATCACTATAGCAGGGAGTTCTTAACGAGTGACCCTTTTGAGCGCTAATTGCGCTATTAATAACGCTATAACGGACTACTATAGTGGTCCGCTATATTCGTATTAGCGTATAAGTTTATTTGGGTCTAATCGACCCGACCTAAATAAAATAAAAACATAAGTTCTGTTTGTTCCATCTCGTGCATCTTCTCTCTCTCTCTCGCCTGCTTTATGACGGCCACCACCCGCATGCATGCCCTCCACTAGTGACAACCACCACCTCTGCGAGTAACGGTTGTTGATTTTATGAAGAATCATTCGAAATACATCAAACAATGGAGAAATATCTGAATTGGGTTGATCAACCTCTTCTTCATGCCGCTCTGTTTTTTAATAATACTCAACCCTAATTACAGCAGAGATTATATAGGGTCTAATCTAACTTAAATGTCAACTATACCCCTAATTAAATCATACTTAACTCAAGGCCCTAATGGATAAGATCCATTAGGTCCGTTTACAAGTGACCCAGACTTAAGTGACTATGTCACTCATTCCCTAGCACTACACACACTTACGACATTAACTACTATGACATTAACACTCCCCCTCAAGTTGGGTGAAAGATAGATGTTCATTCCCAACGCTTGTGGAGCTCAAAATCTGACTTTAGTAGAGCCTTAGTTAGAAGGTCTGCTACTTGTAGCTTGGTTGGAACATAATGTATGAGAGAAAGTCATTTTCCATTTCTGACTTGATGAAGTCTCTGTCAATCTCAATGTGCTTCATTCTGTCATGTTGTACTGAGATTATGCAGCTATGTTGCAAAGCTGACTTAATATCACTGTACAAGCTTCACGTAGTAACTCTTTACAAGGACCTAACTCCTTTCATGCAATCACCTTTTTATCCAGATTAAGTTCACAATGTTGCAATGGCACACAGCACGATACTCAACTTCAACACTGATCTTCAAAGAACCACTGATATGCTTTGTACTTTTCCAAGATCATAAAGTTCACCTCCAAAAACTGCTTTACAATAGTACCTCGAGGTAGAACGCTTGAATCTTCGAGGTATGAACCTGCCCAGTCAGCATCTGCAAAACACTCTACACTTCTGTGTTCATTTTCTGTGTGAAATCCTTTCCAGATGCCTTTGAGATGTGAAGAATCTAATTTACAGCATCTAGATGCCTCTACAGTGCATAAACTGGCTGACCACACTAACACTGTAGGTAATATCCGATTCTAGTGTGTGAGATAGGTAGATCAAGTTTTCCCTACAAGATGCTGATATCTTTCCTTCTCAACTAGAGGATCATCTTCAATAGTCTTGTGCTTCAATTTCAGTCTAGAGGAGTTGTTGCAGGTCTGCATCCTGGTTTCCCTGTTTCTTGAAGCAAAATTAAAGTGTATTTCCTTTTGTGAATGGCTTCTTTCTTGCTTCTAGCTATGACTCCATCCCAAGAGAATATGTAGTCTTCCAAGATCTTTCATTTCGAACTCTGCCAGCCTAATTTCTCCTTTAGGAGTTCAGTTTCTTCAACTAAGTCATCACTTGATTATAATGATGTCATCAACATACACAAACTAAAATGCTGAGTTTACCTTCCTCCGTCTTGTGGAATGTTTAAAAACGATGGTAATGATTACCTTGACTTTGTTCCAATCCTGTGGACACCTATTGCTTTTGCTGAATCTTCCTAAACCAAGTACCTGGAGACTGCTTTCAACCCGTATAAAGCTTCTTTTCTTTAACCTTGCACATCTTGTTCCTTCCATTGTTGAATCATATCCAGGGGGAATTTCATATAAACTTCCTCCTCTAAGTCACCATGGTGAAGAAAAGATATTTTTAACATCAAACTGTGTAATTCTACCCACCCAAAGTGTTAAATGAAGAAGAGTAAGATCCTTACAAGAATTAGCCTGGACCACTCAAGTACAAATGTCCTCATAAATAATTCCATAAGTCTCGAGTGTATCATTTTGCCACTAACCTGCTTTATACCTAATTTTAGTGTACCATCGTAACGATATTTCAAAGTATATATCCATTCGACACTCCAACCGGCACTTTTTGTCACCCGTCTTCAACCACCTCTCATGTTCCATTCTTCCAATGCACTCATCTCCTATCCCAGTTATTTGAATCCTGGGCTTCTTATCCTTCAATGTTTCCTTGTACCGATGTTTCGATTCTTGATAGAATCTATGGATCGAAACGAAACTCAAGCAAATGCATTGAAAAGATGTTTAGGAAGAGACAAATTGAGAAATGAGGAACTTTGATCGGGAACAATACATTTTCGCTTTCCTTAATGCAATGGCGTAAGTCATCTAGGACATGTGTTCACAATACGGTACATTTACGTTAAGACATGTCTTAATAAAGTTGAGGAAGTAGTATTATCGTGAGGACTTGGGTATTTCCCACTCCATAGGAAGTACAACAGAGATTAGAAAAACTTAGTATCTTTAGTACTTGACCGTTGGGCTCGACGCTGTCGCGCGCCATGGGTGCCGAAGGAAGATGCTCAATTCCTCGTGTAGAGTAAACCGATGGTAAAGGAAGGAAGTGGCTCAGAAAGATGGACTCAACCTCAAATTTTCCCGCTTCTGTTCGCTCTCCCGAAGCCGAGGACGGTGCAGTTAAGGATTCTTGCTTCATGAAGTGTTGACATCCATGGAGACAAAAACATGATGACTTGACTGGTTGATAGCATTTGTACCCCTCTTGTTAGGAGCATAACCCAAAAAACACATTTGACAATATAATGAAACACATTTGACAAAGCCGAGGATCAAGTTTGTTGCGATGTTGAAGTATGTACATGGACAAAAAGCCAATACATAACCAAAGACACCTAGACTGGTAGGGATCAGCATAATAGACCGAATCGATGGGAAAGTGAGAGGTCACTGAAGTTTGACCTGTATTCTTACATTACCCAAGACACCGTAGGATGGTAACCTGATTGATTAAACATGTGAGTGCTTAGCACGAAATGTTCTTCCCTGCATGAAGTTTAGATCATGTACATTTGAAATAGTAAAGCTTCTGAAGTGATTTTTAAGTGTTGATGATTTTTTCTTTCCTTCATGAACTAAGTAACATTTTCATTTTGCCGAGAGATTTTCAACACACGTGAGTTCATGCACAATATCATGCTTCTTAATAAATTGTAGAGAAATTTTGGTTGGACATACCTTACCATTATTATAGAACACAAATGCTTAATCCATTATTCCAGAATGATGTCTAATCACAGAGAGGAAGCTGAGAGAAAGACTTATGAATATACCTTTGATAGGTCTTTATTGTGACATAAATTTGACAGTTATCCGAGTACAATCATTCACATGAAGGAAACTAAACCATTTAGTGCACGAAATATTAGAGATAGATGCGTGACCTAATAACATCAGTAAGTAATACCTTCTAACATTGACTTCTAATTATCTTCCTCAAACTTAAGCTTACTAAACTTGTTTGTTACTATGACATCCTCACAAAAAGATAAACTAAAAACATACGCTACCGAATGCCAGACAAGGGTGTGCAATTGAATTTTGGGATTGAGATAAGGCCAATGCATCTGGGACTAAGACAGACAGGCCATCGAATGATCTATTTATGGGAAGAAAGTCGAAAAGCAGTGCATTTGTGGGACAAAGCAAGCTGGCATCCGGGATGGTGATAGGCCATGATCAGAATTAAGATTCGACAGGGGCTGCCAGACCGGGACAAACCAGGCCGCGGTATCCGGGGCAAAGTCGAGGCTGTTGCATTTAGGATAAAAGGGAGTACAAGTAAGAATATAACTAACATAGTTACCATCTAATGATCGTCAGATCAGTTAAAAGCTATCACTTGTATGATTCATATCAAAAAGGAGAGAAGTCACCATCGTTCCCTTTCCTTCCATCGGAATCAAGGAACCATTTGCTACTTTTACGTACTGAGGAGTTAAGTCATTTCATATTGCATGAGATTAGATTTATTTCCAACCATATGATCAGTAGCTCCTGAATCTATTATCCAATTAGAAAAAACTGTAGAATCTTTAAGAGAGTAGTTACCACTAATACTGTAGGAAGTAGGAGGATTTAATTCTGCCTTTGAAGATGAGGTTGAAGGTTGATCCCCGAGGCGTGTTTCAATTTCTGCAATCTGTTTCTTCAACTCTGCCATTTCATATATGGGATTCACTTTCGCTTTCTTCTCAGATATAGTTGATGCATGATTGCCATAATCTTTGTATTCTGTAGATTTTCTGTCATAATCTTTATATTAAGGAGGTTTCCCAATAATTTCCCAACAATACTCTCTTTTGCATTGTAATATGCTCTTATCATCATAATTCTGATTCGTTCTTATTCCTCTACCTCTGAATGAGTCTCTTCCTCTTTGGTAACTGTTACTCTGTCCTCTACCAATGAATGCAGATTTCTCAACTTGTATATGCTCACATTTTTCTAAATTCTTTCGATCTTTTTCCCTCAGTAGGAGTGAATATACTATCCCCAGAGATGGAAGTTCTTCCTTGCTCAGAATATTTAACTTGATTGATTCGTATTCTGGTGAAATACCCCAAAGTAGATCAAATACTTTTCGAATTTCTCTTTCAGCTGTTCTCTCTTTTATACAGTGGCTACACTTATTTTCTACAATATATCTCTGCTCATTCCAAAGTTCTCGTAGTTCTTATTCTTTCAATAATCTCATACTCTTTCGTTACGTTTCTTTGTCTGGAGTAAGCCTCTTCCACTGCCGACCAAATCTCAACTGCTGATTCCATATACATAAAGGTCTTATTGATGGAAAAATTCATTTATTGGATTAACCATGAGCTTACAAGAGCATTATCTTTGGACCATCTTTCATAATCTGCACTACTTCCCTCCAGAGGAGGTGAACTCTGTCTGATAATAGATGCCTTCCCTCAAGATCTTAATACAAGTTCAATAGACCTTGTCCATTCCCTATAGTTTCTTCCATCTAGTCGGATGTTTGTAATCTGGAATGGTTTCAATTTTTGATCGTTTCCATATGTAGATGATAATGGTTCTTCCTTTAGTCTTCTTTCGATTTTGACTCACCTCTATTGGAACAAAAATCTTCTTCAAATAGATTGATAATAGTTGAAAAAAATTTGTATAGTATCACGATGACTGATTTGATTCAGTTTTGTGTATACGTTTTTCTGATATGTATATTGACTCAAATTTTTATGCTTCTCATTACAGATGATTACTAATCATGTGATGCAAGAAGAATCACGATGACTGAAGTAGTTTCAGTCCAGCATGCCTGTCAAGAACATCCAATAAATCTGCCTTATGACTGATTGATTCCAATCCTTGAAATACACTGAAGATTCAGTCTCACTTGCACCCGATACCTTAAAAAATCAATCTGTCTTGTATACGACAGAAATATATTGACGTGTTTCATGCTGATTCAAATTTATCCAACAGCAGATGCTATGTTTCACGGCTGATTCAACGAGATTCAACCAAACTTGCAAATTTTTTTGTACCAATTATTCAAAGCATGTCTGATTTACTTACCTTTGTGTTTTGTAGGGATACACGACACCAGTGAGTCGTCAAATCTTCATGGGAGGCTCTGATACCATGTTGATTTTACGAAGAATCATTTGAAATACATCAAACAATGGAGAAATATCTGAACTGGGTTGATCGACCTCTTCTTTATGCCGCCGCCATCTGTTCTCTGTATTTTCAATAATACTCAACCCTAATTACAACAAAGATTATATAGGGTCTAATCTAACTTAAATGACAATTATACGCCTAATTAAATCATACTTAACTCAAGACTGATCCATTAGGTCCATTTACAAGTGACCCAGACTGTCCCATACTTAAGTGACTATGTCACTCATTCCCTAGCACTACACACACACTTACGACATTAACTACTATGACATTAACAACGGTAACCATCTCTCTCTCTCAGGAGCCCTTTTGTCTGCGTCTCTCTCTCTCTAGCCCCTTTCTCAGCAGACAACGCTAGCCATTGCTTGTCTATTGCTCTCTCTCTCTCTCTCAATAAGCAACGTTAGCCGTTGCTTGCTGTGTGTCACTTCTCTCTCACAACAAGCAACGACTAGCATTGGTTGGTGTTAGGCTGCTGTTGATTACCATTAATTTTTAATTTCTTAGTCTCTTAATTTATTTATTATGCTTTTTATCATAGTAAGTATGGAATTATCAGCTAGTGTAACTGCAAGTTGTCCAAGTGACAGTGGCACCGGTACTAGTACAATTGATATTCGGTTTTCTAATCCGGCATACCACTATAGGACCCCAACTTCTAAGAACCCGACTTCTAAGGATTCTAGATGGAATTGGGGTGTGACAAAATCTAGGATGGATATGTTGTTATATTTGATGCATGTTAAAGTTGTTAATTCAAAAGTATAATAAACATTCTCGTCATTTGGCAGATGTTATATTTTGGTTCTTAAACCTATGATTTTTTGGTGTGTTATATTTTCTTGTGGATCTTCAAGATTCTTTCATGTTTTAAGAGCATTTATTTCTCTACCCTAATATTATTCTATTCTTCTTGTAGGTAAGTATAATTTGTTCTATTGTTCAAATTAGATTGGACCATAGTCACCATACTTAGAGATAAGTATAATATATTATTAGTTTCTTTTAATTGTTCTACTTATTGCTTAAAATAACTTGATTATATTTATGTTTATATTTTTTAATTTAAGTTTAACAATTCAATATTTATTTGTCACGAAATTTATTATTTGTCTTCTTAGAATTTGTTTATTTAGTTTGATTTATATTTATGTATTTCTTGATATTTCTTAGAAATTAGAGAATCCATTGTATTAACAACAACAACTAAGCCTTTTCCCATATTAAATGGGATCAGAGAACCCATTGTGTGTGTGTGTATATATATATATATATATATATATATATATTATTTTTAATCATAAATGAAAGTGTACCGCTAAATCCGTTATATCCCCGCTACTACTATATTAGGGTAAACTGCTAACAGCCCGCTAACCGCTATTGATAACATAGGCCGGTATGCTGCTTTTCTTTTTCAGATTTTAATACATTATATATTATTGCTTTCCAGGATGATGCCCATATATTCTGCACAGAGGACCAGGTAATTTTTTATCTTTTTTTGCTTCTAATAATTCATTACCAGACCATAGGCTTGTATTTTATGATTGAATAATTCTATCTTTTATATTCAAATTGTCATTTGTGATATTTGATGCCTTACATCAAACTGGCCTTTTATATTTAGGAGTTCCTGCAATTTGTGTTGACTGCATAACAGAAACAATTTTGTAGCGGATGATTAGTAGATCTAGGTTGACGTATAACTTGGTGTGGTTTGTTAGCATCTCACTTTTTTGTATTATAATATGTTAATTTGCATATAAGTAGGAAAGAACTGCATACTACATTGTTCAGCTAATCCAGCAAGTGGAGTGAGTTCGATTTAGTTTAGTGAGACATGAAGGCTGAAGGCGGAGCTATCAGGTTGGTCTGCAACTAGGTCTCAGCATTCTAGATGAGGTCTTGTACTTTGCATCTCTGTGATAAAGGTCGGTAAATTGGTTGCCATGAAGAAGAGGGTGAAACCACTTGAAGGAATGAGGGGTGGGGTTGTGAGTACGAAATTGAAGATGATAATAAAATAAATGGTGGCACCGCTACTTCTCTTGCTCTGCAGGTTGTATTCATGGGTCGTGTGCGATCCCAGTTGGACTAGGTAGACTTGGATCCAGCTCCTACCTTTGTCCAAAGGGCCCAACCCATAAAAACTCTTATTTTGCAACTGACCTTGTCAAGGACGGGTTCCAATGTACGTATAATGCATTCCCATGGTTGAACTGTATAAAATGAGATCCTCACAGTGTTTCAACTTTTTTGCTGAATATGCTAGAGTTTAAATTGTGATATATTGCTTTCTTGCAGATAAAAGATGAAGTTAGGCATGTGTTAGAATTTATAAAGTATGTCTATGATATTTTCGGCTTCACATTTGAGTTGGAGTTATCAACGGTATGGCGCTTATCACTGTTTAAAGTTCTTGTGCAGCTTAAAGAAACTAGTTTGTTAATTCAAAAGATCGTTTCACTGATTAAATTTTGTTTTTGTATGCTGTATTCGAATGCTATTATTTGGAATGTTGTTTTCATTTTTCACTTCTTGGTTTCAAGGATATGCATTCTCATTCTCTAGTTTTCATCTTCTGCAACTTGAGGAAATTAGTTTTCCTTAAATGTTGTTCTATTTGTACTTTATATTTTTATGTTCTTTAGAAAGGTATCCCTGCGGCTATAAATGTCTTTCATATAATGTTGATCTCAATGATTTCTTAAGTCTCGTTGGTTTGTGTCTCATGCATTCTTGTAGTGTTGTTTTTTTATCTGTAAGTAGTTCCATGAGCTACACTTTTCCAGTCAAAACATAATTTCATCACACTGATCACGATTCACATGGTGTCAAACTGAAATGTTCAATAGTGGACTTGGTAATACATTTGTTTTAACTAGAAAACATTAAATTATCAATAAACCAACGTTATCTTCAGATAGGATGATCCATATATTAGTCTCGCTTTGAGGGACTCACACATAGAAAGGTCCAAATCCGATGTGTCACAAGGATGAAACTCAAAGTGTCACAAGGATGAATTCTTCATGCAAGTGGATGCCCTTTTGAACCCCTTCAATGGCAAAGTGAAAGCGGGAGCTGCAGGTAAGCCTTTCTTACCTGGACGAATTGCACACGTGATTGGGAGCGCCATGAGTGGAGAATCGGGCATCGTCGTAACTGGGTTTGGTTGGCTGAAGTGCGGAGAGGCTTGTGTGGGAGGTGATGTGAAGAGGCCTCAAGAGCAAGGCATGTGCGATTGGTGAGAGTCAACTGAATTTGTTGAAGAGGCTTGAATTAAAGAGAAGTTCATCTACTACATAAAGGTTACATGATAAGATATGATAAGATATGATACACCCATTTCATGGAGAAAAACGATACATGATACGATATGGTACAAATAACCAATGTTATGTGTATCGCTATGTATCGTACAATACGGGGTGTATCGTATGATATCATGAAAAATCATGATACAAATATTATATAACACAAAGTATCGGCCCATGTCATACAATATGGGTACAATACAGGCGATACACCCTTTAAGTTATAAAATATCCCTGCGGTTCTCTATTTTTTGGGTTTTGTTTGAGTGCTTCAACAACTCCAACACTTTGTAGGCGACTTCCGACTGGGGGAGAAGCATCCATCACTTAGGCGGTGACAACAACAACAATCCGATGGTTGCCTTTGATATAGTTTTTTTCTTTTTTTTCTATGTTCTCCGTCTACTTGTATTATTTGCTTTTATCTTTTTTAAATGACAATAAATGAAGTGAGTGGATATCTTTTCGTTGTATTTATAACAATCTATGAAGTGAGAGATACTCTTTGAGTGTTGTGGTGGTTTATGAAGGGGAAATTAGAGATTTATGAAGTGTATGGCAATTTATGAAGTTTTTTTTTTTAATTTCAGGTTTATTATGATTTAAGAAGGTAGTAAATTAAGATGGTAGGAAGGGGTGTTCATGAAAGTGGGTACTTCAATTGAGGGAAGTAGATTTAAAATAAAATGTATTTTTTGTGAGAAGTTAATGAGTGTTTGAGTTTCTCGATTAACAGGGACTAGGAAAGAGGTTGCTCCTATTAAGGCTAGACTTGGAAGAGTGTCAAAAGCCATTAAATGGCAATGTCTACGTATTGATCGAGAGTATGGTTGAGAATAGAAAAGAAAAAGAAGATCGAGGGACATTTGAGGAAGAAGATTTTGGACTTTGGTTATAACATCCCTTATGATGCTAGGATAGAGGTTGGTAGTAGTACTTTTTGACCAACCAAGAGAAAGGGGGTTGTTGAAGAGGTTGCAAGTGATAGAAGAGGAATGGCTAGAGGAAGATCTCGTTTTGGTATATAGTCATTTTTTCCTCCTAGTAATACTACACTTGGTGTGCTATGCCTTCAGAACAATTGAATAAGCAAACATACCTTGCAATGGGAAGATAATTTTATAATGCATGCATTCTATTTAATGCAACAAATTGCTTTCATTTTAAAGCAATGCCATATGTCATTGCTAACATTGGTCCAAGTTATAAGTATAATAAGTTAAGAGAGAAATTATTGGATAAGGCCATTCTAGAAGTAAAAGAGTATTGTTCGACTTTTAAAGAGTCATGAAAGGAGACATAATGCACTATCATGACAGATGGATGGATATATAGGCGATATTTTTTTATTAAACTTCTTTGTCTATTGTCTTAAATGACTTTTGTTTTTTAGATCAATTGACATATCAGATGAGTGTTATAATGCAGAGGTTCTAAAGCAAGAATTTGATAAGGTGATATTAGAGGTTGGGCATGCAAATCTATTTCAATTAATTATAGATAATGCAACTAACTATAAAACAGTTGTTAAAGGAGTTAGTTGAGAGTTGTGGTACTTTTTATTGGATACCATGCGCAGTCCATTGCATAGATCTCATCCTTGGAGATATTAGAGGGATGACTAAGGTAAAGGCAAACAACTGATTGTTGTCAAGATATCACTAAATTTATTCACAACCATGTATTTGTATTATGTATGATAAGGAGATATCATGGTGTAAATCTCTTTCGTACGACTGCTATTCGGTTTGTAACTAATTTTTAGTTAGTACAAAGTATTATTAAACAAAAGAAAGCCTCTCTTTTGTACGACTATTATTTGGTTTGCAACTAAAAATAGGAGAAACATAAAACTCCGTGAGATTTTAGAAATGCTCTTGATGAGCTATTAAGAGCAATTTTAATGGAAAAAGAGTGATTATGTGCTCGTGTGGAGGATTATTGATAATAGATGAAACAAATAATTTTATTAACCTATTCATGGAACAACTTGCGAGATGGAGATCTACGATAATGCGCTTCAATTGATGGGCTTGCCTGTAGTAATTTACAACCGTACTAATATGCACCCAGGTAAACATATGGATAATTTATCTTAATATTTAAGTTTCCTAAATCTTATATTTTAGTGGAATATATTTTTATATTTGTGATTTGTGAAAGGAATTGAAGTGTCTTTTAAAATATCTAAATAAAAAGTGCAATGGTGTCGACATAAGCGACTCAATGACTTAGTTTTCATCTGCTGCAACATGCGGCTTCAACAAAGGTAATTAAGGATTAATTACTAATTAAATATTCAATTCAATGTTTCAATTTATTAAGTTTTGATTCTTGAACTTTTTAGTTTTAATTTTTATTTACTTATCATTCTCGCAAGCAATTAAGAAAATTAAACTCCAAGTAGGTGTGAGAAGTGAGAACCAATTTGATCCAATAAGTCTTGATAATTTTGATGTCTTAGAGGAGTGGATTATGGAAGATGATGAAACAAATACACTCCTAATTAAAGAAGACATCTAGTGAATCAATTTGAAAGGAGTGCAACAATATCAGTAAGTGATGATGATATTGATTTTTCTATTGAAGGTGGTGATGATCTTGAATAAGGAGGAGAAGAAGATGAAAATTATTTAGTTAATGATCATGATTACAACATGTGATTCTTTTTTTCAATTATGGAAGTTGTAATTTTGCTACTTGTTTAATCATAAAGTTGTACTCCTTGAGTGCTTATAATTTGAATTAATGGTCAATGATGAATGTTTACTCAACTTTTGAATTATAAGAATTGTCTTGATTTATCTTTATTTTTATTTTAAACTATTTTTAAAAAGTTTACGATATGATACACTTGTCTTGTCTTGTGGAGAAAAATGATACACGATACGATACAATACAAAAAACTGTCTCATTGTTTTTTTTGCTAGATATTTGGTCACCAGAGGCCACTGTTTATGGTTAAGTGGTTATGGTGCATTTTGTGTTTATTCTTAACACATTATTCAAAATTTTTCATCGTATGAGTTAATCTTATTATTTCACTAATAAGTTGGTTTATGGTTAACTGATTATGGTGCATCTTGTGCTTATTATTAACACGTTACATTTTTCCTCCTGTGAGTTAACCTTATTATTTTACCAATAAGTTGGTTGTCTGTTCTCTGGTTGCATATTCTTTTTTGTGGCTTGTCGTTTATTCTTACATTCTTACATGATTTTCTTGTCCTTTTTACCCATAATTTGCAATTGATGAAGCTATACAGTGGTTTGCTTTTGTTGATAATAGCAGACTAATCTAGCATTCATGTCTTCAGAGGCCAACAAACTACTTGGGTGATATCCAAACTTGGGAAAAGGCTGAAGCTGCTCTGGCAGATGCGCTGAATGAGTTTGGTAGACCGTGGCAGGTAGGCTAGTTATTTTCTTGTTTTTCCTTTTTTGTCCAATTTTGTTTCATATGCTTGGATAGTGTAGTTTTTCTTGTTTCTTTTTTTAAACATTTACTTTCGGTTATGCTTTTCTCGTTATTATACTCCGTGCAGGCTTTCATGTTTTCTGTTTGCCCTTCCAGTCTTGCTGTTTAGGTGCACTTTCTTGTCATGCTACAGTTTCATCTCCTTATCTCTTTGACAATCACAACAAAAAGCGTTAAGTTAGCCCTTAAGTACTTTTTTCATTTGTATTCATTAAAATCGTCCAACATTGCTTGCCCGTAACGAGAGGCTTTCCCAAGTCCTTTCTTGTGCTTTAAATTTATTAACTTTGTGCTTATGTGTGTGTAGAAAAGACCATGGGATGTGTGTGCATGTGTGGCTGTATGGAATCTTAGAAAAATTATGCCTTAACTCTTTCTAAGTGATTCTAACTTTTCATGGACCACTGAAATCAAGCTTTTCTCATATTGAGGGTAAGTTACATGGATTCTTAATCTCCATTGAGCTTGATCTTGTGTTATATTAGCATTTAACTCTAAAAATTAAGATGTGTCTTGTTGTGTTCATATAACACTTCAGAGCCCCCTCTCTCTCTCCCTCTTAAAGTTTCCACCATTCAATTTCTTACACCTTTTGACTAGAACCCTGTGATCATATCTCCAAATGTTCAAACCACCTTAAATGTATCTCTTGTATCATCTTTTATTGGTATTGCACCAACTCTTTGCTCAAATAGCTTCATTGTGGATCCTGTCCACCTCAACATCTTCACTTCTGTGATGCACATCCTCTCCACATGTTGATGTTTAGCTTCCAATACTCAACCTACATCACGTTGCAGGTCTTACAGCTACCTCTTAATATTTGCCTTCCAATTTTCAGTGACGTTTTGTTTGTTGTCCTGCCATAACGTGCTATGTTGGTATTCAAAATCTATCTCCACTTTTGCCTTGACTGTTTACTTATTTCCAAATGTTCAAACCACCTTAAATGTATCTCTTGTATCATCTTTTATTGGTATTGCACCAACTCTTTGCTCAAATAGCTTCATTGTGGATCCTGTCCACCTCAACATCTTCACTTCTGTGATGCACATCCTCTCCACATGTTGATGTTTAGCTTCCAATACTCAACCTACATCACGTTGCAGGTCTTACAGCTACCTCTTAATATTTGCCTTCCAATTTTCAGTGACGTTTTGTTTGTTGTCCTGCCATAACGTGCTATGTTGGTATTCAAAATCTATCTCCACTTTTGCCTTGACTGTTTACTTACCCGAATATATTGCAAGTTATTCAACTTTCTCATGTCATCTTTGTAGTTAAGTGGGGCTTCTATTTGAGGAGCATTTGTAGTTGTGCTTTGAAAGTCTATTGATTTAATATTAAGTTGAGATTATCCTTGGCAAATCACTAGTTATATGTGTTTGAATGGTTGATCTTTTCGATTCATATTTCTTGTTAACGAGCTATTTAGATTCACACTACATGTCCTTAAATCTTGTTTTCAGATCAATGAAGGTGATGGTGCATTCTATGGTCCAAAAATCGATATTGGTATTTTTGATGCTCTTAAGAGAAAATTTCAGTGTGCGACACTGCAGGTCTGTCTCAAAATTATTTGGTTCTTTATAGTTAGATGCTACTTATAAACTTGAAATGATCTTATTGCAGTTAGACTTTCAACTTCCTGCTCGCTTCAACTTATCATACTCAGCTAAAGATGAAGAGAAACGGGAACGCCCTGTCATGATACACAGGGCTGTCCTTGGGTCTGTTGAGCGCATGCTTGCAATACTTTTGGAGCACTACAAAGGCAAATGGCCCTTCTGGTTAAGCCCTCGGCAAGCTATTGTTTGTCCGGTCTCAGAGAAGTCTCATCCTTACGCAAAGGAGGTTTGGAATCTTGCTGAATTGGATGACCTAAGGATGCTCTTTTCACTTTATGATCTACTGGCTTTCTGAGCTTATTAGCGTAACTTATATTTGCTAAAGATGAACTAGTGACCATGGTATCTCTCAGGAGTCGGATATGCTTTCTATCGTCTGGTTTTTATTTCTTTGTGAATTAGTTATTACCTAATTAACCACTGGGTTTAGTCTTTCCAGCGCTAATGCACTGGATCCTTCAGAACTCCTAAATTAGTTATGCTTGGTTAAACTGGTACTCATGTATGACTTGATGGGAAGTCCTCGTTCTGCACTATCTAGCGAACCAATCCTTTCAAGGTACTAAATGTAGAAATCCCTATCAGGAGGTTCCTGTCATGAAAGAATCCAGCCACCACCTGTACCCAAAGTTTTACAGTGGGGGTGGCTTGATTCTTTCACGATGGAACTGTCATTTCAATGATTTATGAAAAACTGCATACTAGGATGACTCAGCTCATGGCTGATACACTTCCTAGTTATTGTAGATGAAGGTTAAAGATAGTGGAGAGAAAGTTGTGTTCTGATATAGGTAGGACAATGTTGCAGAACATGCATCACCTTTTAATGCTGCACGTTTATGTAAAAGCTTGTAAAGGTTTGAGTAAGCAACATGTCTTGAGCTTGATGTGCATCACCACTAATGCTTTCTGTTTATTGCTTTTCTAACATGCACAAGATAGATCAGGTTTTGTATCATTACATAATTAAACAATGGAATCTAGGACTCTTGGCTGTTTCTCTTTCCACAACCTTGAGTTTACGCTGTTAAATCTCTGCATCTCTCATGACATCCAAATTAATTAGGATCAAGATGCCAGAAGTAACTCATGCAGCTGATATTTTCTCAGGCTAAACACAATCATACTGCAAGTTACGTTATTGTTATGTTTGAACTCGCTTCTGCTCATCTAGGAAAGCAGTATTACAAATTGCCACACATGTCTACAGTAGGAAGGCATAGGTTTTATTATGAGATGCTCTTGTGAAGGTTTTATTTCTTACATCGTCTGGTGTTTGTTATAGTTGTGTATGACCATTGTTTAGGGGACTTCCTCTTTCTAAACCTTGTTCTTCAGATTCTGTTTTATGTAATGCTTCTCTCATCCATTTCATATCCTGTCAGCTATTACAGTTTATGTTTTTTGTAACTATTACGGTGCATATTCATCATTTCATATCCTGTTAACTATTACAGTGCATGTTTTGTTTCACACGGCTTTATCCATTTTTACATCACTCAAAATATTCTGTATCCTGGATGTGTGCATTTTCCTGCAGTTATGGCCAACATTTTCTTTGTGATGAGCCATTGCATGAATGTGAATGTGTATTTTCTATGTGCTTGCATATGTATGTTTTTGCATAAACCATGCCAATAAGTTTTCATTTGGAAGACTCTGATGTCTAATAGTTACTTACGGATGCTTGTTTGGAATACTTTCTTTCCATTCTTGGTACCTTTTGCGCTTCAGTATTGAGCTTATCCCATGCTGTATCCAGGATGTATTATTCATTTCGTCCTTGTTAACGAAGTTTTTTAGACTGCTCTCTTTTGTAAGTTGAAGATTGTCACTTTGTAATGCTTGGCAGGATCTGCTGGGAGTTTCCTCTGTATATTTCTTTTCATTGAAATGTCTCTTGATTTGTTTATAAGTATTTCACAAAATAGAGATGCCATGCTGTTTTCATGTTATTCTTTTTGTCCCAGGTTGGAGACCGAATATATAAAGCTGGATATTATGTGGACATTGATGAAACCGATTGAAAGATACAGAAGAAGGTCATTATTAAGTGCTATTTGCTGATTGATTTTTAAAATTCTCTTCGTATAATGAGCACTTGATACTTGGTTTGCCGATATGAATCTAGGCATGGGGTTGTATTCTTTCAGAGTATATGTATTAAATCACTGCATGTAGTAGCTTATGTTCCAGTTCTTGTGAACGCCACTTGGGGATTTGATTTATTTAGTATCTATTGATGGTAAGTAATAACTGGGACCAGATGTGGACGATCCATTTAAAAATGAGTAATACCCTTCTATTCTAATGCATTGATTTGGAAGTCCTGTAAATTGACAAACTTGTTGAAGTATTGACTGTGTGATGAATACGAGTTACCAGTGTTGAATGCATCTGGTCTTGCACTTTGAATTTACTTGAATTAGCTCTAGAATATCAATTAGTATCTTATTCTTTTCATGATCTTCTGTAGGTACGAGAAGCTCAATTGGCACAGTACAATTACATACTAGTTGTAGGTGAGGAGGAAGCCAACACTGGAACGGTAAGTATGGTTTTGTTTTTATGTTGATGCTTTAAATTCAGGAAGCATTGCACCCAGAGCGTTAGCCCAATATCCCACTCTTGACTGCCATGCTGCAGTGGCGAGTTCAATTCCTGAGGGCTTGCATGCTTGTGTGGATGTGTTAAGGCTTCAACGTCTCTTTTTCTAACAACAACAACAACAAATAAGCCTTTTGTTAGACGGAGTCGGCTACATGGATTCTTTGTTTCCACAGAGCCCTCCTATCATGTGCCATGTTAGGGCTTAACTCACAATAAGCTAGATCATTCTTTATTGTTTCTTTCCAACACTTTTGTGGTCATCCTCTTACCTCTTAATACTTTCAAAATCTAGTTTTTCATACCTTCTTCATGTTCTTCTTTTGATCTTCTTTCTATATGTTCAAACCATCTTAAACTATATTCTCTCATTTTATCCTCTATTGGTGCCACTCCTAATTTGTTTCTAATAACATCATTAAGTATACGGTCTTTCCTTGTATGACCACTCATCAATCTCAACATCTTCATTTCTGTCACAGACATCTTTTGTAAATGTTGATGATTAATTGCCCAACACTCATAACCATAAAACATGGCAGGTCTAATTGTTGTTCTATAATATTTACCTTTTAACTTTAATGATATCTTCTTATCACAAAGAATACTTGATGCTCCTCTCCATTTTAACCAACCAGCATTAATTCTATGCGTAACATCTCCATCAATTCTTCCATCACTCTTAAAAATTGACCCTAGTTAGGGGATGCAATGTGTGTCAATTTTAATTTCTATGTCCTCTGAAGTAACCAAATGATTAAACTTATATTTCATATATTATGTCTTTGTTGTACTAAGCCGGAAACCTTTACTTTCTAATGTTTCTCTCCATAGTTTCAATTTTCTATTAACTTTTTCCTTAGACTTTTCTACTAACACAATGTCATATGCAAATAACATACACCAAGGTACTTCATCTTGAATATGTTTTGTGAACTCATCAATAACCATTATAAATAAGTATGGACTTAAAGTTGATCCTTGATGTAACCCATTATTAACTTCAAAACAGTCTATCATTCCTTCATGAGTTCTCACACGTGTTTTTTTCACCATCGTACATGTCTCTTATAAGGTTTATATATGTCAATGGGATACCGCTTTTTTCCAAGGTTTATGTATGTCCCTTTTTCTAACGAAAACAAAAAATCAGGAAGCCTTGTTTACTTTAATTTGTTAATATGCTACATATATTAAATGTATCCTTGGATGCGAATCTTTTCAGGCAATAAATGTATTTTCTGTGCATAATGTTGGTGTTGTTTGCTCTTCATTGTTGTGTGTACTCAGGTCAGCGTTCGAGTGAGGGATAAAGCTGATCATTTTGTTAGGAGTGTGGATGATGTCATTTCACATTTCAGGGAAGAGTCTTCGCAGCGTTCCATTCACAGCTTGGACTGGAGCGACGTGGTGGATGGGAATGGACCGTGATCAGTAACTTTTATTTTTTGGAGGCTTGTTCTTGTTTCTAATTTATCAGTATGATTCCTTGTTGGGGATCCAAAATTGTATCTGTTACTGCTATTGAACAAATGATGATATGTTAAAATTATAGTGATGCTTCTCATGCTTTTTTTGCATGTCCAACTTTCTGGCTCGAAGTCAAAGTAATCTTATTGACAAGTCATTCTATTCCTTTTATTTTCCTTGCATTATTCCCACCGCAGGAGAATGCACTTTTTGAGGATGTCTTGTTCCTGGTGAACTATTTGGACAGTTTCATCTTTTAGTGTTTGTCTCCTTGAAGCTGCCCTTGATTTTATGGATGTAGGCCTTACTTTCAAGACAATGGCGAGTTATTTGAGCCTAACAAAGTAGCGTGGGCACATCAGAGAATTCTTGGGGTCAACTTCGCCAACTTATGCCTACTTGTCTACTTATTTTCTTATTTATCCTTCAGATCTCATTTGAACAGTTGCAATTTGCAACGCTACTATCAATGGCTTACGGTAGCAATTGCTTTTTAGTGAAGGCCGGCCTCATCGAAAAAGAACACACTTTGAGAATTGGGGAAAAGGCAACATGATCTTTTTGTGTTGAATAATTTGACCTTGATATGCCTTGTCGTTATGAAAGAACCTGTTCCCCCTCGATGTCAACCTCTTTATTCTCACGCTTATATATTCGTTGGTGGTAATGTTGATGACTGTCATCCAGAAGCAGTACTATTTAAAATTTAGGTCGTTTTTTTTATTGTAAACCGCAGTCTGATATCATTTCCTAGAAACGTCAAAAATTTAATAAAACGATTTAGATGACTTCAGCATGCTTCTCACCTTAAACTTTTGATACTTCCTGTAGTTTGCCGTTGTGGTTGAAACGTATTATATACATCTGGATGTCAATCGCGTGCCGCAGATTAACATTGTGAAAGTATCCATGTTTAAGTCTACTGCAGAGGCCAGGGGGCTGAAACCTCGGGGCTGTTCCATTGTTCAGGTGAGTGCAACAGTTGGACGAACAGAACATGTAGTTCAATAGTCATGTTAGGATCTCACAGCACATGAAATCAAGAGAATGAGTACCAATAACGACACAGAATATCATGGAGAATTAGTCGATCTCGAAGTATAACTCATCTAGCTGTAGGAGGCTTTGCTTGCATCATCTTGTTGGAGACAAAGCACCATCTTGTTGCATCTGATGTTTCACTGAAACTACATGAAAGCAAATATCAGTCATATGCAATGGTGACCGTGCACAAACCTCACTATGATGGGGGACATAAAAGGTGAGGGAGGCTTTGCTTGCTCAAGCTTCTATTGAATCCAGTATTATAGAAGCATTACTCATTCTAGATGCCATTGCTTCACCCAGGATGTTTTCAGAGGAAGACATGACTGTCCACTAACAAAATCAAGGGGGGAACATGGAAAATTAACCCAGACAATGCCCGACGGCAGCATGTGTTCACAAACAATTTTCCTCTGGCTGTTGGAATATAATGGGTAAACATGATCCGTTATAGGTGCTTTCTCAAAGCCAGAACCTCTCAGAAAAGTTAACTCAACTTGCATCACCTTGATTCTGGTGTGGAGACAAACAACACCATCGAACTAGCCTCTAGAATTTCATGCATAATTCTACTCTAAGATCTAGGCGTCTTTCAAGGAACCATTTCGCATCAGCAGAGGCTGTTGAAGGCATTAAAAGATCATGGTTTTGGCCTTCATGAACTTTCTCTATGAAACAAGGGAACAAGGCAGGAGGCCTTTTGAAGACAGACTTTCCCAAACACTATGATATGAAGTCTTTTGAGGAGCACCTTAGTACTTCCAAGTGTTCCTCCTGCAAGATTGGATCGAAACTACTACTAGTTTCGAACATTCTCACTAGTAGTGAACTCAAATCACCGATTCTAGATTATTGGTGGACAGTGCCTAGTATATTCCATGTGTCCCTACCTTTTCCTTATTGTGGCAGAGCCTTGACCCAAGGAAGTACCAAATGAAGAACATCAAATAGAGCAACTTTTCTTCTCCTTATGATGTCATTGAAGAACTTGGAAACTTCATGAGCCCTAGGAACTCCATACTTTTTTTCCCATCAATTTAAAAGGGATGGAGGAGTTAACACACTTGTTCTTGGAATGATGCCAACCTTCCACTGAAGTACTTAGGCGCCTCAAGAAATTGAACCAGGTTCCTTGCCTTCTGCAAGCACTCTTTCTCTAGCAGTGGTTGGAATAGCAACTAAGACGGATTCCTCTTTGGCAACACTAAAAGTCAAGCTAAAAGAGGCGTTTTGGCATGAGAAAGCTGTCTTACTTTTTTCTTTTTGTTACAATTGGGAGGTAGCACAGCCCCTGTGTCAAACTTGCAAACCTTCATCTTGTGACCGGAGTGCATTGCCAGTGAGCTAACGCTCCATTGAAACTTTTATTTGGTGAGGTATCGTAAGGGTGTGTTTGATTCATGGTTTCAGGACATGGTATTAAAATTACAGGCTTAAACCCACATGGATTTGTAAGCGTGGTTTTAAGGAACTATAGTTCTATGTTTGATTCGTGAATGAAACAGGTTGCTTTCATGTGAGGTATGGTTGTAATATGAGAGTGGAGGCATTTGGGTATTCATGTAAAGCTCATGGGTCAAATTCTTGTGGCCCACCTCTCCCCTAGTGCTAATGTTTTAGACTTGAATTTAGCTTGTGAAACTAAAATTCCACGCCAGTGACTTGTTTCACATTTGATGTATAATGGAACTATAGCACCATAAATCGAGATCTAATTTTCTTGAAACCATGAACTAAACACACTCTAATGGGTCATTCTAGGGATGGGGGTCTTCTCAAGAAACAAAGCATATTGTTCACACAAAAGAATGATATGAAGTTTCGTACATATAGACATGTCCAGTTCCAGGTGCTTAGCTTTTCGTGTGAGGTATGATAACAATACGAGAGGATTTGGGTATTCACGTAAAACTCATGGGTCAAATTCGTGTGTCCCACCTCCCCCTTAGTGCTAATGTTTTATACTTGAATTGGGCTTGTGAAACTACAATTCCACACCAACGTTTTGTTCGGCATTTGATGCGCAATAAAACTTGTTGCTGTGGCACCAAAAATCGAGATTAATTTTCTTGAAACCACTAACCAAACACATTCTAATGGGTCTTCTAGGGATGAGGGGTCTACTAGATATTGATTGTTGTGAGAACCCCTAGCGAGGCCATCTTCTCAAGAAACAAAGCATATTGTTCATTATTAAAATAATGATATGAAGTTTCGTACATATAGCAGTTCCGCGTGCTTAGATTTTCGTGTGAGGTATGTTAACAATACAAGAGAGGATTTGGGTACATGTAAAACTCACGGGTCAAATTCGTGTGGCCCACCTCTCCCTTAGTGCTAATGTTTTATACTTGAATTGGGCTTGAGAAATTACAATTTCACACCAGTGACTTGTTCCGCATTTGATGCACAATGGAACTTGTTACTGTGGCACCAAAAATCGAGATTAATTTTCTTGAAACCACGAACCAAACACACTCTAATGGTTCTTCTAGGGATGAAGGTCCACTAGATATTCATTGTTGTGAGAACCCCTCAAAAGGCCATCTTCTCAAGAAACAAAGCATATTGTTCATACAAAAGAATGATATGTTTCGTACAGAATGCCTACATAAACACAAGTTTGGATTTCTCTCTATATGTGTGCACTCACTCATTTCTGAAAAGGAGCCTTTTTTTTCATCAATCAAGCAATAGCTCTACTGTTAAGGGTGAGCAACAAGTTGAAGGTTCACCCTACTAGCCCTGGCATGCACCTGGCGTTGGTCTCCACATATTAGCAAAAAGGAAAACTTTGTTTTTTTCCACAAAAGTCACAACATTTAAAAAAACTTGTGATAATTGTAAAATGGAAAAATTCTAATCACCTTAGGGTAATTACAGCATGTGCATCCCCTCGCACATGTTTGGGCTATTCCATTAATGGTATAAACTCACACACACATGTACGTAGTTAATGAGATACAACAACAACAACTAAGCCTTTTCCCATACTAGACGGGGTCGGCCACATGGATTCTTTGTTTCCACAGATCCCTATCATGTGCCATGTTAGCAGTTAACTCACAATAAGCTAGATCATTCTTTATTGTATCTTTCCAACACTTTTGTGGTCGTCCTCTACCTCATTTAATACTTTAAAAATCTAGTTTTTCATACCTTCTTACGAGTTATCTTCTTTTTGTATGTCCAAATGACCTTAAACAATATTCTCTCATTTTATCCTCTATTGGTACCACTCATAATTTATTTCTAATAACCTCATTGTGTATACGGCCTTTTCTTGTATGACCACCCATCCATCTCAACATCTTCATTTTTGTCACAAACATCTTTTGTACATGTTGATGATTAACTACCCAACACTCATAACCATAAAACATGATAGGCCTAATTGCTGCTCTATAATATTTACCTTTTAACTTTAATGGTATCTTCTTATCACAAAGAATACCTGATGCTCCTCTCCATTTTAACCAACCACCATTAATTCTATGCGTAACACCTCCATCAATTCTTCCATCACTCTGAAAAATTGACCATAGGTATTTAAAACTTTCCTTTTGGGGGATGCAATGTGTGCAAATTTTAATTTTACATTCCATATATTCTGTCTTTGTTCTACTAAGTCGGAGGCCTTTGCTTTCTAATGTTTCTCTCCATAGTTCCAATTTTCTATTAACTTTTTCCTTAGACTCTTCCACTAACACAATGTCATGTGCAAATAACATACACCAAGGTACTTCATCTTTGACTAGTTTTGTTTGTAATGGTGTTGTAATCATGAATTGTATAAAGCCTATTATTCTCAATAAATAAATTCAAAGGCATACTAATATCAATCTTCTTATTTATAGTCAGCGGTGATGTTATAGAGAGTAGGAGATAGCTAAAGAAAGAATTTAGGAAAAGTGATATAGGGAAAAGTAGAAGCAACTCAAAGTCCAAAGAAAGGAATATATTAAGTGCTTTCATTGTGGTAAGAAAGGACATGTGCAAAAACTTTGTTTTAAGCTAAACAGAAAAACAAGAGCATCAGAATTAAGAAAAGAGATGATCAAGGGATTCATGAAAACTTTGGTTTTGGGGATATAAATGAGGAAGGTAGGGAGATTTTAAATTTTGCTATGGCATTTGATCTCTTTATAGTCAATACAATCTTCAAAAAATGAGATGAACATTTAATTACTTATAAGAGTGGCTTATCACAAACACAAATTGATTACTTTATTTGTAGAAAAAAAGATAGAGCGTGTTGTAAAGATTGTAAGGTAATTCCAAGAGAAACCTTAACCCAACATCAACTTTTAGTTATGGATTTACAAATAAAAAAATGGATAAAGAAGAAAAGAATGCATCGAGCTATTCGGACTAAATGGTGGAACCTCAAAAGCGAGAAAAAGATATACTTAAACAGAAAGTCCTTCAAGGAGATGTTTTGAATTATGTTGGCACACCCTGTGATATGTGGAATAATATGGCTATACATATTAGGAAAGTGGCGAAAGATGTATTAGAGGTATCTAAGGGAGGTGTACCGGCACAAAAAGAAGCTTGGTGGTGGAATGAAGTAGTGCAAAATAAAATCAAGACAAAGAGGGCATGTTACAAATTACATTATGCCAAGAAAACTAATGAAACTTTAGAAGCTTATAAGAAAGCAAAGAAGGAAGCGAAAAAGGCCGTTAGTGAAGCAAAAGCTAAGATTTGGGAGGACTTATATAAAAAAGCTAAACTCAAAAGAGGGTGAAAGAGATATTTTTAGGATAGCTAGAGCTAGAGATAAGAAAACTAAAGATCTTAATTATGTTAGATGCATAAAAGACGAGGATGAAAAAATTTTAGTGACAAACGATGATATAAGAAATAGATGGAAAAACTATTTTTATAATCTTTTTAATGAAAATAAAGATGTTAGTATTAGTTTAGGAGATTTAGCCAAGTCAGAAAAGTATATAAACCACAATTTCTACCGACGTATTCAAAAGAATGAAGTCAAAGAGGCTCTTAAACATATGAAGGGTGGTAAATCGGTAGGACCAGATAATATTCCTATAGAAGTTTGGAAAATACTAGGAGAAATAGGAATCACTTGGCTCACAAGACTATTTAATGAAATATGGAAAAACCAAAAGATGCTCGAGGAATGGAGAGCCATTACACTTATACCCATATATAAGAACAAGGGAGACATTCAAAATTGTGCGAATTATCGAGGTATCAAGTTAATGAGTCATACTATGAAATTATGGGAAAGAATTATCGAACGTAGGTTAAGACAAGTATCAAGTACAACAGAGAACCAATTTGGATTCATGCCAGGCAGATCTACTATTGAAGCAATTCACCTTTTGAGACATCTTATGGAACATTTTAGAGCAAAAAAGAAAGAACTTCACATGATATTTATTGATCTAGAAAAAGCTTATGATAGGGTACTGAGGGAGGTTCTTTGGAGAACTTTGGAAAAAAAAGGTATCCCATTGACATATATTAACCGTATAAGAGACATGTATGATGGTGCAAAAACATGTGTGAGGACTCATGAAGGAACGACAAACTTCTTTGAAGTTAATATTGGGTTACATCAAGGATCAACTTTAAGTCTATACTTATTTATAATGGTGATTGATGAGTTAACAAAACATATTCAAGATAAAGTACCTTGGTGTATGTTATTTGCATATAAAATTGTATTAGTGGAGGAGTCTAAGGAAAAAGTTAATAGATAATTAGAACCATGGAGAGAAACATTAGAAAGCAAAGGCCTCCGACTTAGTAGAACAAAGACAGAATATATGGAATGTAAGTTTGATCATTTGGTTACTTCAGAGGACATGAAAATTAAAATTGGCACACATTGCATTCCCCAAAAGGAAATTTTAAATACCTAGGGTCAATTTTTCAGAGTGATGGAAGAATTGAGGGAGATGTTACACATAGAATTAATGCTGGTTGGTTAAAATGGAGAGGAGCATAAGGTATTTTTTGTGATAAGAAGATACCATTAAAGTTAAACGGTAAATATTATAGAGCAGCAATTAGGCCTGCCATGTTTTATGGTTCTGAGTGTTGGGCAGTTAATCATCAACATGTACAAAAGATGTCTATGACAGAAATGAAGATGTTGAGATGGATGAGTGGTCATACAAGAAAAGACCGTATACATAATGAGGTTATTAGAAACAAATTAGGAGTGGTACCAATAGAGGATAAAATGAGAGAACATCGTTTAAGATGGTTTGAACATATAGAAAGAAGATCAAAAGAAAAACCTGTAAGAAGGTTAGAAAAACTAATTTTGGAAAGTATTAAAAGAGGTAGAGGATGGCCACAAAAGTGTTGGAAAGAAACAATATAGAATGATCTAGCTTATTGGGAGTTAACTGCTAACATGGCACACGATAGGGATCTATGGAAACAAAGAATCCATGTAGCCGACCCCGTCTAGTATGGGAAAAGGCTTAGTTGTTGTTGTTGTTGTATAAAGTTTGTTTTGCCCATGAGGTGACAACAAGGGACATAAGTGGTCGCCTTAACATTCTCCCATCAGTACAAGAGAAACAAATTCCCATAATATCCAAAATCCAGATATTTCTTCACACTAGGTGGTGTTAGTCTGCTAGCTACACAAATTCTTAGATGTCATATTAATCTTTCCTGGGCCATACAGCAATTAAACCCACAAACAATAACATTGATCTTCATGGTGTTGAATGTTGGGCAATAGTTATAAAGATGTGCCAAAAATGCCTCCGACACAGCTAAAGATGTTACGGTGGAGGAAAGGCACAGAAAGAAAGGCATAGATTCTTAATAAGACTATTAGGAAGGAGTCCATGTCAATTTGATATCCTTAAAATCAGAAAGGAAGGCTTTACATGGGTGTGACTTCTATAGAGACAGCCAAATAGAGCTCCACTACAAATATCTGAGAATTAAATGTTGCATCCTGTAAAGGATGCCAAGGACAAAACTGTTAGGAAGAAACACAAGGCACGACCTTGACTTTATGTTGTTGTTGTTGTATATAGTTTGTTTTGCCCATGAGGTGACAACAAGGGACATAAGTGGTCGCCTTAACATTCTCCCATTAGTACAAGAGAAACAAATTCCCATAATATCCAGAATCCAGATCTTTCTTCACACTAGGTGGTGTTAGTCTGCTAGCTACACAAATTCTTAGATGTCATTCTACCATCCGTTTGAGCCTGGTTTGAAGTGTTTGGACTCGTGATGGAGTGAACTTTAACACTGTGAGGATTTTATTTGTGTTTGAAGACTAAAATAGAGTGATTAAGGGATACAATTAGATATAGGAGATTTTATTAGGATCCATAACTGTATTTTGGGGATTTCAAAGCCGTTTGGACTCTTATTCTCACACAGTTTGAACTGTTGGTATTGTTACTAAATGAGCTACATAGTAATATCAATGTTATCCTTAAATAAGTATTAGATGAGATGGATTGGTTATAGCACATGTGGATCATGGCATTTTATATGGCATAGGATATAGGTATGTGCTTTGGTTGTGGTAGGAGATATGCTTTCTCAATAAGACCATGCCAAGGGTTGTTTAGATATGTTTTTAATGTGTGTGTCTTGTATGTTTTGCTACTATTTTGATAAATGTTATGTTGTTTATGATATTTATTAAGATATGTTTTATAATCAACGTGTTTGATAAGAGTCATGCCTATGTGTTATTGGTTTTGTGTATGTGTTGGTTGGTAATGTTAAAATTGAATCAGGTTTATAACGAAAAACTCCTGGATATTGTATTGGAACTTGTGAATGAGTTATATGATTGGCGAACAAGAATAATGAAGAGATTAAAAGGTATATCAGAATAACATTAGAAAGCAAAGGCCTCCAACTTAGTAGAACAAAGACAGAATATATGGAATGTAAGTTTGATCATTTGGTTAGTTCAGAGGACATAGAAATTACAATTGGCACCCATTGCATCCCCCGAAAGGAAAGTTTTAAATACCTAGGGTCAATTTTTCAGAGTGATGAAAGAAGTGATGGAGATGTTACGCATAAAATTAATGTTGGTTGGTTAAAATGGAGAGGAGCATTAGATATTCTTTGTGATAAGAAGATACCATTAAAGTTAAAAGGTAAATATTATAGAGCAACAATTAGACCTTTCATGTTTTATGGTTCTGAGTGTTGGGCAGTTAATCATTAACATGTACAAAAGATGTATGTGACAGAAATGAAGATGTTGAGATGGATGAGTGGTCATACAAGAAAAGACCGTATACAAGGTTATTAGAAACAAATTAGGAGTGGCACCAATAGAGGATAAAATGAGAGAATATCGTTTAGAAAGAAGATTAAAAGAAGAATGTGTAAGAAGGTATGAAAAACTAGATTTTGAAAGTATTAAAAGAGGTAGAGAATGACCACAAAAGTGTTGGAAAGAAACAATAAAGAATGATCTAGCTTATTGGGAGTTAACTGCTAACATGACACATGATAGGGCTATGTGGAAACAAAGAATCCATGTAGCCGACCCCGTCTAGTATGGGAAAAGGCTTAGTTGTTGTACCAATAGTGGATAAAATGAGAGAATATCGTTTAAGATGGTTTGAATATATAGAAAGAAGATCAAAAGAAAACCTTATAAGACGGTATGAAAAACTAGATTTTGAAAGTGTTAAAAGAGGTAGAGGATGACCACAAAAGTGTTGAAAAGAAATAATAAAGAATGATCTAGCTTATTGTGAGTTAACTGCTAACATGACACATGATAAGGCTATGTAGAAACAAAGAATCCATGTAGCCAACCCCATCTAGTATGGGAAAAGGCTTAGTTATTGTTGTTGTTGCATTCATACTCGTAATGGTGGCGAATATTGCATACCATTTGATACATATTAGAGGCAGAATCATATACGACACCAAAAGATGCTTATGAAGATTATCACCTAAATGGCCTAGAATAGAAGATGAACATAACATTAATAAAAAGAGTTCGGTGTTTGTTTTCAAAAGCAAAGTTACTTGATTACTTTTGGAGTGAGGTTTTTTATATTGTTGCTTCTTTTATTAATCTTTTCTTGAATGATACTCTATGAAGCATTTGTGCATATACGTAAAGATGAGAGGTCTAAGTTAGATGTGAAGACAAGACAGTGTACCTTCATTGGTTATAAGCATGATAACTTTGACTACTTTTGGAATGAGGTTTTATATATTGTTGTTTATTTTATTAATTTTTTTCTTGAATGATACTCTATAAAGTATTTGTGCATATACGTAAAGATGAGAGGTCTAAGTTAGATGTGAAAACAAGATAGTGTACCTTCGTTGGTTATAAGCATGATAACTTTGGCTATAGGTTTTATCATCTCATTGAAAAGAAGCTTTTTAGAAACTGTGATGTTATTTTTGTGAAAAACCAAACCATTAAAGAAATTAATAATGCTGATAAAACAAAATCTTGAAATATGAGTGACTTAGTTGACCTTGATCCAATCATAAAGACTCACATGCATGATGTAGTTAAGCCTATCATGATGATGACGTGTCACATCCTACTCCAAATGATGCAACTAAGGTTGGCACTGATATTTATTCCTGATGAACATGTTATTTTGCTTAGACGATCAACATATTTCATCCACACTCGTTATTCATCTTACGAAGGAGAGTTAGTGTTATGTAGAGAACCATGGAGAATGAGGATAAAGCAAAGTAGATTGTTGTGAAAAATAAGCAAGAGCGTCATCAAATTTATCAGTCATCAGTTATTTGTACAACCGACACACACACACACAGATTAGTTACTTCGAAACTCTCATCTTTTCTATAGGCATATCCTCGAGGGTACAATCATTTTCATCAATAGAATAGTTCAAATGACTTTCCATATTAAACAAAAGACATTGAACAACCATGAATCAAAAAGACAATAAACAACAGATTCGTCATATTTTCCAGCATAGAACAGATAATTACAATGGAAATGGAAGTTTCTATTATATAAAGATCAAAACTCGGACCACAAGAGTAACATTAAAAGCAGATCCATTTGGAGAACGGCTCGCAAGGTTATGAACAGCCTCAGCGAATTCCAGCAAATCCTTGTAACATCAGGGGCAACAAAGATTTGAAAGAAAGAAAAACCGGGACTTCGTTTGCCGCTAGAAACTAAAAGGAGATCAAGACGAGATATTCTTGGGCAACCACTACAAGCGGCTCTTTCTTTTTTTATCAGGATAACAAGCAGCTTTCAGTTCCAGCTCTCAGCAATCTTCTGTGATAATATCAAACAAACAACTATTAGTCCCCATAATATCAGTGGTCAAGATGATGCATCAGAAGCCAATGTCTGACATCCAAGGGAGGCATTGGAAAATTTCTACCTAAGGAGAAGTGACATTTCTGTGGGCCATAAATGACAGAATCACGTTCCATGCAACAGCAATCACCTAATTCAAAATTAAGGAGCAGAAAAGTTAATGCATTGATCCGTGTACATGCACAGACATGCCAAAGCAAACCATAATTATACATGTATATGCCCATGCATGGATTGGGCGTGCATTGTGTGTGTGTGCATGGGGGTTGGGTTGCATGTGTATGTGCATGAGTTCGTATTATGTTTGTATGAACACACCTATCGAAGAAGTTTCAGTATATCAGTACTTTCAAGAATAATGGCACTTCTGGGTTTCCCATATACAAAATGGTGCAATCAATTTCATATGATAAACATCAGTTCATAGCATTAACAATAAGGAGGACCTAGAGACGCCAGGTAGCCATTCGTAGCAAGCAGCATGAAAGACATACTAATAAATAAGCAGTTGATTCCACCTACGAGAATGCTACACACATACAGACAGACACATGCACATGAACATGCAGGTGCACACACAACACCAAATGGTGCAAGAAATTTCATATGATGTCTGATTAGCATAACTTCAAAGGATTTAACAATAAAAGGGACTGATGCAGGCACCCGGCAGAATCAAGGATGCTAATGACTAATGAGTTGACTCCATCTACAAATGCTTTATTCCCACCTGGAAATTCTGAGGAACGTACAGGAAATTCAAGAACTGGAAAGGTATCCATAGTTGCCAGTTTGCCACAACTGCAGAACGCCATTCCTGAAACCAAAGTACAAAGCAAAACAATAGATGAATAAAAGATGAGAAATGCTTATTTATGTCAGGTTAAATAGTAGATGAATCAAAGATGAGAAATTCCTATATATGTAATGAAACACAGAAATGAATAAATGAATAGAAGAGATGCTTATTACAACCTGGCAAAGCTTTGGCAACACTTCTGGTGGCTTTCCTTCTACGGTAACAAGAGCAGACAAGAAGAACCCAATGAATAAAGGAGAAAAGATGAACTGCAACAAGCACAAGACCATGAATTTCCTCACTACTGATTGTCAATCAAATTTCAAACCTACCGCTAATACCAAATAAAATATATCATACAAATTTTCAAACTCGAGCACTGGTGGAATGGCACTTGTGATAATCATACAATACATCATAATAAAATACATCTGAATATTGACGGTCATCAGAATCTATTTTGTCAAACTCAACATAAAATTTGATCATAAACCGGTGTTCAGATATAACATGTACCAATCAGCATCTCAAATATCCACATAGAATGATAGGATGATGTTGCAACTGAAGATCCTATGACACAAAAGCATCAGTTGAAAACAAAAAGGCCCCAACGTCAATGCTCAAGTTATGGAGAAGCACATTCTACTAGTTTGAATGAGTTAAACCATAATTTTCAAACTGACCCCTTGCGTTATTAGGAGACTCAATATTTTCAAAAGCAGAACAAGCTGCGCCCATGCATGGCGTGCCGTGTCCCATGAGGGCCCATAAGTTCAAATCTCCTGAAGCAGAAAAGCAGCGTATAGTTGTTAATACACTAACAGCCCAAAATGTAACTGAAAATGCTCTTCACTGTCACTGAAAGCCGAAAGTTGATACTTATGACCTCCATAATAGAATGCGGCCCGGAAATAAATATCAAAAGGGTCCAAAAATCCAATGACGAAACAAATACCAACTAAGCATTCAATAACTCCATGACATATACAGAGTGTTAACAACAACACCCACATAATTACCAGTAATGCAGTGTAGGCCCCACCAGTGCCATTCCCAAAAACATAAACAGGAACGTCCGTTTCAAATTCCACACTGGTACCCGTTCAATGAGTAACTTGAATCATAAAAGCCAACTCAATATCAGTTAGACACGTGACAATAGCTCTTCCTGCAAGAACAAAGGCACCATTCAACCGTAAAATTGTTTTTTGCGCGAAAATTATAACAAAGAAAGCCGTTCTAAATTCAAAATGGTGCATTTTCAGCACAGAAGTGTTTTAAACATTGATCAGCAAAAGTAACAGACCCTCCAAGATTCGATGCAGTAGTGAAGATCTCTATGCTTCGAAAGTTCCAAATTTACAATTCCACAAAGCTGGATAGCACAAATTAAACAACTCAGACTAGCAACATAGTTAACTTTTGCGAATTCGACGAATTACAATTTCATATAAAATGACTGAAGTACTTAACTAAAAAATCATCGAGCACCTGACAGATTAAATCCCCAATGAAATTTAACACACCAGACGTCAATGCTTTGGTCATCACCGGAGATTTCTCAAGAAGACTCAGATACCTTAAATTTTATTAATTAACCATAGAGAGGATTAGAAAATCTAAAATCGTTCATCATGACTGGTAAAAGAAATATTATATTTTGAGAAATTTACAGCAATGAACAAATTAATCAGAAGCGGTACCCAGACCGGTAGGGCTCTCTAACGCCCTTGCCGTAGAGGGAGTTCGACTCCTGAAGGGTGCATGGCTTCAGACTTCCGTTGTAACAAAGAGAAAAAAACAGAAGCGATTACCAAGAAATGAACGAAGGAACTCGCCCATCGCTATCATCCCCGTCGGTCCCACCCGACCCACCTGGTCCAGAATCCGAACCCGAACCGCCGAAACCACCGTTGCCGCCACTACCGTACCGCCTGCAGACCTAAACCGCCGGAGGCAGAAACCGGCTGGTTTTCGTCGGAGAAAATCGGAAATCCTAGCAGATGCAGAGAAATCGTCACGGATTCCGCCCCAGAGGGAATGAATTTGGGCTCCGAGACCGGCCACCACTCCGGAATACGACGGGTTTCCAGCAATGCACCGGGTGAGAGACGAAGGGTTCTTATCGGAGCGGCGATGAGGGAGGCCTCCGACGACGGCGAGAATACAGCGCGACGACGGTACCGGATGGACAGCCATGATTCGCCCTGTGGGATGGAGATTGACGTCCCTCATTGCTCGGTTTGGGGTTCGAAATAAAGCGGGAGACAACTCCGCGTGTCTCTTCTAACGACGACGACGCGACGGAGCCTGGAGCGGTGATAGGGCTATCAACGGGTCGGAGCTTATAAATTAGGACCTGAAGTTGTGTCACAGAACGCCTTAAGCAATAGGTCACCTGGCTAGGGGCCGGACTCACGAGCCAGAGGTCATGAGTACAATACTTAGGGGCCTGCATCTAGCTCAACGGTGTCGGGGCACTTTAGGAGCGTTGTTCCTGGTGGTGAGTTCAACTCTGAGAGGGTGCACATACATGTGCCTATGTTAGGCTTGAGCCTTCTCTTGTACAACAAATAAGCCTTTCTCATGATGGGTCGGGATTCTTTGTTTCCACATGGCTCAATCATGTGTCATATTAGTAATTAACTTAATATAAACTAGATCCTTTTTTATAGTTTCTTTTTAAAACTTTTGTGATCGTTCTCTTATTCTTTTAACATCTTTACAATCTAATTTTTCATATATTCTTACTAGAGCGTCATTTGGTCGTCTATTTAAATGTTTAAACCATATTAAATTATTTTCACTCATTTTTATCCTCTCTATTGATGCTACTCCCAACATGTTTCTAATAAATTAAAAAAGGTGCCCGTGGCAGTTCAACTTGTGAGGGACTCATTTGGCCGAGTTGTTAAGCTTTACAACCAAAACAGTTCAATGCATGTTTGGTTCGAATCAGATCCTACCAGCTTGCTTAGTAAATTGAAAATCATATTTTAACCCCATAAATTAGAAGACTAATGTGTTTAACTGATTCATTAATCAATGTTAGATGGAAATTTGCATAAGAAATACAGTTTTCCTTCCAAACACTAAAGTGGAGTCGTCTAATTGAATTCTCTCATGCTTGATCTTATGCCATATAGCTTTAAATCGAGAATGAAAAAGTTGAACCATGTTTTTGTTCTAGCTTCTCACACCTACTTTATCGGAGCTCTCACCAATAAACAACATATGTGTGCATGCGAGCTCTCACACATGCATACCTGCTGCAGATGCATGAAGACAAGCATTTACCCCAAAAGCAAACCACACAAAGGGCATTTAGAGCTTGAAAGAGAAGGAAAAACAGGATGAATTGAAATGACATGATAGTGGACTTCCAAAGGCTCAAAGTTCAGTACAACTCATGCAACACACACAATCCAATTCTGAAAGATGGATAAAGATCGTTACAAACAAAAAGCACACCAAATGTTGCTGGCTACTTTTATTCTCCACAATACCAACACTAGAAACGGACTGGAACTTCACAAGAGATGAACTGAATCAAATTAAAGACCTGAAGACCATGTCGAATCGCTCCACACTGGTATGAGAAGCAACTCTTGCAAGACAAAAAAAAATCAAAAAACACCTACGGCTTTGCAATCCCTAAACCACACAACTAACTGCTCTTCCTCTATATGAGAAACAATGGCCTGCTCAAAACCAGCATTTGTGGATAAAGCTTCGTTTGTCATAGTTGCTCAGACGTCTGGCAGACAGCAGGCATGTTGTACCATGGTATCGAGGCGAGGCCCCAAGAGTCATTCATTGTTGAAGCCTCAGAATCCACTTGTTTGTAACTGTTGCAGAAATCATTGCCAAGAAGACTTGTGATGGCATCAGTTACAGTAAACTTCTCTTCTGCACATTCCCATCTTTGATCAAACCAATCTGACATTACGAATTCATCAGACTCCGTGACATGCTCTTTGGTTCCAGCTTGTTTATGATCTGCATTCGGATTAGAGATATATTCAACTTCTTCAAGTTTCACACTGGATCCTGCACGAGTGAATTATGAGTAAACCTAGCTTGCATCACTACAGCAAAAAAACAAAAGAACAAACAAACAAATTGGTGTGTTTACCAGGAATCTCATCAAAAGTCGAGGGTGTGATCAGAGGACAACTTGCAGGAGGATTACATTCACCGAACACCAGAGAATGGCCAATAGGAGAGATAGGGTCACCGATCTCAGGCCACGGGTGCACCTTAGAATGGTCGATTGTTTCACCAGGCATCATTGAAGAATGGGTACTACTCTCACAAGACTGGTTCTTTGAGCTGCTCAGCGCATGATACTCATGAATCAAATCTTGCAAAAGTCCATTACTAGGGGAAGAAGTGCAATCAGATCGAACTGGTAGTCTTGGAGGAGACTGGATGTAGGTATCAATTGTCTCCAGCGAAGGTGGTGGAGGAGGTGACTTGCCCAAGTTATCGAGAATACTGTTGAAATATTGGAATGAAGGGAGCTCCGACTTGACAACCTCAATGAGAGGTTTCAAAGCAGAGGAATTGCTATGTGGTAGGGCATGGCTGCCGGGAATCATGCTTTCCAAAGGAGGTGTACTCCTTTTGTTTCGAACAGGATCATATGGAATGCTTAAAGAAAATGGCCTCTGGACCTTCTCAAATGAGTCATTCTGTAAGTGATTAAAAGGAGGATCATATAGAAATGAACAATTTGTCATACCATTAAAACTAGTCAATGAGGAGCCATAATCACGAATTCTTTTGCCACGATGAACTGATGGACTAAGAAAGTTGTAACCTTGAGAGGATCCAAAACTATGACCAAGAATGCTATTAATAGGAATATCAGGAGATTGGGTCGCATAAGGTAATGGCTGGTGAGCTGCTTTAATACCATCAAACATAACGGGAGGAATGTTAAGGCCTCCAGCATGCAGGAGATCATGGTGACCAGGGCCAAGTCCAAATTCACAGGCATTTGGACTTTGTTGGTTGTCATGTGAAGCTTGCAGATTCATTTCAGGAGGATAGAGAGGCAAACCGGCACGTTGTTGTCTCTTTATACGGGTGTTCCAGTAATTCTTGATCTCGTTATCGGTTCGCCCAGGCAACTGTAAAAAGGAGAAGATATGCCTCAAACATGAATGCCAAATGAATTTGAAAAGTGTGCAGAGGAAGAATCAAGGAGAAGCGCAAAACAAGATACATTTAATAATCTAGATAAGCAATGGCTACTTTAACTGATGTTTTTGATAAAATTCAAGTGAAAGCAACCTGTGCAGCCATTCTAGCCCATTTATTGCCAATTCTAGCATGGAGTTCAACAATCATATGCTCTTCTTCAGGTGTAAAAGCACCCTTTTTCAGATTGGGTCTTAGATGATTCGCCCACCTCAAACGACAGCTTTTCCCGCATCGAGACAGCCCCGAATGCTTTTGCACTGCATTCCAGTTACCTTCTCCGTGCTTCTTCACATATTCCACCAGAATAGCATCCTCCGCAGTCGTCCAGGGTCCTTTCTTAAGAACTACCCCTCCTGGGGCACTGCCACTACTACCATCATCAGCTGATGCTGAATCGTTTTGATCCTTTCCATGATAAAAGTCTCCACCATCATTCTTTGTGCGACTCATATCCACACGTTACTGAATCAAATGATCATGTCAATCCAGAAGGGTTCCCATATAATCACACAAAAGATTCCATCTAAACGAAGAAAGAAATATAAGTAAAAAATTAATGTCAATACGAAGAACTTAACGCATCTAAGCAGGTATGGTAATGGAAACAATAAAACAAGTGATAATCTTACTCCACAAGCTAAATCTAGAAAACTGATAGTAACAATGTAACATGTACCAAGTAGGAAAAGCCAGAGCAGAAGAAGAAAAACCAGTTTGTCTACCATCAATAGACTTAGATCGAAAAGCTGCTGCAGGCGGATTCCTAAGAAATTTGACGTAAACAAAGGTGACGAAAGGAAAACTTTTTCTTACAAATCCGACACTAGATTAGCTAAAGACTTCCCACAGATCGATTTTGAGGTTTCTCAAAGAACCATGTTATAAAGTGGGAAACAGATTTCAGTCATGGAATCACTGAATTTTTGAAATAAGAAGAATGAGGAGAAATGCTAATTTATAAGCATAAATTTTCTAGAAGCAACAGGAACCGAGAATCGAATACACTCAAACCAAGAGTACATCCTCATGGTTTGGGTGATCTCTCTAGGTAAGAACGAACACCTAAAGCAGAAAGTTGTTCCCGGATGGATCTCTCTAGTAAGTATACTGCATCCCTATTTCGTAAAATCCGAAAAGTCGGCCACAATACGAGAATAAAAGTAAAATGTATTCTTTATGAATACACAGGAAAAAGGTACGACAAGCTAAAGATTCAGAGCAGCCACACCCAATTGCGATCTATCAAGTTACTAAGAAAAACAAGGCAAGCCGAAATGAATCCGAAAATATGAGCCAGAATTTCATGTATTGCGTTCAATCCAGATCAGACGAGATCACAATCCACGAGAGAGAGAGAGAGAGTCAGGAATTACCACGAAGAACTAACTCTGCAGATTTCCCTTTCTATATCCGAAAAAGATCAATCCAAACGAAACAGAAATCATCTGAGAATCATAATTACGAATCCAAGCAGAATCATCGCCGACGACACGAGAGAAACCTTAATTTCCGAAATTTAGGACAAATTCCATGTCCCTCGCAAATCCATTATTCGACATCCTCCATAAAAACATATTCGAAAAATTCAAGCAGCACCAGCAATCCACAAAAGCGAAAAGCTATTAAAGATGATCGAAATTCCGACAAGCTCAATTCACAATAATCCAAAAAGGGATTCCTTGAGAAAAACAACCATTAAGATGAAACATCAATCTTAATCCTCGCTTCAACTCTCCGGCGTGCACATCATAGTCCCACCCACCAATGCCACACAGTGAGTGTGTGCGTATGAGAGAGACAGGGAGAGAGATCCCAACCCATCAAAGAGATTTAGGCGGTGAAAGAGCTATAAAAAGCGACCTTAACCCTGAGTCACTAGCGTTTGACACGGCTGGAGCAAAAGGAATCTAGAAAAAGAGAGTATTCGGCGAAAGGCAAGGGATGGCACGGATATTACGGAACAAGGGCAAAGCTCAACACTAGAGAAGACTGAGTTTATGTGCTTGCGCTTTGTACTTGGCAGAGAGAGAAAGGGAGAGAGAGACTTAAGCAAAGCCTATAGCGAAGGCTTAAGCAAAGCCGAGGAATCGCTCCCCCTTTTTTCTCCCCCTCTCTCTCTCCTTTCTCTCTTTACGCAGTAGAATTTCCCACTCTCTCTTCCTTATCAACAAGCACCAATAATTATTAATTTTTAAGAATCATTATTGATATTATTTTATTTCCCTTCTGCAGAAAACCCGATGAAGCCCTTCCTTCCCACAAGACAGTGAAGATATAGACGAGGAATAACACTCTTCATTGCATTGGTGAGGCATAGACTCCGTTACATTGCCCAAGAGACTCTGGTTTTGCCGTATTGATTTAAGATCATGTTGGTCTCTACATGCAGGATTTTGGTCTCTACATGCAGGATTCCGAAGAATCAACTAAAACTCTTGCAAAGTATTTGGTAGCTCCAAAAAAGATTTTCAGTTCAATCTCTTTTTTTTTTCTATTGGACCAATCTACATATTTGTACACAAATTGATTACTTTATTTGTAAGAAAAAAAATAAAGTGTGTTACAAAAATTGTAAAGTAATTTCAAGAGAAATTTTAACCACCCAACATCGACTTTTAATTATAGATTTACAAATAAAAAAAATAGACAAAAAAGAAATGAGTGCATCGAGCTATTTAGACTAAATAGTGAAACCTCACAAGCGAGAAAGAAGATATATTTAAGTAGAGCCTAGAATTATGTTGGTACACCTTGTTATATGTGGAACAATATGACTATACATATTAGAAAAGTGGTGAAAGATGTCTTAGGTAAATCTAAGGGAAGTGTACCGGTACAAAAAGAAGTTTGGTGGTTGAGTGAAGTATTGCAAAATAAAATCAAGGCAAAGAGGGCATGTTACAAATTATATTATGTTAAGAAAACTAGTGAAACTTTAGAGGCTTATAAGAAAACAAAAAAGGTCGTTAATAAATCAAAAACTAAAATTTGAGAGGATTTATATAAAAAACTCAACTCAAAATAGGGTGAAAGAGATATTTTTAGGATAGCTAGGGCTAGAGATAAGAAAATGAAAGATCTTAATTCTGTTAGATGCATCAAAGTTGATGAAAAAATTCTAGTGACAAATGATGATATAAGAAATAGATGGAAAAACTATTTTTATATGAGCCTAGAATTATGTTGAAGCGATTCATCTTTTGAGTCGTCTTATGGAACATTTTAAAGTAAAAAAGAAAAACCTTTAAATGATATTTATTGATCTAGAAAAAACTTACGATAGGGTACCGATGGAGGTTTTCTGGAGAACCTTGAAAAAAAGAGGTATCACATTGACATACCTAAACCTTATAAGAGACATGTACGATGATGCAAAAATATGTATGAGAACTCATGAAGGAATGACAAACTTCTTTGAAGTTAATATTGGGTTACATCAATAATCAACTTTAAGTCCATACTTATTTATAATGGTGATTGATGAGTTAACAAAATATATTGAAGATGAAGTACCTTGGTGTATGTTATTTGAAGATGACATTGTATTAGTCGAGGAGTCTAAGAAAAAAGTTAATAGAAAATTGGAACTATGGTGAGTACCATTAGAAAGTAAAGGCTTTCGACTTAGTAGAATAAAGACATAATATATGGAATGTAAGTTTGATCATTTGGTTACTTCAGAGGACATAGAATTAAAATTGACACACATTGCATCTCTTAAAATAAAAGTTTTAAATACCTAGGGTCTATTTTTTAAAGTGATGAAAGAATTGATGGAGATGTTACGTATAAAATTAATGCTGGTTGGTTTAAATGGAGAGGAGTATTAGGTATTCTTTGTGATAAGAAGATATCATTAAAGTTAAAAGGTAAATATTATAGAACAACAATTATACCTGCCATGTTTTATCGTTATTAGTGTTGGGCAGTTAATTATCAGCATGTACAAAAGATGTATGTGACAGAAATGAAGATGTTGAGATGGATGAACCGTATACATAATGAGGTTATTAGAAATAAATTATGTGTGGTACCAATAGAGGATAAAATGAGAGAATATGGTTTAAGGTGGTTTGGACGTATAGAAGAAGATCAAAAGAAGAACCTATAAGAAGGTGTGAAAAACTAGATTTTGAAAGTATTAAAAGAGGTAGAGGACAACTACAAAAGTGTTGGAAAGAAATAATAAAGAATGATCTAGCTTATTGTGAGTTAACTACTAGTATCGCACATGATAGGGCTATGTGGAAACAAAAAATCCATGTGGCCGACCCCATCTAGTATGGGAAAAGGCTTAGTTGTTGTTGTAGACCAATCCACCCATTTGGCTTCTTCTATTAGACGTAAATCGTGTATATACTCCACTGTAATACTATTGTTCCAAATGATGAAGACCCGATATGTGACAAAAAAAATCCTTCAGTTGGGTGCTATATTTGGTAGATCTCATGGTGAAGAAACAATGTTAATATGGATGACACGATGATAGCAGTGGTTCTAAGTCGTATTCTGTAAGATCCAAAGGATTGGACTAGGATCTGTGATGGACAGACAAACTCTTCCAAAGTGAGGTATACTTGTATTTCGAGTGAGACATACTCATATTTTCTTATATACAATTGCAAACTCAGACAGAGGCAGTGAACACTTCACCAGAGCACGCTTGTTGGCTTTCGGTCAAACAAAACATAGATGGGGAGTCTCTCGGACACACAAGACAAAGCAGGAATCAAGAGCCTTTTCAAGAAAGCTTTGTGTGTTTATCTTAGGATTTGCAGCACCAGTTAAAGCATTGAAAGATCGATATCGTCAATTAGGTTTCAAATACTATGTTCTAAGCATTAAGCTCCTTGAGCTTGATCTCATGCAAAATAGATTTCTAAAAAGGCTTCTAATGGCATATATTCTTGATAAGTCCCACTGGAAGAGTTCATCATTCCGCGAGAAATACAAATGCTTTGACATGAAATAGAGCCTCCCCGAAATACGAATGCGTCTTACTCAAAAAAACCTTGGGTGTGCCATTGGTCACAGACTTCGAGAAACCAACACCATTGAAAAGAGTGTGTGAAACTTATTAGGGTAAGCAAACAAAACCTTGTTATGGCAAGATTTTGAGATAGTATGTGAAAAACTGTTCCATGAGAAAGTGTGTTGCATGTTTGGGAAATCATACAACCTGTTCTCCTATGTGAATAAGTAGTGGTTACGCTATGACAAGGAATTTGGTCTATTGTAGAAGTTTAGTGAACCAATAATAGTTTTTTGCTCTAGAGTTTTAATAAAGGATTTCACTTTGCAAAATGCCTATTTTCAATGAGCAGGAGACTCTTCACGTTGGCTAGGGCTTCAAGTTGAAAGGTCATGAGTTCGATACCCGGGCATGCACTGGCAGGAGGGTGGCTTCTAAAAGTTTGCCAAATAAAACCCACTGCCTCATGTGAATCAACATTTTCTTTAATGGTTTTTATGAGGAAAATGTTTCATAGATTGTTATCCTTTTGAAAATAAATACTATAAAATGGTGACTAATAAGGCAAGAAGAGCCTGTCCTATTAGAATGCAAGTTTATAAATTTTAGTGATTTCTATTTATGTAGTAATTAAGTTGCTCTATATATAGAGAGATATAAACTATGTTAGTGGTATTAGTAAATCCAAACAAATCTCAACTATTTATCTTTGATGATAATAAATAAAGTTTGAATTTAAAAAATAAAAAGTATTTATATGAATAAAGTATTTGATGATAATATATACAGTTTGAATTTAAAAACAAAAAGTATTCATGTAGATAAAGTATACTTGCAAAAAGAACTAATGTACTTTCTTTTAAATTCAAATTCAATCATACATAATGAAAGATAGATGATTGAGATTTAGATTTGCTAACACTCAAGTGTGCTAGCATTTACCAAGTCTCTCTCTCTCTCTCTCTCTCTCTCTCTATCTATATATATATATATATATACACACACACACACACCCTACCCAAGTGAGACATTGCTCCTTGTATTTATATTGGTGTTAAGTATATACTGATTTTCTTTTGAACGGTGTTATACCCTTGTTTTCATAAACAATTTTTATTATTTAAAAAACAATTATTTATTATTTGGTTATACAACTCAAAATCAGGTGAAACCTACTTTTGTTACTTTGCCAAAAGCACTCTAGAGAGGGTCGAGTCATGTTCTAAGATACTGTTTCCCGCCTGCCTTACCCCAGATTGACCATCCAAAGAAGACGGCAACACAAATATTGGGTGTTTGATATGAAGGACATAATGTACATATAGCACTTCATTCTCAATTGAAAGATTATCATATACATGTAAGCAGAAAACTAGTGATATACAAGAATGATCCGTCTCGAAGCGTGTCTCTGTGTCCGCTCGTGTCAAACAGGACATACCATGGAATAAGGTGTGTCCTTGTGACATTGGTGGCTGCATTTCCAATTTAAGCCACCATAGGCCGGCAGCTTCAATGGACATGCAATGAGGGTCTCTTGCCTTGGTTAATCGTCTTATACATGATTAATATAACTAAAAACTAAGAAGGAAAAACAAAAAAATTTACGAGCAAGATCATTACCTTTGTTACAATATATAATGGACTAAACATATCTTGAAATATACGGCATTGAATTCTTAAATCCACAAAATATATAAATGAAACCCCAAGAGAATCGACCATTTAGTTCATCATGTGCAAGGCAAGTAGAAACAATTGGCACAATACAGATATACATATATATACAGATATACATACATACATACATATATATACACGCACATATATGTGTGTGTGCGCACACAGTGATTTCTAGATTTCTAATTGTACAAGAGATTAACCTTCTTCCTCATCTTTTTCTTGCAAGAAAGACAAGGACCAACAAAGAGAAACCTAACCATGCTTGAATTCTACGTGGATCACATCAACACCATTGAGAAAGTAATTCCAACGGTGGAAAACGTAATTCCGATTGGCTTGTTAAATACCACCTTGGTCTTATACTATAGTGACCTCTCCTCACACACACACAGACATACATATAAATATGTAATCATTCTTCTAATGTATATTGGATAATCATCACTTTAGAGGGCCCAAACACATGCGAAACCATAAATAAATAACAAAAGAGTTTTAAAATTCATAGAAACAATAATACTTACCATTTAAAACAGTAAATCTTCCATACTCTCCATATGGTTTGACCTGGTTTTGGATGTGCCATAGTAAATATTTTCCTTTCAATTGTTATCAATCATTGGTAACATTTAAATAATATTAAAAAGGGCGTTTTCCATGACTCAAGAGGTCCCACTGGTGTCTTGTGGGGTAGGGCCTACCATAAAATGCAATTGAGTGTTTCTTCTTTCAAGCAATATAAAGTTATAAACTTCCAAATAAGCTTTTGTGAATGTAGGGCCAATTTGAGCTATTCAAATAACACTGACAAATTCATTTTTCCACAACCCAACCACTGTTTTGGTAATAGCAAAGACTAAGAAAACCAGTTCTTCAACCCCTCTACCTCTTATGGATGGAAATTTATGTATGGCAAGACAAAGATGATGTATGGGTGCCCTATGATTCAATGAATGGTACTCTTCACTAGGGGAAATTACTTAGGTTAAGTAAAATATGTGATTTTCATATTGAAATTAATGCACTATTTTTTTCATTCATGATTCATATTTAAGTCATCGGTTTTTTGGATAAATACCATTTAAGGGTCTCGACTATGTCTCAATCTATGCCCATGAATTCTTTTTCTTTGGGTACAATGAGAAGGCCAAAGCCAGATCCACGCCCGAGGTATGACCATCAGCTAGTGGGTCGACCCCCCCTAGCCAGGTGAGCCATTGCTCATTCTACTCTATTTCCATAATTTGATTTCTTGTTGTGGGTCAATTGATTAGAACTTTTGATTGACTCCCAAATCTAAAACCAGGAACTAACTCTGATCCCACAGTAAATGTGGTTCTACATTCATGCTTTGCACCTTTTCTGTTCTATCATGTGTAGTATTAGAACTTAAGTACAGAAAAAGATGATCAAGTTGTATCTTTTCCTTCTAATACCTTTGAGGTCTTTCACTATCTCTTTAAATGTGTTTATTATATATATATATATATATATATATAGAGAGAGAGAGAGAGAGAGAGAGTTGTATGTGCTTAATCTCCATTCGTACTTAAATTTTCTCAGATATTTTTACCGTTTGCTCTATGCAATCAACAATGTAGGTTTTAGTCTTAAAAAACAATTTGTATCATTATGCTTTTTTGTAGCTACATTTAATAATGTACAATGATATAATATGCTTTTCATTTTAAATCTCTATAATTTAGCCACTGAACAAACGATGAAATGTTTGAGGAGGATTATATGGAGCATATACCACCATCTATATAGAGAGGGAGAGAGTCTTCATTTTATGATTTAGACAAATAAGACTGTCTTATTTCCTTGTTTAACTCTACACAAACCTGGTTAAAACAAAGATAAGGTAAAATAAAGGATGTGGATCTTCCGAATCGAATCAAACTGAAACGTTCTTGATTCTACAAGGGATGTTTAATGGGTTTGAGCCCAATTTGTCGAATGGCTGGGACCAACTCGAGCAAATGATAGACAAATTGAACTCTTTTTCTTTTCTAACTCAAGAAAATTAAGAAGTTAAACAAAAGAATGCCTTACTTTTAAAGTTGTGGACAGAAGGTAGGCCTCTTGAAGAAAATCTTCTCTCTCAAGAAAGGTGCAATCGAGAAAAGAGAAAGTCCATGAGAGAGCAATTGTTGAGATAAGGTGACCAATGCGGTCTCGTTTTTTCCACTTTTGCCGTTGGAATATTGTCTATACTCGGAAAGTTGCAAGCCATGACGAAAACGGCTTTTTAATTCTTTTTGGGCAGTCATGACGCAAATAGTTTTTGATGCAGCGGGCAAATTGAAAGTTGTGTGGACTCATGGCTTTTGGAAGGACGGCACCGCATAGTGAGAGTCGTAGCTTGCTACTTTGGCACATCTCGCTCATGATGTCAAGCTATGTGAACCGTCACACGGCAATGTCACTTTTTGGACCTCTCTACAGGGACACGATACGGATTAGTATGACACGTGATGGGATGGGAATACTCGACCTGGTTAGGTTCGGGTACAGGCTCTAGGGATGAGATGCCCAGACCTACCTTCATATCTACTCCGACTTGTACTTCTTTTTTTAATATATATATATATATATATAGAGAGAGAGACCCATATTTTTAAATTCAAACAAATCCCACTCATTTATGTAATAAATGATAGAGATTTGAAATTTCAAAAGTAAAAGAGTTCATGTTAATAAAGTGTACCTAAAAAAAGATATATTTTTTTACTTTATAGATTCAAATCTCAATTATCTATCACCAAAGATATAGTTAAGATTTATTTAGATTCACTAGCACCTAAGAGTGTTAGTAGGTGCTAGAGAGAGATGAAGAAAGAGAAAAACTGAAATATGATAGCACACTTAATTGCAAACAAATCTCAATTGTTTATCATTGATAATGAATGATTTAAATTTAAATTTAAAAAGAAAAAAGTGCTCATGTGAATAAAGTATGTTGGTAAAAAGAAAATATACTTTTACTTTTTAAATTCAAATTTGAATTATCTATCATCAAAGATAATTATTTAAGATTTGTTTAAATTTGCTAAACTTACGTGTGCTATGATATATCAATATATATAACTCACTTCTAACATGCTCACTTATTGTTTTTCGATAGTTAAATATAATTTAACATTTTAAAAAGTTTAAAAAAGAAGAAGAAGATAATGACAATGTTATTATACTCATCTTCCAAAAAACATTTGTTGAACATGAGTAAGCACTCTTAGTGGTTGACACGATCTAATTTCTCTTTATATATGTATATATAAAGAGAGAGAAACTAGTCAATGTGGATATCAACTCATGATCTAATATTCTTAAAGATTTCAATAATTTCATCTTAAAGATCAATTATTTAAATCTTTAAGTCAAAAAACAAATAGTATCAAATACATTTATTACATAAGCAAAAAATATCAAGGTACATTTTTTTTATTTTTGAAATTTAAATTTCAACTATCGATTTCGTTCGTGAAATGACTGAGATTGTTGAAAATGTTTAAGCATGAATTGAAGAGTTTATAAACTTCATTCTCTCTCTCTCTCTCTCTCTCTCTCTCTCTATATATATATATATATATATATATATATATATATATATATATATATATATATATATATATATATATGAAAAGAGAACTCCTAATGGTACCCATCATGTTAAGGTTCATAGTGAGGCCGGGTATAGGTATATCCTTCGCGACCCACCCCATTGCCATTCCTAGCTTATAGTAGCATCAAATTTTTTTTTTTTCAAGGTGGAGGGGATGTGGAGGTGAAACATATGGTGGTTGAAACCATATGCGCAACCTAGGTATGGAACTCATGACCTTCACCTCGTGAGTCAACCCCCTAGACAAGTTAGCTATTTCTCACTGTGCGGATCATTTTTTTTTTCTTGGTTATCGATGCAAGTAGTTCAAAATTTTTCGAAAGTTAGCTATTGCTCACCGTATCGAGCTCATGACCTTTAACCTTCTCACCTGAATTTTAAGCAAACCCTCAAAACTGCCCAAGTTGCAATCAAAAGGGTGTTTTAATAACTTGTGAAAGAACAACAGCCCACCAGGCTAGCAGATCAACTCACAAGTTAAAGGTCATGAGTTTGATACCGTGCATGTGCATTGGCTTCAGCCAACCCCTCGTACCCAAAAGAAAAGAGAGGTCTGATTGTGTCATTGTGCAAATGATTTGCGACCTACCATATCAGATTCGTGTCATTGTGACACGGAACAAGGTCCCGGGTTGGAGTCAAGTCAGCCCTGATGAGCTAAATACAGGTAATTCTTGTGTTCCCTTTATCTAAATCTTATGAGAACTGCCTTTTAAGGGTTGAAGATGGATTTGGAGCATGTTGAAAGCTACTTTCTCGACGAAATGGAAAGGAGAGTGAATTAAAAGCCTTTGGATCAGTACAATCAATTGAAAGACTCACAGACGAAAGATGGACGGTTGGCGTCATTCACCTCCATACTGGACGGCATTCATTTAAGTGGATCCATTAATTGCCTGCCCTACACAAATCTTGGATAAGGCCATAACTTTCTAGTTAGGTTACTAACATCACCATCGTTGTCTATAGCACCCGTCGATGGCTGCATCACACACGCATGCAAGTGCACTCACACAGACCCCTATATACACAAAAAATGCATGTACACGAGTACAAGTATATATATATATATATATATATATATATATATATATATATATATATATATATATATATATATATATATATATATATATAAAGAGAGATTGAATTCTATTACTAATGTTGATCATTCATTGCTTTTATGTAGCATAAGCTTGATAACACAGTCTTTTATGATGTTTTAAATACCCTAACAATCTTCGAAAATCTTTTTGTTGATTCAATGTGACTGAACAACCTTAATGATAGTTAGCATTTGATTTTCTCTTTTTCTCTCTATACATAGAGAGAAACATTCGTCTATGTAGACATGGTTGGTTCGGAACCGACCAGGCGTTTCGAATCGGAATCGAACCAACTTTGAAACTTTCAGTAATCGGCTTGTTATATATATATATATATATATATATATATATATATATATATATATATATATTACATGTTGAGGCCTTGACTCCCATGAACGTCAAGCACTCATTTTGGAGCCGGAACTAGAACCGCCCTAGGAGCGGTTCCGAACATCCGTTCATACTTAAATATTGTTAAAGATATGAATAATTCAGTCAGTAAGATTAATGTTTGAAATTCAAAATTAAAAAAAATACTTTGTTGATTTTAAACCACGAAAGGTGTGGATACGAAGTATACTCTATATAGGGCGGTTTCAGACATCCTTTCATATTTAAATATTCTTAAAGATCTTAATAGCACAATCGGTGAAATTGATGTTTGAAATTTAAATTTAGAAAAAATACTTTATTGATTTTTAACGTTGAAAGGTATACATATGAAGTATGCTCTCTATATATAATGTAAAAAAATACTTTATTAATTTTTAACGTCGAAAGGTGTACATATGAAGTATGCTCTTTATATATATATATGATAGAGAAAAGATGGTGAATGCTAACCTTCATACGCAACGTCCATCCAATCGATCAATGGGTGAAATGCTTGGGTTACCTTTGGGAGTTCACTCTTTTAAGATAACATCATATTAACCTATTAAATCATCACGAATAGTAGCGTATGGAACCCTTCTGCAACATGAAGATACGCGGCTGAAAACCATCAACATGTGGAAATACATTAAATGGTTATAGATCCACCGCTTACTTGTATTACTTTTAGATGAGTTTGAATATTAATTACAAAAGTTGAGCTGGCACAATGAGCAACATATATACATTAAGCCGAGGAGGGGCATTCACTCAACGGGAAAGTTTGGTAAAAAAAAATACAATGTACCGTACCGATGAATTTGCGGACTATAGTTCTCGACCCTAAATAGTTTTGCGACCAATTTGTTTAACTCGGAAAAAAAATTTCTAGATTAGTCACTGCCCAAACCACATGGTCCTATTATTGTTTCAGCATCCACGCAAAAGTTTGATTAAGATGTTAAAAGGAGTCTTCAGTAAAGACAAGAAACATGCATTATAAAGTTATATTTCAAGAGGCTAAATGTCAATATCTATTGAGGATGCAAAAAAAAATAAAATAAAATAAAATAAATATAAATAAAATAAATAATATATATATATATATATATATATATATATATATATATATAGAGAGAGAGAGAGAGAGAGAGAGAGAGAGAGAGAGAGAGGAGGGGTTAAACCACGTGGTGTTTTAATCTGTCTGAAGATCTTAATTATACGACCAATGAGATTGGTGGTTGAGATATTTAACTAAAAAAAGTAAAAAATACCGTGCAATAAATGCATCTACCAAAAGTTATTTATCACTTTTGAAATTTTAATTTTAATTAATTTCGTCAATTAGACTGTTAATATCTTTGAGTGTTTTAAATCATATAACGTATTAATCTCTCTCTATTAATATATATGTATATATATATATATATATATATATATATATATATATATATATATATATATATATATATAGAGAGAGAGAGAGAGAGAGAGAGAGAGAGAGAGAGAGAGAGAGAGAGAGAGAGAGAGAGAGAGAGAATCAGCTTCATTTTTCTAATGATAGAACAATAAAGCCGAAGCTAGATACTTGCTCGGGCATCAAAACTCATGACCTTAACTTGTGAGTCGACCAACTGTTTGTACACTGCAATTATCTCCATCGAGAAAATGAACTCGATGCTCTTTAAGTCGAACGCTGCTTTTTGTTGCGAAAATAGAAGCATGAGCCGTTGATGGCATACAAATTTCCAAATCAGCATGTATTTTATAGCACGTATATATACTTATATGAGCCGACCCCAACCTGGGCTTTTTTTTTTACAAGAAAAGGCCGAAGACTAACACACACCCAAACATGTTCTCTTTCAGTGTCAAACTCTCTACCAGCCGTAATGGTGCTAGAGCGCTCTGTCGTTGAGCTAACGCTCTGGTGCAACCTGGGCTTCTTATGTTTGAGCTTGTCTCACCAAACTTGTGTGAAAAAAACTGAAGGCTGGACCACTGAGTAATTCGTCTCATATTGCAACTCAGGGTCCTAGCTTCATGACTCCTTACAAAAGATGGTTTGGTTCGACTCTCATCGTGCAATTTTTTTTTTCTTTTTTACAATGAAAGGCCGAAACCTAACACATACATGCTCCAGGAATCGAACTCACCACCTGCATTGTGAGAGTCACGCTGCCCACCACGCAATTTCCAAGAATTGCAAGCCTTTATTGTTTCTTTTTCATGTCACCTGAACATTACTTATTGACCAAGAACAATATAGCATCTGCTCATCATTGTCATAATCACATTAGTATCTTGTGATATATAAAAAATTCATTTAAATAATTTATGCTTTAGTTTTAAATCAAGATTCTAACTCTTCTCGTTCAGGAAGGTAGTCGAGCTGGACACCATTCGACTTGTCTCTATCACCTCTACCAACTTGTTCGTCCAAAGGAAAGTAGAGAGGTTTTGTTTCTCCCTAATGCAGTAGTTTTTCATTGTTTTTATATATAGTTGGATTCATGAGGGCGATTGAAAGGTGGATGATGCGGAATCGAGCCGAATGAAAAATGACGGAAGCAAGAGAAGATCCCCGAAGAGACATCATAAGACTTTGGATCTCTGGACACGATTTCAGTTTAGAAGGATTTCACCAAAAGGTAAACTTTCACGATTTGACTTATCGTGTAATTAGTTTCGAGAAACTAGTTCTCATATATATATATATATATATATATATGAGAACTAGTTTCTCAAAACTAAATATATATAATTTCGTCTATTTAAGGGATCACAAAACTCTTGTATGGTCGGTCTTAAGTCCGAAAAAAGAAAGAAGGTTACGTTAGGCTTCCAACAATCAGGTAAAACTTTGTTGAATTTAACATAACTTCTAAAAAAAAAACAAAGAATTGATGTAGCCGACCTCATCTAATATGAGAAAAGGCTTAATTGTAGTTGTAGTTGTAGTAGTATATGTATATGTATATTCTTTTCTTTTCTTTCGATTCCACCTTTCCTAAAACTAGAACCGACAGTTAAAGCTTTGAATCGATTATTTTTATTATTTCTAAAAATTTTAAAATTTAGATCTTTTTGGCTTAAAAGGTTGGAGATTCAAACGATAACCGGAACTGGTCATGTCCCGATTCAATTTCAGTTCCTGGTATCAAAAGAACCGGGACCGGCCATATCCAACACGACTAACACAAGGTACTAATAAATTGAAGAACACAAACACGTACATTCGCGTATCTTGCCCGTGTCTGTGTGTTAGAAGGCTAACATATTCTTTGCGTGGAGCAGACAGCAGAGAGGGGCAATGGAAACATGTCTTCCTGCAACAGCAAACAACGCTTCCTCCTCCTCCCATTTGATCTACCGTCTCGATGCCTGCTCTTCGCTCTCTCACCTAAAGCAATGCCACGCTCACGTCCTCAAAGCAACATCCAATTCTCTCTCACTCAACCTCACAACTAAGCTCGTCTCCCGCTACGGCGAATTCGCCGACGTGCCTTCCGCCATTCTCGCTTTCCGTCACTTCCCTCCGGGAGCCCGTGATGTCCACCTCTTCGATGCCCTCATTAAGGCTTTCACGGTCAACTGTATTACGCTCGACGCATTGCAACTCCATGCCGAGATGCGTCGCTCTGGCATTGCGCCGAGCAGGTTCACGTTCCCGGTTTTGTTTAAGGCCTGCGCGGCTTCGGACGCCGGTGTTAGATATGGTGTTCAACTCCACGTCGATGCTTTGAAATTGGGCTTCCTTGGGAACTCATTTGTCGCGGTTGGTTTGGTTGATATGTACATGAAGAGTGGTTGTGTTGAGCATGCGATCAAAGTGTTTGACGAAATTCCTGAACGAGATTCGGTTGCTGGGAATGCTCTGCTTGCGGGTTATCTGCAGAAAGGTCTTCCGGAAAAGGGATTGGAGGCCTATCAAAGGATGGTGGAAGCGGGAATCGAGGTCGATTCTGTGGCCGTGGTGTGCGTCTTGGGTGCATGTGCACGGATGAAGATGGTGCAGATTGGCCGGAAAATACACGGACGTGCCATCAAAGCCGGGATGGCTCATGATACTTTGGTATCGACTGCGTTGTTGGATATGTATGCAAATTGTGGGGTGGCGGATGATTCGAGCCAAGTGTTTGATGAAATTCCTGAAAGAGATTTGATTGCTTGGAATGGCATTCTGTCCTGTTTGTCAGATAATGGGTTTGTGGGCAAGGCACGACATGTTTGTGGAGATGCAGAGATTGGGCATGAAGCCAAATGGCCGGAGCTTGGTGGCTGTGTTGCCAGCAATTGCGATGTCAGGTGCTTTACGTCTTGGTGAGGCGGCACACTGCTATGTTCTATGAAACGGGCTCGAGTCAGATGAATTTCTCATGACCGCGCTTATTGATATGTATGTAAAATCTTGCAATTTGGAAGCTGCAAGTGTGCTGTTTGGCGAAGTCCCAAAGGGAAACGTAGTTGCATGGACTGTCATGATTGCTGGCTATGGCATGCATGGGTATGGACACAGAGCCTTGCAATTGTTTGATGAGATGCTCAGAACTGGAATCAAGCCTAATAAGGTTACATATATTGGGGTTCTGACAGCTTGTAGCCGTGCTGGGCTCGTAGATGCAGGCTGGAACCATTTTCAATGTATGGTCGAGTCTCATGGGATCTCGCCTAGTGCAGAGCATTATGCATGCATGGTTGATCTGCTTGGACGAGCCGGATTATTGAACCAGGCAAAAGATATGATACTGACCATGCCGATTGCACCAACACTTGGTGTCTGGGGTGCTTTGTTGGGTGCATGCAAGATTCATGGCAATGTTGAGCTCGCAAAATGTGCCGCTGAAAAGCTGTTTGAATTGGATTGCAATGATGCAGGATTTTATGTTCTTCTCACAAACATATATGCGGAAGCTGGCATGTGGGATGAGGTTAAACGAGTGAGGGAACTGATGAATGAGAAGGGCTTGAAGAAATTACCAGGGTGGAGTTCGATTGAGATTGAGAATCAAGTGCATGCATTCATCGCTGGCGATACGCTGCACCCAGATGCGGAGAAAATATATTGGAAATTAAAGGAATTGATGACGAAGATGAAAGGAGATGGGTATGTGCCCGAGACCAAGGTGGCGATGAAAGATGTTGAAGATTGTGTCAAGGAGAATGTGCTGTGGAGTCATAGTGAGAAATTAGCCATTGCGTATGGGCTCATAAGAACAGGCCAAGGTACAGTAATAAGAATCATGAAAAACCTTAGAACTTGTGAAGATTGTCATGAGGTTTCTAAGCGCATATCCAAACTAACAGGAAGAGAGATCATATTGAGGGATGCTGCACGCTTCCATCACATGAAGGATGGAATATGTTCATGTGGAGACTACTGGTAGGGTTTAATAGTACTGAGTTTTTCTGAACTAGAGCGGCATGATCGTGTGGATCAGCCATTTATTTAATTCATTGTCATAACCCTTAATAAGATGAAAAGCTAAGAAACAATGTTGTTCACATGTATTATAATGTTGGTTTCCGTTGTTCACATGTATTATAATGTTGGTTTCCATCTATGTCACACGGGTGCGGGTGTAGGTACATGCACGGTTGCAAGATACAACAAATTTCAAAAATATTGGGTGTGGGAACACGGTTAAGGTATATAATATTATATATATAATATTCAAATTAGAGATTTTGAAATATCAATTAACATAAGTATATGACAATAGTAACTATACAATTTTATATTAAAGCAAAACAAGTAAAAAACTACTAATTTCATCATAATTATAAACATAAGTCAAAGATAAAAAAGAAATCTTAATTATGCTTTAAAAAACACTTAATATTGGGTGTAACTATGTAAGAGAGGAAGATGTTGGAAAGAAAACCAAAATAAGATGACCCAAAATGATTGACATAATTTAGATGACATGGTGGTATCTTCAAACCTTTGGCGAAAAGAAAATTAGGGGGAAAAAAGGAACCTACATAAATTCTCTTACCTCCTGTATATATGTTTGGATCCAGGTTGGTCCATGCTGCTTTTCTTTCAGTACTGATATCTAGAAGAGCACCCTTCAATGGAGCTATCAATTGATCCTCAGGAATACTGGATCAGTTTTGATGTTTGATAATAATCAGAAGAAAATAGTATAGTCAACTTTGTCTACCGTCAAGTTGCTGAGGAGTTTGCTGATTAGTTGTTTATTGTACTTCATCAAGCCAAGTTTCTTGGTCATTACAGACTGATACTCATCCATGAATTTGATACTGTATATGTTAAAAATAGTAATATCAAGCCGCGTAACATAAAACCACAACCCACAAACTCACTTAAAAGAAACAAACACGAATAAAAAACACTTGTGGCTGGACAAGTCAAAAGATGTACTACAGCTTTCCATGACATAGTTTGCCTCTTCGTCACTTATCAGTTGAGCAACTGACAAGATTGTCTTGAAATCTGATTGAAAATGTATCAAGCATCCATAACAGAGGTGAGAGGCGATACGCACAGAAGCAAGAAGCACAAAGGCGACAGTTGACAGGCAAGATGCACAGAGATACAGTTGATAGGCGAGATGCACAGAGGCACGGAAGAGAGAGGCAAGAGGGGTTGCGATAAAACGCGTTTTTGGGTGCCGTCAACGCACCCAAAATCGACCGTCGACAAGATGACTAACACTGTGTCGGTGTCGCAACGACATGGTGTTGGTGTCGCACCGTGTCAGTGCCATCACCTCACCCAAATGGAGTGTCACTGTGACATAGGTTTCCGTTGAGGTACATGGTTTATGCGAGTATTGCCACTAATGACGACACACAGCAACAGTTGGATGTGAAGCAAGTCCTACCACTTGCATTCTCCCGGGAAAATATATAAAGAATCCATTTCAATTTATATCTTACCATCACATGAGAAAGAAGAAAAGAACCAATATAATGGATCAACTAGATCTGAAACTACCCAATATTTCAAATAGATGGAACGAAAGAAATGTTGTAGAACTGACAAAAGGACAAAGCTGTATTTATATATACACAACAAGATTTCAACAACAAATGTTACAGGGATAAGTTGTAAGATTCATTGAATTGCGAGGCAAGCAAGATATCTCCAAGCTGTCTATAGAGGTCGACTTGATCCTCCATTGAAAGGTTCCCCAAGATCTGGAGGGCAAAGTAAGAGCAGTGATCTGAGCAAGTGAGTAGAAAGTGAGTGCCTAGGGTCTATTGATGGAAGTTGTACGTACCTGTTGAAGAATGGTCTCCACAGAATTGCTGTGAGGCACTATGAACGATTGGTAATAGATGTAAGAGAAGGCATGCATGACCATCTAGGGAAATTCAATAAAAAAACGCATAATTCAGAAAATTAAAAATAATACTGTACAACTCCTACAAAGGGATCTTCTGGATGAAACTAATCAACAAGATTCAAGAAGAAACTAAATAATCCATGACCATCTAGGTAAGTTATAAGAACCCCATGATTTAGAAAAAGAATAGTACGACTAGTCTACGTAGGCAACTTGTGGATATTGAAAAGAGAATAGAATAATTCACATGTGAAAACAGTGATAACATTAGTTGATGAAGATTTTATATCGTATCATAAGCGTGCAGCTAGTACTTCATGGGGTCCAATCAAAATTTCAGTTGCGTTCTTCCGTGAAGGCTATACATGACTTATGTATTCCATCGACAAGAATTTGGCTTTGGCAACACTAATCAAACTGCCGTTACAGAGGCTACCGGTATAATTTGAACTAGTTACCTGGCAATCCATCCTGTCGGTAATTCCACCATGCCCAGGAATACTACCACCAAAGTCCTGCAAGAAAAATAAAAAAGTTGGTTAAAAAGGCCATGGAGTTCATAATAAAAGGTTAATTTCTGATACTCCTTTAGAAGATGTAAAGGAGAAACCTTAATTTTGAATGCCCTTTTGAATCCGCTTGCAAAAAAGCCTCCAAAAGGTGCTATACTTGATGCAAAGAAACCAATCGCTAAAGCATGAAATTGCACTGGAATCAAGGTTACCTCATTCCAAGGAAACTGTAAAAGAAGATAACGGTTAAATCAATTACTTTTTTCCTACATAGAAATGGGTCAAGTTTCTGCAATCACATGCCCAGAAGACACCAACAGGCAAACCTCAGGTTAGGAAATTAGAAGAGCTCCACAGTATGAAACAAACAATAGATAACTTTTTCCCTATTTGCAAGCTGGGGATAGGCACATACTCCTTCCCGATGCAGACACTTTAACTCCCCTTCAGGCTTTGCACTCTGGACCTAATGTTAGGGAATCCAACCTCTACCTCTAATGTCAGGATAGGCACAGAAAATATAATACTTATTAATCAAATAAAATATCAGAAACAAGCAAAAATAGCATTCAGTATCATTTACATCCAAAACACTGAAGGCATCATGATAAATGATAAAAAAAACGGTGTTAAGAAACACAACACAAGCAGAAATAGCACCAAAAAAATCATCACTGGATTGAAGAAAACATAATCTTTAGAGAAGAAACATTAAATATGCAGCCAAACTGGCCACTGATGAATGTGATTCTCCAGTAAAACTGCCAAGACTCAAGACTCAAACCATCAGTACCTCTCAGTCACCACAGGCACAATATAATAAATCTAGACAGAAGTCTGCTCACTCACCCAGGCAGGCAATGAGTAACATCTAGGCTTGAAAAGAGAACCAGGATCACAATGGAGCCATCCTGTAGACATATCCTGCAAATGACGGTTATATCCTGCTTAAGATCTCAACAGGAATGACAGACGTCAACAATGTGCAAGAAGCAGCATTTTGGACTGAGAGATTACTTTTCTTGGGCATGTTAGCCACTGAAAGCGTCCCAGAAAATCTGCCAACTGCAAGGAAAACACGGTAGCACATGAAAAATAATAGGACTTCGTGTTCATACATTTGCCTCAGTTTGACATAGTAAGCATGCAAACCATAACATATCTTAAGCATCCAACACCATAGGTAAGGTCACAATACATGATCAGTTAAGCAATCCAATGTGCACGGTGTCACATTTGTAATTTGAATAAAGCATGATTGGAAGCATAGACCACATGATTTCAATTAAAATAAAAATAAGAATTAATAACTGCCATAGACAATTCTAAGCCACAAAAAAGTGACATGGCATCAGTGTTTCTTAAACAATAAAAACTGAATATAGAAAACTCACCAGGAATGCCGATATTATGGTTGTCACAGATGCTCCAATAAAACCTTCCCAAGTTTTTTTTGGAGACAACTTGATTAATGGTGTTCGGCCGAAGAAGAACCCAAAGATATATGCAGCAATATCGTTGATAACAATAAGTGATGCAGGCAGAAGAAACCTGCAAAATATCACTTCAATTCAATAGTTCATAGCGCATCAACAACAAAACACTGAAAACAACTGCAAATTTACGTCCTACAAGAGCAAAAGATGTCTGGAATGACCAGGGCCAGCCACAGATAAGTGCTCTGCAACCCTTCTGAGGCCTTTTCAGCTACAATGTTCTCAATTGAAATAAAATAAGCAAAACCATAAAAAATGGTGAATTGTTCCAATTGCCACAAATGAAAGAAAATAAGTCCTTGTTTCCATTAGTGTGCACAAGTTAACTTGATCAAACTTGCAACAGATTAGTGATATCCAGAGGGCCATCAAGTGTCTTACCTATGAAAGTTTTCTTCTCAAGAAGAATAACTAAAAGGAAAATCACTATTACTGTAGTGATAATAATCGTAATATGATAAAGGTTGATCCAGAGAGGAAAATTTTCTTTTTAAACACTGCAAGATCAGATGAAAGATACTGATGTCCTATCTAAGCATCAGCATCAGCATATGATTGGTCTTAGACAGCCCCTGGCGGCATTCATTATTTGTCAGTTTTGAATGTGATGTTTTCAGGAATCATGAACCGCATAAAGATCAAAATCTCTAACAATGCTCAAGTATATTGCTGAATTTGAGTCAACGACAAACCTATTACGGTATTACTCGTCTACATGAATTGGTCCAGGGTGACTGGGTCGAAGCAAAGCAATTTTTCAAACAAAACTCAGAAATTTGCAAGATTTATTTCAACCAAAAAGGATGTATGCAAGTCCATAAAAAGATATAAAGATTCAACAGAGTGAAGAAACCATAAACCAGAAGATTTTTCCCAAATATTTGTTGGTTTGTGACAAATGAAAGGAAATAAAAGTTCAAAACTTCAAGTTGGCAATCATGGAACAATCAACCTATGAAAACCTTTTTCTTTATCAACAACAACTAAGCCTTTTCCCATACTAGACGGAGTCGGCTACATGGATTCTTTGTTTCCACATAGCCCTATCATGTGCCATGTTAGCAGTTAACTCACAATAAGCTAGATCATTCTTTATTGTTTCTTTTCAACACTTTTGTGGTCGTCCTCTATCTCTTTTAATACTTTCAAAATCTAGTTTTTCATACCTTCTTACAGGTTCTTCTTTTGAACTTCTTTCTATATGTCCAAACCATCTTAAACGATATTCTCTCATTTTATCCTCTATTGTTGCCACTCCTAATCTGTTTGTAATAACCTCATTATGTATACAGTCTTTTCTTGTATGACCACTCATCCATCTCAACATCTTCATTTCTGTCAGAGACATTTTTATACATGTTGATGATTAATTGCCCAACACTCAGAACCATAAAACATTGCAGGTCTAATTGCTGCTCTATAATATTTACCTTTTAACTTTAATGGTATCTTCTTATCACAAAGAATACCTGATGCTCCTCTCCATTTTAACCAACTAGCATTAATTCTATGCATAACATCTCCATCAATTCTTCCATCACTCTGAAAAATTGACCCTAGGTATTTAAAACTTTTCTTTTGGGGGATGCAATGTGTGCCAATTTTAATTTCTATCCTGTGAAGTAACCAAATGATCAAACTTACATTCCATATATTTTGTCTTTGTTCTACTAAGTCGGAGGCCTTTGCTTTCTAACGTTTCTCTCCATAGTTCCAATTTTCTATTAACTTTTTCCTTAGACTCCTCCACTAACACAATGTCATCTGCAAATAACATACACCAAGGTACTTCATCTTAAATATGTTTTGTTAACTCATCAATCACCATTATAAATAAGTATGGACTTAAAGTTGATCCTTGATGTAACCCAATATTAACTTCAAAAAAGTCTATCATTCCTTCGTGAGTCCTCACACATGTTTTTGCACCATCGTACATGTCTCTTATAAGGTTAATGTGTGTTAATGGGATACCTATTTTTTTCAAGGTTCTCCAAAGAACTTCTCTCGGTACCCTATCGTAAGATTTTTCTAGATCAATAAATATCATGTGAAGGCCTTTCTTTTTTGCTCTAAAATGTTCTGTAAGACGTATTAAAAGGTAAATCACTTCAACAATAGATCTGCCTGGCATGAATCCAAATTGGTTCTCTGTTGTACTTGATACTTGTCTTAACCAACGTTCGATAATTTTTTCCCACAATTTCATAGTATGGCTCATTAACTTGATACCTCGATAATTCGCACAATTCTGAATGTCTCCTTGTTCTTACATATGGGTCTAAGTGTACTCGCTCTGCATCTTTTGGTTTCTCCATATTTCATTAAATAGTCGTTGTATGTCTACTACACTCTCCTTTAAAATCTTTATTTATGATAATACCAACTCCGTTTCGAGCCTTTTCTTGATTCTTATTTCTCCTAGTATTTTCCAAACTTCTATAGGAATATTGTGTGGTCCTACCGATTTACCACCCTTCATATGTTTAAGAGCCTCTTTGACTTCATTCTTTTGAATACGTCGATAGAAATTGTGGTTTATATACTTTTCTGATTTATCTAACTCTCCTAAGCTAATACTAACATCTTTATTTTCATTAAAAAGCTTATAAAAATAGTTTTTCTATCTATTTCTTATATCATCATTTACCGCTAGAATTTTTTTCCTTGATGCATCTAACATAATTAAGATCTTTAGTTTTCTTATCTCTAGCCCTAGCTATCTTAAAAATATCTCTTTCACCCTCTTTTGAGTTGAGTGTTTTTATATAAATCCTCCCAAATTTTAGCTTTTGCTTTACTCATGGCCTTTTTTGCTTTCTTATAAGCCTCTAAAGTTTCACTAGTTTTCTTAGCATAATGTAATTTGTAACATGCCCTCTTTGCCTTGATTTTATTTTAAACTACTTCACTCCACCACCAAGTTTCTTTTTGTGCCAGTACACCTCCCTTAGATACACCTAACACATCTTTCGCCACTTTCCTAATATGTATAGCCATGCTGTTCCACATATCACAAGGTGTACCAACATAATTCCAAACATCTCCTTGAAGGAGTTTATGTTTAAATATATCTTCTTTCTCGCTTTTGAGGTTCCACCATTTAGTCTGAATAGCTTGATGCACTCTTTTCTTCTTTGTCCATTTTTTTATTTGTAAATCCATAACTAAAAGTCGATGTTGGGTGATTAAGTTTTCTCCTGGAATTACCTTGCAATCTTTACAACACACTCTATCTTTTTTTCTACAAATAAAGTAATCAATTTGTGTTTGTGATAAGCCACTCTTATAAGTAATTAAATGTTCATCTCGTTTTTTGAAGATTGTATTGACTATAAAGAGATCAAATGCCATAGCAAAATTTAAAATCTCCCTACCTTCCTCATTTACATCCCCAAAACCAAAGTTTCCATGAATACTTTGATATCCTAAATTCCTAATGCCTCTTTACCGACATGTCCATTTAAGTCTCCTCCTAAACAAATCATCTCCCTTTGAGGAATCCTTTGAATCACCTTATCTAACTCTTCCCAAAAAGTTGTCTTTATCAGTGTTATCCGTATCGTACGATACGGGCAATACGCCCAATTTTTTTTTCTTTTTTTTGCCTCTTCACTTCTCCCTAAGGCATCCTCCGATATACTAGTTTGGGATTGCAAGATGTGTATGTAACATGTAAATTCGGGTTTATAATTTTATTTATTGAATAAGAATAATTTATGAACAAATAAAAATTGTAACAAAATCATTTCCCTTTCTTTTGCCAACTTTTAGGTATATTTTTGCTACCAGTTTCTAATTTCATGAAATCACAAACAATGAAGAACAATTTGGTTATCTCGGTTCATTGAGTGGGCATTTCACAACTTCACTATTTTAGGGTTCACCTTACATGACTACCATTGAGTTGAACATGATCAACATGTGTGAGGCTTAACCCTGTGAAGTGAGAAATGGAGCTCAAGCATCAGTTAAAAAGCTAGTCTCCAATAAGAGAAAAAGGGGATATCATCAAGTAACAATATCACATCACGGAGGTGTCATAGACTCAATAATCAAACAAAAAGATGCTCATCATTTTGCTCACATATGAAAATTAGCAAATATGACAACTACATGTACAAAGATAGCAGTTTGTTAATTTTGATATATTAGATGAGTGGATTATGGAAGATAACGAAGAAAATGTACTCATAACCAAAGAAGACATTGCATGAATTAATTTAAAAGGAGTGCAACAATATCATGAAGGAGATGAAGATTTTGATTTTGAAGTAGAAGGTGATGAGAAACTCTGAATCTTCATCAAGGAGAAGATGAAGATTATTTAGTTAATGATCCTGATACAAATTTACAATACGTAAAATGTAAATGTATTTATTTTTTGCTTCAAAATATGTAAATTTGGATGCAATTGTTCAATGTTGAATGCTCAATATGTACTAAACTTTACATTATATGAATTCAAAGCAATTACCTGATTTTTCCTATTTTTTTCAAATTTTTACTAATTTTCCTAATATTTTAAATATTATTTTATCTTTTTAATATTAAAGTACGATACGATACGCTCGTATTGTAGAGCCCCGCGATATGATACTCGTCAGACAACACTGGTCTTATACTATCTTCTAGGCCTACTTGGAGTGCGTAAGCACAAACTATATTCAAAACCCCTGCTCCTAACACTAATTTCAACATCACGATTCGGTCACCATATCGTTACGTCTACTACACTATCCTTTAAATCTTTATTTATGATAATACCAACTCCGTTTCGAGCTTTTTCCTTGCTTGAGTACCATAATTTAAAACCTTTATCCTCTATCTCCTTTGCTTTTTCTCCAACCCACTTTGTCTCTTTTAAACATAAAATATGAATCTTTCTTCGAATCATAATGTCTACCACCTCCATTAGCTTATCGGATAATATTCTGATATTCCAAGAACCAATACGAATCTTATTATCTAGGACTAGCTTTCTTACCCCCCGCATCCGTCCATATTGAAAATACGGAGACCCTCTCTGTAAATTATTCACTACATTCGGGCTGCAATGTAGTGGGACTAACTTCTTTACCCACACCCGTCCATGATGTGGGAACCCTCTCTGCAATTGATTCACTACATTCGAGCGAAAATACAATGGCCCTTGCTTACTTATCACTGCATTCGGGCTCTACAACGCGTCATTAGGCAGGAACACCCCAAAGCAATGCTCATAATTTGTGTAATCCATGGTATAAAAATCCGACAAAGTTTTACGCTGGATGTCGGAAGCCTAACACAACCCTCCTCCTTTATCCGGGCTTGGGACCGGCAATGCAAGGGTGATCCCTTACATGGGCGGAGTTTGAAAACCTTTTTTCTTTATGATGCAACAATTACCTATGTGGACATTATAGTGGAAAGAGCACAACAAATTTCAATGTTGATGCTATAAAATTTCTGGAAGGATTCATACTGAAGAGCAAGAAAATCGGAAAGGCTCTCTAACCATATGTAATGGCACCTAAAGTCTAAAGAAAGTGGTCAAGCAAACAACAATAAGATATAACATCGAATAGCCAATTACCAGAAAATGCCCTCAAATATATTTGCCACAGTGAACGCAGATTGTGAGAATACGACAAGGAGAATCATGTGAGTCCATGCAAACTGCCCAAACTGATACTTGTACATCTTCATCTTTAGAGTGAGTATAAACCATACAAAGCCTGTAAACAACATTAAAAAACGCTTGAGATGTTAGGCAACATCTTCTAAAGCAGGATATCTAACAAACAGGGGATATTAAAGAGCTATTGAACATCAACATAACAACCACACACATCATGCTCAGAGAAAACATACCAACTGAAGTAGCCTCGTGTTGTAAATAATCAGTGTATCATAAACTAAAGCAGCACAAAGAAAAGGCATGACAATGAGCACATACCAAGCCAACAGCCATACACTCTCCAACAAGACATTATTGGAAATTGAATTGGCACACGGACAGCATACATATGCACAAGCACAAGCACAAGCACAGAAGGATAAAGAAAACAAGTTGTAAGGTTTGCACTTGCAAGATCAAAGGCAACTTATAGGAGAAGAAAACCTGCCTGAGATATATAAAACATAGCAAAATAGCATGTGATACTTGATAAAGCTGCTCACAAGCCAATATAAGAATTTATCTGAGAGAACCGTGTTCACAAGTTGCCGCCGAAGAAAGTATCCATAGACAAATATCATTGTTGTAACAAAGAAATGCCTGGTAGAAAAAACAAAAAGTAGTTACAAGAAGGAGATCAAATAAGTAGCAACCCCAGCTGGCAATAAACCAATACAGAGTATGCAAAACCACAGACATGCGTAACAGTAATTAATATAATAAAGTCTGGAGGAATGACTAACCAATTTAGAAGTCTAAATCCAGGAAGTTGTCTATCTTCACTTGTTTTTCTCGCTAAGTTGAAGACTTCCCGTACCATAAAAATTTGTAGAACTAAAATCATTCCACAAATGTAGAGATGCCCCATGTAAACTATAAAAGCAAATGATCCAAGCATCCACAAAGATGACCATGCACGTGTCCGCATAGACTTGTACTTGTTGTGATCATCAACAAGCAAATTACCTCCATTTGTTTTAGTGTCATGCAGAGCCTGAATTCAGTTAACTGCCATTATAATCAGTATAATAGCGAAAAACAATTGAAAATATTTTAGCATGATGTAATGAATACTAACAGTGCGCTGCCTACCCAAATTATGGGAAAGCTAGAACTAGTGATGGTTCACATGCACATATTCTTCCAAACATGCCTTGCTAAACACAGTACAGCAAATCCATAACAATCGCATGCCCACTGTAGGTAAGCATAGACATAAATACCATTCTTGGTGATGTGCAGTGAAAAAAGAATGCTAAAAACTTTCCTATGACAAGGAAAATGAAGTTAATTAATATGGAATTTTAAGAACAGCAAACAATGGATGCATAGAAGCATCCAGTACTACAGAATAACACTCAAGATTAAAGATCAGGTCCATTACGTTCCCCCAAATAATACCTCAAGCAATGGATCTAAGAAAGCAATAGGAGGACAGAGTAAAGAAGAGAAAGGAAACTGCCAGGAGCAGAAAGGAGCATGCAGGAACACTTGATATACCTCACTTGAGCGCTTCCGATGTCGAATTCGGGCAGAAGGAAACGATGTTGAAGGGTTACTCAAGCTATTATCTTTCTGTGAGGTCAACATATTTTCTTCTTCAATATTTCTACCCATTGGTTCTAAGTAACTGGGCACAGACGGAGCAAGGCATTTTGCATGATGAGACAAAGGGAGCCTTATAACTGAAAGTTAAGAAAAGAGGCAAACTAATTAATATCATGTTTCTCTTATGGAAAAAGAACCAGAGATTGACATAGTCATAAGAATTAACAGAATACTCTAGATTGCAGTAAAACATACAACCACCACATGAGGGTACAATGACTTCCGAAAAAGGACAGATCGTTATCAGTTCTTTTTTCCCTTATGAGTAGCAGGAAAGAAAAAAAACCATGCATAAAACTATAGTTGCAATCATAATTGGAGGAAAAATTACTATGATATTATCAGTTTATGAATATTAAAACTTTTAAATTCTTAAACGTGTTTTTTTTGTTTGTTTAAGTTTATGCATGGCATGGTTTCAATCATACAACTACAACTAAGCCTTTTCCCATACTAGATGGGATCGGCTACATAGATTCCTTGTTTCCACATAGCCCTATCATAATTTGTAGAATCCATGGTAAATAAGTCCAACAAAGTTTTACGCCCACTGTCGGAAAACTAACGCGGCCCTCCTTTTATCAGGGCTTGGGACCGGCCATGCAAGGTGATCCCTTACATGGGCTTGGTTTCAATCATAACATGCAAAATTATCGGAAGAAGATGTATTATTATGATTGGCCAGGAAAATTGAACTACCAGCTCGTGTGACATTGGTTCGACAAGAAATACAAAATCAACTTTCTTTGTTTTCCACTTTGCAGTATTAGAAAGTTGATTGGTTTTCAATTCTTCGTCAACAAATGCCATCCTGGATGCAATGAACCAAGAACAGACCAAATTTCTCCAAAGACTATATGCTTCGGAAAATTAAAAGAAAAGTAAACAAAGGAGTAATTATTTCCTCAAACGTTTTCCTATTCAGCTAAGATCAAACAAAATTTTAAAGACAATGAAAAAGTATAACCAATCAAGTTCATGGATTCTGGACCAACTGTACAATATTTGGCATTGAGATAGAACAAAGTTCACCAAAAAAATAAGAAGGGAGAACAAAAAGGCCGACAGATACATGGCTGTTAAGTCGATACTCACTCAGGATCCGTCAGATGTCGCACTAGCTCAAGGAGAGAAAGAAATGCAACAAATACAAACACAAGATGACGCCTGCTCCAAATCATGCAAAATAATCCAAAAGCAACATGGCGAACATTATTACCATTTACCAGCACATTGTGAAAAGAAAGCTCAACTTTTTCAGTAGAACTTTTTAAAACAGATAAAAAGGCAACCAAAATTTTTCTGGTATTTTTGTAAAAAAAAAAAATGAAAGAGTCTCGCGCACAAAATTCCCTGGAATTGGAATTTCCCGCTTTCGTGGAGATTTTAAACACCCAATTCCGAATTACGTGATCACAAATGGATAAAATCCGAAAAAAACATCAATCGAACCAGAAAAGTTTATAACCCCAAGTTCAATAACGAGGGTTTAAGCAGGTCCTCCTGTAGAAACAAAATTCTCCTCCAAAACTCTTTGGATTTTTTCGCTAAACAGAAAGAAAAACAGAGAACTCCAAATGGATATGCGAGAAATCGGTAAGAGGTGAACTAACAACGGCGGGACTCACATTATGCGACCCAAATAAGAACTCCGCGAGTAAAAATCAAAGCGCTATGAGATCCACAAAAGAGATAAGAATATAAACCTTTTAGAGATACGCAGAAAGGAATCTACCTAGCTTTAGGGCTTGCAAAGTGATTCCGTACTCATCAAATAAATTTTAAAAGAACGGAAAATCATTTAATCTTTCGAAGAAAATGGAGACAATGAAGGACTTTAAAGTTTTTCCTTTTGCGTCTTCGTAAGGGACGGCGCAGTTGAATTAATTAACAATTTTTCGACAGCAAAATTCGAATTGTATTGAATAACGAAACAAGGAAAGCAATTGAAACAAGAGAAGGAATACAGAGGCTAACCTCAAGACATGGAGATCCGCTCTCAGACGCTCATCGACTGCGTGTTCGCTTCGGAGTCTCTCTGTTAAAAACAAAAAATCAAAGTTAGTGATCTAGTATCCAAACTACTAACAGACCCGGTCCGCTTGCATAGAAAATAAGTCACCGGGACACGGCGTATGGCACGAAAATGAATCATTGCCCAATGTAACTTAGCAAAATAACGGACACGACACGAGATAAAAATTCTTATGTGGCACAAGAATTGTCTTTCTTGGTGCATTTTCCTATGGAAATAATCAAATGTGGGACACGACACGAAGGAAGTATGTGTGCACAATCAGTTTGGAGCCAAATGGATGAAGCCCAGATCCAGTATTTTAGGATGCTCCGATTTGATTGAGAGGTTAGATAATGAACTCGAATGGGAAAACAATTTAACTGAATCCACTGATCTCCGATCCAGTTGGATTTGGATATCCATCATACATGTAATTCAAAATCCAAAACCATATCCCAGACACATTATTAAGGGGATCCTATTTCTTGGCTAAATCCAAATTACCCAGAGTAAGTAACTGAATGGGTATCAGATAAATCCGGATTTACACATAGTGACTGAATTCTATTCCAAAATCCAATACCATATTTCAGTAGAAATTAATTCCGGTTTGTAACTCTTTTCCATCATCAGACACGGTAACCGAGTGAGTACATAGATCCGATTCATTGAGATATCTGGGTCCAAACTGGTAATCAGTTCGGGCTCCTCTAGATTTGGATATCAATTTGTACCTATACCCGATTAAGGTAGATTCAGGATCCAAACAGAGTTGTGACTCGGTGAAGCTGAGAATGGTTGACCGGGGCAGACCTACCTGTGCAGATGGTTTCAAATTACAACCCAGACTCGAGCTGGAGGTCAGAGAGATAGAAGACAACATGTACCCAACTCTGGGTTGGGTCCGGTCAAGCATGGTCAGGCATACTTAGGTAGGGTCTTGTACAAAGTTTTACTATACTCAAATCAACTAAACTTCGAGACCAGCCATCTAACACGGCCGGTCCCTGCCTCCACCACCGGTCGATTGGCGCAAACTTTGGCATATCTTTTACCAAAGGTTTTGATTTTTTTTTGTTACAACAGGAGCCCCAAGTTTAACACACATGCACCCTTTGGGAGTCGAACTCCCCACTAGCAGCAATGACGCTAGAGCGCCCTGTCGTTGAGCTAACGTTCTGGGTGCGAGGTCGTCAACACTTTAATCACAACACTCTCGGACTTCTTTCTTTTTGGCTGATGCCGGTTGCACTCCCCAGGTATAGAACTCACGACCATCATGTTGTGAGCCAACGCGTTTAGCCAGGTGAGCTATTGCCCCGTTGTGTCACGAAAACTTAAAATTTTACCACGGATTATGACAACGGAAATATGTAAATATTTACTATTATATTCTGTTCGAAGACGCATTCACAAAATTACGTATAAAAGCACGAATTTTGAATTATTTGTTGACTAGAACACTGTTTTGTAGTAATTAAGTGCACAAAAGCAAGGTTTTAATAGAAGCTGACATGACAAGTTTGGAACCGGCCTGACCGTTTTCAATTGAAAATGAATCAGGTTAGGAACCGGTCAATCTACACTTCAAACCAGATATCACTCAGTTTGGTTCTAGTTCCACCTTTCATAGAATCGGAATTGTTGTTTTCAAGCCGTATGCCTAATATTTTTATTCTTTTAGTTTAAATTTTTTTAATATTTTTTCGGGTTCCGAGCAGATTAGGATTCAAACTGGAACTTGAAACGATTGTTCTATACTAAAACCAAAACCAAAACCGACTTAATCCCGATTCAATTTGGTTTTTCATTCTATAGGAACTAAAACAGATGGTTTGAAACCGCTGATTCTGGTTTACTCAGAACCCAACATGTTTAAATAGAAAAAAAATGCAAAACTCTAGTCTTATCAAATATAGAATGAGTTGATTTCTCGTAATTCATGTCAAAAAAATCCCAGAACCTTGTCCCCGAGAGGACGACGCGACCCACACCTTGAGGACTCGTTTAAGCTGCGTGTCCCTGTGACATGCCAGCTTAGAACGTGGTGGGCACTCCTTCTGGCTTGAAAACGTGCATGAGATGCTTTTGTTTTTTAAACAAGAGGAGGCTGAAGCTTAACACACACCGACACATGCACCCTCTGAGAGTCGAACTCCCTCCCCATCATCAGCATCGACTCCCCACTATCAGCAACGGTGCTGGAGCACCCTACCGTTGAGCTAATGCTCCCAGTGCATGAGATACTTTTATGGGACCTGAAAACCAACTCGATGAGCCGACCTCATAACAGGGCGAGCTGCGAGCTAAATGAGCTGAACATGAGGTTGCTCATTACAGATATGAAAAGCATGAACATTTTTCTCTCAGATAAAATGAAGAGGTTGAAGACAAATGCACCTCCTGGGGATCAAACCCATGACGTTCAACTTGTGAGTCGACCCCTTAACCAGGCAAGTTATTGCTTGCCATTCATAAAAACATAATGTGTGTATTTATATGTGCGTTATAGCTATATGTGTGTGTGTGTGTGTGTAGACACAGGTTTTTTGCTAGTTTACTTAAAGTCTGGCTTTTGCGTGCAACCTTTGGGTTTCTTTTGAGAAGGGAACAGGAGTTTTTATTTTCCTCTGTCACACATTCAGTATGTGGATAATGTTTATTTTCTAGCTATTTACTTCAAATTGCTAGGAGCTATGGCTCTCCTCATCTTAAAAGAAACTTTGATTGAAGGTTGTGAGCTTGGTGCATAGGAACAAATGCAAGAGCTACTCAACTTTGTGCTGCAAAGAGAAACATGCATATATATATATATATATGTATATATATATATATATGTATATGTATATATATATATATATGTATATATATATATATATGTATATATATATGTATATATATATATATATGTATATATATATATATGTATATATATATATGTATGTATTATAAATACACACAACGATTCATGTTCAAATCTACTTTATCATTTCAACAATCTGATCTTTGACACAAACGGTTAATGTAATAAAATAGGTATTAAATGCAACATATTTTATATTTTTTACTTTTTTAATTCAAATAGCTTACTTTGATCATAGGGATTCATTAAATGATGGAAATGATAAAGTGGATTTGAGCATGAAAAGGATATATGTGTGGACTATGCTATCTCTGTCTCCTACACACATCAATATTAACAGCCAGTTAGCAAGATGCTACTTTATTACATTTTACAAATTGGTGCCTACCTTTGGCCGGTCCTTTGCAAAAAAAAGAATAATACTCATGTAAGTCATTTTATGAATTTATCATTAAAGAATGTCATAATTATGCATAAGACACTAAAGAGACTGTTAAACTTCGAAAGACAAGTGTTATATGAATTTAGGGAAAAGAGAGTGTCATATTTTAGACAATGCTTTATTTACAACATAATAAGTATATTACTATCTATTTGCCCAACTCATTCCAAGCGCGGAATATGCCCAAGAACTTGTAGGTTCTCTGGTACCAACAGAGGCCCTTCCTCCATGACCACTCAACTTGTTTGGATATTATTCAACCTCTATTCACAGGCTTTAGTAAGAAAATCAGCCAACAGTATAAGATTTTACCTTAGAAAATGATGTTTATTTTGCTCATGATACACATATTTGTTATCACAACAGGCAGTTCTTACTAAGGCCGGCAACTTTTGGATCCGGAGTTCACCCGAAACTTTTATGGAATAGTTGAGAATCAGGTGACTCAAGCTCATTTTAGATTGTCAATTTGTATACCTTGTACTTGTTACGTGTAAGTTGTAGTGGTGGATCCATATTGAGCCGAGATAGGGCGGTTGCCCCACCCAAAATTTGAAAAATTGAACGAAAAGATCATATCCTATGGTTGAATCTATGTGTATAATACATAGTCCATCCCATCTTACAAAATTTCATGACCTATTCGCCCCACCCTCCACAAACTTCTAGATCCACTATTGGTAAGGTGTGCCCAATGTTCACGAGCTAAATGAGTTGAAGGCAACCCACTTCTACATCCAATATGAATCTCATATATGGACATGACACAACCTCTATCATCATCAGGCTATTAGTTGATATGAAGGTTAGGATGAGAGTGTAATACAATCTCAAACTTTTACTTTCACCGCTACATTTATCATGGAATAGAGGTGAAGCTGTAGGTTTATATTACATACTTATACACGCATATCCTCTTTTACTATTCACACACTCCTAATACCTTTCATATTCAAAATATACTTTCTTTTTTTTTCGTTGGTTTCTCTTTCTATTTCATAATTTATTGCTTTCTCCTCTATCTTCTCATTTCCCCAACCTTCTCTCTTTGTTCCTCACTAGAGCTTACTTGCATGTATTGGTGACAACACAACACCGCAATTACAATATAAGTTTCTCCCCTTTCCTCCTTGTCCTCTTCCTCTTCATTTTCTTCCTTTCTCTTTCCTTTTTTCTGTTTCGCATCATTTGTACATTGTTCGATGTAGAGCAGGGACACACATGGACACATCTCAGTTTCGAGCTCATGCATGAGTGAGCGCGTCTAATCCTCCAACTTGGACATGTTCGGACTATGCATCAAATGTGCCCGCATGTGTCTAAGCTCAAGATTGAAATGTGTGCAGGTATGTCCGAGCTATAGCTCGGGTAGGCATTAGGGTGATAGTTTAGTTTACACATGACATGCCTACATGGGTCCTTGTTTGCTTTCATTTAAAATAAAAACTTTTTTGGCTTTTGGTGCAAAATATTGAATAATGAACAAGAATCTTAATATAATACTAATAAAGAAATGAACGATTATGCATAAAATGCTGATAGAATTGATTATTCATTAATATTTGAAATTAATAAAATGTTTTGCAATTGAGATGACTTGATTTGGTATACAAAAAAATTTGGAAGAGATTGTAACATTGTGATTTTAATAATTTGTTTGGAGTGGAAAGGTTGAAAGCCTAAAGTTTGTCATGGTTGCGATAAAAGGTATGGAACATTTTTCATATGTGTGTGTGCGTGTCTTTGTATACATATATAGATATATGTTTGTGTGTATTTATATATATATACACACACACACACATATAAGTATTTATATTACTATGTTACCTTACTAGCTATGCAAAGGGGATTACATTTGCATTAGTGCATGGTGCTATTATGATTCATTCGTGTTACATATCATGCATATTATTAACAAAATTGGTCACATTATTAGGTACAACAAGGATGTATAATTATATTTCTTATATAGCACATGATAACAATATAGGTGCTCTTTTTTGTCTAAGTGTGGGGTTAGTCTAGAATAAGGTTTTAAAATTAGGATATCCTAACCTAGGGAACAAGAGGTTTTGTTTAGAATTGAGTTGTGTTCTTAGTTTAATAGTTGTATAACTTGAGTTTAAAGATTGTATCATCCATGAGATGTATTTTGTGGGTTGGAAAAGTATATATTTGTATTACTTATATAAATAGTGTTGTTTATGGTGAATATATATCTTAATGAGGTTGTTTATAGTTTTGTATAGGGTTGAGATTGTGCATATCAGGTTGAAAGGATTTACTAACATCTCAATCAGGAAGTTTGGTACGATATGAATAAAACTCTATCATTGATTGGGTTAAAAATTACTAAATTGAAGAAATCATTTGAAGTCTTGAATCATTAGCAAATACTATTTCATAGATTTTTTTGAGCTTGCTAGAAAAGAAGGTTTTACGGACATACTTAATTTAACTATAAAAGAAGTGAATCAAGGAGAAGTTGGTTCGGATCGAGTGGTATATGGGTGCGGGTTGTGATGTTGATACTAGTTGTCATGTGCTTATGAGATATTTACTTTGTTGAAAGCATGCCAGCATATACAATTGTCATCTATTCACCATTGTAGAGGAAGTTCGATTGAAGAAAGAATGACCTAATATACTTGACAATGAAGATGTAGGGTGGAGAGACAAAGTTGAAACAAAGGAAATACTGCAGTAGTTTAAGAACCATCAGTGTACATATGTATATATGTATGTATATATAAATAAAAAAATAACATCCAATAGGAGTGCAATTTATTCAAGCTGTGTAACTTGGATTCCAGGTTGTTTTCAGATTTTTTTGTTGTAGATGCGCCTGGAATCCTAGAAAACAAGATTATCACCTACTTAAATGACTCCCATTTTATCAATAAACTTATGACAATTAATTTTTAAATAAGCAACAAATATATTCTTTTTTTATCTAAGGAGTATGTAGAGCACATTGAAAGGGGATTACTATTTGCACATCCTTTTTACTATCCACACACTCTTTTTTAAAATACATAAATTACTCATCACTTTCTCCCTCTTCTCCCACCCAATTCTAGCAAGGGTTTCTCTTGTTAGATCTCTTTACTCTGGTGACCGACATTTCATTCTTTTCAGTTGAACAATACATACTCTTACAAATCTCGTTGAAAAAAGAAAAAAATCAAGAAGAAAACAAAACCAAAAAATGAAATTAATAACAAGAAAAAAAATCAAGAATAAAAGGAAAAAAAAAATATATGAGTATATTTTTATAAAAATCATGTGAAACAAGAAGATAACTGCATCCCTCAATGAGGGAGGTGCAGCTGAGGCGTGTCTCCCCTTTGTCGGAGCAGGAAGTCTCCATTGTGTCTTAAATTGGAAATTCTTTTTTGTTTTGATTTCGGCTGAAGAGAAATCACCAAATAAATAACAAAAATTTATAACAAAAATATACTCATACATAAATTACTCATCACTTTCTCCCTCTTCTCCCACCCAATTCTAGCAAGGGTTTCTCTTGTTAGATCTCTTTACTCTGGTGACTGACATTTCATTCTTTTCAGTTGAACAATACATACTCTTACAAATCTCGTTGAAAAAGAAAAAAATCAAGAAGAAAACAAAACCAAAAAATGAAATTAATAACAAGAAAAAGAATCAAGAATAAAAGGAAAATAAAAAATATATATATGAGTATATTTTTATAAAAATCATGTGAAACAAGAAGATAACTGCATCCCTCAATGAGGGAGGTGCAGCTGAGGCGTGTCTCCCCTTTGTCGGAGCAGGAAGTCTCCATTGTGTCTTAAATTGGAAATTCTTTTTTGTTTTGATTTCGGCCGAAGAGAAATCACCAAATAAATAACAAAAATTACATCAAATTAACGAAGTACTCACCAAATCATTGAAACACTTTTAGAATTGGCTTCATTCTCTCTTTTTCTCAACCCTCTTTGAATCCGTCTCCTTCTCTTTTTTCTCCTTTTTCAATCAGATTCAAAGCATTATGAGATGGATGATTCAGTATTGTGCAATGGATCAAGCTTGAAGTCTTGTGTTACCAGAGAAATAGTATGGGACTAACATTGAACTAAAATCAGAGTCGTCACATGTGAAGGTCGAATTTTGACAAAGATGGACTCTCTGCTGCATTTGTTTCGCGAGAATGCGTCTCCCCCTCTCTCTAAACAAGCTACAATTCAGGCGGATAACATTGAACTAGTTTTGCCTCACATGGGAGGACGCAAGGTCATCCCACAGCCGCAATATGATGGCCTTTAGCATCTCCTGTTTGATCTGTTCTTTCATGAAAAACACGCATGCACAAGAGAAACGTGAATGCCGGTGCTGACGACTGCATTCCTAAGGTACTTTTGTTCGTTGTCGGGCGCATCCTTGGCTCGAAACCACCTTGATTCTTGTAAAATTGTTTCGCAAAATGATGCCCACTATACATTCAAGAGTTGAACAGTGTCATGCTGAGTTGAGGATCTAACCTCCGAGTCTTACGTATATAAATTTCCTTTTGGTGAAGCATCACCAAGCAATCATTTTGTAATAGTCTTTAGCGTTGAAGCTATTATGATCAATTAATGTGTTACACTCAAGCATGCATATATATATATATATATATATATATATATATATATATATATATTATGATCAATTAATGTGTTATACTCAAGCATGCATATATATATATATATATATACATACATATATATATATATATATACATACATATATATATATATACATACATATATATATATACATACATATATATATATATATACATACATATATATATATATATACATACATATATATATATATACATACATATATATATATACATACATATATATATATATATACATACATATATATATATATACATACATATATATATATACATACATATATATATATATACATACATATATATATATACATACATACATATATATATATATATATACATACATATATATATATACATACATATATATATATACATATATATATATATATATATATATATATATATATATATATATATATATATATATATATATATGAAGAGTCATAAATACATGATGCCTTTTGGTTTATAATGCATAAATATATCTAGTGTTGGATATTTGAGATCAATGGTAGATATGTCTTATTAAAATCATGCAATTAAAACATTATATACTTATTACTCTCTCGATATATATATATATATATATATATATATATATATATATATATATATATATATATATATATATATATAGTAATTAGATCTTGTCCATCACTGATGTACCCACTCATCCAAACCATTGGTTTTTGTGGGAATGAGTGTAATAACATTTTTATTTACTTTTTTTGAAAACTCTTGATTTTTGTAAATTATACTCGTGTTACTAAAAAGCAATGGTAAACATGTAGAAATGGACAAGATCTTGTTTTCTTATATATTTATATATATTATATATAGAGAGAGAGGTAGTGGTAAAATGCTCAAACATTATTCGTACTCAAATCTACTCAAACATTTCTATCGTTTGATTCACATAATCAATCATAAAAATTTGAATTAAAAGTAGATTTGAAAATATGCTCAAAGACCATATGTATTAAATACTTTTTGTTTATCACCTTAATCTTTTTGAAAGATGAGAAAATAGATTTGAACACGAATGTGGTGAGCATTTACCATTGCATATATACTCAAATTTATTCAAATGTCTCCACCATCTAATTAATATGGTCAATGGTAGATATTTGAAGTAAAAATAGCATTTATTCAAATGTCTCCACCATCTAATTAACATATTAAATACTTTTTATTTTATCATTTTAGTCATTCATCTTAAAGATTAAATAATTGAGATGATAAAATGGATTTGATTATCAATGGAGTTTGGGCATTTACCACCTCTTCTCTCTCTTTATATATATATATAAAGAGAGAGAGATTGGATTCACACATTTATAATCCCATTCTTTTGGATGATATTAGTATAATTCCTTAAAATCTTTTAAAAATTTTAATTTACACTCATGCCATCCAAAAAACAATAAACATGTCAGACGTCGACAGAATCAAGCTCATTATAAGAAATGCTCGATTTCAGCATGTTAATTTCAAACGCAGGAGGCTCTTAACGTGTTCTGCGTCAACCAGTTCAGCTTTCCCGGTCCCAAAAGTATATTGTTGAAACAAGGTTAGAACGCCAAGCGGCTCTCTTCGACTGTAGCCGAATACCGGGGTTATAAAACTTATGTGATTCGGTAAATGGAATATGCATTCCATCTCTACTACATTAATCTGTACTATACGGTCCGGTAAGGAATGACACGATTCTACAATCCTGTGTTTCTGTGTCTGCATGTGCGCATGAAGTGCATGGTGCCTTTTGGGAAAGGAAGAAAATGCCCTATCGATTGATGGCTTCAGTAAAAAGAATTAGAATCTCTCTTCTCTCTCTCTCTCTCTCTCTCTCTCTCTATATATATATATATATATATATATAGTTGTGGAGGATGTTTTGCTATCTATGGTGACTTCAATCATTCACGGTCGCCTTTTATCACCTTCCATTGTTTATGTCACTGATCAAAACTATCGTTTCACCATCAAAACCAGAAACCTAAGTGTTTATATATGTAAACAATTTAATGTTTTGTATGCAGTTTCAAATAATAACGATAATTTTAATTGATGGATCAAAGTTTTGACAAGCGAATGTAGGAGGTGATTGAAGCCGCAGTGAATGGTTAAAGCGGTGGAAGGTAAGGAAACGAGAGCGCACATGTGACTCAATTGAGTAGCAAGGAAGAGCACACTCGTGCACACATACACACACACACACACACATATATATATATATAAAATCAATTTGCCTCTTCCCAATCATTAATTGGATGTGGATTTCTCGTTCAGATCCCATTAATCAGAATCTAGATTATGGTCGGTTACTAACATGATAGCAATCTGGCAATGTATGTGTTTGTGTGCATACGTGCATGTGGTATTTTCTTTCTCTGTATCATTAATTTCTTTCTATTTCAAAGGAGAGAACCTGGTATAGGATAAGTGTCAACATATCTAAACAAATATGAATTTTAAAATCAAAAGATGTTGATGTGAATAAAATGTATTTATAAAAGTAATTATGTACTGTGCTTGTAATTCAAATTTTAACCTTATATTATTTACGATAAGAATACTTAAGATTTGCTTGTTTTGGAATTTAAATTTTAATCATCTTTTATTACTAAAGATGTATAAAGATGAATAACTGAGATTTATTTGGATTTGTTAACACGTAATCTTTAATCTCATTCATCAAAGCTTTTCAAAAGCCCAAATGATTGACTTGACAACCCAAATGGGAGCTCGTTTTCTATACTCGTGTCCTTTGTTCGTGGACCCTCTCCTTGTGTACGTCTGCGCATGTGTGTGCTCGCGCGCGCTTCGTAACAAGTTTGAATTTGATCTGCGATTAGTAGCGTGAAACAATTTATTTGGTCTCTCTCTCTCTCTCCCCTTCTTGGTCATAGTTTCTAGTTGTTCAAGATTGAATCATTCTTTGTGCTTTTCTGGTATTGATGGTTTTCTCCAGTATTTTGGTTACCGAAGGTGTGCGTTTCTTCTCCTTTAGTTTCCGCCTCTTTCTTATTGGTGGTGAATTCATCATTTGTTCCTAGAGAAGTTATTTTCGTATTGTAGCTGTTGATCTTTTAAGATTATTGTCGAGATCCTATATAACTTGTTTTGTTCCTCTCTTGTTATTCCGGAACTCCCAAAGATTGATCTATTCTTGTACCCAAGGACGTCTCTCTCTCTCTCTCTCTCTCTCTCTCTCTCTCTCTCTCTCTCTCTCTCTCTCTCTCTCTGTGTGTGTGTGTGTGTGTGTGTGTGTGCGCGCGCGCGCATATTTTGAAACTCCCCAAGATTGAAAACATTCTTGTACCCAAAGATTGATATTCTTGTTAGTCCCCTCATGCTTCAAAAGGAGTTGGTTGTTGAATTAGGATATCCTTCTTCAAATTCTGGAATTCTTTTGGGATATTGAATTAGGGAAGATCAAGCTGAACCGATGGCTATACCAAAGACAGAAGTCACAGAAACTCCTGCTGCTAATGCTGCGAAAGCCGCGGTGATACTTCTTTCTTCCAACAAGGGATCGGCCCCAAGGAGGAGGGCACTGGTTCATACTGAAGGGACTCGCCAGATTGAAGGTTCACCAAATGGAGGGATCTTGGCATCTAATGCTGCGAAAGCCGCCAACGAAACTGAATTAAATCATGAAATAAGCGGAGAACAAACTGCTGATATATGTCAAGAAACACCTCGGATGAAAGGATTGCCGAGTTCAGATTCTACACCGAGGCGCAAGAAAGTTGGTCTTAAGCCAGAGAAGTCGGGTTCGAAGAGATGCATTAGTGTTATTGTGAAGCTTAGTCTCTCGATTCTTGCAATTGCTGGTATGGTGAGGTTGGTTTTGTATTGGAATTATGGTGCTGAAGTTGTTCCATTAGGATTTCTGGAATATGATCGTAAACTTGCTGAAGTTGAGGGTTCCTTGAAAGCTGCTACCAAAATTATGCAGATTCGAGTTGAGGCTATGGACCAGAAGATAGAGAACGAAATTGGGAGTTTGAGAAAGGAACTTAACAGCAGGGTGGAAGACCACGAGTTGCGGGTTCGATCCAAAATCAGAGAATTGGAGGATCAAGCTCAATTCCTTGAAGGGAAATTGAAGAAGATGGATTTTCTTTCAAAGGAAGATGTATCGTTGCTTTTCAATGAGTTGACTAACAACAAGAGCAGTGAAATTAATCGTGATGAATCGAGCTGGGACACAAACAGAGCAGTTGCTAGAGATATTGTGATGAAAGAAATCGACAATCACGCAGCCGACGGGATTGGGAAAGTGGACTATGCATTGGCTTCCGGGGGTGGAATCGTCACCAGACATTCTGAATCGTATTCTGCGTCCAAGTTCAGCAGTTGGTTTCCATCTAAAGGTAGCCATGGAGTTAATCCAAGTGCACAAAAGATTCTACAACCTAGCTTTGGTGAACCTGGCCAGTGTTTCGCATTGAAAGGAACCAGTGGATACGTTGAGATCAAGTTGAGGGCTGCTATCATTCCAGAAGCAGTCACTTTAGAACATGTTGCCAAGGTACTCTTTCTCCTTTTAGTGTTGCTTGAAACTGGTTCTATGTTCCTTCTTTTCAAGTGTCTCTGCGAGATCTCGACTTCTTGGTTGCATCATTTTATATACATTCTTAGATGTATTTCTCTCTGCCGACTTGAGAGTAATGGTTGTTTATATCAAATCAACCTATGCTTCTAATAAAATTACATAAACGACTATGAATCCATTAGGCATACATCGGAAAAACTCTTGGTATGGATGAAGGATATCAATTCCTCATCGAAGATGCATGTGATATCAGCAGTTTTTCTGGCACATCTTGAAACTTAAGTATCCTGAAAGATTAGTATGCTTGTGCTGTTTTAAGTTTGCATTTCATGGATATCCTCTGCCACAACATGCTTTTGAGATTCTCTCTTTGAGTGTGGATTCCTTCAAGCCTGGAGAAACAGGGATTTGGTATGCTATATTATTAGATTTAGTAACATTTATTTATTGGTGCATACATTTTGCTATTCCTGTACTGGTATACTTCTATGCTGGTTGTTCAAATTCATATGATACATATCCTGTTTCTTCATGTTCTTTAGGAGATTCTTTGACTTTCTCGATCAGTTTATTCCAATGAAATGCCAACAATATTTTCGGACATCAAATCTGTCCTTGATGCTTATGACACAAGATCTAAGCACAATGGCGACTACGAATCATGTAGCCGGTTCCAGTTAGTACGGGTGAAGGCTTGGTTTTGGTTAAATGTGTCATCAATATTTAGCCCTGGTTGATTGGTATCTCTGTTTGTGCAGAGTGTTGCTTATGACAGAACAAGTGCCCCAAAAGAGTTTCAGATTTCTGGCTGGGTTCACATGCCTGGTCGTGAAACAGCACCTGAAGCAAAGAAGAGGGTTAATCTGGGCACTTTTGTGTATGATCTTGAGAGAGGCTTTGCACAGACTTTTGCGTTAGATTCGTGCACGGCGAGAAGTTGGGTGATTGACATGGTCAGGGTTGATTTCAGGTCTAACCATGGAAATTCAATGCTTACATGCATCTACCGTTTAAGGTTTCATGGATCAGAACCCGACTTCATGGTGCCAATCTCTGATCATTCTTAAGCATTTAGATACTGAACTCTGTGACCTTTCTTTTTCTTTTTAGTAGAATGTCAATCTAAATCCACGAGTTACCTAGGTGTAGAACAATTTACAGCAGTTTTGAAATGTTTATATTGCTCTGATCATCATACTTATACTGTAGGCTGGCATAGAAATTATGAAATTGAGCAAATAAAGAAGGTAGCCTTTTGGTGCAGAATGTGGCCATGATCTGCTGTGTGCAGGGGCTCAGGATCATGCCCCTGCATGCTTGTGTAACCAATTGTTTTTTCAAATATTGCCTCCCTTATTGGCATTAGCAAAGAAATGCTTGTCTATACTTTAAGTTTGGACAACCCCATCTATTTGCTGAACAAACCTTTTGAACCAGCACAATGAGCAATAGCTCACCTGGCTAGGGGGTTGACTTGCAAGTTGAAGGTCATGAGTTTAATAACTGGGTTGTGCATCTCGCTTCGGCCTCCGAATTCTACCAAAAGAAACTTTGAAACCATCTTCTTTATATAAAAAAAATCACATATATACCATCAAAATGGGTGTCCAATGAAGCTAATACCTCATCAAAGAATATAATATAACCATGGGTTAAACTGGATTTTCTCAAGGGAGAGATTGTATTATTGATGGTTGTAGTTCTACCCTCTTTGGACCATGGTGATGCAAGTGTTTAATACTAAATCTGAATTCTATCGGTAACAAGATCCAGTTTTGGTTACCAAACTGGACTAAAGTGGTTCAAGGTATTCAGGTCATCAGAATTCGAGCTCAAACCTGTTTGGTGTTCACTGATTTTACTGCTAGAACCTGTAGAGTCGTGCCTGGTAACACAAAACAGGATCTGATCAACAATTGTGTTCCGATTCATCATAAGATCATCAACTACTGCATCCAAACCTGAATCTGCATTATTTACATATAAATACAACCCGCTTAGTTACTTTGGGCCTGTATTCAGTTTTTCAGTGTACCTGAACCTGAGCCCAAGTATGCAGAATCTGACTTGGTCAAACTTGGGTTTGTTAAGATCCATCACTGACATCCATAAACACACACACACACACATATTTATGCATTTCAACTCACATTTTTTTCTAAGAAAGCCGAAAATGAATAAGTTAAGTGGCAGTTAACTCCAATAACTAGAGCTTTATCAGGTAGCAGTTTGCAACCGTCTTGTGCCTATAAACAGTGATGGACCCAAGAATTCTTTTGGGACGAGGAACACTTCATTTCGATTGAGGCATATTTCACATTCACGAGGTACTTGCGTTTCTCGATATATACAGCCTAGGCTGGATGGTTTTTTCAGATTTTATGTGAGGAATGAGAACCTAAAGTGGGTCTGTCACCGCCTATAAATAGGGATAAGCTAAAAAAAACTAGCAAAGCTTTTCGTGAGTGTGGCTTTGAAAAAGGGAAAGGAGAAGGAAAGTATCTACTTGCATGAAGCACCATGCCTAATTTCACACTTAGTGTTGTGGACAGATGCACCTGCTGGGTATCGAACTCATGACCTTCAACTTGAGAGTGTCCCCTGGTCGGGTGAGACGTTGCTCTTCATGGACATATTTCTATCAACAAGGACAAGAAGAGCAACTCTTTTGAGTAAAACGTAATTGGATCAAATTTAATAGTTTCGATCCGATCCGATCCGATTTGTGTCCGAAAATCTTATCCGGAGGGTTTAAGATTTAACCTTAAACCCCATCGGAGATCCGAAACGGTCTGCCGGCTGGGATCGACAAACGAAAGACTCGTTCTCGTGGCTCCGAAAGGAAAGGTTTGGGTCGTTTTCGCGCGGCATGGGCTCCCTCGCGTCCTTCCGACGCCTTCTTCACGCTGTCGGGCGATCCAATGTTCCTCGCCTCGCTTTCTCTGCTGCGAGACCTTGCCGGGGCTTCTCATCGGGTGTCTCAGTTCCGGCGTGTTACTTCCGGAAGCGGTTCGGGATCGGGAATCACGTCTCCGCCCTTACGTCCATGGTCTCGTCATTCGGGACGGGCAGCGGCCCGAGGTCTCCGCGGTTACCCCTCCCTCTGCCCGGCGCCGATAGGGTAATGATTCATTCTTCCTTTGATCGGTTCCTTCTTTCGTTTTCCTCTTCCCCGTTTTCTACTGCTTCAATTTGAGAATTTCGTTTCGCTTTTTTATTTTCATACTTCTTTCTGTCTGAGGTTTTAGGTTTTTGATATGGGAATGGTGAATTAGGGTTTATCTTTCGGGGTTTTCGTTTATTATGGATTTTCGAGCTGAGAGTTTTACTAGTTTGCTGATTTTATTTGTTAATTTTCTTTGGTTTTCTATGTTCTGGCTTTCATTCCGCTCTCTTAATGTTATCTGTAATCTGTTTGGGGAATATTTTAATGGCTATGGACGTTATTAGAGTTAGGGATTGATGCTGGTTTGGAAAAGAGTCTCCTTTTGGATAATGATGTGCGATCTCTCTCTAGTTTGATTGTAGAAATTACACTTTCAATGGTTGTTTTTTTGATGTTATATTTAAAGGTTTTGCTTGTGGAGGGAAGTTGGATTTAGTCTCCGGTATCTGAGGAAAGTTTTTCGTTCTTTCTTGTTTTAACTGTTGAATTTGGTCTCAGCTGAAGAGTAATTCCTTTGTAGTAGTTATCTTCCAAAACCTTCGCGTCCTTAGGATTATGATTACTGAATGCTTGATTATTCGAATTAAAGTTCTTGATTGTTATCATATTTTAGTAACTAAGAAGGTTTTTGCTTTGGCTATTGTGATGACAGGTCGAATTGATGAGAGGACTTGAATCAGCACTTGGTTCATCTTTCAATTCTGCACCCCTAGCTCCATCGCGGAATCCGTTGGTTATTGTCATAAGCGGGCCAAGTGGTGTCGGAAAAGATACTTTGATTAAGGTAGGCAATGGATTGGTTTAATTAAGCTGCTTTTAGATGTAGGGATATTGGGACATACTTTTTCTGGCATTTGTCATCATCAACATATTGCTACAAGAGATCTACTGATCTCCTGGACAAGAATAAACAATATCTTAGGGCAAGCAGATGCACTAAAACTAGTTTTTATGTTGTAGCTTATGCTATGTCTTCCTTATTCAAAATATATCTGTATGATGAACATATCGACTTTTGTTATAGGGTTTTCAATTCATGGAGTTTGACATGAAGCTTATATTGGATTTTCTTTTGCTAATGTTAACTACATTTACAAAAACAAATGAAATGCCAATTACGTAAACGGGTAAGACTATGCCAAAGACAGTGGAGATGACATTGTTTATGTGGATTTATTGTTTATATCATTTGGGATCAATCTCTGATTTTCTGGAAAATGATGACTGTTGATTCACCCAGTTTTTTAGTGGTAGACATTATTTTGTTAGAATCTCCTTTTGTTGTTAAATATGGATGAAGGAGTTGAATGTAATGGGTGTTGCACTCAATGTTAAAACCATTGTAGTTTCACAGAGACTGCAGGAAGTGAGGAAGGGAATTCACTTTGTCATCACAGCTACAAGTCGCCCAATACGGCCTGGTGAAGTGGATGGACAGGATTACTTCTTTGTTACTAAGGAGCAGTTCCTTTCAATGGTGAACAATGACGAGCTACTAGAGTATGCCCTTGTCTATGGAGATTACAAGGGAATTCCTAAGCAGCAGGTGCTGTTCTTTTTTTTTTTTTGCATCATGTTACATAATGATCTATTTGTGCTCTCTTTTATTAGGGTGAACCCCATACAGGATCTCTTGTGGCATGGTGTTTCAAAGAAAAAAAAAGTAAATAGAGACAAGAACGTCTTGTTCTTGTTCTTAGTTGTGTGCTGATACAGTTGTCTCCATAAAAGGAAGCGTGCACTTTCATAATTTCATTTTAAGCAAGCTTACATGTCATGACTAGTTTATCAACTTGCTTAAAGTCATTCATGGAAGATGGTACTGCAATGCTTATGAATATGTATATTCTCTTTTTGTCTCTGCTCTGCTATTTGTTGAGTCGCTTTCACTTGTTAGAGAGAAAATCAGGTCAGGGATAACTAAGTGTCTCTAGGATTCCAAGGTCCCTGAATTCTGCTTATCCATTTGATGGATGGTAGGCCAGGAGCTACATTTTAGTCTTTATTTTCTGTTGTGCATTTTGTACACTCTAGAATACGTGAAGCCCATCCAAAAGATGGGAAATCTAGTAGTACTACATGGAAAGCTGTTCTCACATGGATGAATGGCATCAAAGGGACCCCCTGCCTTTTTTCTTTTGCACTCAGAGCATTGGCTCACCTGGCAGAGCTCTCGATTCACATGATGCAGGTAACTAGTTTGATTCCAGGGGTGTGCGTACCTGCATTCTGCCTCCCTGTTGTAACCCAAAAGGAAAAAAGAATTATCCCATTTTTTATCTGCTTTCAGCTATTTGTAATTGAGAGTGGGTAAGGTCGGAGTCTATCCACAGTAGCAGAGGATGCCTCCTTCAAATGGCCATGGGTTTTGACTTCCCTCACCTATTCCTTATTTACCAACATTCCTTCGTGTAATTTCTGGTGCACATCATGATCAGTGTTGTCAGTTTGTTAAATTGCACTGAGTGAGCGTATTCCACTGCTGGTTATGTTCTGCAGATTAGGGATTTCATGTCAAATGGATATGATATTGTATTAAGAGTCGACATACAAGGTGCTGCCACACTAAGATCGATTTTAGGGAATTCTGCCGTATTCATATTCCTAGTTCCAGAGAGTGAGTCAGCCTTAGTGAAACGGCTCGTGGACAGGAAGACTGAGACGTCTGAGATGCTCCTCGTGAGAATTGCAACTGCGCGAGAGGAAGTGAAGCATTTGAGGGAGTTTGACTATGCTGTTGTCAATGCTGAGGGAAGACTTGAGGATGTAGTTAAGTTGTTGGAATCTATCATTGATGCCGAAAAAGCTAAAGTTCGGCAGCGCAGAGCAGATATTTAGCATGGTAGGTATGTATTCACTTCTTATTTAAGTTTCTTTCTTATGGTTCCTGTAACACTGTTACCTTGTTCTTTTAATTTACGGTGCACATTGCAGCATATGCGTTTCTTTCTTATTTCAAATGTATCGCTTCTATTTGTCTGTGAAGTTTTTTCCTATTTATACATCCCATGCATTTTGCCAGCTTTAAGGGTAGAGAATTTTGACATATCTTGTCATTCTAAATAGTTCAGGTTATTCACAAGGTGATTCTGGATAGTTTTTCAAGTTAGGGTTTTCAAGGATTGATCCAAGTTTATAAATAGATTATGTTAAAGTTTCTCATTCATTAGCATAAACGTTGAAGTCCCTGACATAAACAACTCTGATAAAGCTAGGCTTAGCTCAGCGTCAAGCATGTGGATGAGCCCATCAGGGCGAGTAAGGAGTTCTCCTAGAAGGGTTTTGAGCTTAGTTACACTTGTGAGCAAACTTTTCATTGTTTAGCTTGCACAAAGTACTTTGCATTCTATAGTTGGCAGTGCTTTTGTCATTCGTTCTAGTGTAAAGCATTCACAAAAAGCGACTGTGCACTTGATCACTCAATACTGTAGTATGCCATCTTTATGGATCCTAGCATTTGAAACTTAACAATAAAGCCAGCATTTTCAATAAAGAAATAATTTCTTCTGTACAAGGACCCTGATTGAACATTTTCTATAAGTTAGAAGACAACGAACAAGAGTTTATCTTCAAAAGAGATCACAACGGCGATGGGTTTCTATGTATGTGTGCATGTATAGGATATTAATGATAATAATATTTTACACAATATTAGTACAAATGTATAATTTATTATGTATTAAATATTTAAATATTAATATTAAGCAATATCTATTTGATGTTGTAATATCAATTAATATATACTGTATTAATATATATTGTAATGCTTATTTAATATATATTAAATAGTAAGTAATTATGATATTAAATTATTAATCACTATAATATTAATATAATATATAAATGATTGTATAATTCATGTTTAAATATTATTTATAATAATTAACATAAGCAGGTATTAAAAGAGGTAGAGGACGACCACAAAAGTGTTGGAAAGAAACAATAAAGAATGATCTAGCTTATTGGGAGTTAACTTCTAACATGACACACGATAGGGATCTGTGGAAACAAAGAATCCATGTAGCTGACCCCGTCTAGTATGGGAAAAGGCTTAGTTGTTGTTGTTGTTGTAATTAACATAAGCATATGTGGCCTTAGTGATGTCATCATGTACTTGTAGCCTTGTAGGTGCCACATAAGCAAAAAAGATACATTTATTTTAGAGGTTTTATTATTAGTCGTGAGAACTTGTGTCTTGCTTTTATTGCATGAGAAATTTAGGTCATAAAAGTGTCAAAATAAAAAATGATAAATGTTTTTGTGAAAATTTATGTAGATTATATATAAGAATTGTTGGGAAAATGCAATTCTCAGTGGTCTCCATGTAGGGCCACAGAGGAAAAGTGGTGGAGATTGGAACACATTGGGTTTTTCCCTATGGAAAATCGGATCCGGTCTGCCACTGATATGCCCAACTATTTCTTTTCAGTAGCATGAGTGTAACTTAAAAAGTTTTGGTGATTTTTTAAAAAGTATATAAGATCATGTTATTACACTTATTTTTCAAAAAAGTAATTGTTGAACAAGACTGAATCAATATATATATATATATATATATATATATATATATATATATATATATATATATATATATATATATATAGAGAGAGAGAGAGAGAGAGAGAGAGAGAGAGAGAGAGAGCTTAAAAAAGTATTCCACCGTGCATCCTTCGTTTCCTACATTTATTTCTGCTGTTGGTTTACTTTGTTAATACAGAGAGTAGGTTAGGGAATCCGGATGACGCCCATAAGCTGGCTGCATGTCAGTTTTTTTTGTTTCTTTTTCCTACTGAAAGGAGTCACGACACGGCACGTGGGCGCCGTTCGGTGAACTATTGAAATCTAGCAGCTGAGGCCAGAGATCGATGGTTGTTCATCTATGGCGATGAACGGCAGTGAATTGTTCACAATGAATCAATGCATGAAACAAGAAAAAAAAGATCCATGACTAAAAGCCACTTCCTTTAGAGAAAAGGAGTGGGCACCGACTTCTCAGTCTGGTCTGCCGATAAAGTTGAGCAAAAACAATAAAGACAAAGGAAGAAACGAAGAAAGCAACATTGCCGTCCTATCACCCAAACAGAGCTGCGCCACCCCAGCCGACCTTCTCGCCGGAATCTTTCCTTTTCTTCCTTATCGCCTTCAGGTCGGCTTCACATAAAAGCACAGGAACGATCACTGGCAGCCACAATGGTGCTCGATTATGTGGAATGGTGGATCTAGAAACTTTTTTGGGAAGGATTTAATAGTTCATTGAACGGTTTTGGGTGGGACGAAGTATATATATCATATATAGGTCATGGATCTCACTACGCGCTGTAGATTTTGAGTTGATTTTCCAAATTTAAGATGGGGCGAATGCCTCACATCGGTTCAGTGTAGATCCGTCACTGATGTCATAAATACTGGATGCGAGGGAGATGCTTAACATTGATGGAGTTTTAAAAAGAGTTATAGTAAAAGGTATGATGAACACTCTTTGTTTCTCAACCGATAAACGTTTTAAAAGACACTCGAAAGTGTTGAAGAAAATAATGAGACACGAAATCGCCTTTTAGACTTGCATGTTAATATGATACAAGATGCACCACAATGAGAACGTCTCGCGGTGAACTCTATACGAGGTAAGGCTTGGATTTGGTTCAGATTAATTGTCGGGCATCTCTCATCATTTACCCAATCCAAATCAAAATGTAATTAGGTTGGATCTCGTTGTGTCTGGATCCCACGACCCAGTAACTTCTGTCATTTTTCTTAAACTGTTCAATTTTTTTTTTCTCGTTTGATTATGGTCAAGGCAATATGGCCATTGTGAATTTAATAATGAATTAAATATATTTTCCTTTATTACCTTGTCAGCGTGTCTGGTGGAATTACAGGTAAGAAGGCCGAAAGGAGGAGAGCAAAAAGCATGTGGAACCCATGTACCCGAAAAAGAAAAATAGCTTGCGGGACCTACCGGGAGATTTAGACGGTATAGATTCCTCGTGTGAAAGAGATGAGCGGCGAGAAGAATAACCGGCACGAAGATGGCAGAATGTGTCCGTCTTTCCATTAATTTACGGGCGAGTCCTTCTCTTTCTCCGACGGGAATGTTTAGGACAAGGCTTAATCATTCTCCGTCGGAATCCGGATTCAAAATGTATGTCTGACACTGAATCCCATCATCAACTGGAGTGAAGTAGGATCGAATCTGGATCCAAAATGTGTATGGTGCTGTAAATCAGATTAGGGTCTGATGCTAAAGAGGAAAACTACGTCCTATGAAGCAAGGCCAAAACCTAACAAAAGCACTGCTGTGCATGCATGCCCTTGGAATCGAACTCATGACATGTAATGTGGGAGTCAAAGAGCCCTAACAAATGAGCTAACGCTCTGCATGTAAAATATAGGTTAAAACAACAAAAAAACACGTCCAAAACATTCATATATTGGACTAATTGGATTAGGACAGGATCGGTTATCAGTTATCCATCCCTATTCCAATGATGGCGATGTCCCTCTCTAAGAAATGACAAAGCCCTTGGTGAGTAAGAAACCAATATCGTCCCAATCCATCCCAAATCGAAAGACAAGAAGATCATCCGGTTTGCTTGGGTTCGGGTTTGGGCACGAGAAATACTTAAACATTTTTGACCGGGTATGAGGCGGGTATGCAATAAGAACTACGTGATGCATAATAACCGGAATTATAAAAGCATATATATATTTTTAAACTTGAGTCACTTAAACTTTTCTTCGTTAGATTTATAACTAAAGAAAACTTCACAAAAATACCTAACGGTGTAGTTGTTTTTTATTATGATCCTTTGATTTGAAAATATCTTTATGCTATCTTGTGGTTTTTACCATTTATTAAATTAATGACAAATACCTAATGTTGTTAACCATATCAGATTTGATTAATCAATTGTCACGTTATTTATCATATCAATTTTGTATTGTTGATTAAGATTCTATTTCATATGTTATGTTAGCATCAGTTGCCATATGTTAACTTATGTTTAATATTATACTTAAATATTAATGAATATTATATATTCTTTAATATTATTAAATAGTATATGTTAAATAATATTAAAGTTATATTATAGTTTAATTTAATATTTAATAATGATATGTCTACTTAACCATCACTCTAAGTATGTGAATCTGCCTTCCACATCATGTTCGGATGACACGATTAATATCTTTCGGCTAATCTGACAGACGGCAATGAACCATAATGTATCATCATTATGGTAGTTTTAAATCATAAGAACTAAATTGAAAAATATAAGAGCCTCATGATATTTATCATGATATTTGTGTAAATTTTTTATTGTAATTTTAATCGAGCATATTTATAATTTTGACCGCTTTATTGTCGTTAGAGTTGAGGTATAGGGGGCGCCTCACGCTCACCCAATAATAAGTTATCGGCGAGGTGGTAAAGACCAAAACAGGACCGTTATAGGCACAGAATTGAAGTTCGACTATAGGGCGGGTATAGGAAGATACACCCGGCCCGTTGCTATCCCTGTTGGCACGAAATTGAAGTTCGACTTATAGGGCGGGTATAGGAAGGTCCATCCGTCCCCGACCCGGCCTGTTGCTATCCCTGCTGGTTAGGGATATGATCGTCATTGCAATCGTAGAACAAGGATAAAAAGTTAAATTGGAGAAAATCAAGGCGACTGAGAATGGTCCCTGTAAAACGGAAAAGGAATCGGGGGATGATGATTTAGGCCCACGAAAGGAAGCTGAGACACAGGGTAGCGATCATGGCTGGCCCCTACACAAGAGGATCCGTGCCTTCTTGTGTTTGACAACAAGAATCCACGATTTCCTACTTTCCCCTATAACTGTATTCGCCGTCCAAACACGATCACCAAGAAATAAAGGGGAAAGAAAAGAGCATTGAGAGAGAGAGCAACAAAGCGAAACACCTGAGCTCACCTCTTCAAAACCGGAAACCATCTCTTTTCAATCCAAGTAATCCATTCTCTTCTCCCAATTCGCTATTATTATCATCGAACCTGCGATTTTCAGATATACCCATCAAGAGAAGAGGCTGTTCTTTTGTGCCCGAATTCTTCCTCTTCTCATTCTTGCTCTCGTTGGTTCTGGTTCGTCCTTCTGTTTTTCTGTCTTTATATTACGATTTTTCTAGGGGAGGCCTCTTGGGTGTATCTGATTTCCTATATACTTAAGTCTGTACATGAATTCTTAAATTAGCCTTTTTGTTAGTTTTTTCCTGGTTGATGTTTGGTCGTGGGAGATTAACATCTGGAAAATGAAGATGGGTGTTGATCGCAACAAGTTCGTTTCCCACACCAAAAGAGGTTTGATCTGTTTCAGTAAAGCCTGTTGTAGATCTGTTCGTGAGTACCCTCTTATTGTGGGGATCGTAGTTTTCTTTGTTTTGTTGTATGTTTTTCTACCCATCTTGTTCTTCTTCCTGATTTCTTATTCTCCGGTGATCGTCTGCACCGCGGTTCTTTTGGGGACCCTTTTGAGTTTTGGGCAACCCCATATACCTGAGATCATTGAAGAGAGAGAAGAGGCAACCCAAGAAATCTCTGCTCTTAAGGTGGTTGGTGGTTCTGATCATGTTATCACCGAGAACGATGGGAATTCTGAAACTCGAATTCCCTTACTCACGAAGGAGAGTCATGCAATTGAGGCGATAGAAGAAGAAGATATCAAAGGTAGAAGTTTGGGTGATGATAGAGGAAAGATCATTGATGGGACGGATTCGCCATCCAGTGCAGATGAGCAAGAAGAGGAGGAAGAACAAGGAGGGGAACAAGAAGAGGGAGAAGAGAAGGAGACAAGGAGAACTCCTGTGTTCAGTGTGGAGAGCCAGGAAGATGTGAAGATTAGGCCGAGAGACGATACAGATGAGGCAGAGCTGTCATTTACACCCCGAGATACGAGTAGAAAGGAAGAAATGCAGTTGGCTAGAGTTCCTTTGGATAGAGAAATTTGCATGAACAAAACTTTAGAAGCCTTGAAATTTGGTGAAAACGAGGATTCAGGAAGCAAGAGCAAGTTTTATTGCCGTTCTAACAGTAGGAGAACTGTTCGGTTTGCCATGCATGATGTGGAGAAGGCTAAAGAGGAGAAGAAGATCGAAGAAGAGGGTGCCGAGGAGTTCGTGGATCTGGAGAAAATTCCTGATGCCCACGTCGAGGATTCCTTTTCTTCGACTTTGGGATCGCCTTGGTTGCGGATTGATCAGTTGTCTAGGATCAATCATGATGACCAGTTCTCTCACTCGAGCTCAGAGCATGCAGAGAGTTCTTCTTCTGATGCCTCTATGGCAGATATAATTCCCTTACTTGATGAGCTTAATCCTTTTTTGGATTCAGAAACTCCTCAACCTACTTCAGTTGAACCATCTGATGGAAAATCTGAGGAATCCGAAAACCATTACTCTGGTGGGGATGATGATGACGACGGTGATGACGACGACGATGATGATAGCGTTGAAGTGGGGAAGGAAGGTGCTAAGGTTCGCGAAGGAGAACAGGGACACAAGGAAATGAAAGGGATCACATGGACTGAAGATGACACAAAGAATGTCATGGATCTTGGCAGTTCTGAACTGGAAAGAAATCAAAGACTGGAGAATCTTATGGCGAAACGTCGTGCTAGGAGAAACCAAAAGATAGAGGTGAAGGATCTTATAGATCTGCAATCAGATGACATAATTTCACTGTCGGATGATGATTCTTCGTTCAATGCCGTCCTGGAATCAGTTCCTCTTCATGACTCGCCTTCTCTGTTTCGTTCTGCTACACTCCCTATCAAAAGAAACCCTTTTGATATGCCCTGTGGTGGAGAAGAAGAAATTACAGAATCATCGGTTCCTTCGTCAGCTAGGGCTCCCTCAAATTTGTCAACAAGGCGGAACCCTTTTGATCTGCCATACGATCATGCTGATATGGATAATCTGCTTGTGGGAGAAGCGTCCAGCCATGGAGAGTTCATGACCGTTCATCATAAGGGACTGTATAATGATGAAACTTATCTGCTGGGTAGACCACACTTTGAAGATGTTGATCAAGAGAAGCGTGATGTCAACATGATTTCTGTTTATAACATGGTAACCATAAACGCTGTCACCGGTTCTGATGGTTTTTCTGATGTTAATTCCTCTGTTAGTTTGAATAATGTGGAACCCCTGAAGCAGCAAACAAGTAATGATGAGTCTTCTTCCTTGATGAGTTCTTTTCATGGTCATTTTCCTAAAGCAGTTGAGGAAAACTTCCAGAAAGCCGATATGAACAGGGAAGGGATCTCCTCCAATGTTGAGAAAGGAACTGCAGATTCACACATAAGCTCCTCACTGCTGAGTGGGTTAGTTTCTTCCGTCAAGGCAGAAGAAGGTCGTGAAATACTCGGTGCAATTAATGAATCTAGAAGTATTTATGCAGAAGCTTCTGCTTCTATTGAACCAGCTGACAGTGAACCATCATCTGCAAAGACCGAAAGCGAGTCTTCAGACGAGGCACAGAATACAGAAGTCAGTGATGCACAGATCAATTGTGAGGTAGAACTTGTTCATGTTACCAAATCAATTTCTTCTGAATTAACCGAGGAACACATTCCGGAACTTGAGACTTTTGACCACCATATAGGACCTACCTCACATGTTTCTGGTTTGGATGGTGGTTCAGGCGAACTTCCAACTAAGGAATCATGTATGCCATCTATGCGGGTGCATACGAACCATAGCAAGGAGTATGCAACTGAGGGTTCACCTGAGCATGTCGTGTTTCCTCTTGGCGAGTCTCCAAGTAAAAGGCATGTAGGATCAGATATTGTTGAAGAAATATTTGATGATTCAAGTTCCTCTACCTCATCAGAGGTAGAAGAAACAAAGTTTAATGGCAGCACCGGTACAGGACTATCTCTGTGGACTGTTGCTGAAATCACACATTCAGAACCGAAGGAACCTGACATCCTGAAGCTGGATTCAGATGAGAGCCGGATAGGAGGGGCAGTTTTTTATTCCAGTCCATCTGCACTTGAAAAGTTTCGTTCTGGTTTCTCATCAATGTCTGAAGCTGGCCTCCTTGTGGAGAAAGGCGATCTTGAGTTTCCTTTCACAGCGGATGATGCTTCTGCGGAGACATCAGAATTGCGTGCTCCTGGAATGATGGTTGATAAGAGCATCATCCACGAGTACGGAGAAGGGAGTCCTGATGGTGAAAGCAAAGCCGTGGATGCACCTAGTGTGAAAGTTTTGGTTACAGAAGATCTTATGCCATATAGTGCTGATCTATCAGCTAGAGATGATGAAAGCCCATCCTCTGGAAGTAGCCAGTCTCATCATGGGGAAGAGACAGTAGAGCTGAAAGAAGTTCTTGACATGCCAGCCAGCTCAGGTCAAAACATTCGGACAATTCAAGTAGAACCAGCTTCCGTTGTACTAGAAAATGCTGGAACGGAGTTTGTGCATGTTGCTGATTCATCTGAGCTCGTAAGCCACTTGCTAAGGGATGACCATCACATTGTCAATGATGCAAGACAGCACGGCGATGATATTCAAACATTCCAAACAGAGGTCATCGATGGTGGCGAATCATCTCCCAGATCACCGATCAACTATGAAGTTTCCGTTCATGTTGATCTTCGACCAAGTGATGCTGAGGACAGGATAGATGGTGGTGTTGATCAATCTGACGAATCAGCTCCTCATCTATCCTCCATTATGGATCATGTGGCATCTGAGGTCAGTTTCTTAAATATGTTATCGGTTTCTATTTCTGTTGTAGAATGAATAATTGAAACAGGTGCATTTGATTTGCAGGCCGGTTGTTCAGAGGCTACTCCATCAACCCTGGAAGATGGCATTTCTGAGATAGCACAAGGTGAGTCTCCTGCTGAATCACGGTGTCAAAATCACGTAACCTCTGTAGTAGCTGAACAGGAAGTAGTAGATGAAGATTATATTCAAACATCAAGAGTTTCAGGAACCATGTTACCAGACTATTTAGCTGGGAATGATGAGAGGAATCTATCAAATGATACAGGAATTTCTAAGGAGTATGTCGGGGCTGACCATGATGTGTGGGTGATGAAAGAAGAGGAGGTCGAATGCATCAAAGATCTTGATGAAGACCTACTGTCTGAATTGGATACAATTGGTGATTTCAGGGTCGTAGAAGAGACGCCGCTGGTGCACAACACGGAAAAGCAATTGCAAGCGCATGTTGGTGACGATTCAAGAGAGGATGCCCGAACAGATTCATTGACACATTTGGCAGTTGTTGATGCTGAGTCAGTCGAAGACATCAGTCTTGCACTGAAGCACTTCTGTGATGGAGAATCTAGCAAATCAGGTAACCGACGGTTGATTGGACGTGAAAAAGATGTTGTGGAGTATGAAGGTGTATCTGCATACGACAATATGGAAGCAAGACATGATCAGTCAGAATTGGTAGTAGTTGAAGCGAGATCTCTTGATGACATCCATTTAGTGTTGAAGCAATTTTCTGGTGGAGATTCCCAAATTCATGATCATGGAGTGGTGGAAGCTCTTGAAAACCAGGAGAAAAAAGAGGAATTTGAGGCTGAAAAAGCTGAACACGAATCAGTTGAAACTGATGTCACTCAGGCCATTGTCAATGTGGGTTCATTCGAGGAGAGGGAGTCTTGTGGGGATACTAAGGAAGAGAACCACCATGGTTCTGAACTAAAGCAAGAAGAAGAAAACAACGAGCTAGATGATTCAAATTCTGTGACAAAAAAGGCAAAGGACAAAAAATCAAAGCATAAGCGTTCATCTAGCTCCAGTTCAAGCTCGAGTGATTCAGACTGAAGGTTGAGCTGTTAGTGTTGGTATTTTTATTGGATGTTATTGTTTTATTATACAGTATGAAGGTTTCTTCGTTATAAAGAAATCCGCATGAGTATGAACCTTAGGAATTTTTGGTACTCGAGTGTGTTTTCGGGCTTTCCATTCATTTGGGTAGGAGTTTGGTAATGTACTTGTCAGGGTGGTATTTTTTTCATTCCTTGCAATAGTGAAAGGTTTGCTTCATTTTCATTCAGTTGGCTGTTCTGCCGCCCCCGGATTGTCTTCTTCATAATGTATACTCTATTTTCTTACCTGTAATGGCAGTAAGGATTGATGAGTGAGTCTCTCTTTCTCGTTTGTGTTCATTCGATCGTCTGTTTCATTTTCTGGAGCTTATTCGGATGATCAACTCAATAGGCAACAGTGGTGATTGAACGAAAGATAGTTTCCATTTAAACATAATATTTGCTTTGGGTGCACTTAAGATCTGTTGTAAAAGCACAATGCTCTTGATCGATCAGGACGGAGATTCATCAAATTATGGGCAGCTAGCACGTCAGATTCTTCGAAACACTGCCACAAAGACTCCTTTTACATGTCTAATAAACAGAATGATTTTTGAATGAAAGCTGAGAGTCTGCGGATCAGGTAATCTATCTACTGCTTACCGAATAAGGCTTCCCTGAATTAGTCAGAGCCCACATATGCAGATGCCGTCTGTTGTGAAGATGGGAAGCCTCTAGCCCTCTGCCTTTTCCCCGCCCCGAGCGAGAAAACAGTAAACAGTCAGTGTTTGGCTCGAGTCGAGTATCATTTCATCCTAAGGTATTGATAGTTCAAGCCTCGATAAAGGAGGAGGGTTGTGTTAGGTTTTTGATAGTTAGCGTAAAACTTTGTCGGATTTTGACGTCTTGTAGAGCCCGAATGTAGTGAAAAGTAAGGATGACTTTATTTTTGCTCGGATGTAGTGAATCAATTGCAGAGAAGGTTCTCACTTCATCATGGACGGGTGTGGGTAAAGAAGTTAGGTCCACTACGTTGTTGCCCGAATGTAGTGAATAAATTAGACAGAGGGTCTCCACATTTTTAGTATGGACGAATACGAGGGGTAAGGAAGCTAGTCCTAGATAATAAGATTCATATTGGTTCTTGGAATATCGGAACATTGTTCGGTAAGCTAATGAAGGTGGTAGATACTATGATTTAGAGAAAGAGATCTATATTTTATGTTTACAAGAGACAAAGTGGGTTGGAGAAAAAGCAAAGGAGATAGATAATATAAGTTTTAAATTATGGTATTCAGGTAATGAAAAAGCTCGAAACAAAACTGGTATTATCATAAATAAAGATTTAAAGGATAATGTAGTATACATACAACGATATGGTGACGGAATCATAATATTGAAATTAGTGTTAGGAGCAGAAGTTTTGAATATAGTTTGTGCCTATGCAGTCCAAGTAGGACTAGAAGCTAGCTTAACCACCCAACATCGACTTTTAGTTATAGATTTACAAGAAAAAAAAATTGACAAAGAAGAAAAGATTGCATCGAGCTATTCGAAGTAAACGGTGGAACCTCAAAAGCGAGAAAGAAGGTATATTTAAACATAAAGTTCTTAAAGGAGATGCTTTGAATTATGTTGGTACATCTTGTGATGTGAAACAATATGGCTATACATATTCAAAAAGTGACGAAAGATATGTTAGGTAAATCTAAGGAAGGTGTACTGACACAAAAAGAAGCTTGGTGATAGAGTAAAGTAGTGCAAAATAAAATCAAGGCAAAGTTGGCATGTTACAAATTACATTATGCTAAAAAAACTAGTGAAACTTTAGAGGCTTATAAGAAAGCAAAGAAGGAAGCAAAAAAGGCCGTCATTAAAGCAAAAACTAAAATTTAAGAGGATTTATATAAAAAAACTCAACTCAAAAGAGGGTGAAAAAGATATTTTTAGGATAGTTAGGGCTAGAGGTAAGAAAACTAAATATCTTAATTATGTTAGATGCATCAAAGATGAGGATAAAAAAATTCTAGTCGTAATTGATGATATAAGAAATAGATGGAAAACTAATTTTATAAGCTTTTTAATGAAAATAAAGATGTTAGTATTAGCTTAGGAGAGTTAGTCAAATCAGAAAAGTATATAAACCACAACTTCTATCGATGTATTCAAAAGAATGAAGTCAAAGAGATGGATGGTAGATCAAACAATATTCCTATAGAAGTTTGGAAAATCCTAGCAGAAATAAGAATCACATGGCTTAGAAGACTATTTAATGAAATATGGAGAAACCAAAAGATGCCCGAGAAATGGAGTGAGTACACTTATACCCATATATAAGAACAAGGGAGACATTCAGAATTGTACGAATTATCGAGGTATCAAGTTAATGAGCCATACTATGAAATTGTAGGAAAGAATTATCGAACGTAGGTTAAGACAAGTATCAAGTACAACAGAGAACCAATTTGAATTCATGTCAGGCATATCTAGTTTTGAAGCGATTCACCTTTTAAGATGTCTTATAGGACATTTTAGAACAAAAAAAAAGACTTTCATATGATATTTATTGATTTAGAAAAAACTTACGATAGAGTATCGAGAGAGGTTCCGTGGAAAACTTTAGAAAAAAAAAGTATCCCATTGACATACATAAACCTTATAAGAGACATATACGATGGTGCAAAAACATGTGTGAGGACTCATGAAGGAATGACAAACTTCTTTGAAGTTAATATTGGGTTACATCAAGGATCAACTTTAAGTACGTACTTATTTATAATGGTGATTGGTGAGTTAACAAAACATATTTAAGATGAAGTACCTTGGTGTATGTTATTTGCAAATGACATATTGTTAGTGGAGGAGTGTAAGGAAAAAGTTAATAAAAAATTAGAACTATGAAGAGAAACATTAGAAAGTAAAGGTTCCGACTTAGCAGAACAAAGACAAAATATATGGAATGTAAGTTTGACCATTTGGTTACTTAAGAGGATATATAAATTAAAATTGGCACACATTACATCTCCCAAAAGAAAGTTTTAAATACCTAGAGTCAATTTTTTAGAGTGATGGAAGAATTGATGGAGATGTTACACAGAATTAATGATGATTGGTTAAAATGGAGATGAGCATAAGGTATTCTTTGTGATAAGAAGATATCATTAAAGTTAAAAGATAAATATTATAGAGCAACAATTAAACCTGTCATGTTTTATGGTTATGAGTGTTGGGCAGTTAATCATCATGTACAAAAGCATTGTGTGATAGAAATGAAGATGTTGAGATGGACGAGTGGTCAATGAAGAAAAGACCGTATACATATGAGGTTATTAGAAATAAATTAGGAGTAACACCAATAGAGGATAAAATGAGAAAATATCGTTTAAGATGGTTTGGACATAGAGAAGGAAATCAAAAGAACATGTAAGAATATATGAAAAATTAGATTTTGAAAGTATTAAAAGAGATAGAGGACGACCACAAAAGTATTTGAAAGAAACAATAAAGAATGATCTTAGCTTATTGTGAGTTAACTGTTAACATACACATCATAGGGCTGCCTCGAAACAAAGAATCCATGTAACCGACCCCGTCTAGTATAGGAAAAGGCTTTGTTCTTGTTGTTGTTGTTGTATTGATAGATCATCAAGAGAAGTATAACGAGTCCAAAGGCATTGGTAGATCATCATTCTACACCAGGACATCTTTTGAAAACGAGATGCAAGAATGTGTTTGGGATCACAGCATAGGCTAGTTTGGCACTGCATGACCAGTTCATTTTCATCCTGCCCTCTTGACTTCGCTATGTGGCTCGCCAATATTTGTTGGAAGAATAGTTTCAACAGTAGAACGATGGTCTCCAAAGCCACAGATCAAGGGTTTGAATCCCTTTCCCTGAGCAGGTGTGCCATTCTGGACTTGAACCAAAGACTTCATCCTTGAAGTAAATCAACTCTGTAACAATAGCAGAAGCAACAGTTGGGACCCCAGCCTGGTATAGTTGCGGCACAACGAAGCCGAGATCCTAAGAAATCAGTAAAAGAAGAGGGAATCCGTCAGAGAGCACATAACCAGTTTTGGTAGTAAAAGAAATCTGAAACTGCAATTATAAGATTGTGATACAACTAACCTTATAAAACAAATGGCATGCAGGTGTTCGACATAATAGTTCTTCACAAACAGACGTTTGTGAATCTGTAAATTGGTAAACAGCTTATTACAACTGAGTGATTATGTGGTTTTTCTTCTATGAGCGATTAATATAGTTTTGAGAGAGACACCACACTAGAACTTTACGAAGAACAGCCACAAAAGACTGTATGGTTCCGGGTTGCTTAGAACGTGGAACCGAAAAACGAACCATTCGGCTGCCGGTTTCAGTTCTGGAACCTTCGGATTCGGGATGGTTCTGATTTTTTTTTGGCAAAACAAAGGGCATATGCACCCCTATGGGAGTCGAACTCCTAACCAACATTAGGGCGCTCCAACAGTTGAGCTACCAATCAATATGTGACAATAGAGGTTGGACTTAATATATAATTATAAAAAGCGGTTTGGAATCGCTGGTTTCGGTTCTAGTTCTGGATCAATTTGCATGACTCATGAACCTTAATCGTACCAAGAAGTCCCCAATTCCAATTCCCAGTGGTTTTATGACCAGTTTAAACTGCCGATCTGGTTCCAAACCCATGTCTAGGTGGGGACAAAATGATGTTAAAAGACTTGGACATTCAACATCATTTAAAAAACATTCTCATTTAACCATTATTATCTCGGCGAACCCTTATTCAAGACAAGCCTTTGAATATGACATTCTTCTTTTAATTAAAACTTAATGAAGTCATTTGATCCCAAGTCAAATAATTAACAAAAAACAAGAGTACACTGTATTTGTAAGTAAAATAAATGTTTCCACTGGGAGGCCAAAACGATATGAATGCCTCCCCGTATCGAACCCATGTCATTCAACTAGTGAGTCGACCTCCTAGCATGGTGAGATATTGCTCGTTCAAAGAGGGGTTGTTGGCTCTTGCTACTTCCATAGAGGTTGCAAAATTATAAACAATCTTGGTCGGCCCTCTGAGTGAGGCTTAATGACCAAAGCAAGATTTGATCAACAATTAGACTTGTAGTAATCAAATTTGCAGTACGAGTTTTCACCTGATTTCTGAATCTATTCGCACATTGTCTAGTATAAACTACTACTTAAATGGTATTTGGTCGATCTCGAACTCAGATCCAACGGTCGAACCTGCTTAGATGAATAGCCTTAATCCTAATCAAGTGATGCTTAATTTTGCTAAGATCTGTTCCATTTAATTTGGAGGCAATTTAGGGAGGTGGGCGTTCATCAAAAGAGTAAAAATGGACAAGTCTATGTTGTACTCCTATGTCCGGTACTTCCTTAAGTTAGTGTGATATAGAAACGTATATGTTAAGATGAATCAGTCGTCATAAGAAGAAAAAACGTATATTGATTATTAAAATAATTTGAGAAAAACTGTATATTGGTTATTAAAATAATTTGAACAAGTAAAAAGACTGTAAGAAGAAGCTTTAGTAAAAAATGATGATAAAAATATTAAAGAAAAGAAACTCCCCCTCTCTCCCCTCCAGTATCATCTTCCATAGTAGTTAAATCCTAACCGTTCATCTAATACAAGAACAAGCATTCCGTTGTTTTCATGTGAGATGTGCAATTGAGAATCAATATCAGGTTATGCGTCTACCCACCCCTCCGATGCCTTCGTCTCTCTCTCTCTCTCTCTCTATATATATATATATATATATACATAAAAGAACCCCAATCTTGAGGGGAGTCATGTTCATAAAGAAAAGAGTGAAAAGGAAAGTTTTCCACCCATGTCAGAGTGCAATCACCCAGTAGACCTCGAGTCCGGCTTTCCGAAGCCGGAGCTTAATGCTTGGGTCAACCTGGGTAAGCACTCAGTCCCTCACTTGCGGACTTCTTCATCCTCCATTGCATCCTCAGTCGCCTTTGATGGAACGAACTCTGACTTATGTCGACGAACAACTCCGGTCTTTGCTCCTGAGTTTCCTTCAGTCAAATGTTGAGGCTGATGCTTCTCTGCGTTTGCTGGCCGCCTTCTTGATGCAGCGGATTTGTGTGAGGTTCCCACATAGGGGTTTTCCAGGGATAGGTTTACAGGTCAACTCTGTTTTGTATCTCTGTGAGTATCTATATATTTTCGACCTGTAATGGCTGCCTTTTATAGGCAACCCACTCCCCCTCATCCCGGATGCTCCACCTATGGCTTCCCTCCTTCGGAGTATTTAACGGGGACGTTATCAAAAATCTCGGTAACGTCCTATCGTTACGATCCTGGCTTTATCCATTCAGGTAACGGACTGGATGGCCAGTCTAGCCATTACCTGAGCCGAGAATGGCCAGTCCATCCATCCAGTCTACTCTTCGAAGAGAGGCATCGATTAACATTGACCTTGTCATATTTAGCAATGTTCTGGGCATTGTATTCTATTTTGTAATACCAAAGTCTTTACAAAATTTTAAGAATTATGCTGAGGTATATTCACCTCCTCTGTTTGATTTTAATACTTTGATCGAATTCCCTAATTGATTTTCCAATTCTTGCTTATATTCTTTAAAAGCATCAAGTGCCTCAAATTTATGTGCCAAAAGATATAAATAGATATATCTAGAGTAATCATCGATAAAGGTTATAAAATAACCCTTTCCCCGATATATCTTTACCCTAAAAGGTCCACATAAATCTGTGTAAATAACTTTCAACAGGGTTGTTGCCCTTGTTGTTTCCTTGGAAAAAACTTTTCTTGTCATTTTTCCTTGTATACAAGCTTCACACTTGTTGAAAGTATTTTTCTCAAATCCAAGCAATAAGTCAAAGTTGGATAATTTCCTCAACTTTTCTAGACTTATATGCCATAGGCGTTTATACCACATATTCACATAAATAGTAAAGGCACTCTCAATATAAGCAGAAGATACACTATTTTCATTATCACAAAGTTTGAACAGTCCTTTTCTACATCAAATTTTGCAGACAATAAAATTCTCTCATACTTACCCACAGTCACCTTGTTAGGAATAAACCTAACCTTAAAACCTTTCTTTACTAAGACAGTGATCGAGACTAGATTGCGCCTTATTGATGGCACAATTAACACGTCGGTCAATATAATCGGTTTGCCTTGTACATGTATCCTGAAGGACCCAATATCCAGAACATCTGAGAAAGTACTATTTCCCATATAAACTCGTTGTTTCCCAAGTTGATATTCCTTCAGATCCATTGCCCCTTCCTTGGTCTTCGAGATGTGTTCTATATCTCCTGAGTCTATCCACCAACCTGTCACTAGGTGGTCCAAATATAGGCATTCCAAAATTACACAGATTATGTCTTGCTTCTGTAACTGTCCGCGCTATGGGTTGTTTCTTCTATTTTTCTTGTTTCGACAGTCCCTCTTATAGTGTCCCATCTTTCCACAATTGAAACACTTGATACGAGAAACGGTTTCCTACGATTTCTTAAAATTTTGACCGCCTTTCTTTTTATTCTTGCCAAACTTCTTATTTGGTTTTTTCCTCTAGTTGGTTTTGGAGTTAGACGTTAACTCATCTTGAACTACTAGCAATTTTTCTTTCTTATTTTTGAGCATGTGTTCTTACTCTATTTCTAGTTTAAGGGGCAACTCAGAAATGTTAATCTTAGATCCTAATCTGAGGACAGTGGTGACCATGTTCCATGATAGGGGTAGACTGTTTAGTATGGTAGATATCTGCATCGGTTTCGGGATGACTGATTTTGCTACGGCTAAGTCCCTAGTCATTACCTATTAGTATGTAAACAAGTATCTCCAAAATACTCTTCGAAGAGGGCATCGATTAATATTGACCTTGTCATATTTAGCAATGTTCTATTGTATCTTTTAGTTACAACATGTGATTTACATGCTTTACCATATTATCTCCTTCTTTCATTTTGAAGGAGTTATACTTTTATAGTAACAACTGCACGTGCAATTTTGTAGTTGTATCATATTTTGCTGTTATTGTGTCAAACAACTCTTTACCAATCTTGTATTCTTCGAAGACCCTAATCAAGTTATCCTCCATATAAGTCAACATGATTGTCCTTGCTATAATGTCGTCTTTTAGAAATGCTTTTATACATTTCTACTTGTTGCTCACTTGAGTCTCCGGGTGGTGGATGCATGATTTCCTTTAATACATACTCAACACCTTTTAGTGTTAGAGTCAAAGGAATTCTTCTCTTCCATGTCTCGAAGTTGAGACCGTTCAACTTTTTAGTCTTTGCCAATTCAGATACACATATCCTAGAACTCATTTTTATGTGTTTGCCAAAGTAACAATTAAGCGGTCTAAAAAGAAAACCAACACAAAAACAAAAGCATACATAGCAGGAATCATGTTACTATGATGCATGATATCAAGCAAATAAGCTAATAGTAATTTCATAATCTTTTTGAGAGAAATTTAGAAAAATTTTTCCAAGGAGTTTATGCTTTTGTACCCCTAAAATAATACCAAGGTCAAAACAATAATTTTATCTTTTATCCCCTTATTGTAATTTTGTAAAACACTTGAGGACAAACTCGTAAAATTATTCTTTGGTATTTCTATAAAATTCGCAACTGATCGGGGTTAAAATTGTAATTTTAACCCTCAGGCCGAATTTGTAATTTTTCAAAACGAACTTTTAGTTCGTTCCCCGAGGCGGTTTTCTAGCCCACGGTTTTTGAAAACTGTGATTTTCAATTTTTTTTCCTCACTGATACAAAATACACAGGATTTACAACGTTCAGAAAAAAAAGAAAGATCGGGAGGAGAGAGGGAGAGCAGAGGGAGGGGGAGGCGGTCCGGCAATGGCGTCCCTAGCGTTCCCAGCTACCTTATCCGGGCCTGTCGCCTGTCTTCTTGCCTGGCGTTCCTGGCTGCCTTCCGACTGCCTTTCGACCTGTCGGCTACCTCTTGCCTGGCGTTCCTGGCTGCCTTTTGCCTTTCGACCTGTCGGTTGCTTCTTGCCTGGCGTTCCTAACTGCCTTTCGGTCTGTCGGCTGCCTCTTGCTTGGCTTTCTTGGTTGCCTTTTTCTGGCCTGTTTTCTTTGTCTTAGACGAGGCCTGTCGACCTATCAGTGTTTTTGTCGACCGTTGCCTGCCTCAGGCTTGGCCTGCCAGCCACCTTTGCTCTCTGCTCTTTGTTATTGTTGCTTCTTGTCTTGTTGTTTCTTCTTCTCCTTTTTCCTGTCCTTTTTTTTTCTTCTACACTTACCTCCTTTTCAAGAACTCCGACTTCTGTCGACGAACAACTCCGATCTCTGTTCCTGAGTTTTCTTCCATCAGATGTTGAGGCTGATGCTTCTCTGCGTTTGTCGACCACCTCCTTGATGCAACGGATTTGTGCAAGGTTCAGTGCGAAGTTCCCACAAAGGGGTTTCCCAGTGATAGGTTTATAGGTCGACTCTATTTTGTATCTCTGTGAGTATCTATATATTTTCGACCTATAATGGCTGCCTTTTATAGGCAGCCTCACTCTCCCTCATCCCGGATGCTCCACCTGTGACTTCTCTCGTCCGGAGCATTTAACGGGGACGTTATCAAAAATCTCGGTAACGTCCAACCGTTACGATCCTGACTTTATCCGTTTATGATGGCTAGTCCAGCTGTTAACTGATCCGAGAATGCAGGCCTTGTGGTGCCGAGAGAATTATTCCTAAAACCGGCCGTGGAGGATAAAACTGGCCGGCCGACCAAGAAGAGCTACCGTCTCTGGCGACGTTGCTCCTTTTGCCGAGTTCTATCGTGGATAATTGGATTTCTTTTGCTAATCTCTTTTACCCTCGCCATACTCTTTATTATAATACCGTACCGAATTCCCTTCCTACTCCATTGATTCCATTTCCGTAAAGAACTTCAACCTCCTCGACCTCATCTACTCCTCGCCGGAGTTCGACATCTCCGTCCGTGCGGAAAATCCTAACAAGAAGATAGGTATATTTTACGAAAATGGGAGCGACGTCTCCATCTCGTACTCCGGCGAGCAGCTCGTCTCCGGCGCATTCCCCGTGTTCTACCAGGGTCCTCGGAACGTGACGAGCTTCCTGTTGGTGCTGATGGGATCCAACGTCCGGCTGTCAAGCGCTGCTCGTTAGGCGTTGATCCAAGATGCATGCCCTGAGTATCGAGAACTCATGACCTTCGAACTTATGAATAACCCCTACCAAGGAGAGCTATATTGTTTGTTGTGCGACAAAATCACTAAGATATCATGAATATTTTGAATTTCCACCCGTCCTTCGGCGAAACTAAGCAGAGGCAAGGGTTAAACAAGCTGTTACCAGTTCATTGAGTGATTAGAATGACAACCAAAATACTATTGATAAATAAAAAATTAATAATGCCACGGTACTTTCAAAATCCCTTTAAGTTTCAATGTACATGAGATATGGAAGAAATGGCTGTTTTACAAACACACGTATACATATGCACAGACCCCTCCTTCATATATATATATATATATATATATATATATATATATATATATATATATATATATATATATATATATATATATATATATATATATATATATATATATATATATATATAGAGAGAGAGAGAGAGAGAGAGAGAGAGAGAGAGAGAGAGAGATGTACATGCTAGCAATCTTAGGTGCTAATAAATACAAATAGATATCAATCATGCATCTTTAGTGATTGATGATTCATATGTAAAATTTAAAAGGCAAAAATACTCATGTGAATAAAGTATACCTACAAAAAATATATAAGTATTATTGACTTTATAAATTCAAATCTCAACCATCTATCATGAAAGATGAATGGTTGAGATTTATTTGAATTTGTCACTACTTAAAGGTGCTACATATATCAATTTCTCTCTTTATATATATAGAAAGAGAGAGAGAGAGAGAGAGAGAGAGAGAGAGAGAGAGAGAGGAAGTAGTCCATACTCAATACTCAATGACTCATTCTGTATGGTTCCAGTATTTCAACTTTTAGTTGGCACATTTCGTCACTTTCTCTCTTAGCTGTGACCTTTCATTACCTTCCACTACTCTTTCACCAGGTGAAAATCGATTTCATCACTATCAAAATCATCTAAAAAACCTAAATATTTATATATAAGAGGTTTTGTTGTTTTATTTAAAATTTTTAGATGGTTTTGGTTGTGGTAACAGTGGTTTTTCAATTAAAGGTAGTTTCTCATAGTAGAAGAATAATGGAGGTGGCGATCGATGGTTTAAACCGATAAAATCATGCAAAATAAGCCATTGAATATAGACTACCTTTTCTCCCTCTCTCTCTCTCTCTCTCTATATATATATATATATATACACACACGCTGAAACAAAGGAGATGTAAAATGCCGTCGGTGCAACAGTTCAAATGTCAAATGTTATTTTGATTTTTCGTTTGCGAGATAGATAAAATAATGCGACTGAAAACGATATACAAGAGCAATTCAAACTCCAAGGGCTACGACCCTCATCATAAGCTACCTCTCAACTCTCGAGGAGCATTTCAGTTATGGCTGTCCGACCATTGAAGGTCATAACTCCTTCGCTAGAACCAGCAGGGGATTCAGAAATTTGTTTCGGGTGGGGCGGACGTTAGGTTCCCAAGGGGGCCTTTAAAAGTTTTTAAATTTACTTTTAAAATTTCAATACACCAATGAAAATTTTCAGAACCACCACTGGCTACGACCCAACATCACAACCTGGTTCAAGTGGCTCGATCCTTAGAAGACAAGAACGATAGACCAACTATATTAGACCTAACAACAGCTTACAAATAAAAAAAATCTAAGTAATACTTACACAAAACTATAAACCTTGAGTTGGAAGTGGCTCCAAAATACCGGATCATGTTCGAGTAAACCTGTTTCTTATACAAACATGCCCGAAACACGCAGTTCACTTACCCAAGCATGAATACAGGAACGTACAATACAATGAAGTTGACAAAGAATTTGGCGTTAAATAAATATTTTTTTATTTTCTTCCAATAATGTTCTAATCTCTCTTGAGAGTGCCACAAATTGGTTATAAAATTTGCTGCTTATGTTAGTTAAGCTGTAAGGCTCGAACGTGAACCATACCCATCACGTACATCTATATGAAACTGACCCCTCAACAACCATACCAAATGGAGGGTCACAAGTGAGCTCAAATCCTGCAGGTGAAGGTGCCCCCAGGTTCAACTCCCCCCAAGTCATGACCAACAAACTTTTCTTGGGGGAAGGCGAAGTCGAGAATGGTGAAAATTTAGGTACATTATTGCGTAAAGATCGTAAGAAGATTTTGAAAATAAAATTGGTTTTACTAAACCAACTAGTGTGTGAACCATATTGAGCTATGTAATCAGCTTATGTGTGTGGATCATATTGATCTAAATAACTTGCTTAGATGTGTAGACCACATTAAGCCACATATAAACCATATTGAGTCACGTAGGTTGCTTACATGTTTTTTTATAAAAGATGTATTTGGTTATGAACTCATTGAAAGTACGGGAGAATTAAGTAAATTCACTTCAATCCGTGTGGGAATAAAATAAGTCCACCTATAATTCTTTGAGGTATTAAAATCTTTTTTGAGTTTCGTGCATGGAAAAGAAAAGGTGTCCCAAAAATAGAGGCATGGGACTAGTGTAAAAGGTATTGTTTTTTTAATAGTTAATAGTTAACATTATTTTATATTTTCAATATTATAATATTATATTGTTTCAATAATATTATGGTTTGTTATTTGGTTAACTATTTAATTTAATGGAAATTAATCATTTATAATATAATATTATATTTAATAATATTATTATGGTCTCTAATTTTTATGTTGGATTATAATGTTAATTATAATATTGATGATCCTAGTTTGTTTAAGGTACACTAAAATTAAATTTAAAGTATATTACCATAAATTTATTAGCTATAATAATTAACCTTATGAATGTATAATTAATATTAGAAGCTTAGTTAATTTAATAGAGTATTATTTACAATATAATTTCATAATTATTTATCTTTTACTTATATAATGTTTAACTATTTTACATAATTAATAGTTTTTAACTAGATTCTTGAGGTAATGAATTAGATTGATAGTTATTTACAAGCTACCTATGCATGCCATGTCTGAAAAATGAAATGGCATTAGCACTTTGCCACTAAGTGTCTTCATGGAATAAACCATATATCATGAACTGTAAAAAAGGACATGTTACTGAAGTGAAGAACCGTGAAATCACATGGTAATAAAGGGGATTTTCCCCCAATATTTGTGTAAAAATATGTTATAGAAGCATATTAACCCGACGAGTTGGTGGGCATACATGCTTCTAATTGTTGAAAAAAAATAAACTTTATGATGAAAATCGCATAGAAAGTTATTTTTTAACATAAACAACAATTTCATTTTTGTAATTATGTAATATAGTAATAGATAGGTTTTGACTTTGATGAGCAGATTTCTTTTTGGCTCAAATGGGCAACAAGATTATCACGGTCGAGCCAGATATTTAAACTTGACCCCAATTGATCTTATGGCGTGTGTGAATGACGAGACAGTAGGTTTAGAGACGAAACTATGTTGTTCGTATGGACGGGGGTCTATTTGTTTGCAAAAGGTTGACATCGACAGAGGATTTCATGCCCGAGATCCTCAAACTTGAGACAGATTTGTCGAGATATTTTCAAAATAAAGCATTTTTTTCGATGAACATTTGAATGCTTGAGAGAGAATTTAATGGGCATAACTTTTCGAGTTTGAGGAAGAGCAATTAAGGTCCTTCTTTAGTTGACTTTCTCGAGGTGATTAAGTTGACATAATAATTGTTGATGAAAGAACATTTAACTTGATCTTGAACGAGTAATCGTGAGTTACAAAATGATATGATTTTTTATGTAGTTATTTAGTATATATCTTAATAATAACACCTCAATAGTATGAAACCATTATAAATTGGCATCCTCCAACTTAAATTTGAAAATTTTCTTAGCTTCTTCAAAACCTTTTACTGTATTTGCATTGAAAGCATGCACTCTAGCATCATTGTTGCTAGTAGAGGGTTTGATTCTCAAAGGGTGCATGTGTGGGTGTGTGTGATGATGTGTTCTTGCTGAATTTTCTGTATTGGTACTTTCGATAGGATCGATGAGGACCCGTGGTATTGGTGGTGCAATCTTCTTCTTCTTTTTTTACAATCTTCTGCCATTAGTCTTAAATATATCTTCTTTGATCAAACTTACAGTAAAATGTGGAAGGCATAGAGTTTGGGAACTCGAATTCGCACTCTCTTGAAACTTGGCAATCTTTTTTCATGTAATTCTTTGTTCTTATCGTTTTCTTTTTTATTTCAGCTGAGAATTTTCTTAATATGTTTGTGCTTTTAATAGAATGTTTTATGGTCCTGGTGGACCATATGCACTGTTTGCTGAAGGGATGCAAGTCGTGCCTTGGCCTTAGTTTCACTTGATCCACAAGATCTCATTGGCAATTTGGCATGTTTTCAGCATTATGACTAGAAGTTGTGCAAGACTGGGAATAAAAACTCATGGAGAAGTATGTGGAGGTTGGAGAGATTGTGTGGCAAGGCAAAAGCAAAATTGTAAGTTAAACAACAATCATGAAATGTGGGAAGAAGCACTCTTGTCTCGGATTTCATGAAATTTCATTTTAAAAAAGAAAGGATTTACATTAAAAAGGTTTTACTTTTATAAAGATAAAAGCATCTCACCGAATAAACATGAAATAACTTTAACGAAAAACCTAAAGAAGAAAACACAAAAAGCAAAATAAGCCAAGTACATATAAAGTATAAATGAATACAAAATATACACTAAAGAAAAATAGAAAAGTACTTCCCATGAAATCCTTCTACATATAACCATTTATTCATCGCTTTCTTACTCCTTTCTTACTTTAACCCGCTGCTACTACATTTGTCTTCTTTGGGTCAGCTTCGGTATTACTCAAAAGTCTACAGTAGTATCAGAGCCTCGAGATTCATGATCGCATCTTTTCAAGTATGAAGATCCCTATTTAAGGAAAGACAAATGCTCAAAAATATTTCAACACAAGCTTTTTTTAAAAAGTGAAGGAATGATACTCCCAGTGTATGAAAGGTGAGTCAGAAACCATCCTTTGAGTTGGCCTGAGACAATCGGAGGATAGGCCTCTTGACATCAAGAGGCTTATAAGGAAGTTCATTAGAGAGGGATGCTTATCTGAGAGGTGGAAAGGCCTACCCAAACCTTCATTCAGGCAAAGCTAAATCCAACTCCCGGCTTGGAGAAGATCGGAGGTCCGACACGATAAGTAAGGAAGAATGACAACAATGTGTTATCCTTCCACTACAAAGAGCGAGATATATTTGCTTTTCTGTGAAATCAGCCTCATAAAGTACCCTCCGATCTAAAGTCAAGTTGGTTGATACCTTAAAGAAGGAAAGATACACCTTCTAAGATATGTACTCCCCACCTTCTGAAGGGCTTAGTGAGAGGGAACTTTTAAGCTTGCTAAGGCAGGGGTTGAGGGGCTGTCGACCCCTTCTCTCCTCTCTCTTGTTCTCTCCCCCTCTCTATGTTTTTGCTCTCTCAGAGGACTGAAAGAAGAGAGAACCAAAAAATCGAGGCTCAAAACAACAATTTTCTGGTCAAAATTATGGGGCGTGAAACCATCGTTTTGAAAAACCCCTACAATCGATAGTTTTTCAAAAACCACTAGCGATAAACTGCCACAACCAACAGTTTTCCAAAAAACCTTCGGATAATGGATGGAAAAGTCTGTTATGCCCTTACACGAGATAGAAAAATTACGAAATACCATGAGACGAAATTACTATAATATCCAGATATCTTCAAATCAAAAAATTATTTTACCCTTAAAACGAATAATCTATAAAATTATGAAATATTGGCATGTAAAATTCTAGTGTCATCCCTTACGATATAAGATATTCATAAGACTACCACTGAGTAAAAATATGATTGTGTTCCCTTGTGTTCAACATATTTACAGAAACCTATTTGAGGGTAGAATTACTTTTTTATCCCTAACAAGTTTCAAAAATTACTATAGAACCAAAAATTTACCATAATACCCCTTTACCAACATGGAATTTACAGTGGCAGATAGTAAGGAAAAATGATAGTTTTATCCCTGGCTTATTTCTGAAATAACAAAAGAAAGTTAGATCCTTTGAGTTATTCTCAAATGGTACCTTTGGTTGTTTAAAAGTATGGATTGTTGGATTTTTTATTTAAATCTACTAATATGTTATTTGTTCTGAGTGTTTAATCTTAAAATTTGGATACCCTCTTTTATAGTTTGCCAAATTTTTTAAAATGGTGGCTAGGATATGTCTTTGAATTGGAAAAAAACAGAAAAACTTAATGGCCTAAATTTCTAAACTTGGAAACGTAGAATCTCATTATCCTTGACATTTGATGATATTGATTATGTCTTAAAAGAATCTTTCATCCTACCAACATAACAAGTAATGATCGAGAAGAAAGAAAAATATTTAATTTTTCTCAAAGAGGACAACTTAGCCAGAACAATTGTACTTACCTATATGGGGGATGATCTCCTTAAAGTATTTGAGGATTGTAAAACTTCAAAAGACTTATTTGAGTTCATAATAGTTAAGTATGATATAACTATGAAACTTCATGTATAGTTATTTATTAAAAAATATAATACACAAAAATAAAAGAATAAGATAATATGGTTGAACATGTCAATCAAATGCTTGTTATTACTAGGGATTTAGCAGTAGTCAATTTTGTAATTCCTGACCCAATGTAAATTTCAACAATCCTCAACAGTTTACCCTCCTCTTGGAGCATGTTAACCACAATCATTAGGTTAGGACATTACTTCTCCCTTTCTGAGCTCCCTCTAAAACTTGCTATTGAACAAGAGTATATGAAAAAAAAAATTAAGTTACTTATAACTATTGATGACTTAGGGTTCAATTAAAAAATGAATCATAATAAAAAGAAACCAAATAAGAAATTTGATAAAAAAATGTGGTAAAATTTTTAAGAAATCGTAGGGATTTGTTTTTTGTATAAAGTGCTTCAATTGTAGGAAGATTGAGCACTTTAAGAGAAATTGTCACAATTTAAAGAAAAATGAGAGCAATGCTCAAAGGATAATCAAGATATTACTGTATTATTTCTAAATGTTTATACATGGACTGCCCTGAAACTAGTTGGTGGATGAATTCTCGAGCATCTCGACATATTTCAAAGAATAAGGAGGTTGCAACGGATGTAAAGGAATATAAGCATAGAGAAAATCGAGTGTATATTGGAAATAATTCTTTTATTGATGCGCTGTGCTAGTTCTTTTAGAATTGTAATAGGAGGTACCCATGTTATATTAATTGGTGATTAATTATGTTATCTATTAGGTGCAATTTTGTATTTATGGATATCCTTATAAAAAAAAGGTTTGAGGTTAGATTTGTACTTGGGAAAGTAATTGTAAGAAAGCATGGTAAAATAGTTTTTTGGGTATTTTTTATTTTAAACATAGATTGTTCAAGTTAAAGATTAATGAAATATCTTCTTCTACTTATATTGATTGTGCATTTTCTATTGATGTGAATATATAACATTAATGTTTAGAGCATATAAGTCTGTAAAAGTTGAGAAAATTAGTCAACTTTGACTTATTGCGTGGATTTAAAAAAAATATTTTTAATAAGTGTGAAACTTGTATATAAGAGAAAATGACTAGAAAATACTTTCTCAAAGAAATAATTAGGACAACCACCTTATTAGAAATTATTTACACTGACTTATATGAACCCTTTAGGGTGATATCATATTGAGTTAAGGTTTATTTTATAACCTTTATCGATGATTATTCGATATATATATATATATATATATATATATATATATATATATATATATATATATACCTCTTAGTATATATATGTTAAACACTTGAGATATTCAAGGAATATAAGCAAGAAGTTGAAAACCAAGTAGGGCTTACTATCAAAGTTTTAAGGTCTTATAGAGGTGGGGAATACACTTCAATAGAATTCTTATAACATTATAAAGACTTTGGTATTTTCAAACAAAATATTATGTATAAGACACCTCAACAAAATGGTGTAGTAGAAAAATATAACATGACTATTAAATATGATTATATACATGTTAATTGATATTTCTCTTCCTAAGGTATTTTGGGAAGAAGCGGCGTTTACATTCATCTATATTTTGAATAAAGTACATGTGAGGTTGTATTCTTTATACCATATGAGATGTGAGTTTGAGAGAAAACCAAACCTTCGACATCTCAAGAGGTGGGGATCTATTGTACATGTGAAGATCCTTAATAAGTCTAGGGATAAGCTAGATATCATATTATTAAGATATATTTTTATTAGATATTACAAAGATTTTAAGACATATCAGTTCTATCATAAGGACTATGGTTTAATAGAATGTAAGGATGTTGAATTCTTAGAGAAAACTAAGAATGACATTCTTGAAAAAGATGATGAATGTATTGATGATATAGTGGATCTAGATTTATCATCATACGAACCCATTAATTATGATCCAAATGACCTTCATGAGAGTACTAAAACTTTAAGTAGACATAAAATACATAATGTCACTCTATATTATTTAAAGGATTATCACACTTATCTTGTTGAAAAAGTGTGTAATTCAGTAGATTTAGATGAGTTGACTGATAATATGACATATCAGTAGGGTATTAACTCATCTAAATCAACGAAATGAGAAAAAACCATGGATGAAGAAATTGAATCCATTGAGAAAAACAAAGTTTGGAAACTGGCTGATTTACCGAGAGGAAAGAAAGTCATAAGTTATAAATGGGTTCTGAAAAAGAAATAAAGAATTAATGAAATACAACTTTAAGGCGAGGCTAGTTGCAAAGAGTTTTTCACAAAGGAGGTGATAGATTATATAGAGATATATTCCCCTGTTACAAAATTTGCATGCATTAGGATAATTCTACTTATTTTTGTATATTATGATTTTGATTTACATCAATTGGATGTAAAAACTGTTTTTTTAAATGGTGATTTAAATGAAATCATATATATGCAATAGCTAAAAGGGTATGTTTAAGAAAATAAAGTATATAGATTGAAAAAATCCCTATATAGCCTTAAACAATTATTGCGTTAAAGATATTTGACTTTTCAAAATGTCATTTTAAAACTTGGGTTTGTGGCCAATAAACTTGACCGTTATGTATGTGTTTGGTATGGTGGGCCACTTTGTCATCCTATCGTTATATGTAGATGATATATTATTCATTAAGAAAAACAAAAAGTAATTGTTAAAACCCAGTAATGGTTAAAGTAAAGGTTTGAAATGAAGGATACGATAGAGGCATCCTATATTTTGAGTAATAAAGATTTCTCATGATAGAGAATCTAAACTTTTATGTTTGAGTCAAGAGAGAGATATTGATTATATCCTTAAGAAATTTAAAATAGGTGATTGTAAGCCTGCATTTATACTCATTGTAAAAGGGGTCAAATTGAGAAATGTCGATTGTCCCAGTGAGGGAGATAACAAGCCTAATATTCCTTATGCACAAGTTGTTGGTAGCTTGATGTATATTATGTTTTATACAAGACCTGATATCAACTTCGTTGTTGGTCTTATAAATAGATATCAAAGTAATCCTGGTTGATAGTATTAGATAGTTGTGAAGTGGATCTTAAGATATCTTAAAGGAACCAAAGATTTAAAACTTTGTTTTCAGGTTGATAAACTAAAAGTGGTAGGATACTCCGATGGTAACTTTGTTGGTAGCAAAGATGACAATAAGTAAACCTCCGAGAAAATATTTTTATTTGAAGGTGTTATTGTTTCGTGGGCTTAAAAGAAAAAGGATTGAGTAGCATTTCGTACACAAGAAGCTGAGTATGTTGCTTACATTATGGTTACAATGAGTATTGTTTGGATAAGCCGCTTCATACTTGATCTAAAGTTGAAAATAGGCAACGAGCATGTTGTCATTTATTATGATAATAATGCAGCTACTACTCTAATTAAGAGTGCAGCGGATAGCTCAAGAAGTAAACATATAATGGTTAAATATCACTATGTTCATGATATGTTTAAAAGATTTTTTTTAAGATATCTATATATTATATATCAACTAATGATATGTTGGCTGACCCCTTGACTAAAGACATCTCAAAAGATTGTTTTCACTAAACATGTAACACACATGAGTTTGAGATATGCATAGAGTTTGAGTATAGAACTCCAAAAATAATGAGAGGTACCACTGTATCATAAATTTGTTTTGGTTGTCAGTGAGAGATGTAAGTTGTTGGTAGCTACTTTCGACCCCAATAACAACCATGAAATATGGGGAAAAGGGTTCGCTTCCCAGATTTCATGGGTTATATTTTAAAAAAGAAAGGATTTACATTAAAAATAATTTTAATTTTTTAAAGATACAAGCATATCTTGGATAAACACGAAATGGCTTTAACTAAAAACCTAGAGAGGAAAATACATGAGGAAGAAAAAGTCAAGTACATATAAAGTGTAAGTGAATACAAAAGATACAGTAGACAAAAACGGAAAAGTACTCCGTGTGAAATCTCTCTGCGAGTAACCGTTTACTCATCACCTTCTTCCTCCTTTCTTGATTTCACCCGCTGTTGCTACATTCGTCTTCCTTGGGTCGGCTTCAGGATGATTCAAAAGTCTACAAAAATATATCCACATAGAGAGAATGACAGCTCGAGGAGAAAACACAAATGGAGGTGTAAGTGATGTCAGAAGAAACAGTTGCAAAGAGCTTATATTGTTCAGTTCAATTATAAATATTGGTTGAAAGCAATTTAGCATTATCCTCCTTCTACGACCTAACTCTGCTTATGTAAGAGATCACCCTCGCATGGTCGGTCTAGGCCCGAATAAAGGAGAGGGTTGCATTACCCTTTCGACAACGAGCGTAAAACTTTCTGGAACTAATCTACCATGTAAAGAATCCATGTAGTCGACCCCATAATCTATAGAAAAAAACTTGGTTGTTGTTCTATCCTCTTTCTACGACCTCTTTTCCCTATATATCTTTTTAACACACCCTGCTACATCAGTCTTCTACGTCCTGCCTCCATGGGATTTATCTGCTATTATGATTATTATAGTAAGAAAATCTTATTGACTGGGATTTATATCTTGTGTGCGTGTTTTTTGTTGTTTGTTCTATATCATTCCTTGAGGTTCTAATTTATGCCTCTGTAATACATGAAAGACTCTTTAGCATGAGACAATTGGAACTCAACAGTTACTAAGCATTTGATAGAAAGCTAAAAGTTGGAAGTCTTCCTCTTGAAATGCATGCTTGGTGACTTGAGAACCGTTTGTACTTTTTATCTGAAAACTAAGATTCTTCAATCAATAAATGCCATCTGTCATCCTTTTCATCACACCCACCAAGTTGCGGAGACATCCTTCCAGGATTTATGCACTCTCAACTTAACTAAATTAACCAAGTTTATGAATTCAAAGTTGCATTTTAGCTAGCTTTTTCCATATCAAAAGCTATATGACAAGACTTAGATTCTTATGTTGTTCATTCGCGTGGTATCTGTTTGAACAGTCGAGGGCATGATTGTGTTGTCAATGATTCAGAATCTGACTCTTGGATTGCTATAGCTAATATTAATCCTTTGAGTTATTTTGTTCTTCACAGTCGCAAATCTAATCGCCTAGAAAGTGATACAGATCACACACAACTAAGTGAGATTCTCCACTCCATAAGCTTTCTATGCAATACCTTCTATTTTCTTTTATTAAGAGTTGCATAGGTGCATTCATTAAGCAGAAGGATACATGCGGAAGTGCTGGAAGGAAGTTTAACGCAATTTCCAGTCACAAATCTGATCTGTCGAACTTGATCTTTTCTCTTTCTTCAGGTAGATGCTAATAGGATCGAAGATAAAGCACAATTTCCAATGAGAATTCTGGATAATTACTTGGCTTTTGTTTGATTGGATATACCAATCCGAAACGTGAGGTGCAAAACAAAAACTCTTAGCATTTGTAGGCTGGCAATCGATCAGAAGGTGGATCCGAAACTATGAGATACAATCCCAACGAGCATTTATCCACTGGCCCCCTTAGATCAGATGGGAATTGTCTATCACAGAGATAAAGTGATCTATGCCAGCATAATCGCCCCAACTCCTAAGAGTGTTCAATGAATCGAGGAAACCGAACTATACAGCCGACTGATTTGGTTTGGTTGCAAAAGGGAAAAAGAATCATGGTTTGGTTTAAGGTTCCAAGAATGGTGCCAGACTATGACAACTGAACCACACCATCTAATATATATATATATATATATATATATATATATATATATATATATATATATATATATATATATATATATATATAGAGAGAGAGAGAGAGAGAGAGAGAGAGAAGGAGTGTCTTAGTGGCATAATATCTTGCATGATCTTTTATAAAATTTATATTTTTCAATGTTTAAGATAAATAGTAGAAATTTGAATTAATTTATAATTAATGCACATATACAAAAAGTGCTATGATATTTTTCACTCAAATCTCTACCTTGATCTCAAATATGAAACGGTGAAGATATCAAACGGTGGAAATGTTTATCATCGAAAAGACATTATGTTGTTAAGACTTTATATACATATATATATATATATATATATATATATATATATGGAAAGAATGTGTGTATATGATTGGATCGTGCCACTATCAGTGTCGATCCTAATAAACAAGTATGAGGTGGTTATTGTTATTGTTGGTATCGCTATTATTATTATATACTTTCAAGTTATGTGGGACAATATAAATATTTTATTTTATTATTAATATTGTGCGTTATGAAATATGAAGTATTTTTTATCGGCATATTAAAAATAATGAAGTCAAAGAAGCTCTTAAATATATAAAGGTTGATAAATCTATAGGTCGAGACAATATTTTTATAGAAGTATGAAAAATACTATGAGATGGGACTCACTTGGCTCACAAGACTATTGAATGAAATATCGAGAACCCAAAATATGCTCGAGAGATGGAGAAATAATACACTTATACCTATATATAAGAACAAGGGAGACATTAAAAATTGTGTGAATTATTGATGTATCAAGTTAATGAGTCATACTATGAAATTATAGAGAATTTTTGAATGAAGGTTAAGACAAGTATCGAGTACAACAGAGAACCAATTTGGATTCATACACGGTAGATCTACTATTGAAGTGATTCACCTATTAAGACGTCTTATGAAATATTTTAGAGTAAAAAAGAAGAATTTCACATGATATTTATTAATCTAGAAAAAACTTTCATTAGGGTGTTAAGAGATGTTCTTTGGAGAATTTTGAAAAATAGAAGTACCCCGTTGACATACATAAATCTCATAAGAGACATATACGATGGTGCAAAAACTTGTGTAAGGACTAATGAAGTAATGACAAACTCTTTTAAAGTTAATATTGGGTTATATCAGGAATAACTTTAAGTCTATATTTATTTATATTAGTCATTGATGAGTTAATAATACCTTTGTGTATGTTATTTGTAGATGACATTGTGTTAGTGGATGAGTGTAAGGAAAAAGTTAATAGGAAATTGAAACTATTGAGAGAAATGTTAGAAAGTAAAACTTTCCGACTTAGTAAAACAAAGACAAAATATATGAAATATAAGTTTGATCATTTGGGTACTCTAGAAGACATAAAAATTAAGATTGATACGTATTTCATCCCTCACAAGAAAAGTTTTAAATACCTAAGGTTAATTTTTTAAAGTGATGTAAAAATTGATAGAGATGTTATGCGTAAAATTAATGTCGGTTGGTTAAAATGATGAGGGACATCAGGAATTCTTTATGATAAGAAGATATCATTAAAGTTGAAAAGTAAATATTATAGAACAACAATTAGACATGTCATGTTTTATGATTCTAAGTGTTGAGTCGTTAATCATCAACATGTGCAAAAGATGTTTGTAGCATAAATGAAGACGTTGAGATGGATGAGTAAAAGGAAATACCATATATATAATGAAGTTATTAAAAATCAATTACGAGTAGTATCAATAGAGCATAAAAATGAGAGAAAATTGTTTAATATGTTTTAAACAATTACAAAGATAACCAAAAGATGCTCTATGAAAAATATACTGTGAAAATGTTAAAGAGGAAGAGGCCAACTACAAAAGCTCCATGTCTCCTCTCCAAAAGCATGGATCGTTACGAAGACCCTCGTCCGCTCTACATTTGACAATTCTCCAAAACGAATAAGGGCATAAAAGTAAATTCTTGTTTCTTCGTTAAGTCGGCGAAGAGATCGCTCACGTGTCCGCCTAGCAGCCGTTACCGCGTCCCGCTAACGCCGTGAGCTCGCCCGTCAAGTTTTGGGGGCGCCGTTAAGAAATGGTGTCCCCTACAAAATGGGATGAATGCCAGCTCCGACATTGCCGTCCAGGGGATAAAAAGGAGAAAGGAAAGGTTGGGGAGGAGAAGGAAATTCGTTGGGTTCTTTTGCGACGGATTTCGAGGTTTCTTATAATCTTTTACGGACCGGATCTTCGATTTCGGGCGAGTTTTGTTTTCGGAGATTGCCGGATTCCGTTTCCTTTTCGCATCCTTTCTGTTTTCTCTCGAGATCTGTTAAGTTTTCTCTGGTAACTTTCCTATCTTTGGGGTATACTTTCCATGTTTCTGACAGCCAGTTTGGATCCTGGAAGCCGAGATGTTCTCCGAGTTTGGGGAGGTGGTGGGATTGACGGAATTTTTTGTGTTGTGTTGTTTTTGGGCCCTTCTATCTAAGGCTTTGAGAGTTGAAAGGGGTTGATTTAGGGTTTTGGAGTTGTAGATTGGAGGTCTTCATTGAGGATTTACGAGTGGTTGTTTTAGAAGAGGGGGCTTGGCTTTGTTTGTTTTGGACGGGAGAGGTTTTAGGAACTCTGCTTTTGTTTTAGGTTTTCGATGGGATTCTATGTTCGTGACGGTTCGCAGGATTTCTAGGGGCGTATTTGGTTGAGGATATCGTTGTTTCCTTGTGTTCAGGTTTATCAGCATCTTCTCCTCTTCTTCCTCTCTTTTGTCTGGATTTGCTTCAGGTGCTTGTTGAACATTGTATGGCAGTTTGATACTTTCGGGGTCCTGAATGATTTAGGCATAGATAGTGATTTTTTGGTGACGATCGGTTGATTAGGGAAGGATTTCTAGGGTTTCTGCTGGTTGCTGGATCTTGAGGAAACGATGGAGCCGGGTTCCATTCTTGGTTGTTCACCGCTCGTCGAGGACCACTTTGATAGGATTCCGGACTCGATTCTCCTCCTGATCTTGAACAAGATCGAAGACATCAAGTCGTTGGGCCGGTGCTGCGTTGTATACAAGCGCTTCAATTCCCTCGTCCCGCAGGTGCAAGACGTGCTCGTGAAGATCGATTGCATCTTTCCTGGCAGCAATGACGCCGGGGATGCTGATCACTCGCCGGCCTCAAAGACACGGAGCCTCATTTCAAATCTCCTCAAGTCTATGTTGTTCTCCTTTCTCAAGCCATTGCAGTACCTGCGCAACAACGGTGGCTGCTCGGGCAGCAACAAGCCCTTCTTCCCCCAACTTTCCCATCACTCCCCTGCTCAGGTTCTCAAGAACTTCGATCATATAGAGAATCTGCGGATCGTTCTCCCTTCTGGTGACTACGGCGCCGAGGAGGGCGTCCTGCTCAAATGGAAGGCAGAATTCGGCAGTACCCTTCACCGCTGTGTCATTCTCGGTGGCACTAAGATCGATAGAAAGCTTGCCGGTGAACAGGAGACGGTATCAGATGACAATGGCAGCATACCGGAGTCGTTTTACACGAACGGCGGATTGAAATTGAGGGTGGTCTGGACGATAACGTCGTTAATTGCTGCTTCTTCCAGGCATTTCTTGCTGCAGCAGATCATTCGAGATCATCCCACTCTAAAGAGCTTGGTGTTGACGGACGCCGACGGCCACGGGACATTGATCATGGCTCAGGAGCAGCTCAGGGAGTTCAGGGAGAAGCCGCTGGCGGCGTCGGCTTCGGCTAACCGGACACAGGTTCCAGCGTTGAACATGAAGCTCCGGTACGCTCCTTATCTTGAATTGCCGGGTGGAATGGGTATGCAGGGAGCAACATTGATGGCGATTCGGCCTTCCTCGGAGGGCAGCGGCGGCGGAGGGAGTCGGAAGGAGGCGGAGGCCTTTGTTTGTGCCGCCTTTGATGGGCCGTTCGAGGCCGCTGTCAAGGCGCTTGTGAAGAGGCGGACGTACTTGTTGGAGATGAACTCTTTTTGAAACTATAAACAGATTTAAGAGCTTTTGGTGGATTCAGTGTGGATGCATAGAGCGGCTTTAGTTGGCGTCAGCAATGATGGGGTTAGATAGATGATTAGTGTAGTGTAAGTTGCCCTGGTATCCATAATGCATTTATGTATTAAAATTTGGAAATGTGTTTTGTTCCTGAGATCTTAGAGGTGCTCTATTATATTTGTGCTTAGAGAAAATAAATTCTTTGACATAATAATATCGATAAGTTGCTGGTTTCAAGGGATCATCAGATGAGGCCGCGCTTAGATCTCTTTCGTGAAGAAGAGAAGGCGCATGGGGACGGTCAGTGGTGGATTTCAGATGGCAGCGTCGTCATCCGTGTTTTAGGTTGGATGAGCGAAGCTCTGCATCCAAAAGCATTGATATATCTAAGTGGGCCAGGCTATGACTGCCGGGGAAGGCTGACCTGCAGGACCCAGGGACAGGGACGTCTCACCCGCACTGAAGCAGGTGTCTTGAATGAGCACTCTTCTTTCTGTCTCTGATTATATATATTATCATTGAGCTTTCATTATTTGATGCAAGGACCAAAATTGTGCCACTGACAGCTCCTCCGGTCTTCATTGCTGCCCTTGTCATGCATTTATTGCATAAAAGTAAACAATACTTGTCCTTTTTTCTTTATTTTGGTCGAAACCAATAGTTCTCTTTCCTTCTCTTTATATACACGTTTTTTGGTAAAATAGGATGTTCCAAGCCAGATGAGCTGTTGCTCGTTGTCCGCTTCTCATATATGTTAACTCGGTGCACAAAAATGAGTCTACCCTTTGATGTGCCTCAAAGGGCATGTTGACTCGTGCTTGATGAGTTCCTTTTAATGGAGTAAGGGCTAGCTGCAGCTTAGTTGGTAGGGCAACTTGTTTTCATGCATGCCAATGTGAAAGAAAGAGAAGTATGAAATAGACTTGCAACTGCCTCTACAATAGCATGAAGAAGAAACAAGGGACCAAGCCAATGGCGGACCCACTTTAGGGCGAGGTCATAGTTTCACCCGAAATCATCATGTGAAGGTCAGCTCATGCCCGACTTGCTTTAACCTTCATCGTGCACTTCCCGTCGAAGGTCAGCTCACGGAGCCACTTAACTAGACTGCCCTAACTCATCTGACTAGAGAGTTGATCATACAAGGTGAAACTGCCTAACCCCTTATTTTTGGGTAAAATGGGGAGCCTGATGCATACCCCGGGGTACCCAACTCGCGGCCTTCGACTTCGTCGACCCACTAGCAAGATGAGCTCCTTCTCGTTGTGCTAACCCAAGCATTTTTGTTTCTTTGCCTTTGTTCCTCGACGAAAACCACTCCAAGTTGCAATTTAGCAGGTGTTACCCTGAAAATGGGACCTTAGCCTCAGCGTGCTAATCAATTTTCAAAAATAAGACTCAATTATGAATGGCATTCTCAGGGCCTTTCTCTTTCTTTGATATGCATTACATTGATGGTGAGTCTCGGTATATTCATGGGCAAAAGGAAGAAGGTGATCGCCCTCGTAAACTCGCAGGCTACTACTGTCTTTGAATGGAAGAGTACCAGCAGAGGGTGCACCAGAAAGGGACCATTGCTGTCCATAAAAGAACTTATATTTAGGCAATCCATTCGGGTTGCCAACGAAGGTGCGTTGAGATATTTTTACCTCCTCAAAGAGGAGAGCCGCACAGATGCTCAAAGAGTAGAGTTGAAAAGAAATGAAGTGACTTAGACAAATCTTGTTTGTTGATAACCTTAACCTTGGACCAATCAATCGAATGTTGATTAATACATAATGGATCTGAACACTACTTGAAAACAGTTCTTTCGTTCAGAAACGAAATGCTCCCATCCCCTACAAAAGAGAACGTGATATGTTTATCATGCAGAAAAGAAATGCTCCCATCCCCTGCAAAAGAGAGCGTGATATGTTTATCATGCAGAAAAGAAATCAAAGATTTCTATACCAACACGTGTACATGTGTATATATATATATATATATATATATATATATAACTAAGCCTCTTCTTGTACAGATAGGATCGGCTACATAAATTTTTTGTTTTCATAGGGTTCAAACTTATCTCAGATTCACCATTTTCTTTCTCAAATCTTGTTATCGGAGCTTCTTTTAGTTTTCTTTTCACACGTTCAAATTATCATAAACTATTTTCTTTCATTTTATTGTATGTTTGTGTTATTCCTAAATTATCTCTAATAACCTTATTGTAGATACAATCTTTCTTTGTGATCACACATTCTATCTCAGCATCTTCATTTCTACCACTTTTATTGATGATTAACTGTTCAACACTCACGATCATAGCCGGTTAACTATTGTTGTATCAGATTTGCTTTTAAAGGTATCCTTTTGTCACGTAGAATACCATACACACCTTTTTATTTTAACTAACCTATATTAATTTCATGTCTAACATCTCTATCAATTTTTTCAATGCTTTGAAAAATTGATCCTTAGATTTAAAATATTCCTTTTGAGAGATATAATGTGTCAATCTTAATTTTCATGTCATATATATAAAGATAGAAGTTCTTTGGAAGATTTATGACAATAATCTCTTTGTATAAAAGTTTGATATTGGTGAAAGGTGATAGGCAGAATTCTTGTCTCCTCTAAAGTGGGATCGATTCTCTTGGTTTCAATTTCTTGCATGCTTCAAGATAATCTTGCGTACCAAGGATTATTAGGATAAGCACATTATCAAAACCATTGGCACATGGATGCCTCAAGAAGATGTTAAACAAATCACTATTTATTAAAGTACCATGCCAGCAAAGATGATGTAGACATCTAATAAATATGCACACAGCCAAATTAATGGCAGACTGAGTGGTCCTTAAACTGAGTTGCAGGCACCAATTCTATGATAAAACAGGCGACGATATTATCCAAACAGGAGAAACTAAAGTTATAGTCGTTGTTATAGTAGCCGTTCATAGCATTAGATCTTGAGGTAAAGGAGAAGACTTGGCTGTAGACGCAGGGTAGCAACTGGAGACAGACTCGAAAGATTATAATAAGTTGACCCCCTCGATCTACATCTTGAATGTGACCTTTCGAAAAGAATACGTAGCACAAGTTTTCTGCTCAACCTGAAGCATCAGATTAATCTATTTCAGAGAAAATATTAGAAAGATTTAGTCTTTTTCACACTCATAATATGTACCCTTGGTTATACACACACACACACACACACACACACACACACACACACATATATATATATATATATACACATCATGCACACCTTTGACATTCTTGCTTATGCTCATTTATTGTTTTCGGTGGTACGAGTATAATTTAAAATGTTCACTCATTATTTTTTTTTATGGTATACAACAACAACTAAGCCTTTCCCCATACTAGAAGGGGTCGGCTACATGGATTCTTTGTTTCCACATAGCCCTATCATGTGCCATGTTAGCAGTTAACTCACAATAAGCTAGATCATTCTTTATTGTTTCTTTCCAACACTTTTGTAGTCATCCTCTACCTCTTTTAATACTTTTAAAATCTAGTTTTCATACCTTCTTACATGTTCTTTTTTTTATATGTTCAAACCATCTTAAATGATATTCTCTCATTTTATCCTCTATTCGTGTCATTCCTAATTTATTTATAATAACCTCATTATGTATACGGTCTTTTCTTATACGACCACTCATCCTTCTCAACATCTTCATTTATGTCATAGACATCTTTTATACATGTTGATGATTAACTGCCCAACACTCAGAACCATAAAACATGGAAGGTCTAATTGCTACTCTATAATATTTACCTTTTAACTTTAATGGTATTTTTTTATCACAATAAATACCTGATGCTCCTCTCCATTTTAACCAACCAACATTAATTCTATGCTTAACATCTCCTTCAATTCTTCTATCACTCTAAAAATTAACCCTAGGTATTTAAAACTTTCCTTTTCGGGGATGCAATGTGTGCCAATTTTAATTTTTATGTCCTCCAAAATAACCAAATGATCAAACTTACATTCCATATATTTTGTCTTTGTTTTACTAAGTCGGAAGCCTTTACTTTCTAATGTTTCTCTTCATAGTTCCAATTTTCTATTAACTTTTAACTTAGACTCCTCCACTAACACAATGTCATTTGCAAATAACATACACCAAGGTACTTCATCTTGAATATGTTTTGTTAACTCATCAATCACCATTATAAATAAGTATGAACTTAAAGTTGATCCTTTATGTAACCCAATATTAACTTCAAAGAAGTATGTCATTCCTTTATGAGTCCTCACACATGTTTTTGCACCATCGTACATGTCGCTTATAAAGTTTATGTATGTTAATGGGATACCTATTTTTTCCAAGATTCTCCAAAGAACCTCCCTTGGTACTCTATTGTAAGCTTTTTGTAGTTCAATAAATATCATGTTAAGGTCTTTCTTTTTTGCTCTAAAATATTCAATAAGACATCTCAAAAGGTGAATCGCTTCAACAATAGATCTACCTAGCATGAATCCAAATTGGTTCTCTGTTGTACTCGATACTTGTCTTAACCTATGTTCGATAATTCTTTCCCATAATTTCATAGTATGACTCATTAACTTGATATCCCGATAATTCGCACAATTCTAAATGTCTCCCTTGTTCTTATATATGGATATAAGTGTACTCGCTCTCCATTCCTTGGGCATCTTTTGGTTTCTCCATATTTTATTAAATAGTGTTGTGAGCAAAATGATTCTTCTTTCTCCTAAGATTTTTCAAACTTCTATAGAAATATTATCTGGTCCTACCGATTTACCACTCTTCATATGTTTAAGAGCTTCTTTGACTTCAGTCTTTTGAATACATCGATAGAAATTGTGGTTTATATACTTTTTTTATTTGGCTAACTCTCCTTAGCTAATACTAACATCTTTATTTTCAGTAAAAAACTTATAAAAATAATTTTTCTATCTATTTCTTATATCATCATTTACCACTAGAATTGTATCATCCTTGTCTTCAATGCATTTAACAAAATTAAGATCCTTATTTTTCTTATCTCTAGCCCTAGCTATCCTAAAAATATCTCTTTCACCTTCTTTTGAGTTGAGTTTTTTATATAAGTCCTCTCAAATTTTAGTTTTTACTTAAATGACGGCCTTTTTTGCTTCCTTCTTTACTTTCTTATAAGCCTCTAAAGTTTTACTAGTTTTTTTAGTATAATGTAATTTGTAACATGCCCTCTTTGCCTTAATTTTATGTTGCACTACTTCACTCCACCATCAAGCTTCTTTTTATACCGGTACACCTCCCTTAGATTCACCTAACACATCTTTCGTCACTTTCCTAATATGTATAGTCATATTGTTCTACATATCATAAGGTGTAGCAACATAATTTCAAGCATCTCCTTAAAGAACTTTCTATTTGAAAAGTCATCTTTATACTATCTTCTAGTTCTACTTGGGGTGCGTAAGCAGAAACTATATTCAAAACCTCTGCTCCAAACACTAGTTTCAATATCATGATTTGGTCACCATCTACACTATCCTTTAAATCTTTATTTATGATAATACCAACTCCGTTTCGAGCCTTTTCCTTACTTGAGTACCATAATTTAAAACTTTTATCTTCAATCTCCTTTGCTTTTTCTTCAACTCACTTTGTCTCTTGTAAACATAGAATATGAATATTTCTCTGAATCATAGTATCTACTACCTCCATTAACTTACAGGATAATGTTTGAATATTACAAGAACCAATACGAATCTTATTATCTAGGACTAACTTCATTACTCCTTGCATTCGTCCATATTGAAAATGCGGAGACCCGATATATAATTTATTCACTACATTCGGACGGCAATGTAGCGAGACTAACTTCTTTACCCACACCCGTGCATGATGTGGCAACCCTCTCTGCAATTGATTCACTACATTCGGGAGAAAATGTAGTGACCTTTGCTTACTTTTCACTACATTTAACGTCGCTAAGAGGGGACGCCCAATGCAATGCTCATAATTTGTGTAATCTATGGTATAAAAATTCGACAAAGTTTTACGCTTTTTGTTGGAAGCCTAACGCTAGCCTCCTCATTTATCCGGGCTCAAGACCAACCATGCAAGGGTGATCCCTTACATGGGCGGAGTTTTTTTTTTATATGAGTATGAAAAAAGTAAAGGGTTTTCAAAAAAGAATGAAAGATAGTGTTATTATACTCCTACCTTTAAAAATAATTATTGAGCATGACTGAACAACGTCATTTGGAGACTTTCTCTCTATCTATATATAATGTGGTGCTTAGTCTCTCATTTGGCATGGTTTGGTCAGTTTTTGTGCTCAATTGGCAACAGAACTTGATCTCTCATTTTGCATGGTTTCACTCGTTCAACCATCAATTATTGTCCTCAATAATTTTTGGCACTCTATCACTGCTTAAAACCTCTTTTTACCAATCAAAACATTTGTTATCACCATCAAAACTATTTTAAAAATCTATATACATATAGAGAGAGAGAGTAGTTTACTGGTTTTTTAAGTGATCTTAATGATGATAGCAGCAGGTTTTGATTAGTGGAAAACGGTTTTAAGAAATGGAGAAAGCGATAAAGGATGATGGCTTGTAGTCAAATCGTACACACACACACACACACACATATATATATATATATATATATATAGTTGGCTTGGATGGTGGTATGAACCGAGAATTGTTCTTGCAAAGAGGGGCGCATAAGACAGTCCCAACTTTTGAGCGTCTTCCAGGCCCTCTCTCTCTCTCTCTTCTGTCAATCTTTCTTGTGATCTCATAGGAGCAAGCTTCTAAGAGGATCAGCATAGCCAAAGGGCTTCTCGATGCTCAAAGGCAAGTCCACATTCAATTTTTCTCCTGTTCGGTCCAATCTCAACATAAGTTCTGAAGACAAGAGTCTCGGCCTTAAGGTTTATGCTGGGTTATTCCTACCATTTGAAAGGCAGTTTCTCCAATTGTAGAGATTATTTAATTATTGAAATGTTTTATAGAACATTTTAGAGGAAAAAAAAATCGCATAATATTTATTGATCTAAAGAAAATGATAAGATACCGAGAGATATTCTTCAGAAAACTTTAAAAAAAAGATATTCCATTGACAAACATCAATCTTATAAAAGATATTTATGATATTGCACAAATATGTACTAAGACCAATGAAAAAATGATAAATTTCTTTGAGGTAATATTAGATTACATCAAAGATAAACTTTAAATTCATATTTATCTGTATTAGTCATTAACAAATTAACAAGTTCCTTAGTGTATGTTATTCACACATGATATTGTATTAGTGAATGAATTTAAGGAAAATTTTAATAGAAAATTGGAACTAAGAAGACCGTTACAAAATAAAAGTTTTCGACTTAATAGAACAAAGATGCTTTCGACATAACAGAACAAAAAGAGAATATATAGAATAGGATGTAAGTTTGGTCATTTGATAACTTCAAATGATAGAAATTAAGATTGACACACATTGTATTAAAGAAAGTTTTAAATAACTAAGATCAATTTTTCAAAACGATGAAAAAATTAATTGAGATGTTACATAAAATTAATACAAATTAGTTAAAATTGAGAGAATATTTTATATGACAAGAAGATACTATTAAAGTTAAAAGATAAATATTATAGAGCAACAATTCAACTCGCTATGTTTTATGGTTTTGAGGGTAGGACAATTAATTATCAACATGTATAAAAGATGTCCGTAACAAAAATGAAGATGTGATATATAGTCACACAAGAAAAGATCATAATGGTTTGAACACATACAAAAACAACTAATAAAAGTTTTAATAAGAAAGTATGAAAAATTAGATTGTGAAAATGTCAACAAATACAAAAATGCTAAAAAAATAATAATAAATGATTTAGCTTATGTTGAGTTAGCTATTAAAATAACACATGATCGAACTTGAGAATGCTCCATGGAAATAAAGAATTCATGTAACCTCTTCCATCTACTATGAGAAATTGCACATGATCAAGCTCTATGGAAACAAAGAATCCATGTAATCAACTCTATCTAAAATGGGGAAAAGGCTTAGTTGTATATATATATATATATATATATATATATATATATATATATATATATATATATATATATATATATATATATATATATATATAGAGAGAGAGAGAGAGAGAGAGAGAAAGAGAGAAAGAGAGAGAGTTTGTGAGCCACAAACCAAAACTCTAAATGGCAGCAAACATAAATATATCAAGAAGAAATTAATGGGAACAAGAAATTAATAGGAAAAATTTTAGTTCAAAAATTACAATGGGAACAAGAAATTAACGGGGCCGTGGGCTTTCCCTTGCCTCAAAACGCTAAATTCAAACCCAGTCCACCGGTAAAAAGTTTCCTTGCCAATTGCAATCTCGCAGCATTCTCGTCAACCCCCAGCTTTATCTGAACGCATCAATTGTACTTGCCCAATTCCATCTTCTTCTTGATCTTCTGACCATGATAAATAAAGGCATCCAAGATACCAGCAACAGTGAAAATCCCTGAAATTGTAAACGCAACTCAGTTGGATGCTTAAGACGATGTGTAAGGAATAAGAGTTCTATAATCTTAATTTGATAAACTTCAGTGACGAATTTTATATGAGATCGATACCTCCAACTATGGCACAAACATTTGTCAGAAAATGTAGGAAAGATGTTTCGGACTCCGTGAAGTTGACCTGCAAGTTTGATGCAGAGTGCAAAATTAGGACCCATAACACGACGTGCAAATGTAAATGGATGCAAAAAACAGTTTGTAAATGGATTTTAGGTTCTAACTAATAAATAAATGCTGGTTGCCATAGCAATGAATCCCAAAATCAGAAGAAAAGAAAGAGGGGGGGAACCCTTAATTGTATAAGCATCGAGCAAGCCAACAAACAGATTTTTATAGCTTAGCACCACCATAACCCACCTTTTCATCAACTAGAAGATTCAACCTTGACTGGTGGATAGAACAGAAAAAATACAGATATTTTTCTGCAGGATCTCCCTAGTGTCATCATCAAAATGGTGTACGATCAAGCTTTTCGTGGACCATGCATAAGTATCATTCAGATACCACACAATCACTTCCTTGAGACAATACTCCCAATAAAGCACTAAATATTCAAAACTTGAACTTCCGTTTTTTTACTTGCTCCAACATTTAGGAATGAAGGAGATTATTAATATTTATAAAAGAGGTACGTGAATCATCATTCGCAAGACACCTTGCACGTTTATTCCTTCTGGATCAAATGGACAATCCCGGAATTTCGCACTTTGCTGTTCATATGATTTATTCTCTCCCAATGGTATCGCTGACTAGGAACAGTCATCTTCATTTACTACCTAAGAATAATATCGGTCATGTAAATCATCAAGCAAGGAAATAAGTTCCAAGTTTACTCCTGTCTAGATCGAACAAAAATCCTCCACAAGGAATGTTATTCTTTTCCTCCTATCCCTATCATTTATTCTTTTACCAGTTCTGCCGCTGACAAGAGATACTTATCATGATCCAACAGAGGGCTTCAACTTGCATTTCTATGTGCATCACACACACACCCTCCGACCCAAGTTCCAGCTTTTCCAAATTCTCTTGTGATTTATTTGACCCACCCCGTATTTATCTTTAAGTAATGAAATTGCACGTCACAATGAATGGAACTGCGATCAGAATAGGTGTGATCAGCAAGAAGTGCAACTCATGACCCCTGGTAGAGGACTCACACTTTGAGATGCGAATGTTGTCATACACACCTTAATTGGAGAGAGGTCATAGAAAAAGAAAACTCCTGGAAGGGTTTGACGACCAGAGTCTGCATCTTTAAAGTGTTCAGTCACAGAGAACTGCATGCAGACATTATCATGGTTAAAACTAAACTATACATAAACTATGAGCAGTATATATGGAGTTAAAAGTCTATCAATATTACCTGGTTTGACTGGATCTGGCGCCCTCTTACATCAGTATATATTGTAGGTACGACCTAGGAAAGAGAACCATGAATTAAGTTCCAATGACCTTAGGAATAACTGAAAATACATACAAGGAGAAAACATACATTGAGAAGATCCAGTCAGAATAGTCATGGAAGTCTTAAATATGCACAAACATTCAAATCAACATTTTCTGACAGGCACAAACCCCAAAAAGTTTTAATGACAAAAGGCAATTTAGTAGCAAGACATATACCTTGATGAAATACTGATAAGTTCCAGAAGGATTTTGCTGTGTCCATTGTACACTGCAAGTATTAGAAGAAAAGATGAGGAAATTCCACATCATGCAGTTAAACGCACTACAGATGCCACATTACATAAAAACGTGCATAGGTACTTACCCATTAAGTGGATTAACAACACCTGGGAAGTCTTCTCCAAATGACAGCTTATTTATTTTGTGGCTAATCTGTATCACAAAGTGGAAAGAAGGTCAAGTTTGTAGAATTTAATGATGATACGAACATGCATTTTACCATTAGGCTCTCTTTTCTCTTTTTTATTCTTCTTATACTTTTTCAATGCTCAGTCAGGTTCTTAACTTTAGAACATGTCAGCCAACCGTGCTTAACACATATGAACAAATGTGAGCTGAGAATCACCCATTACATTGAAACTGTCTTTCTCAAAGACCAGCAAGTCATGCACATGGATGTTTGCTTGATGAAAGCTTTTTCCAGGGGCAAAATGAAAACTGCCAGCAACTTTATTTACTTCCAGGAAACCATGAATGTTGCACCCTTCACCTTCTTCTTCTTTTATCTTCTCGATAAAACCCTCTCTTTTGCACTGAACGTAAACAAAGATCACAAGTAAGCGGTCAAAACACTAGGAACATAAAAGATTAAGAACGTCAACAATTAAAAACAAATCCAACAGAGTACCTGGTCTATCATGTCAGGATTTGAAAGGGCCCAGCCTTTCTTCCGGTAAGCCTCACGAACTTCTTCACATGTGTTACAACAATCATCATCCATCTGCATTTACAGAGCATTCACAAAGAGACAAGCAGTCAGGCATCAAAATTTTACATTTATTTCATTGTGCTGTGAAACATCCAAACATTCATACAGTACAGTTTTTGATGGACAGAAGCCATAAAATGAGAACATGTTGTCCTCCTACATCATTGGACATGGTCGGCCTACAACATATAACTGGGCAATAGGATTCAGCTGAAACTAAAAAACTTCTTGGTGAAACTGTACCATTTCTGCGCCATAACAAGAACCACAGTATGTCTCGTTGTGCTCCAACCTTCCTCCATGTCTTTGTAGGGGTCTTTCAATCTGAAAGAATCATAAGTGGTAAATCACAACAGAACATGATAATTCATGGATTATAGAGCAATATAGAGCAATAAATCACACATTTGGCAAATCCCAATCACGAGGATCAAGCTAAACTGAAGTTGATCACCCAGAAAAGGATGTTCATTTTGCAAACTCTTATACAACCTAATCCTAGGATTTAAGCTCTTTGGAAAACACATTCACTAGAACCACTGATAGGCACATAATTTAGCATTATATCTCATTCAGGTAAGCCAATCACATTTATGTATGAATGAACCTGCCAAAGGAAGTCTTAAAAACGATGACTCCATAGTCCATAGGACACTTCTCAGAATATATTGAAACTAGCATGTCTTGGTGAAGCTTTTGACAGCCTGAAGTGATTACAGCAGCTGCTGAAAGCAGTTAACGTACAGGAACTTTAAGACAATCTGAATATTCTGAAATATAAATAGATTTAGTAGGATTAGTTGCAAGACATCGCGCAACATGGTTCCTGGTTTAAACTTACCTACTGCCTCATTCCGTTATTAGACTCTATCATATAGATGATGCTTTGAGAAACACAGATATGGCTGATAATCCATAATGCATTGATATTATCAAGAAGAAAAGACATCATATTGATTCTATATACACGGGGTTGTGTGAGACAAATTGAAAATGAGATCATTTGTAACATAGCTAAATAATAGTTTTCATTTTTCTTAACAATGTACAGAAGAAGTTGACAAGGAACAATTCTTTCTGATATGCTGACTCATTGATAGGGTAACAACCATCAAGCTCCAAGTGTTCAAGGTCCTCCATCTTTAGGTCTCCTGTTCTGGTTTGAAAAGGTAGATTACTAATATTGGAAAAGAATACATGAAAGACAAAAATAAGGATTACAAGCATGCTAATTTCACATATGATGGCATAAGGGATTCAACAAAAAAAGGTCTCATTCTTGTCCACATGAAGAAGCTTCAGATGAACAAAATACGCATCAAAATAAATTTTTAACAAAATTTGACACATTAAATCAAATCAGACTGGACTGAATCATTTATCGCCAAACATTCTCGAAAGGAAAGGTGGAAAAAGACTGAGGACTTCAGGAAAACAACTTGTATAGAAGAAGAACAGATTGCTGAGAGCATATAAACAATGGAGAAGAATGTGATCCTTCTCACGATCAAGAATTTAAAAGGAAAAGATGTAAACAAAAAAAAAGGGAAACAGGCCATAAAACACTCAGTTTTGAGGTGTCTAATGGTGATTCTGGATGAAGAGTAATGAAAATATGATGTCCTTGATAATACAGTGACCAAATTATGTTTCCTGGTCCCGCATAGAAGAGAGAAAGGAAAGAATAAATGCCAATTTTGATAAAATACTTGTAAGAGGATGGGGTATTTTTGGAAGAGGAAAGTAGATCATTTTGGTTGAGCTGATATGAAATGCTCCCAACAAGAGAAACTCCTTTGTATCAAAGTCACAAATGTCTTGACTTTTCAGTACCTTTATTTTATTCCCAAATCAATGCAGAATCTTGACCCATACAAAAACCACATTGACTAGACAACATAGATGAACAGGGAAGTACATTTCAATTTTTTGTTTACATAATGCATCTCTCAAAAGTAGGTCTCTCACAATATATGGGAAACTTATTGATGACCCTGACATGTCAAACATCCAAGATCTCAGGTTCACTTGCAAATTCTTATTGCAGGTTAATTCTGCTAGATAAGCAACAAAATATCTTCAGGTTGAGATAGACCATTGACATTATGAACAATCTTCACTTAAAATATAAAGGCCTGAGAGCATGTGCCAGTTACTAAATGCATCAAGCTAAATGAAGTGACGATCTCAATTTTGGAGCCTTCCAAACATCACAGTGTTATCCCCTAGCTTGCCCATTCTATTCAGAAGACATTTTCAAAAAGAGAAGTGAAACAATGTGAGACTAGAATAAAGTTTTCCATGTATCAACATTTCAATCTTGTTGGCGCTACTAAGCATAGGAACACACAAGTAGTTTGAAAGACAAATATGGCAGAACGATCAGGACCTTGGGCGCACCAATTCCATCAGACCTTATCCCAATGACATTACCATGTTGATCAATCCTTTTCTTAAATATGTCATGTCTCTGTGACAAAATATGAAAGGTCCATTAGTAGACAAAATAACTCAGGTTTAAAAGTAGGTACAAACATAAAGTGACGTCATTGATCATTTTCCTAGAGCAATACAAAAAAATAGGATTGCACACTAAGATGAATAGTTAAAGCAAAAAAACTTTTGAATGAACTTACAATATCAAAATGTTGCTCTCCACTGATATCCATCGCATCTACACTAAGGAGGGAACATGCAAGAGCTGGAAAAGTAACATCAAACTGCACAAACAAGAGAATATATGCAATAAGCACAAAACTTAAATTTCTTCAACCATTGACAAGAAATAGATAATTTACCAAACCCCATGACTTTCACTAAAATGGAAGCCAAATAAAACCTTCATAGCCGTTTCCTAGATTGTAAGTTAAAACGAGACAAGACCAGCATACAGAGGAAAACTACGAGTGGGAACACTAATAAATAATAACAATTTCCAGAAGCTAGAAGACAACTAGGACAGAAAAAGAACAGAGTTGAGACCACAATCTCCTTCTTTCCACCCCTTTGGGTCGCATGCTAAAAGTTGCTATTGCACAATTCACTAGAAAAAGAAAAGAAAAGAAAAGGAACTGTAATGAATAGAAATGTCGCCCTTCCCTCCAGCATGACATGCATAAAGTCATGAAGAGGGCATTAATGAGTAAAGGAAATAATGAGAATCAAGAGAGAGGTACAACATTTATTCGAAGAGTTCCTCCTCTTGAGACATCAACCGTCAGCTCAGAGACCGTGACAGGGTGAAGATAAGCCCCTGCAAAACCACAAATCTGATTAAAAACGAACTACAATCCAAGTTGCAGCTACCTTTCTGCCTCACCAATAAGAAAAAAATCAACAAGCGGGAAGAGGGAAGACAGGAAACAACTGCTGATCCAGCTGTAACTGCGATTGTCCAAAAACAAAACATAATTCCTTCAAAACCAAAAGGATCCTTCTTTCCAAAATAAGACACAAGATCGAATCAAACTCCAATGTTATCTATCAAAATTTCAATTGTTCCTCCCGGCCAGAATCAGAAAGCGGGGATGTGTGATTGTCCAGCAAAACTGTTTTAAACTACGAATCATCGACGTACTCCGAATCGAAACATGGGAGAAAGATTGATATCAGCTAACGGGTCACATGGACTAATAAAAAAGAGCCAAATTGACGAATAGGCTGAAAAAAGAACGAAGAAATCTAGCTCCTTATTAAAGATACAGAAGTAACGCATATGGAAACATGAACTCTCCATCTTTCAGAGAAATACGAGTCACACTCGTCCCGGCCAAAGAATTACGTCAGGGTATATAAAAAAGTAGGTTTATCGAACGCGGTAGAAAAGGAAAAGGAGGGAAAGAATTGTACATCTCCACAATCTACGAATCAAAATCCTATCTTTACACTCAAGGGATGATCAAACAGAGAGGAACTCACTGAATTCTGAGAATACCAAGAGGACGATAAAGAGGGAAGAGAGAAGGGTAATGAGGCCCCCGGAGAGCGTCCTGCTGTAGAAATCTTCATTGATCTTCGGATAGGCGTCGAGATTGCGGAGCTTGTTCATAAGCTCCATGGCCGTCCCGGACGCCGGAAAACGGGAAGAGGCAGAATCTCCGGCTAGAGGAAATCTAGGGTTCGATACCTCTTTACCTCAAGATTCTCTCCTGCAGCATTGCCGACGAAAGCTCTCTCCGTCTTCCCCCTCAACCCCTCCTAAATTTCCCCCTTCTTTTCCGCCTCCTAATAACCAAAGCCTCCTCCTTTTTGAAGTTTTTGTTCTGCCTTATTTTGGCGTTTTAGCTATTTATAAAGAGAGGACGCCTCCATGTTTACCCGATGACACCCGCACCTCAAACCCAATATAGGATCCCTGATTTCTCGTATACATATAAATATATATATACATGTCTCTCTTTATATATATATATATATATAAAGAGAGAAGGAGTCCTAAATGTATAATATTTTTTTAATTTTGTATAAATATTTTTACTCTTTTAGTGTTTGATATCAATGGTAAAAATTTGAATTAAAAGTATTATTGTGAAAATTAATTAAAAATATTCTTGTGAAAATTTGAATTAAGAGTATCATTATATTTTTTACTACGTGTAATGCACCATTATATATAGTGATTGAATGATACTCACCATTTACATTATTTTATTTTTTTGAAAGAATGAGTGTCATAATATTGTCTTTCATATATTTTCAAAACCTCTTAAAATTATTTAAATTACACTTATACCACAGAAAACTAATAAATACATGTGTGAGCAGGATCTATTTTCATATATATATATATATATATATATATATATATATATATAATATATATATATATATATATATATATAGAGAGAGAGAGAAAAGATGGAGGATGTGAAATTACTTGCAAATTTTATTCAAACCCATCTGCATCATCAAAGATTATAAAATAAAAATTAAAATATATATAAAAGCAAACCAAGTGCCTTTACAAAAAGTGAATGCAATTCGTGTTTCTTTAAGATAAATTTATACATGAGTGATTGCATCCTCTATTTTTTCTCTTTATATATATATATATATATATATATATATATATATATATATATATATATATATATATATATATATATATAGAGAGAGAGAGAGAGAGAGAGAGATGTGATATAATTATGTACACGCCCAACTTTAAGTATTCAGATACGACTGATTTGAAACGATTCCGACAATTTGAATCAAAACCAAACCGATCAGAAACTAGCTCTGAAAGGAATATGTTCAGTAGGGCTTAGAGCCGTATGAGAACCATGGTTCTTCCTCTTATGAACAGAAACCAAAATCGATGGTTCAAACCACTAATTTCTATTTTATTTTATAATTTCTTAGTTTTTGTTTAAATTACAACTGGAACTGGAACTGGAACTGAAACCAATGATTATAAACTGTAACAGGAAATGAGTGAAGATGGTTCAGTTTCAAAGTATTGGATCTGCATTATCCGGAATAGGTTATGTCTAGGAGAATTGATAAATGGGCTGAAGGAACCAAGCAAGAGCTGGTCTTGGCTCGTTCTTCGACTCGTTTGGATCAAATCAAAAGAGCTTAAACATGCTAAACTCGATGAAGTTAAAACACATAATCTTCATGTAATTGTCATTAGAAAAAATAAATTTCTAGTAAATTGAATGAAATGGTTGTTCCTTGTATATTTTTTTCTAGATTTGAAGGATTTGATAATGTCATGTCAACTGACTTGGTTCGGTTCAAAATGATTTTGTAGTATATATGTACATAAAACTATACGGGCTGAGTTAAACGAGTTTATAGAGGCAAGACAAACTCAAGGTAACGTTGAAGAACTCATAGATAAAATGGCAATGGGGTGGGATGAAACGGGTTTTTACCGTACCCGTCCTGCATCACAAACTTCTTTGTACACCCCGTTCCACCCTACGGGTCTTGAGGACCAAGCTCCGACCCTCTTTGTTACAACTAGGCTCTGTCCCGTCCCACTTCACTTCAACCTATAAAAGTGTTTTAAAAAATCAGTTAATATTATATACTTTACATATTATTTATATTATTTTATGTTATTAAATTAGAAGTTATTATGTGTGTATGTATACATTTATTTATATATATATATAGATATATAGACCCGGTTGATCTAATTTTCTTTTACTAAATCATGTTTCCTTTATTGATACAAATATAGCAAGTATCGACACGTTATACAATAACGGACATATCTTGAAGAAAATTAAGCAAGTATACAAGATAGAATGGTTATTTCTGGAAATAATCGTCCTTTCCAGATATTCAACAATGAGCAGTATAAGGGTGGCAACTTTAGAAATGCCACGATATTGACACGAACACGGACCTGAAGTTCCATATTTGTGTGAGGACATGCCGTTCTTGGTGTCGTGATTGCCTCGAGATGAAGAAATACGAAGAAAGATTGTGTCGTGTTTGGGTTGATACACAAGTACCTGAAAATGAAGTGAAATGTAAACGGTTATGAAGGAACACCAACACGAGACATGAAAATGGAACCTTTAGAGTTATATAAGCAATTTTTCAAGGATAGGTTTTCGATATAACAATTAGTTTTTTAATTTGGTCGGTTTGAAAGATGCTCAGCACTACCTTGTGATTTTCAATGTTTATCAGTTTAATCCAAATGCGTATGATTATTTATGTGGCACATCACATCACATCATATCAAGTATATTTCACTTGTCACATCAGTTGTCATGTAAGCTTTTAAAGATATCATGTTATTTATCATGTCAATATCATTTGTCATGTCAACTTATATTTATTATTATATTTAATTATTTAAAAATAATAAATTTTTTTATATTAACCATTTAAATTTAATAATACTAAATTAATATTATTATTTAATTTAATATTTATAGTACTTATATATCAATTACATTTAAATTTAATGCTAAGTTAACAACCATATCACCTCCCATACGTGAATCTGTCTTCATGTTACTACTTAGGGATCAAATTGATAAACATCGAAAATCACTGGCTAACATAGAGTAGTTTTCAAATCACAGAGAAATGTACCCAGAGCATTAGCTCAACGACCGTGTGCCTTGACACTGAAGCTGCTGGTGGGGAGTTCGACTCCCAAGGGGTATATGCGTGGGTGTATGTTTAGGCTTCGGCCCTCCTCTTGTAACTAAAAAAAATCATAGAGACCTAACTTAAAAATCGAAAAACCTGAGGGTACTTTTATGAAAATTTTCCTAACAGTCAAATGTATATAGTTAGGGTTTAGATTTATATTTATTTACTGCATGTAGTCGGTTATTTGATGTATTGCTTACTCTGAACAATTATATTTATATTTGGGGCTTAAGTTGAAACGCACGAAGTGCGAGGCTCGTCTAGCGACCGGCCAAATCTTTGACTGGTCGATGAATGCGGATCCGTGTCTGCCCAAACATGGAGCAGATTCGGGTTCGGGTCAATTTAGAAAGTTAGATAGAATCCAAACCTGAGACAAGATTTACACTCCAATTGGGAACCGGAACTGAGATGGAATTGAATCGATTTGGCCTGGTCTACAAGGCAGATCCGTGTCTGCCCAAACACGGCATAGATTCGGATATGGTTCAATTTAGAAAGTTGGATACAATCCAAACCTGAGACAAGATTTACACTCCAATTGGGAAGTGGTAGTTGAGATGGAATTGAACCGATTCGGCCTAGTCTCGAACTCAATAAACAGACGCTCCATCAAATCAGAATAGTTCCTCTTCTTTTTTTGTTGGGGGGATCAACTAAGGTGTGGTTTGGGTGGACTATAGTTAGATCCTGCCCCGGTATCAAACTGCTGCTGACCTTTTACTTCAAGGTTCTTTTAAGTCAACCCTAGTCAAAAGAGTCATATTGTGTGTGTTTTCTTATACACATAGGCGCACATGTATGTTATATATATATATATATATATAATAGAGAGAGAATGTTGTATATGATCAAATACGTGCTTAAATCTAGAGAAAGATCTCCATCTTTAGTGCAATAAATGAATAGAGATTTAAAATGAAAAATAGATTGTATGGTTGTGTATTAAATGAGAGCGCAAAAAGTACATATTGTTTTTTAAGTTTCAAATCTCAATCATTCATTACATTCATCGAACGATAAAAAATATTTGAAAAGATTTAAGAATAAATAAGAATTGAGCAGTAGCAACTCTCTCTTATATATATAGAGAGAGAACATAGTAAATGCACACATTTCTTCTATGCTAAAATCTTTAAAGATCTCAACTATTTGATCGATGCTTAAAATTTAAATATTAAAATTTTAAAAATACCATGATGGATTAAATGTACTTAATACTATTTTACTTTTCCGCTTTAAAGATTTGATCTTTATGAGAATTTTAAAATGAATGAGTGTATACATAAACTATTCTCTCTCTTTTATATATATATATATATATATATATATGTGTGTGTGTGTGTGTGTGTGTGTGTGTGTGTGTGTCATTTAATTGTTTTGAATTTTAAATAACTTTTTCGGGTGAATAGATGGGGAAGTGCTCATATGCTAACAAGTGACAACAAACAAAGATATACACGGGAGATGAAACTCCAACGAGCAGGGTTGATAGTTATCTTAAGCTCTATTTGCCATCCTGTGTTTATGAAATGGTGAAGGTCCCGACTGAAGTTGGCTTATAAATATGGTCCAGATTAGCATGGACTGGGGCTCTCGTGATCATAATGGGTCCTTTTGATGTTTGATTCACAATGGAAATGACCCCTAGAAGAAAGACCCCATTACCTCCGTCCCTGGTGCCTGCATATCGAACTCATGACCGCCATGTTTATGATCATTGCATATTATTTATTTATGCACGTAATCCTACAATTTGTAGCAACAATACGAAGGGCTTTGGACCTCGTTGAACAAAAAAAACATGCTATGCCCTATTGGAGAATAGGAGAAGCTTCAAGGTTGTAGACATCCGATTTTTTTTTTAGGAAAATCTGTATTTTAACCCATAAAACTGATTTTGAATGGCTTATCTCAAGGCACATGATATGGTACTTTGAGTCCTAAATTTTCACAAGGAGAACTCACGTAGCACCTCGTTCCTAGAGCAGTTTCATGGGGCATCACTTTTAATTTTAGATCTCTACAACATTTTGGGTCCAATTATAGATATAGATCCAAACCTACCATTTGTGATATATATATATATATATATATATATATATATATATATATATATATATGAAAATGGATATTTACAAGATCCATCCTATAAAAAGTCAAGCAAACATGGATCCATATACTTTACTCAAGTACTTAACCAAGATTTGTATTTAAAGGTCTGTAATGATTCACATGGTCCAGCCAAGGCCCTAAGCTCACTTCGAACTCACATTTGATCTGGTCGATGCACCCGTCTTGACCTGCATTTGACTCATCTAACGAGCCTTGATCCTACCCTACCTTGAGTCTTGCCTCAAATGACTTAACCCAGGTTCAGCCTATGTCGCCATGGTCCTGCTATATTGAGCCTAACTTGATCCAGCTTCGTACATTTTATATATGTCTTTTACATACTTATATGAATATCTAACATACGGTTATTTATATGAATATATATAATTACATAAATGTATATAAGTGAAAGGTCCATACCTTATGCTCAACCTTGTTGTGGGTGCTCGATCAAACCAAGCTGTCATACCGTATCTCTCCTTGGCATGGTTCAACCATGTCATGGTCCAACCCAGTAACCAGACTCAAACCGAGCCACAGAGCCCACCTGTTTACCTAGCCAGCACCCAAACACCTTGGCCCTAGTCGATATTTAAGTCCACTTATAACCAAATTTCACTCAACTGGTTAACAACCGGTCCCGCCGGACCAAACCAACCAACTCCTTACTTTCTTTTTATACAAGAGGAAGCCACAGCCTGAAAAAACACACACACTCCATGCATCCCTTTGAGAGTCGAACTCTTAACCAGCAACACAGGCATCAATGATCCAACCAATTGAGCTAATGCTCCGGGTGCGCCTAAAGACAGTATGATTACCCGCTAGCCGCGAGAGTAAGAAGAACCTCAACTGAAAGCATTACATTGCATAATGAGCTTTTGAAGGTAAGTTCTTCTAAAACTTCTTCTCTTTGCTTTCCCTCTTCTTTAAACAGATTGTGTCATCAATCAGTCAAGGTTCGGCAAAACAAAGAATTCATGCACAAAGGTAAATATCCATTTGCGTGCCCGTTTGGGTACCTCTAACCCCTACGCGAGCACTTGATCTTCAGGTTTATTTTTGGTTACAAGAGGAGGCCGAAGCCTTACACGCACCCTCTGGAAGTCGAATTCCCCACCAGCAACATTGATCTTGAATATTTTCCGTGACAAAAAGGGGCCTCTGTATGAATTGGGAGGGTAAAGCCTAGAAAGAAATTTGGAAATTCCTAGAAAATTTCCAAATTTCAGGTTCGTTTCGTACCAGAGGGGTGAACACACTGAATCGTCTGTGAGAGTTGCGACTTTTTCTTCTCCCTCCAAAGTACCCGTCTCTCTCTCGCCATGGATTCCGGCGAAGAGGAGGCGAAGAGAGCAAGAGACACGCCAAAAGCGTCCTTCGTTCACGTTGCGTCTGCAAGAAATGGAACGAGCTCACGCGCGAGCCCTCTTTCATCGACGCCCACCGCAAGCGTGCCGGACGGCGGCTTCCCCAACTCATGGTCACCCACTGGGACGCCGGGAAACTCTACCCAGAGCACGTCGATATCGTCTCTGCTGAGATCCTTCAAACCGTTTCCGCGGAAGCCCTCTCTCCCGAAAACTTCTCCGGCCCCGGATTCCCACCCCACCTAGTAACCTCCTTCAACGGCCTCTTGCTGCTCACGAGCAACGGCTTCACGCTGGATCGCGTCTTCGTCTGCAACCCGGCCACCGGAGAGTTCATGACCCTGCCTGAACCCAACCGGAGGAAGACTCTCTTGAGCATGTATGCCTTCGTCTATTCCTCTTCTACCAAGCAATACAAAGTATTCCGCGCTTACCATCCTAGCTCACAGAGGTGCGAAGTACACACTGTCGGAACAAATTCGTGGAGGGATCTCGGCGAGCTTCCTGCGTACGCCGTCACGGTCTTATGACGACGAGCGTCTCTGCGTCGTCGTTGGTATTGACATCGAGAGCGAAAAAATCCGGCTAATTCCGCGCCCGAGCTTCGAGGGTCCATCTGGTTTGGTCGCTCTCGGAGATCAGGTTTGCGTCGTCGATTATTGTGAAGATGTAGAAATCGTTATGTGGGCACCTTCCGATCCTGATGGAGAAGATTGGGACCCCGACTACGTGATCGATATCACTCGGGAAGGCACATAGAGATAATAGATAGTCCTGTTTAGTGCATTTTCCCGTTAATGATCGTTAACGGTGAGATTGTGATCATCGACCGGCGTACTGGATTTCTGCATTCATACAACCGCTCGTCGCAAACTTGCCGGAGAATGCGGAGTTCGGGACTCAGAAGATGGTACGATATTACTCCACATTTTAGTACTCTGGTTTCTTTGAAGGAGTTTATGCGCAACTAGGAGGCGGCTGGAACGCTGTAGTCAATGGCAGAAGAGAGATTTGAAACTGGTAGTAGCGGAACGGACCGGAGAGGAGGAATGTATCAATTGAGAGATGAGATTGCAAGCTTAATGTGGGAGGATTACATTAATGGTCAGGGTCCTTTGGAGTCGAGTGCTAACTGACGCTGTGGTTGTGTTTGATTCCAATTTGTTCAATCCCAGAGAATGCAGATTGATTTTGCGGGTATGTCTCGTTTCTTGTTCGAGTTAAGTTACAGAGAAATGCTTAATGATATTGCTTACATGGTAGATGCAGCATTTTGTGCTCTGAACAATGATAAAACGGCCGGGAGATTGTTGGTTAGATGTCTAATGTGTTTAGGTATAGTGTCTTGTAATGAATTTAGGAAGAAAACGTTATGCGTCTGATGTAGTTGCGGGGTTATTGCGTCTGATTCCCAGTACGTTCTAGTAAGCTTGTGTATAACTTATGTACAGACATGACTTTCATGAGAAGGGATCTTGCTTATATTATGTTTTGGTTGCAGGCTTTTTATGTCTGATTCTCATGAAACCTGCAGGTTGATTTGTGAATGCGTTTAATTTTTGCAGTTTTTCTTGTTCATGTAGTTGCACACTAGAGGTTGGTGACATTGATTTAAATGATTTAGATGCAACATTTTTTGTTTGTCTAGAGTTTTGACAAATGTTATATGACGATTGCTTGGGACTGTGTTTTGTCTAGTTGCAGATATTTTCTGTGAGGTTAAGAAAGAGAATGGTTGCTTTTAGTAATAGTCTTTTGTTTCTAATTCTTGGTCCATGTAAGAAAGCTTGTGTATAGCTTATCTATGTACATGACTTTCATGTAGATGTAGGGCATGTTTTCAGTTCCAGTTTCTTTCTTGTGTCCAATTCTCATTGGAAATGGAGATTGTTTTTGTCGGTTTGTTTAGTCTAATCTTGAGCGATCATAGATGAAAATGCAGATGGATTTGTGGTCATGTTTAGTTTTTTCCAGTTTTTCTTTCATTGAAGTGGTTGCAAATCAATGGTTGGTGTCACTAATTTAAACTAGATTGAGATCTGATGCTTGTTCTTGGCTTGGACAATGGTGAGAACAGTATCTCGAATTGTCCTGGGTTATGCTGTAGCTGCTTTCACTATTTTTGAGTGAATTTGCGTGTAGAATAAAACATTATTTTTTTGGTCAAATAAAAGACATCATTTTGATTGCAGAGCTCTTGTGTCTGTCAGTCCATGCAACTAAACTTAGCTCTTTTGCAACTTATTATATAGACATGACTCATGAGAAATGCATGTTTGTTACTTGTCTTTACCTACAGGATTCTCTCTCTCATTTTCATTTGGTTACCCTGTTAGTTTTCGTTAAGTACCTTACATGCTTAGATCAGAGCCACGCCATGTTGAATTATTTTTGACCCTTGCTCATTTGCATTGGTCTGAATGCTTCCATTAAAATCACCTTACTAATTTAGATGCTCTTGTTGAACCTCTCGTTTAGTGTAAATGATTTGCTTCTCTTTCATTAAACCACCTTGCCATTGTCCAGATGCCCTCATTGAGTTGTTCCTCTTTTCATTTAGCTTAATTAGATGGATAATGGATCAGCCAAATACAAATCTAAGATAACCTACAATATGGAGGTTTAAGAAATCAATTCTTGCTAAACCGTATCACCCAAAGACAGATGGAATTGGGCCAGCCTAACAGGGGGGGTCTAAGAAATAAATTCTTGCTTTTTGTTGTATAAATTGATGTACGGAGGGAAAATTACTTGTTTTGAGGTGTCTTTGACCAGATCATCTTAAGACACACCTTCATAAAAGAGTCAAAGGGATGCTTAGCAAATAACAATCTGTTCGGGTCCAAGTGTTTGAAGGGGAACTCGACTTTTTATACAATAAAGCTTTTTTCTTGTGGCAACTAAAATGTTGATTATCAAGAATGATTGTGTTTATTTAACGATTACTCAATTAGATACTGTTTTGATTCATTTCAGTGAAATGATGATACTCTTAGATTCCTTATATGGTAGTTTAAATTTTTAATGGTTCGCTAAGTCTATCAATTAAGTACTTGAAAGTTGTCTTCTTCAATATATTTAGGTTATTTCTCATGTTGAAATTCATATACTCCTTTGATTCTCTTCTTCTCACTTGGCCTTTTTGTATATTAGATATTTTGTATTCTCATTACATATATATATACGGAAAGGTTTTTTTATGGAAAATTGTGTTTTGTAATACATGCTTCTATTATTGATGGTGATCTACTTTTGTGGTGTTCAGTTCAATGTTAGCAATATTATTATATGCTTTTGTTGTCAACCCAAGATCAGTAGTGGCCTTTTTTTTTGTGTTAAATGTATTTTGCTCTTAAGAAAATTGATTGATTAGTTTCTTTACAGAAAAATATAATGATTTAACGACCTCATGACATGCTTGTTACCATTGTAAGATATTTTCTTCATAACTTTGTGACTCCCCCCACCCCTACACACACAAATTTTTAGATCCGCCACTAGCTGAAGGAATCAATGATTACTTGTTTGCAGTGTCCTTCCCTAGAACAGGGGCTATCTCATTTGGAGCTATATCATCCCATGCTTCACTTTGATCAATATAGTCCGTGAGTTTGCAATCTCATCTGCCGCTTGGTTACTTCCCTGCCTCAATGAGTGATTGTTACCCACCAGGGACGTAACTGCATTATGGATACAAGATCTTCATTATGCATCGAAGGCTTCTGCGCTCCATTAAACCTTTCAATATGCTGAGATTGTCCATCCACACCTGCACTTGTTTCCAACCTCTGCCCCAAGTGAATTCCAATCTCTTCAGCAAGCTCCATAATTCTGCTTGTAACATACTGCAGCTGCTGAGGCGAACTTTCTGCCTTCGATCGACGACCGCTAACTACCGCCATTAGTGCGGCACCCCTCCACTGTCTTGATCCAGTCATTTATCCCACTTTTTGGGGAATATGAGTCGAAGCAATAACTAGAATATTTCTAGTGGCCCTGGCGCATCCCACTACCCGCTTGCCTTTTCTTGGCCTTGGACCAATTCACCCTTTTTTTGATTAGTGTGCTTACGGGTGAAGACTGAATCCATATCCGGCTCATGCCCCCCGTTCTTGTGAACCCTCCGAGCCAGTATCATGTTGAATCCCTGAAGACTCCAGTAACTGGTCTGCCACCCAATCAAGAGGTGGAGATGTCTATGTTCTGTGACCCATGGTGCAGTCCCCATCCCCATTCTCTAGCATCTGAGTTGTTCAAATGTTGTAAAACAAGACTTTACTGCACTAAGGATCGTACTCTTGTTAGGCGCATGAGCCACTTTCTCATTTTCAAATAATTGCCTATTCCTCCATTGTCAAATATATATCAGGAGGTATATCCATATACCAGTGACCATGGAACTTCATGCCGATTGCAGGATCCAGACTTTAGATTGCCGTGAAACAAAGTACGCAAATTAGATCCAAAGAAGTTACTATAATCCTCCTGTGATAGCAGTCCATCCCACACACTCCGAGTACTCTTGCCATCGTGCAATGCATGGAGAGTACTTTCATGACCAACATTGTAGATAGAACAATCAACATCTGAAGAGAGGTGCCTTCTCTGTCTATCTTGATTGGTTGGTAGACGGTCATAATTTGGAAATGGTTGGAAACTCGGCGTGTTTGAGTATTCTTATGGCCGAGCCTCCATGACCGTCTACAAACCAATCAAGAAAGACCTCTATGACCGTCTACCAACCAATCAAGAAAGACAGAGAGGGCACCTCTCTTTAGATGTTGATTGTTCTATCTACACGCCGAGTTTCCTAGCAGCTTCTTCAATGGCTGCCATAGCTTCGTACGTGGAGACTACCGTGAATGCCCCATCTGAAGTGAGACTCCACCAGCTTTTATCGTTGCCAAGCTCTGCATCTGGCGTGTAGCACTGGCCGATTGTCTCGACCATGCTTCGAGGTTGAAATGCTCTAAATGTTTTAAGGTTCTAATTAGATTCATCATCTACCACATCAATCAATCTCCGGCAATAAGGGACCGAGAGGTTCAGTTTTGCCCGCCATCTAGTGACGGAACGAGCTGCTTATCTAGATTCAGTGAGCGTGAATCCCGATTTCCTTCTCGGATCTCCTGCTATTCTTTGACACAAAGATAGCAGCAGACTTCAAACTGTTCACCCTGTCCAAAACTCATCGATCACTTCCATCACTGCTTGCATTTGATCCACTATACAGTAAAACCGAATTTCCTTGCCTCGTGCCCCTTGAAGGTTTAAAAGGATCTGGCAGTGTAGAAACACGACCGAAATCATATAGAAAGATGACCAAAAGGAAGTTTCGGTAAAAACAAATGAGAATTTAGATTGTGAAAATGTTATAAGAGGAAAAAAGAGAATACAGGAATCAATAAAAAATGATTTAGTTTATGTTGAGATAACTGTTAGCATCACATATAATCAAAATCTATGGAAACAAAAAAATTCATATAACCGACCCCACCATCAAGTATGGAAAAAAGCTTAGTTGTTGTTGCTTCGTCTAGTTGTTTCTTTTCCAGTTATTGTTGTATTCTAGATGTAAAAGGACATTTTCCTCAGGTTCCTCACTTTCTGTAGGTGTCCATTGCATTTGTGGTCATTCCTTAAATCACTTATCGTGGTATAGTTACATCCTCTTTAATTACAGCTTGTGCTTTTTGTTCTTTAGCAAGTTCTTGCAGTTTTACATTCATTGCTTGACCAGAAAATTCTCGAGATTCTTTTTAACATAATTGTATTTGGATTACTGTTCTCTCAATGCCAGTATTTTCTAAATACACCCCAAGATAGATGAGTAAGAGTCTGTAAACTTTCTATTTTGATTTGGTAAACGTGTATTTGGGAATCATGTTGTTTAGTGAGAAAAACTTGCTCATCATATCTTAACTTCAGTAAGATTTGGTACTCATTTCCTTGTGGTTCTTTCCAGATTACTTCTAGTTGATGGATAATGATACATGTATGGTTCTTGGTTTGGTTTCAACCTTCAGCATGCACACACTGTGCTGTTAGTGACAGGTTTATTCAAACAAAGCTTCGACAGTCTACCTCCAAGACCGAATTCAAGTTGCTGAATCTTGCTTTATATATATTTTTTTGTTACAAAAGGAGGGCGAAGCTTAACACACATCCACTCTTTAGGAGTCTAACTCCCCACCAGCAGTAATTAGGGCGCCCTGCTGTTGAGCTAATGCCTTGGGTTCTTGCTTTATGTTTTTCTTGCACAATGTAGAGGCCGAAGTGAGATGCACACCCAAGTTAATTATGTGAGGTAATTATCATGTGTGGCATGGATCTACAGTTGAAGTCTTAAAATATAAAATTTGGAAAATTATAAAGTACTTTTATGAAATTTTCCCCAAGATTCTTTTCGATGCATGATTCCCTTTCTAATAACTCATTGTTTAGCAATAGTTAATTCTTTTCATCTCACACTCAAAAAATTTCTAGATCCTTCAGTAAAGTGGCATTGGTATGAGCCCTTTGGGGGTGTTTAATACAAGGGCCCAGGACTGCCATAGAGAGACAGCAGTCCCAACTCCTTGCATTAATCAAACGTTGCCCTATAACGAGAAAGGGGCCTGCAATCCTATTTTGATCTCAAAAAGTGGCCAACACAAGGAGTGGGCCACTGGAACTAGGCCTACATTACTAGGGCTTTGAATCAAACAGCTCCTTTATGGCAAGACCGCGGCAAGCTTTATTCTACTTTTGAGAATGTCAAATTACTAAAAATTTCAGCCGCTGCTATCTTTCACCTCTACGTAACCGATCCTGCTGCTGCTCCGTGAAAGCCTTAGTAGCAATCGTGTTACATGACTCCTTCAAAAACTACTCTCCTAGAGCGCCGCCACTACCTTTAATAAGGTAAGGAGTGGTGGAACACAACCCGCTACTCCCTCGTGGCGGACCTTACTCTCACGGGGTGACAGCTTTTACGGCACCTTACTCACCCTTTAAGACAGACACTACTGCCCTGGTTAGCATTTTCTCTCAAATAAGGTTTGCCTCACCCCAAAAGATCTTCTAAATTGACTCGGAGCAGGGAGTTCATGGTTCGGTTATACCGTCGAACCTAACCCACATAATCGATTTTCAAATGTTAGAGAACCAAATCAAATCATTATGAGGCCTAGGGTTGAACCAAACTAAGCCATCAGCTCGGTACTGCGGTTCTTTATATTTCAATCTCCGTAGGTTCATCGGCAGTTTTTGGCAAAGCCCAACACACACCCAAAGCGTTAGCTGAATGGTATGATGCTCCGGCACTGTTGCTACCGGTGAGAGTGAGACTTCCATAGGGTGCATGCATGAGTGTGTGGTAAGAATGCAAATTTTATGGAGAAAATGAAGACAGATAAAAAGAGAAAAGGAGGGAAAAAAAAGGGTCCGAAGAAAACTTTTTTTTAAAACATAATTACTATTCGTACACTCATTTTATTAAACATATATCTTTTTTAAAAATTCTCAAACCGATTCTCTCGTTTGCTCCTTTTCACCGGCTTCTTTCCTTTTCATTGATTTCTTTCTCTTAGTGATGTTCATGTATTTTGTCGACTTTTCCTTTCTTTCCAACAATCTTTCTCAATCTCCAACGATCTCTTTAATGCCATTATCTCTTTAATCATTTGTTTTTTTTTGTAAATCTTGCTTTTTTCGGTTCATTTTTTCAAAACTTTCGTAAATTGTTGATTGATCTTTTTATCAATCTCTTTTGGTCTTTTTTCTATTATTCCCAATCTCTATCTTGATCTAAATATAAATCTCATGAAAAATTGATAAAAAATAAAGCTCTAAATCATTGGTCATGACAAATGTTTCAAACTAGAGAAGAAATTGGTTAACGATAATTATACATGCTTAAACAATATTTTATTCAAAGGACAAACGTATTCACGATGCTTCACTATTCGAGGAGCAATGTACCGTGAGTACCGTTTTATCCTAACGTCACTCAATCATGCCACTCTTCATGATCAATGATGAAACACTTTTAAGGTATATTATACGAAAATAATAGATACACTCGATCGATGTTTGAAGGGTGACGCGTGTTGGACATTTTTTTTAGAAAATGATGTTCACAACAAGAGGATTGAAGAGAGAGAGAAGAATAAAAAGAATAATTTTAAAAAAAATAATAAAAATGATGCATGTTTAGTAAAAAATAGTGTACGCCAATAAAAGTGGGTCTCTAAAAAAAATTATAGTCAGCCTTTAGTGTATATATATAATATACCTTCAAACAGTGAATTACTCCAGAACTTTTCTTCTTTTTAAAGCTTACCAAACCAATCCACGTAGCAAAAGAAACCCGGTTTGGTTCGTTTAATCGGTGCCTTTAACACCCCTGCTGGGCATGAGTGAGGCGTGCTACTCTTGAGATTGAACACTATCAGAAGTTGCAAAGTCCAAATCAGCCATCTTCATACTGTCTCTGTGATCACGTTCAAATATAAAAGAACACTGTTTGTAAGTTTTAAAGATTAAAAATTGGAACACTGAAAACCGTTTTAACGTCGATTGTAAATAAGTTCCATGAATGAAATCAAGCGCTAAACCTAGTGTCTGAAGAGGAGCCATATACGAGGGTCCACCGGAAGAATCAAGGTCGTTAATTGATCATAATTCTGGTCACTCATTCCTTTGAACATGTAAAGGTTCTCCATGAGTCCCGCACATGAGGCATGACAGGCTTACAACTTTGTTTTAAAGGAGAAAATGAAGAGATTGCTATTTGCTGGCGTTTCCTTCCATCACCCACGTCTCGCCTATCATCATGCAAAAACCTCCCGTCTGTGTGCAGCACCTGGTGAGCGTGGCATGGCCAAAATCACTTCATACCAAAAAGAGACTCCCTCTCGATTCTTATTCTTTCTCAATTGAATGTTTCACGCTGTTCTCAATTTCGCTTTTGCTTTAATCCCTGCACATCCACTAGTTTTCTGCGCCGCCTGGTAATACGACGTTAGTCCTTGAAACACCTAGATGGGTTTTCTTGATTTTGATTTTTTCATATTCGATATGATTTCCTTTATGTATCCTTAGTATTCGATGGGAACATTAGTGCAGGTTTATTTGCATCGATGCTTTTATAGAAAGTTTCTTTTCTTTCTACAAATGGAGAGTGAGTAAATGGTGGGGCATAAATTTATGTCACAGAAAGAATTAAAAGCGTGGATTTTTTAGTCTGATTTCCCAGAAAAGTCGATAGAGGTATTCTTTGGTATGATGGTCCTTAAATCCGAGGAGAAGTACGTGGTCGTTTGTAGGTTCTTTACTCGTTTGGTGGTGATAAGATCTTTGGCTGTTGGTCGAATTTTTTTAGTATAATCTTGGTTTTTGCGTTTCCGTTATAGAATAATATGCCTGATTAATTTTAGAAGAAAAGCGGTACCTTGTGTTACGGAGTTAAAGTTCTGTTGTCTCAAAAAGAAAGTCTTCGCAACTATACGAGTAAATGAGCTTTATAAACAATTGTGTCGGTAGTTTTTGGTTCCAGATAAACTTATTTTTTAGCTCAAAGAATCTGATCAGAGTGTCTTTTTCTTTGGATTGTTAGATAACAATCAGAGTAGATTCTTTCCCTTCGTTTGGGTTATTGTCTTTTGTTTCCAGGGATGAGTGTCGAATATGCTTTGTACATACTCTGGCATCAACCCTCTTATCAGACATTTCTTGGTGTATTTCTTTTTCTTCTTCTTCATCTTCTTCATTTTATATCCCTCCTTTTTCTTGCAGTTGTGTGAACAAGTTGAGGTATTATGCTTGGTGTTGGGGGATCAGTGACAATGTGCCCAAACAGCAAGCGATGTTGGGAGTGGGCTCGTGTTTACTTGGACTACTGTCTTTGTGATTTTAAAGATGGTGCATCATTTGGTTTAGGAATGCTCAGTGTTGTGAGTTGGAGCATTGCTGAGGTTCCTAAAATCATAACGAATTACAAGATGAAATCAAAGGAGGGCATGTCAACTGCCTTCCTATTGACATGGGTACTCGGGTAAGTACTAAGAATTTTTCTTAAGGATTTGTGAAGTCTAAACGGTACTAGTTAATTGTTGAGATCAGATACGTTGTCGGGTTTGTGCTTTTCATGATGGCCGATATTCAGTTGGCAGTTTTGTGATGGGTGGTGGCCTGTTTCAAACACGCATCAAGTGGCGCACGTTTCACAATCTGTTCTTTTAGAAGCTCTAGTTTGTTCAGCTTTTGTTCTGACCGTGCTTTTGTTGTTTTGCATTCAGAGATTGTTCAACCTTTTCGGGTGTCTGTTGGAGCCAGGTACTGTAAGTTATTACTTGGAACTTAATTTTCTTTTTTGTGTTTAATGATATTCTTGCGAAATATGTTACTCAATGGTAATACTTTTAACGATGTAAAACAAATACGGTCCTATTGAAATTTGCTTAGTTGTTTAGTTCACGAGTACATGCATTAGTTTCTGATTTGAAAAGCTGCTTTATTGCAACTTGGCTTCAATCTAATGCATGATTTTCTTGTGCAGCTCCCCACACAATTTTATATGGCAGTGGTAAGAAATTCAATATTCTAAGCGGGTTCATAGTCTCGTTTTCCGTTGGTTTGTTGAGTTCTAAGCATTTTGAGCCTTTGGTGCTTCTTCTGTCCTGACTCCTGACCTTTCAGACTATATACTATGGTCACATTTATCATAAACTTAGAGCTCAAAATTTTGGGTTGACTATCAAGGTTAGTGCAGTGCAGCAGCCATTCTTTTTGTTATACTACCTTTTCTTAACACAATCTTGCATCTGTACGCATCTACATGTTTTGAAATCGTTATCAACCAGTCCACCAACTTAACAATCTACCTTTGCTCCATTTACTTCCGAGCCCCAAATGTTACTAAAACCTACGTCACACAGACACTTCTAAGGGGTGGAGTGTCGACCCCGACACTGGTGCGATACCGACACCGACACCGACACCGTGTTGGAGCGGCATGTCCAAAAAAAAAAAAAATTTTGGGTGTGAACAATTGGACTCTCAATAATCTCTGTCACCAAACACATTTAAAGACCAGGAACATTGTCAAATCAATAGAAAAGAAGAGTATAACATCACTAGTGGATCCTAGCACAAATACTAGTATATGTTATATCCTACAAAAGATCTTGAAACTCTTTGAATCCATAACTTGGATATTTTGCAGCTCGTAAAATCAGTGTAAGTTTCAGATCATTACGAGGGAACTTGCTAATTGATACCTATTGCACCCAAAATTAGCAAATACAAGTTGTATTATGATTGATTTATGTAGCTTGAATATTATATATAATATATAATATTATATACCCTAGCCGTGTCGCCGCACCCAAAATTTTTGAAATTTGCCGTATCCCGCACCCACACCCGCACCCGCACCCATGTGACATAGACTAAAACCATTTTTGAAGGTCTGCATTGCTGGAAAGGTTCAGTGTCTCCAAACAGGTTTTGGTGGGAGATGGATTAATGCACATTGAGACCTTTTTGTTAAGTCTCTGCTGACAATGTTTTATTTGAAGCTTGGTCCATAGGCGGTACCTGGATCTTTGCATGCTTACAGTAGCTTTAAAATGGTTGGCATGGCAGTGGAGAAAAATGCTAAAAGTTGTGATTAGGATTTCAAGTTACTCTGAAAGTTGACAAGGGATGTCGACCACTATCTGAGGAAATTATTAAAACATGATTTGTGCCACAAAAAAGGTTTCATTATGATATTTTTTTTGTCGTAATTGACATTATTAAAATATTTCACTTTTCCCACCTGCTTGTCACTGTATGTGGGGCTTGGAGGAAGAAATATCCCCAAGAGGAGTTGTTACCTAATCCGTGCTTCAGAAAGCAAGGACCGTGTGGATCAATTAGGTTACTTATTTTGGTTAGAATTTTTCATTCGTACATTGTATGAACACGGCGGTTGTCCATGTGTATGTATTAAACAAAGTGAAATCTTTTACATGTTTCAAATAGACGCCAATGCACGGGAGCTAAGCACTTAGCACACGATTCATGTTTTTAGTATTACACTTTTTGGATGAATGATCTTCTGAATACGGGAGAGCTGATTTTATGAGTTAAACAGCGCACCATACTAGGCTAACCAAAACCAAAACTAAGCCTTCTCCCCATCTAAATGGAGTCAAAGTGCACCAAATCACATATTCTAAACAATAGTTGTTGGCCTTATATGCAAGCAAGGGAAACCTTCATATTTGTTGCTGCGTGGCTCCAAGATTCTGTGCTTCTGTTTTAGCAGCATCTTAGATTAACTCGGAATAATAAAAGATCTCTCTGTCATTTTCTTTACTAAGCATGTACAGAGCATTCTTAAATTCTTTAGTTTTCCTTGAACATCTAATCTCTGTATGTTGTAAGTACACTTGACCATCTAATGACTGTATGTTGTAAGATAATACGTAAGTGCACAAGTAGTGTTGGTTGCAGTGGCCGTATGAATTGGCATGTAGCGAGAAATCATAAAGAACTTATTTTTAAAATTACCCTTCTAAATGGTCATGGAAAACAGGGATTCCTCCCCTTTCTTGGACACAACTCGAGGAAAGAGCAGAAGGATGGCTTCAATGACAGTGAAAAATCAGGAGACAAGGATAAACAGTTCGTGGTAGAAAATGACAGAGGCCAGAGCTCCCCAATCCCAGTTGCAGCTTCAATCATGACTGGATATGAGTCACCAGGCAGAGATAGATATTGCATGTAATGTTCATTTCCCCTATGAACTGTTTGTGCATATCATTTTTGTCTTCCAGAAAATTACATACTCTTGCCTTAAATACATGAGTGTGCTGCTAAACTTTTTTAAAATATTAGTGGGCTATAAGGTACTAAGTTGACTTCTCTAGGACTTTTCATGAACGGCCAGCTTGATTGGGACACTTTTACGGGTTCCTCTGCGTGATTCAGGCCTCTACGTTTTGCATCACATCTGCAGAAATACTGTCAAGTTCGTAGCACCTAGTTCCATTAAAGGGAGAGAATGAGATAATCAGCTTTGGCATCGTATCCATCACTCTGGATGATCCACTACCTACATTTTCTTCTCAGATAAGATCTACTAACTTGAATGATGTTGGCTTTTGATCAACTTAAGTCCATCAGGTCTCTCAAATACTAGCAACTTCAACCTAATCATGCTAATAACTCTCATTGTATGATGGAGGGGCGTGGAGATTTGATATCAAGTTCCTTATATCTGATATTTTCACACACGCACTCACACATATACATAAATATATAGATTTTTTATGCCCTAACCATGATTGTGCTACATATAAAGTTTCAGGAAAAATAAATTCAAAGTGACGAGAAAATGTAAGTAAAACAAAGCTAGGAGAAGAGACAATCAAGTTTCATGGTACTCTGATTCAACTCCACGTTGGAGTTGCATTATGTTTCACCTTCGGAATTCAGTTACTTCATTTTCTACTGAAGCCAGTCAAGTTTTTGCCTGGTTGCGACATGATATCGGCTGGTTTTCCCAAAGTACTTTGCATGTCCTCAAATCATTTTGTGTAGATGCCTATAACTGTACTAACAGACATATATAAGTTGGCGAAAACCATGCACAAACCCAAGTTTCATTTTGCAATTTATTGATATTTTCATCTTATTTCATTAATTTGGTTTTACTTATTATCTGAGCTGCCTTTGAATTGTCACTATACCTTCCAGTTCTGTGAGATCGTTAGCAAGTAGCCCCACTCCTACGGGAGGATCATACTTGTATCAGCGGGGCTATGGAAAAAGAGCACATGGTTCCAGTCTTGATCGTGCTCCCGAGGATGAACCATTGCTAGACAGTATTATCAGTGCAGAATCTGCACCACCAAACACCAAGAACATGCGCTGTGTGGTAAGCCAATTGTGCTTAGCATGTAATTTCAATATTATGAACTTAATTCTATTCAACTTATTCGATAACAAAAAACATTATTCTGTTCTTAGGCATCTGTGGTCACATTCTTCTTTTGAAGTTTTGGGTTCCAAATGTCAGCTCCCTGATATGTCCTACACTTCTTCTAGTGGTGGTGGTGCCATCATACCAATAGGGCGGAAACTTTTACAGGTATCATAATCTTTTTTTTTTTTGACAGATTGCAGGTTCTTGGTGCTTCCATAATGAAGGATTTAGAATAGCAGATATGTGCAAAAGATAATTAATTTTCCCATCAAGTCAGCCTTAAGTTGAACCTGCCATTAACGTACTGCTTCCTGAAAGTTAACAAAGGTGGCGCACAAACATTTATAGTATCCGCTATGAAAAATGAATGTATAAGAAGATCTGCTTTTTCTGTTATTTCTTTTTTGTACAGAATGTGGATTTAAAGTCAAATGGGAGTATTGGAAGAAGCTCCTTTGGAAATTATCTTGGTTGGGCGATGGCTGTGATTTATATGGGTGGAAGACTTCCACAGATTTGCTTAAATGTAAGTCAGTGTTAGAAAAATATTTGTACAGCATCTTTCTGGATAGGGAATCCAACGCAATAACCTAATTAGTCAAAGTATATAAAATATGCAATTTCGTATCGCACCAATAGTTGACATGAAGCAGTTACTTTCAGTTTATCTATTAGTGAGTGTAGTCTAACGTATTTTCTGGTTTGACAAACAAAAGAAAATATATGCATGTTGCATCATATACCTTTCTGGAATTCAATTAACAGTTTAATTGTTGCGTTGCTTTCACTGATAGCGCTATTCTATTTCTCTTGTTACGTCTTTATAACTTATTGGCAGATTCTTTTCTAGTTTTGCAGATCAAGAGGCGGACCGTTGAGGTAAATGACCACCTGTCATTTGTTTTATTTCTCCTCCTGTGCTCGTATTTGATCACTTTCACATTGTTCTGTTTGCAACTAGTGTAAGGTAATTGCAGTAGTAGATGCTGCTGCAGCTGCTATCGTAATTGTTTCTTTCTCCAGACATTATGTGGCCGCTCCGTAGGGTTTAAGCCCATTGATGTTCTTATTTGCTTTGGTTGGGAACTCCACGTATGTGGCAAGGTAATATACTGAATTCGGTTTGATAATCTTCTCAACAAGTCTTCTGTCTGAGCCTACCAGTTCTGGAGAGAGACAACCGACCGTTCTCTTTTTCCTTGGGTTAACCAAGATTGTTTCTTCAGTATACTCTTTAGCAGCACAGAATGGTCTAAAATCAAACCGCTATCTAATTTCTTTCATGGGTAGCTTTCGTGGATGGGCTTTTTAAACTTGCCATGGCTGGTTGATGCGGCAGCATGAGTCGTCTTGGATTCTTTTGCATCCTTTGTTTTCATTCCTTGGACGGTTTACATCGTCACCATCTTCCTCGACTGTTTTATGACAAGGGATTCTATTCCTTAACAGATGCAGTTCATCTATTATTCTCGATCAAGAACGAAGGAACATGACAACAATATGATCATTATCTTAAAGTTGTGTTATAGAAGAAGTTGGTCTTGATCTTGACCAACAATTTGCAGTTGGTAGTACGTGACAATGATCTACGATGACAGCAACTGGTTCGTGGTTTGATTTCGACGTCCAGCCGTGTTCAAATAGCCGAGGAATCAGCGGAAGATCCATGTCACTCCTGGAGGATGTAGTTCGCTGATGGAAGTTTTCGGAGAACTGTCTGAATCTTGAATTAGAAAATAGATTTTATTGTTTATTCATTATTTTCATTGGATCTGTGGAAACAAAGAATCCATGTAGCCGACCCCGTCTAGTATGAGAAAAGACTTTAGTTGTTGTTGTATTCATTATTTTCATTAACTGGCACTTATTCTCATCAAGACAATCGTTCAAGTTTTATAAGAAATGAGCATTTTTTTCAAGATATGCACAACACTTGGCAAGATATAACCGTATGTTGGTACCAAGAATGTATGAGCATAATAGAATCTGAGTCTATGTGTGTGCGTTCAGACACGCACTAAGATGCAGAGGGATTTGATCGAGTTCATCAGAATCACAGTGGGCCACCATACCCTATGACGATATATTAGGTGAACAGGTGCAACCGAGGGAAATGCACAACCTGGATCAGATTCCATTACCAATTCCTTGGTTTTTGGATATCCAAATATATTGATTGGGTTAACTTACGTCTACTATGTTGACATCTTAACATTCATAAATGAGTTGACAACTTAACAACATATACAAATGAGTTGCCTGGAGAGCTTTTATGTCAGGGAAGGCGCCATTTAAATAAATGGAGCATCGTTGCACGATACTGTCTCTTTCCCACCATCCATAATGAAAGATGCTAGGCCTAGAGAACCTGTCTACCCTGCATCGCCGACGACTGGTGCATACCCTATTTTGGATATATATATATACATATATATATATATACATACATATATATATATATATATATACATACATATATATATATATATACATACATATATATATATATATATACATACATATATATACATACATATATATATATATACATACATATATATACATACATATATATATATATACATACATATATATATATATATATATATATATACATACATATATATATATATATACATACATATATACATACATATATATATACATACATATATATATACATATATATATGTATGTATATATATATATATATGTATGTATATATATATGTATATATATGTATATATATGTATGTATATATATATGTATATATATATATATATATATGTATGTATATATATATTATGTATGTATATATATATATGTATGTATCCACCTTATATATATATATATATATACATACATATATATATACATACATATATATATACATACATAGATATATATACATACATATATATATATATATATGTATATACATACATTTAAATAAATGGAGCATCGTTGCACGATACTGTCTCTTTCCCACCATCCATAATGAAAGATGCTAGGCCTAGAGAACCTGTCTACCCTGCATCGCCGACGACTGGTGCATACCCTATTTTGGATATATATATATACATACATATATATACATACATATATATATATATATATATACATATATATATATATATATACATACATATATATATATACATACATATATATATATATACATACATAGATATATATACATACATATATATATGTATGTATATATATATATGTATGTATATATATCTATGTATGTATATATATATGTATATATATATATATATGTATGTATGTATATATATATATATATGTATGTATATATATATGTATGTATATATATGTATGTATATATATATATCCAAAATAGGGTATGCACCAGTCGTCGGCGATGCAGGGTAGACAGGTTCTCTAGGCCTAGCATCTTTCATTATGGATGGTGGGAAAGAGACAGTATCGTGCAACGATGCTCCATTTATTTAAATGTATGTATATACATATATATATATATATATATATGTATGTATATATATCTATGTATGTATATATATATGTATGTATATATATATATGTATGTATATATATATATATATAAGGTGGAGGTAGAGGGTGCAAAATACACCTTACCTAAACTAATCTAATCATTAGAATGAGATACCAATGGATGAAATTTAAAAACAAAAACATGAAAGTACTGTTGTAAAATGTATATCTATCTTTTCATTTCTTGATTTTCCATCTCAATCATTTTCGTAACTCTTTGATCAAATAGTTGACTCTAGTTCAAATAGTCGAGACGGATACAAAATTGCATACACAAGATGTAGTTTGTATCCTATAACTTCTCCCTCCTTCTTATACATGGAGAGATGGTGATTAATTTGTTTTATTCTTAAATTTAGTCAAATTTTTTATCATTCGATTGATTGATGGGATCAATAACAAAGATTTGAAATAAAAGAATTATATTATATTATCATGCATTAAATGGAAAGTAAAAAATATAATAATAGAAGTAAAAAAACATAATGATAAAATACACTTTTTAAATTCGAATCTCTACCACCTGATCTTGTCAAACGAACTATAATTTAGAGATTCACCAACCACTATGTCTCTCGATCTATATAGATTCTGGGGTTCATCACAAGATAAACGCATGTCTTTTATACCGGCAGGTGACCTTACCAACTAATCAAGACACGATATAGGAGAGATACGATATACGATAACATGTAGATTCATTGAAGATTTTTTTAGGGTAAAACGGAGAGAGGCTATGGGCAGATGCACATAGCAAATGTATGGAACTCGTGACTTGATGATTGCGAGTTGACCCTCTAGCCAGGTGAGCTACTGGTCCTTGTGTCCTTGTGCACAAATTATTTAATTAAAAGGAAAAAATGCGGAAATAGTTTTAATGACGTTACGTGACTCGAGAAATTATCGCGGTGAAAGAAACCCTCGGACTCGAAACCCCCCTCAAATCGAGTTCTTTATTTTTTCCGTACATTCGAAGCCCTACCATTCTCTCTCTCTCTCTCTCTCTCTCTCTCAAGAGGGAAGCACAAGCAAGGATTCTAGGGTTCTCGTTGGTTGCACCTAAAGAGTGAAAATAGACGAGGTTAAAGGAAGGGAGCGAAACCCTAGGGTGCTTTCGAGTTTCGACGCACCGTTCTCCCGGCAGGAAGTCGGAGTTTCGGCAATACGGCAATGGTCTCCGGTGGCAGTCCCCAGCCTGTTGTCCCAGCGGCGCTTCGGTTTTCCGGATTGCTGTTTGTGTTTCCTTTCATACTAGCGCTGTCATAAAAGACAGAAAATCAAAAGAAAAAGGTTTTAGGTTAGAGCTTTTTTTAATTCTAATCCGTTTGAGTTTCTTTTCTCGAATTAGGGTCTCCTTAATCGCTTTCCCGTGGGAATTTACGTTCCGGCGGTTTTTCGTCTGCGTTGGTATCTCCTTTTTGCTGGTAAGGTTTCGTCACGTTCTCGTGTAGCATCTCTTGATGGGAAATTTTCATTTCTAGGGGGTTTGATTGTCATTTATCAACCTGTTAATCTTTTGGATCTGTTGCCCAATTTTGTATTCTGCATGCTTGCTTTGGATAGATGGCCCGCTTCTTGTTTCCCTCTATTAGAGGTTGGTGCTATGAAATTAGGGTTCCTATGTCTGGTTGATTTATGATCTTTGATATGTGGTTTTTTGCCATCTATGAAGGTTTCTTCCTTTTTCTAGTGTTACATTCTTATCGGTCAGCCGGCAACTGTTTCTTCTCTATACAGATTTAAGTTTGCGAGATATTCATTTTCTTTGGTTATGCAATCATGAATGTTCTCGCATAGATTTTCTCTGCTTGGAGATTTCGAGTTTTATGCTCATTTGATGTCGGAGCCTCGTACTGCAACTTGTTACATGATATTGCCTTTAACCATTTGGTTGTCAGAAGACTGCTGTTAGGTTTTTTATTTTAAGATTCGTCATTGCTCTTCGTGATTTCTGCTCCATAAAATATCAGCTTAAAATCTCTCTCTCTCTCTCTCTCTCTCTCTCTCTCTCTCTCTCTCTCTCTCTCTCTCTCTCTCTCTCTCTCTTTCTCTGTGTGTACTGATTTCGTTTAGGTGTATTACGGTTTCTCTATCTGCAAATTTTCCTCTTTATGCTTGTTCTGTGTACTTTTGCAGGCTTGTATCATTTGGTTCGCTCGCTTATTATGCATCTTTGGCCTTCTTGGTTTTGTAGCCTTTTTGTTTTTTGTGCCAATTTTAAATCTGTCACATACTGTTACTCAATGTGATACGAATGTATATTTATCTTTCTAGATATGTCGACGCCAAATTCAGCACATTGGGATCGACCGCTTGAGCAATGGAAGGTGACTGAGCTGAAGGAAGAGCTTAAGAGGAGGAAGCTGATAACAAGAGGTCTGAAAGAGGAACTTGTGAGACGATTGGATGAGGCTGTAAGAAGAGAGGCTGCTGAGACTAAAGACATAGAGAATGGATTTGATGCGGAAGGTGAATCCCATGGGATGAAGGGTGCAGAGATTAATATGGAGGAGCATGCAAAAAGTGAAGCTGGTGGAGACAGCAAGTGCTCGAATGAAGAAGGGCATACAGTTGATGTTGCTCATGGTGGTTCTGAAAGTCCAAGTGCAAACAATTTGCTTCACTCAGATGAGAAAAAGGATGACGAAATTGTTGGGTCACCTGATTATGGCGTTACTCCTGACAAGAATCCACAAAGTGAGTTTGGTTTTTCCACTGAAGAGCCAAAACCTGAAGCTTCATTGCCAGAGGATATGGAGCCTATTGATTCCAGCCTCGTTTCCCAAGTCCCCGAGGATGTGCCAATGGAAACAGACAGTTCCACTGCAGAGCCAAAGGATGAAGCTCCAACTGAGGAGATCCAAGTCATTACCTCCAAATCTACTGTCCAGGTATCTGAGAGTGTTCACGAAGTTGTAAAGTGTGAGTATGTTTCTACTGATTATGTGTCAATTAAACAAGAGAACAAATTAAAGGATAATTTGAATACTGATAGTGTCCCTGTAGAATTAGAGGCCATTAAGACAGAGGTGCTGCACTCCTTATCAAGCGATAATGCAAAAGATGATGCTTCTGTTGTGGTTCATGAAGATGGTGGGGAGAGTATGACTGAGAGGAGAGAGGTTTCTTATAATATGGATATTGACCCAGTTAAGGATGACCTTGATGTTCATGATGGTCCAAATCTGAATGAAACAGCTATTGAAGAGCCAATTGGACCGGAAGCAGCTGAAAATAAAAATTCTGATATTACCTCGGATGATAATGGTGGAAATGAAAATATAGAAAGTAAAAAATCTGTTCCCATTGATGACAAAAAGATTTCTGATGCCACAACAGTTGAGATACCGGTGGAGGAGAGGTATGGATTTGTAGACTCCCTTGAAAGTTCCAGACAGGTTGGCGAGAAGCGGAAGACTGATGGTTAGTTCTATTTTCTGGAGTCTATTTAGGCAATTTTTATTGTTAGTTTTTTGTAGTCTATTTAGTTTTACTTTTGTGATTTTTTACTGTTAGTCTGATCTATTTGCTCGTAGTTCTTGTTGGCATGGTCTAGATCCCAATTTAGTCCCTGTTACATAGTGTTATTTTATTTTTGTTCAAACATTCTTATATTGCAAAGATGTCCCCAGAGAGAGAGAGAGACATGTAGTTCCTTGGTGTGTGATTTGAGTGAGTCTGCAAGGTTTTTCAGTTTCCAACTTCTGATAGCATGGTTGATTTTGCTTGTTAAGCTTTTTTACAAGCACACATAATTAATTGGTATAGTCTTGCAGCCTGCGTCAGGCTATCAAACATTTTAGTAATGTTATTCATCATGTTCCCCGGAAAAAAAGACATTCATCATGCTCCAATGTCTTAGCTTCCAGCATTATTGGTATTCTTTCTGCTTAGTTGATGAAACTTTGTCTAAGGTGGTATATGCTGAAATACACATCATGCCTTGGTGAATGAAATTTAGTAAAAGATATGTGATTTCTGAGTGCACATGGAGAATGCAATTCCTTCCAAAAGATTATTCCCAAATTAAACACCTTCACTTAGTTAGGTCATGTCATGGTCTGGATGTTCCATTCCTGCAATGCTGGTATGAGAAGGATGACAGAACCTTGTAGAAATGATGTCTTCCTTCTGTTTGTTGAAATGAATTCTACTTAGCATGTGGTGGATATAAATACCGCTGGTGAATAGCCTGATCTGGGGAAATTGAGCTGTCTTCACCTATTTTTGTCAAGTGTATGTCTTTCTTGTTTAGCTAAGACTTCCTTCATGTAGCCCAGCTGTATGCAATGTCTTCTTTATTATGAGTGATCCAGATATTTTTGTCTACCATGCTTAAGTTTCAGTATCACTTGTCTCGTGCTTATTTTGTTTTAATGTGATTCCCTTGTGATTTCTCTCAGGTGTTGTGGTCGAAGTAGAACATGAACCTCCTAAAAGACAGCGAAAATGGAATACTGATCCAGAGCAGGTCAGAACTGCTCCTTCAAGACCAGCTAGAGTGGAGAGGGAGCCTCTGAACTTGCCTGATACAACAACCCAGATATCTCCTCTTGCTGCATCCAGTGCCAATGCTTCAACACCAAGAGATAAAATACGAGCTGTAAAGGTTCTTGCTAGGTCCGACTCGAATCTTGATTCTGAAACTCCAAAGGAACGAGTTGGTAGGTCAAACGTTTCCACCTCTCTATAGGTGCATCTGGACATGCATAACGTCAAATTTATAAAGAAGAAGATCCCACATCAGATAAGTTATTGACTGTTGCTTATGCTGCAGTTCCTCCATCACAAAGGTCGCCGACAACGTCTTTAAGAATTGATAAATTTTTGCGCCCATTCACCTTGAAGGCTGTACAAGAACTTCTTGCCAAGACTGGGAAGGTTTGCAGCTTCTGGATAGATCACATCAAGACCCACTGTTACGTCACTGTATGCTTCTCTGCCTTCACCGTATTTTTAAATTCAGTTTGCATGCTTATACAGATTTTATGTTTGCTAATTGTATAACCTTATGTTATTCTGAGCATCTGCCTTATTGATCTCTGTGCTTTTGAGTTGTATAACCTTAAGTAATGCATGTCGGATGTAGATATGGCATGATTAACAGAATGCTTGTTCTTGCCTTGAACATCAGTACTCTTCTGTGGACGAAGCAATCACCACCAGGGATGCCCTCTACAATCTTCAGTGGCCTCCTAATGGTGGACGGTGTCTGACTGCTGAATTTGTAGAACCTGAAGATGTCAAGGCCCAGGTTGAAGGGGGACAGCAGCCTCCAACTGTGGTTGCTTCGCCATCAATTCCTCCACCTCAGCCCAATCAGGCTAATGCTCAGCAATCTGTGAAATTGCCACCTCCACCTACTTTACCAGTTTCATTGAAGCAGCAACTGCCACCTCCACCACCACTTGCACATCAGACTCGGGCGCTTCCGGCTGTCCAGGAAAAGCTGCCGCCACCACCTCCTCCTAAGAAAGTTGAAGCTGCAGTTCTTACACTTGATGACCTCTTCAAAAAGACGCGTGCCACTCCAAGGATATATTACCTACCCCTATCAGAAGAGCAAGTTGCTGCCAAGTTAGCCAAAGCTGCTGCGGATGGACGTAACAGAGGTGCAGCTGGTCAGCCTCGAAATTGACTTTTAGTGGTACGTCTGATGTTGAGCCATATATATTTTTAGCTTTCTGTATGGTTGATTCCCAGCCTCAGCTGATGCTTGGGATCTTGCACGACATCATCATGTTCATGTTGCTATTAGAGCTTGATTGATGTCTTTGGCATTCGGATTTCTACATTTGTTATTGTTGTTAGCTACACTTTTGAAATTTGTATAGGTGAATCATCATCTTTTGGTTTCCAATATTGATAGCACATCTAAAAGTTAGCGTATGTTCTTCCTTTCTCATAATGTTAGTGTATGATTATTTTATCGCTTTCCGACCAAATATTAATACTTATCTTTCCTGTTTGTTGCAGATTTTCGCTTTAATGGGATGTTGTAGGATTTTGATAGATGATGAACTGATGAAAGGCCGATTTGAGGACCTTTTACTGTTTCCGTTTCAGTTCTACAGTTTTTTCTATTTACTCCGTACTCATTTATATTGCATCTGCTAAATTTCTTATGCTTTGTTCAAATTCATCTCTGTTTGCTCTTCCTTTCAGTTCATATTGGTGGGTGTTACGTGTGAAAATGCTAATCCTCTCCAAACGAAAGGCGTTAACGAGACGTAAGCTGCATCACTCAGGGGTCAGAAAATTCCTACCCTGCTTTGCCAGTATTTTATTGACTCTCATGTTCTTAAGCTAAACATTTTCTAGGTTCAAGTAGGGTTAGCATAGTCCAAAATCCATGAGGTGAGCACCACCTTTTCTGAACCGTTGAGTTCTGTTCCGGGATGGTTGTAATACCTGTTGAAGACCCAAATGCTTGCAGATTCAAATTAGCAGATTTACCTTTCTAACTGCAGAGCATACCGAATCATGACTGGTTTACACAATTCATCTACATCCATTCGGTGCATTACCTTTCTGATGTAGTCAAGCCACTAGATCTCACTGTAGTTAGCATTCACAATATTCAGAACTGCAAGGTTGTAATGTCGAGGGTAAAACCTGCATTCAAACAAAAGGTGTTTCAGTGATTCACCACTGGTACCATACAAGAGATAATCATCATCAACCTGAACCCTTTACTGTTCAACCTTTCAATTGTGGGAAGATTATCTTCTGCAATTTTCCGAAGAGCATAATGCATTTCTGGGGGATGGTCAATTTCCAGATTTTCTTCCATCAATCTGTAGCATCGTAGCTTATTCAAATGCTGGCGATATTGTGATCCCTGTATACTCTGCTATAAAATCAACTATCGGTATAAGCTGAAAAACTTTCATAATGTTATGAGGAAAATTGATGGATATCACCGTATATACGCTGATTGATGTCTATCAGAATCCATTTTTCATTACGTACATTGATGTCATCTCCATTTCAAAATGGAAAATTCTCGGCTCTTTTTCTGTATAAATGAACCGAGTTAAATGCAAGATGAACTGCCTTCATTTGAACATGTAAATTAATGTCCGCCATTCTTCTCTGAGCTAAGCTGAACCCATGTTAAGAGACATGTTCCAAGTTGTCCTAAATAAAGGTGTCCATTTCTTTTGTGCAAAAGTTTGAAGAAATTCATCTGTGATAGGTACTGTCACTGCCCCCTCAATTGGCTGACCCGTTGGACGATGGCTAGCTGTGCTAGGGCCTGGTGATGGCTCCCGATCAGCCACTCTGGTTCAACCTCTTGGGTGCGGCCCGCAACCAGCACCCATGTTGCACCTCTTCTTGCCCTCCATCATTCCTGCCTCGCCCTTCGGGGAGCCTCTCTCTCTCTCTCTCTCTCCCCCCCCCCGCCCCCCCGCCCCCGTGTGTGTGTTTATTAATCAAACTCAAATGAGGGCTGAAACAATCACAAGACCTAAAAAGGAGGTTTATATACTCAACCATAACAGATAAAACCGGATCCTAATGACCCGCACTAAACCCAAACCAAATCTAATCACCAATACGTAGAGAGAGAGAGAGAGAGAGAGAGAGAGAGAGAGAGAGAGCTTACATACCCTATGGTTTCATGTTCATCAAGATATGTCTTCCTACTAACCAGAACTAGTCGATCATGATCACTTTAGCAGCCTAAAACGTTAAAACTGCTTGAAACGACTTGATCAGAGGTAAACATGGCCGGTTCATAACCAGAACAACGGTTGTATATGGAACTGAACTGGGTCCAATATCTACTGAAACCAAAACCAACTAAACTGGACCCGAAACTGCAACCGAACCGGACTCTGTCCTGTTCGGTTACGGTTTCAACATTCAGGAAACTGGAACGAGCGATTGGAAACTGCTATTTTGGATTTTAAATAATGAGTTGGTTTTTCCTGATGCAAACGCATGTCAATAGAGCTGTGATATACTGAAACTATAGGATAGAAATTAATCCAGACTTTACATATAACAAGACTAAAAATAATCATTATATTAAAATTTTAAAGTAATATTATCACTAAAATAAAAAAAAAACACATGTCATCATGAGTCTGGCAGGTCCTAGTGTGTATTCAATCCTTCTCAAACATTTCTATCACTCGAACGTAGATTGTTATGATCAAATGGTAAAAATGTTTAAAGAGATTTAATCATGTATTACCTTAAGCCTATACCTATTATATATATATATATATATATATATATATATATATATATATATATATATATATATATATATATATATATATATATATATATATATATATATATATATATATATATATATATAGATAGATAGATAGATAGATTCAGTTCTTACACAACCGTGAACGAGAATTTTTTCACCAAAGCAAACCAAACCGTCAACATCTAGAACCGGTTCCATGAACCCTACGGGTCCGCTCTGGTAATTTTGGCGTAACTACAAGCCCCCTTCTGACTAAAGAGGAAAATAGGAAGCGCGTTCCTGATAATATTGCGGTCATCACTGAACCCCAATAGGGCTCCGGCTGGTAGGGTTTGGGTTTCGCGGCGCCACTCTTCCAGTTCTCTCTAGGGTTTCGGTTCGAGGGTTTCCGCGATGTCGACCACCAAGAAGACGGTGAGCTTCCCTTTCTGCTGAATCTTGAGTTTTCGTCTTCTCTCTGGTTTTTATTTCGGTTTAATTTCGATTAAGAATCCTTTTCTCCCTCCATTTTGGCTTCCTCAGAAGAAGACCCATGAGAGCATTAATAATCGGCTTGCTCTCGTGATGAAGAGCGGAAAGTACACGCTTGGGTACAAAACCGTCCTCAGATCTCTGAGGAGCTCCAAAGGTATCAGCTGATTGGGATCGTGCTTTAACTTGATTACGGGTCTAAATCGTCGTTCATTTTGTGTTGAAATCTCTCCAATTTTCAGATACTTTTCCCTGTTCAGACCATTCTGTGGAAGACGTAATTATTTGCATATAGATATTGTTTGTCGATTATAAGCTGCCATTTTTAACTTGGAGTGTTGCATTGGATATGGTTTCCCTGTACAGATGGCTGTTTATATCTTCTTCTCCATACTTTGCTCGTCTACTCTTTACTTTTACCTAGTTCTTTGGTTTTCTTAGTTTCTGCACTGGAGTCGATCTTCCTTCCCTTTTTTTCGCGTTCCAGTGGTCAAAAGTTTCGATGGTTATCCATTGTTTTGCTGGATGGTTTTCTCTTCGGAGTGTTTTTTGCGCCGTTGAGTAGACGGGTTGGGGAAATTTTGGGTATTTGAACTTGAATATGGAATATCCACGCTATCCAATTTAGGTCCTTATAGCCGCTAGTATACATGTAATATTCTTTTGACATGGTATTTTCTGTATGTTTCTTGCGTAAAGCCATTAAGTGATGCTAATGGATGTTTTATCTGTTGTCAATAAAGCAAAGCTGATTATCATCTCGAACAACTGCCCACCACTCAGGAAGTCTGAGATCGAGTATTATGCCATGCTTGCAAAAGTCGGGGTACACCATTTCAATGGGAGTAAGTTATCTTCACGTATGAGTTGTATGTTGTTACGATATGCGTATAATATTACTGTTTATCGTATTCACTTTTGGTCTTCAGTTTTTGGTTTGCTTATAACAAAGGGCTTCACGTATTAGTGTTTATCGCATATTTGACTACTTTTGAATGTGTTAATGTTTTAGTTTCTCTTATGTACTAACTCTCTGTTTCAGTTTTGTGATTGCATATGATTATGTTACTGCATTGTTATCTCGAATGTCTAATGTTAACATGTGTAGCAAATTTTCTTCTGTCTATTATTGAGAATCTTTGATTTGCTAATCATCTGAATCTTTCGTAAGTGAAGTTTCAAATATAAGGTTGCTAATTTTGTTGTGAATAGCAGATATAAGGATGGTATTTGTGATTGTAATTGTAAGTTCAGTACAGACTGCAATGAATATGTTCCAGCACTTTTTTAGGATCATTATGCATATTCTGTGAGTGTATCTTTGATATCAGCTTTGGAGTTTAACATTGAAGAGTATGTGATATGACTTGTTCTACATGTATGTGAAGAATTAGTCTTGGATGTTTAAGTAACCTGAATTGTGCCTGTGGGATTAGGATCCTGAAACTCTTCTAAGAGTTCTTTGAGACCTAAATCACGATTGTATATCTGCAATATCAGACTATGTCCGTGATAATGGATGGTCCTATGATTCTTATACAAATTGAGGACCTCTTATTAATGACTGAGTTCAGATTTCTCTTTATGGGTTTTACTTGAAACTGTAGTTTTGTGATTAAAAGTTAGAGATCTTGAGAGTTGACAATCCATAAAACATGTTCTTTTATCTTCTTGATTCTATGATTGTTCAATCGTAGACAAGAATATATCTCTAGAATCCATGTAGCCATGCTCGCCTAATGTGGGAAAAGCTTGGTTTTGGTTGTGAAGGATTGGAATTTACAGTGCAGAACCAACATGCTGTTAGTGGTGTGTCTAGTTACTGCTTAAATTTATTCATTTTTCTTAAGGTATTGCATACAAAGCCAATATGGATTTATTAGTTTGTATCTTTCTGATGGTGGTGGTGAATGCTCAAATGGAAACTGCCTTAGAGTCTGGCGCAAGCTTTTATATGACTTGCATCTACCGTAGCAATTCAGAGATCATGAGATGGCAAGGTCCGATGTTCAATCCAATTGGAAAGTTGGCTACTTCCCAACTTAGTCTTGAGCATTATCTCTTCAATTTGCAGCTTGTTTTTCTTGAACATAGCATAGTAGTGTGGTATAGGAAGGACTACATTCTCTCTTATACTCTCCAAGGCCAGTGATGGTTTGCTTGCTTCTTGTAGTCTATTGTAGGGCTCTGTTTCTATGCAAGGTTTCTCACACTAAGAACTTAATACCTACATGGTGCACTAAAAAGATTCAACTGCCTTTTGTAATATTCTTTTGGACGTATTCTTTAAGTTGTTGCAATTACGTCTGTGGTTTACGACAAAGTTGATGGAAGCCCCTTGACCTCACACTTTTATCCTCATTTTGTTTCTTGTACATGAGATCTGATGTGTCTCATGTTTGGTTATCTTGATTATCGTCAGATAATAATGATCTCGGTACAGCCTGTGGTAAATACTTTCGGGTGTGCTGTCTCAGCATAACGGATCCAGGTGCGTACCATCAGCTCCTTAATATTTGTTCATTTCTCTGTATATTGTTCGTTGTTCAAATCTTTCATTCGCTGCACTTTTTCAGGTGACTCTGACATCATCAAGAGTATTCCAGGCGAGCAATGAGAGCAAAGGAAGCTCTTGATGTCTTTTACCGTTTCATAAGATTTTGCTAGTCCAACGTCTAGTTGTGAACATGATGAGGGTATTCTTTATGACAATGAAGACTTTGTAACAGAGTCCTTTGGATTTCTGTGCTTCAAGTTCGTGCATTTTGTGCACGGCGATGTGTTCCAAATAGCCCTGCTTGCTGTTTGCATTCATCTATTTGGCTGGAAGTGTGTTCCAGTTGCTCCAAATTAGGGTCTGTGCTGTGTTTCATTTGAGTTGTAAATTTCTGAACCAGTGCCTTGAAGTGGGGGTGATTAATGTCTCCATGGGTGTCCAACTTCTCTTATCAATTCGTTTCTCGTTTCCTAAGTTTGGCTGTTGGGACTTGCAACAAATTGGTACGGTAAGCTGGAGTGAGCACAGTTGGATTTTGCAATAGATACATTTGAATATGCACCATTGCTTTCCATCCTTGATATTGCTGCATGCTTGGTGCCCCCCTTCGTATCTCATAAATCCGGAGCCGTTTAGTAGGCGTTGCTTACAAGGATTTGTCTCATCCAATTCAGATTAGCTAATGCAAATATTGATATTAAAGGTCTCCCCTTTGTTAGTCTGTACGCTTCCATTATAAAACAAAGAAAATGTGTTGGCTTACGCTAAGAAAATGTGTTGCCCCCCTTCGTATCTCATAAATCCGGAGCCGTTTAGTAGGCGTTGAAGGATATGTCTCATCCAATTCAGATTTGCTAATGCAAATATTGAGATTAAAGGTCCCCTCTGTTAATGTGTACGCTCCATTATAAAACAAAGAAAATGTGTTGGCCCCCTTCGTATCTCATAAATCCGGAGCCTTGGAAGGATTTGTCTCATCCAATTCAGATTAGCTAAATGCAAATATTGAGATTAAAGGTCTCCCCTTTGTTAATGTGTACACTTCCATTATAAAAGAAAATGTGTTGGCTTACGCTAAGACCGGATCTGGACTTTGCAAAATTTAGGGCTAAGCGTCAACGAGGATGTAAGGAAGCTTTAGATGTATTGGTTGTCTTAAATCATAACTGTGGCAACCTTTCAATAGAGAATTGTTGTTTTCAGTTCAATGAGAATGAAAACCATATACTGAAGCAATGCTTACACGCCTGGCGTGATGGGTTCAATTCGCAAGACGCAGGACTCTTGACTCCACAAGACGCAGGTGAGTTCAATCCGCTTGCATACCTGGCTTCAGCGTCCCTCTTTAACAAGATCGACAAGAGAAAAAGAAACACTTGCGTGCATCCTATATGCATGCTGGCAGTCAACAAACTGGGTTCAAGAGCACGACAGAGAAATTTTCAATAAATTGAATTTCTCAGATAATATGATGAATTTTTCTCATAATCTACTGGCTTCAATAAGTGAAGCAAGTTATCTAACTCAAACAAGGAAGACTAATGAAGAGATCCCTACAAGCCTTTTTTTTGTCAAGATGGTGAGGCCTCCACCAATTCAAGAACTTCACGGCCGATTTGCTAATACCAAGTCAGAAACTTCAGTTGGAATCCTTCAGACATGTCGCATCCTCAAAGGGCAGGTGATTAAACATTCCTCATATTCAAGTATTTGAAGCAAGATGATCATCTTGTACTATTGGCGTTGCTTCTTCAGCGCTTGCTCAGTGGGAGCACCGGTCTGTCCACAAAAATTGTCATCAGATGTTTATTTGTCATGTTTCGGTGTTGCCAGTCACATAGACATATCAAGGTAGAAAAAAAGAATACATTATTTGTCATGCAAATTGAGGTCAAATTGAAAAGATTACAGCGTTTATAACGTAACAAAATTTCTTTAAAAAAAAGGCATCAGAAGAAGTAACAGTGTTGGCTTCACTACATATGTAATCTAAGCTTAGTTCCGAACACACTAAACTACATCTTTAGATGCAAAACTTCGACTGCGCTAAAACCCGTGGCCCATATTGCAGATACAATTAACGATAGAGTATCTTCCATAAGCGGGCAATAGTAATAATGTCCAACTATGAAATCTTGTCACGATAATAATCATCTTAGTTAAGTACTGCAACCAGTGGCGGACCCAAGAACTTTTTTTTGTGGGTGTGTGTGGTGGTGGTGGGGGCGGGGGGGGGGGGGGGGGTTGCGGGGAGGAGGTGCACTTATATTTCGAGTCCACAAAGCACTTGAGTTTCCTTATATATACAGTGGTAGACCTAGGATTTTTTTCACAATCGGGACCTTGCCCTAAAGTGGGTCCACCACTGACAGCAATGCCAATTCTTAGCCAAAATAACTTCTAGACACTAACTTATCAGAAGATTTTCATGCACATCATGTTAGCGAACACTTCGCTGTGAGAGCTTTTAGCTTTATCTGGACATTAGGTCCTAATAAATAAGACAAATAACCTGTAACCAAAACATGCAAAAGAACGCATGTGTGAGAGAGAGAGTACTGCGTTTGCCATCTTTTCACTTATGTATCTCATTGATCTCAACATAGCATCTAGGGTGTCTTTTGACACTTGAAACTTCACTTCTCTTTCTCCTGAAGGCGACTTCGTATAATCTTGAAGCTGTAACCATATGAATGAGAGAAGCGATTAGCCTCTTACCAAGGGATCATGTCCAAAACAAATGCCCTAACTTTTGCAGATACCAACAATAATGTGATATTGCTGACAGCAAGAAACATATTCGCATGAACATTTATTCCCCAAGGCCCAGGTCAAGAATACCTACACTAGTACTTCAATGGTGATAAGATAGCGACAACATGAGTTCCCAAAAGATGTGGAGAGTTCGAGAAGCCATATTGTTACATCTCAAAACTTCTCAATTTATTCTAAGCTAAAGAACTTTTCACACACAATTCCCGGAAGATGGACTCCCATTTTGTATAGTCTTCTTTGGTAAAGAAGAAATTTCAAAGAATTCCACGAAGGAAGATAATTTGTTTGGGAGGAGACTTAGACATGTCGGCAAAGAGACATTAGGATATCAAGGTATTCATGGAAACTATGGTTTTGGGGATATAAATGAGGAGGATAGGGAGATTTTAAATTTTGCTATAACTTTTGATTTCTTTATAGCTACTACAATTTTTTAAAAACAAGATGAACATTTAATTACATATAAGAGTGGATTATTACAAACACAAATTGATTATTTTGTTTGTAGGAAAAAAGATAGATCGTGTTGTAAAGATTGTAATGTAATTCCAGAAGAAAACTTAACTACTCAATATCAACTTTTAGCAATGTATTTGAAGGTAAAAAGTGGACAAAGAAGAATAGAGTGCATATAGCTATTCGGGCTAGATGGTTGAACTTTCTTAACTACTCAAATATGAGAAAGAAGATATATTTAAACAAGAAGTTCTTCAGGAAGATGCTTGGAATTATGTAGGTATACCTTTTGATATGTAGAATAATATGGCTATAAATATTAGAAAAGTAACAAAAGATGTGTTAAGCGAATCTAAGGGAGGCGTACCAACACAAAAAGAAATTTGGTGGTGGAGTGAAGTGGTGCAAGATAAAATCAAGGTAAAGAAGGCATGTTACAAATTGCATTGTGCCAAAAAAGCTAGTGAGACTTGTGAGGCTTATAAGAAAGCAACAAAAGAAGTGGAAAAAACCATTTGTAAAGCAAAAGCCAAATTATGGGAGGATTTATATAAAAAGCTTAACTCAAAAGAAGGTGAAAGAGATTTTTAGAAAGGCTAGAGATAAGAAAACTAAGGATCTTACTTTTGTTAGATCATCAAAGATAAGGATGAGAAGATTCTAATGGCGAACGATGATATAAAAAATAGATGAAAAAATTATTTTTATAAGTTTTTTAATAAAAATACACATGATAGTATTAACTTAGGAGAGTTAGCCAAATCATAAAAGTATATATACCGCAATTTCTATTGGCGTATTTAAAAGAATGAAGTCAAAGAGACTCTTAAATATATGATGGTTGATAAATCTGTATGACCATACAATATTCTTATAGAAGCATGAAAAATCGTAGGAGAGATTGGGCTCACTTGTCTCACAGGACTATTTAATGAAATATGGAGAACCCAAAAAATGCCAAAAGGATGGAGAGCGAGTACACTTACACCCATATATAAGAACAAGACATTCAAAATTATGTGAATTATCGAGATATAAGTTAATGAGCCATACTATGAAATTATGAGAAAGAATTATCAAACATAGGTTAAGACAAGTACCGAGTAAAGTAAAGAACCAATTCATATTCATGCTTGGTAGATCTACTATTGAAGCGATTCACCTATTGAGACATCTTATAGAACATATTAGAGCAAAAAACAAAAAACTTCACAAGATATTTATTGATCTAGAAAAAGTTTAAGATAGGGTGCCAAGACATGTTCTTTGGAGAATCTTGGAAAAGAGAGATATCCCATTGATATAAATAAATCTTATAAGAGACATGTATGATGGTGCAAACTCCTTTGAAGTTAATATTGGGTTACATCAGGGATCAACTTTAAGTTCATATTTATTTATATTGGTCATTTATGAGTTAATAAAACATATTCAAGATGAAGTACCTTGGCATAAGTTATTTCCAGATGACATTGTGTTAGTGGATGAGTTTAAGAAAAAATTAATACGAAATTGGAACTATGCAGAGAAACATTAGAAAGTAAAGGCTTTCGACTTAATAGAACAAAGTCAAAATATATGAAATGTAAGTTTGATCATTTAGGTACTTCAAAGGACATAGAAATTAAGATTGGAACATATTTCAACCCTCACAAGGAAGTTTTAAATACCTAAGATCAATTTTTCAAAGGAATGGAAAAATTGATAGAGATTTACGCATAAAATTAATGCCGGTTGGTTAAAATGGAGAGGAGAATCATGTATTCTATGTGATAAGAAGATATCATTGAAGTTAAAAGGTAAAAGATGTGGATAATGAGGTTACACAAGTTTTAAATACCTAAGATCAATTAGACATGCTATGTTTGATGGTTTTGAGTGTTGGGCAATTAATCATCAACATGTGCAAAAGATGTATGTAGCAGAAATAAAGATGTTGAGATGGATGAGCGGTTACACAAGGAAAGACTATACATAATGAGGTTATTAGAAACAAATTGGGAGTAGGACCAATAGATGATAAAACAAGGGAAAATCGTTTAAGATGGTTTGGACATATAAAAAGACGACCCAAGGCCGCTCTCATTTACGAAGATATAGAAAAACTACATTATGAAAATGTTAAAAGAGGAAGAGGACGACCACAAACGTGTTGGAAAGAAACAATAAAGAATGATCTAGTTTATGTTGAGTTATGCTAAAATGACACATGATAGGGCCACGTTGAAACAAAGAATCCATGTAGCCGACCCCATCTAGTACGGGAAAAGGATTAGTTGTTGTTGTTGTTTGTACCAGAGATATGAAGGCTTATGCAACTCAGAACGTTTTGAGTATGGCGCAGGAATCTAAGATTCACAAAAACCAAGATTAATTGACTCAAATCTATCATAATAAGGCATACACCCTTATTAAATTAGATCATCTCCCATCCACCTTGTCGCCACAGATTTTGGGAAATGAATTATAGAAGCACAAGGAACCCAAGATGGCAGCAACTTCTCATACCTTCAGAGTGATGATAGCCACTCTTGTAGATGGATTTGATTTCTGATTCTCTATGGTCCATGTCATTGACTTAAGGTATGGGATTGTCACCTATATAAAGAAAGAAAACCAAGATTATGCAAATCATTAAGATAATTAACCATGAATAACCAATAAAATTTCAGAATCTTGTGAAGCGGAAGTGCATATCCTGGTCTTTCCGTTGGCATGTAAACATATCCTGGTCTTTCTGTTGACATATTAAATAAAATAAGCGGCAGTAGACTTGACATACTTCATGATGGATTTGTCCAAAAAAGAATCACTATAATCTTTATGAAATGAATAATGAGCAAGGAGGACAAAAAAATTAATTGATGATCGTGAACATTGTTTGACAAAGTGGATTGGTTTCCACATCCAACAGTTCCCCGAATCCTTGAGTGCTAGGCAAAGCAAGTTCTGTTGGCTATACTTATGCCATTACAGGTATACTTAGTGTTATATTGCTTATTGAACATTTAAAAAGAAAAACATGTAAAGATGTCTCTTAATTGTGTAATCCTATCCTAGAAAGCATATGTACATAAGGTCAACTATCTATTAATGACCCCTCATTTTTTGCGTTATTTTGAAATTCTTCATGTTTTCTAATTGATTTCATTCCACGTTTTTTATTGCATATATGGTTTACCATGGAATATGAGACTACGATGCAAGTACATCCTCTACTAGACACTCAATTATGGCTGAATCTATTGGCTCGATATGTATTCAAGAGACAATAACACAGCCCCTGCATCAAAATGACGAAAGATGATAAACAAAATGTAGCATTATACTCACTATTTTTTGTAACTATATTTTTGCACCTCAAATTGGTCATGGAGTGAAATTCAAGCAAATAGCAATACAAAAACAGGAAGAGTATACCAATTTATCTGGGGGAAGATCATCCTGTTCGATAGGAGCAACAAAAGGCTGGTTTTCAATGGCAACTTGTATTGTAGAGCCATCAAGATTGTCATGGCTTAAACTACTGCCTGTTTCATCTTGACGTGGCCATATTTCTGGTACATCTGCATTTGGTAAACTCGAGAAGACAGGTGGACATGCAGAGTTAACCTTGACCTGGTAAGACACCCTCATCTTTGGCCAATGAGGCTGACAAATAGAACACAAATATTCATATCGTTAAGTGGATGCTGTAGGTGAGAATGAGAGGTTGCTATTTCTGATGCACTAAACATAAAATAAACTACCTACATGTTTTTGATCAAAAGTAAGGTCTTGGAAACCACCAATTTTGAAGAAGAAAAGCTTACTTGTTCATTTAAATCGTCCTTCTTCCACTGGCCCTGGTGCTTCTGCAATAGTAAAACAAGGTCATTCTGCAACTTTAGAGGAACCTCACTGGGAAACAGCTTGCATATATCATCCTCTGAGAGACTGTCACGAACACATTTCCTAATCAACACTCGCAGGCAAGCCAACACCTAATACAGGGAAAAAACATCTCTTAGGTTCAAATGGACAGTTTCATTGTATTATAAATCACAGGAAGTGCATTACCCTACGAATCCACAGATTATGCCCTTCTATACATTGAAAAGCAGCAGATAGCTTGAAAAGGTCATTAATTATCCTTATGAATTTACACTCTGATTGCGACTGAAAAAATTAGAGCCAAAGTCTGAACTTAGGTCCTTCAAAAAAATCAGGAGAGTGGGGCCTTTCACATGTATTGCAGTAAAGACATCCATTCCAAACAAGGAAACAAATATCACGGCAACAGTATCCTAATGAATATACATCAAATTACTCACTGTGCCGCCTAAAAGACCCTTTAGACATGAAAAATCTATGTACAAAGCGAAGTTCACAACTAGAGATAAAAAGAAAAAGAAAAAGAAAAAAGGACATTGTTTGAGAGTTGAGAACAGCTCAATTCCTCGAGATGCCTATATTTTCAGCCCCATCACAACCAAAAAAGTGCTTCTTCTAATTTCTTCTTTTAAAGTTCAAACATTAAAGCATCGTTCTGGAAACAGATTTCCGCAACACGCAGAAGTCTGTGAAGCAACGTGAACAGAATTCGTGAATTCTTAGGATCCAATACGAAGATAACATTTTTTTGAGTACCCACCATGCTAAATATGCAAAACCCAGGAAGAAATTTCCTACAAAACTATTCTAGCCAAAATCAACAGTCACACCAAATAACTAACTAATGCAACCCACCAACATAAGTTAGTGAAGAGTTATAATTAAAAAATATATATTCTATAAAGGATTCAAATGACATAAGAAAGCACGGAAAATGGACAAGAAAACGAGAGGGAGATGCCCACTGGGTCGAGCTCTTCCGAGAAGGGAAGGCCAAGAAGGTCTCGAATATGGGATTTTTGTTGCGATTGCAACCCAGTTTTCCTTGTACACCACAGAGTCTGGAGAATCTCGTCCAGAATTTCGTTGGATATCTCTCCGACAATCTTTGCAAGGCGTAGGAACAAAGACTTATCGTCCATGGCTGCGCCAGAAGCAAAGATTTCTTCCCGGCGTATTCGCCGCCGCCGCCACCAACCAGGGGTGTTACCGGACCTCCTTGAGTCCGGCTCGAGGAGATCCTAAAGCCATCTTAAATTGGGTCTAGCATATGGATCCTGACACGACCCGCTTCTAACTGGACCTGGTTTGGGGTACTGTGCATTCAGGTCTCCATTGGCTTGGAATGTAAATCACGTTGGTGGGTGTTGATGTTCACGATAAAGAGCAGCGCTTTCGCTCTAAAACCACTCTAGGCAAACGCCATGTGTCTCACTTATTGGTTTCCTGATACAAGAAATAAAAGGGAAAACAGGTCGGGTCTAGTTAGTTGGACCCATAACCCAATGAATACAAGACACAGCACGATCCAACACAGACCTGTTTATCGATCGTTTGCAAGTATTGAAACAGAAATGTATATATGACAGCGGGTTTGAGTGAGTATTTATATTTGATCAGGTACAAATAGATTAGTTTTGACAGACCCGATTTATACTCAAACTTAGTGCATGTCTGAGCACCTTTGAAGCTTAAAAACAAAAAGCATTTTTCATTTACATAATTATTTTGGGACTTGGCTGAAACCTCAAAATGGAAGAAAAGTACTTGATGGGTTCGGATATAAAGTGTATTCCTGTTTGAATTGGCTAAATATTGAAGGGTCACAAGTTTGGGTTGCATATATGTAAATGATTCTTTTAGTAAAGACCGCCATCTCGAATATAGGAAAATCTCGTGTCGAAGTTGGGTCTTCAACTCAGCACCTTATCTTCAGCTCTGTTGCCCACCGGATCACCGTCATCGTCGTAACCAAGACAAACCAGACATAAGTAGCACGGAGCATGAAGATTAATGGCCATGGTGGCTTCTAGGAAGATAATTTATCTGTTAGTGCATGGTGCATGGTGTTTCTCTTCATATGCACGTCAGTACATCCATGATGAATAAAAGTGGAGAGAAAAGGGAAGTTTGCTGTTATGTCGTGCATGAGAAAGGCATTAGCATGTTCTTTCACATTCACGTAGAGTGGTGCTCTTTTATTACCTTGGTCAGTGCCAACTTGGAAATTAAGCACACATAATCTTGTACTGGTCGATGATTTGAGAAGGAAAACCAAAACCAAGTTGTTTCCCACAATTAGCGTGGTTGATTAATGGATTCTTGATCGCCGTTAAGCTTCATTTAACTGAAACAAAACAAGACTATCGCCATTGAACTTGGTTTAACTCAGAGCAAGCATGACCATGTGTTCATGTCAACTTCCAACAGTTTAGAGACCTTCCTCTAACTAAACTGATGCTTGTTTGAATCAAAAGCGCCATAAACTTTTCTCACGTTAGTGTTTAATGATACTTATTGTTTGAGGTTCATTTCCGTATCTCTCATAGAAAAATCCAATAGAATTAATATATGATGCCTTTTGAGAAAAAGAAAACTAAGATCTGTCTTCTTCCAATAGAAATAATATAATCAATCATCTGATTTACCACCATATGGATGTGTCATAATCAACTGTAATAAATGGGAATGCCAGCACTGAATGAGTATTCATCTGACAGGAGTTTCTGTCAAGGGCTCATGCAATTATTTTCCTGCATATATAAACAAAACGAGGCACGCAGAAAGCACTTCCATCTTGCACTAATATCACATGGAGTTGGTTCCCATATTCATCAGGAAAACGACTAATTTTCCATGTGAATCAAAGATCCAACAACTTTATACTAATCTTGGATAGATATCCAGTCCATGAAATATCGTGTACGGACGCAGGCCGGTAGAAATTAAGAAGACCTCTTTCTTGTACAGAAGTTTCACGAAGACGGATCAGATGCTTCGTCATTTTTTATTCTACACAATCATGGCAGCGTGGCGGCATGTTCAATAATGTGAGTTTTCTCTTCTCCCTCTTGTGGGCATGCAGTAAATCAATACAAACACACACACACACACACGCACACAAGGCCCAAAAGCCCAGCTGCATAGGCTACCGTTATGCATCTGTCTTCCACTTTGGGCAGAATATCTGTACTTGTTTAATAGAAGTATTGTCATCTGGTGTTTCTTCATGCCAACGATGAATGTCAATCAGCATGTTGACATGTACCTATGCAAATCCATGGAATATTGAAGAAGTTTGCAAGTCAATTGCAATTCGAACATCAGAGAGGACCCTCCATCTGTAATATGCATATTAGTTAACCAAGAAAGATGTGCTTTTCTTTCGAGTATGGTACTAATGGCATAGTTTTAGACTGGCATGGCTTCCTCAATGTATCATAAAAGGCAACCCAAGAAACAGTCCTCTGGTAAATGACAGGAATGATTGTCATGCATGGTACTGCAGACTCTACAGTTTCGTAGGAGCTTAAGAAAGAAAACACGATTTCATTGAAGGAAGAGAAGAGTCTATGCACATTGAACTAATGTGTATCAAATTTCAACATGCAGATCACACAATTTATCTGTACATCAACACGCCTGCCAGAATGCCCGGAATCAGGGAGAGAGAGACAGAGAGGCCTAAAAGCTTCTTTAGAAAGAAGGGTGCTACAAAAATAGAAGAGGAAAGCTACTCCCTCTTTGACGTGTTGGTATGTATCTCTCTCGAGCCTATTGCTATCAACTCTCATAATCGATCAAAGACAAGAAAGTTGCATCCCGCAATCGTACTTCTGCTTCGACCTGATGATACAAACAACATCCATGTCAAATTCCTTTCATAATTTTCTTCTTTTCATATACAAAACAGTTGTTGCTCTAGAGAGAACAATCAATGATTGGCGATAAAGAAAATTTAGGGTGGCAGATTTACTTGTTCTGAGTTGGGTTTGCGGAGCTCGGTGGGATCTTCTTGAAGCTTTCCTCTGGCCGTGGGATCGGCTTCCTCATATCTTTCTGTGAACCTCTAAGATTTTGATATGATGAACCAGATGACAGTTTGTGGCCTTCTACAAAAGCAACTCTTCCCTGTGGTAGGCTTCTAGCGCAGCAGAGAGGAAGATCAGAGAAGAAGATATGAATGAGAAGCAATCCTAAAGCACCAAGTCCAATTCTTCTGATACTTGTCATGGTTTCCTGACTAAATTCTCTGAGAAACAAAGGTTGTAATAAGTAGGAACGAGGAAGGGCGAGCTTGGCTGATTTATATCCAATCTTGGGGAACTCTTTTCTAATGGGAAGGAGGCAGGCAGTCATGTGATACAGCTTTGACTGTACTTACCTTGATTCACATTTTTGCTTATTAATTTAGCCTATTCATGTGAGTAGGCACGTGATACTGAATCAGTGAACATTGTTTAACTGCAGAAGAACCATTTTTACTGCAACGGTAGGGTTTTAGGCTGCCATCAAGCCGGCTAATGCAAGCCTCCTGCTTGCCAGAGCTCTTCTATGAAAGATTGCTTTTGATGTCCATGTAAAGATACAGTAACTTATGCTTATGAACGGGACAAAGGCAACTTTTATCAGACTGCAGGCAAGCCCTCAACAACATAATGACATTAGCCTTTTCCCAGCAAGATTCATATATATAGGCACTAGTTTTCGTTACATAGAAAGCCCACTATTAGGATCTTTCTGGTTGTACGTTGTGGATAGGCAACTAAGCCTTTTTTTTCATACTAAATAGGATCAACTAAGATGGATTCTTTGTTTCAATAGAGGTTGATCATGTTTTATGGTAATACTTAAGTGAGGATCATCCTTTATTGTTTTCTTTTAATCTTTTCATTTTTTATAGTTTTTCTCTTTCTTTCTTACATTTTTATCATCTAGTTTTCCGTACCTTTTGGGACTTCCTTTGGTTCTCTTGTTAACCTAACTTAAATAATTTTCTCTCATTTTATCTATTTAAAGCTACTTCTAATTTGTTTCTAATAATCTCATTATATATAAGGTCTTTCCTTATATAATTAAACATCCATCTCAACATCTTCATTTCTGTCATAGACATCTTTTTCTATATTAACTATCTAGTATGATATTTATCTTTCAACTTTAATGGTATCTTCTTATCATATAGAATACCTCATATGCCTCTCAACAAATTTTTATTGCTCTCTGATTTCTGTGTTATTTAAAAAAACTAAATTATCAAACTTATGTTCCATATGTTCTTTTTTATAAGTCCAAAGCCTTTTCTTTTTAATATTTCTCTCTATATTTCAAAATTCCTATTAAGTTTTTTCTTACACTTATCCACAATATAATATCATCTACAAATAACTTACACCAAGATACTTTATTTTAAATATGTTTTATTAACTCTCAATAACCAATATAAATAAGTATGAACTTAAAGGTGATTCTTAATATAATATAATATTAACTTAAAAAAACATGATATTCTTTCATGGGTCCTTATATATATTTGTACACCATCATACATGTCTCTTATAAGATTGATGTACGTCAATAATATACCTCCTTTGATACCCTTTCATAATTTTTTTAGATTTATAAATATCATGTGAAAGTTCTTCTTTTAGGTGAAAGTTTTTTTTGCTCTAAAATGTTCAATGATACATCTACTCAATAGTAGATCTTCTTAGCGTAGATCCAAATTGATTCTCTATTGTACTCAATATTTGTTTCAACCTATATTATATAATTATATAATTCTTTTCTATAATTTTATAGCATGACTCATCATCGTGATAGTCAATAATTTATATAGTTATGAATGTCTCTCTTATTTTGGTATGTGACTATATACTCTTCCTTCATTCTTCTAAGTGCCTTTTGGTTTCTTCATATTTATATTTACGTTGTAGATAGAGAATAACCTAATTAACATAGTGAGCATGTCCACATTAATCAAAGAATATAAATACGTTGTCATGATGCAAAAGAATTGCAGTTTTCTTTACCTTTTTTTTGGGGGAGGGGGGAGAGGCCGGGAGGTGAGAGTCACCCAAGTATACGCAACCCGGGTATCGAACTCATGACCTTTATCTTGTGAGTCGAGTTCCCTACCGGATGCATTTTGAGGTCTTTTGATTGGAATAAGTAATCGGGTTTGGTTATTGAAAAGAACTTTACATCTCTTTTGCTTTCTGCTAAGTTCTGTGAGGCAAGATTTTGGGTGGTTATGTTGATGATGATAATGGGTTGCAAGTCAAACTGATGACAAGGATTTGGTTAAGGGTTTGTCGTGTTTTGTTAAGTTTCTCTAGGTATAGGACTTTTAGGCCTGTGGAGAAAGCTGGCTCTTTGGACTTAAGTGGGCATTGGTTAATAGCCTTCGTGGATCATTTTGGATTAGCACATGCAAAAGTCTGGCAATATTTGTAAGTATATTTTATCAAGTCTTTGATCGCAGTGATCTTAAGAGTTATACCTAGAACTCAATCGGTTGGTCTTTTCTATATGTAAGAGAAGCCTCTGTCATTAATGCAAAAAGGATAGAGCAGACTGAGTGCAGAGTGCAGAAACAATTTTCAGGTTTTTCTACCTAAAACATGCATTGGACATTTATGCATGCATGTGTGTGTGTGTGTGAGAGAGAGAGAGAGACGGTATGTAGACAGAAATAGCAATTAGATGCTAAAAACTGAAACACAGCAGCAGAATCTGGTCACTGCAAAACGTATGAGTCTTCCAATTTCTGCTATTAGAGTGTAAATCATGCACCTATACAAGGATAGCATAAGGTACAGATCAACTTTTATCGTAGCTGCAACGTGTGCACTGTAATCATTGTGTAGGGAGGATCTTTATCTCTAGCCGCAACGTGCGCATTGTAATCATTATGTAGGGAGGAACCCAAGTTTAACATAGGTTTGTTAGCACCTTTAAGTTGATTATTGATACTGTGTGTGTGATCAATAACAATTTCACTGCCTGTGCCAACAAGCTAACTGACGCTATTTCTTCAATAATGTATGGTTGTGATGAAAGAAGTCCCATGATTCAGTGAGGTTAAGATAATTATTATTGTTGTTCAAAATAAGCACAAAATAGAGTCTCTGATATTCTTTCAACTGTAAGAATTCATGACACAGAATGAGGATACGAAGATTGAAAGGCCTTTCAATGAAAGTCTTCTGTTTTTTACTTCATATTAGCCTCAGGAACACTCTGGTAAGTTACATATGTAATAGAATTTTTCTTCCATGCTCTTCCTGTTTCAAAACCGAGATTCATGTCATTAGCGCTCTCCCTTTCAAATCCTTGCTGTAATTTCTGGTACACTGAAGAATGAAAATCTGGTAGCTTGAATTCACTTGCATAAAGTATGTGTCCATGTTCAATCATCATTATCATTTGATACATTCAAGAATGAAGATGGCATAGTTTTTGATATCTAAAGGAGTCCAACATGTTGAGATCATCAGTAATATTTGGAATATTGAAGAATGAGAAGACACGGCTTGATGTGTGTGTGTGGGGGGGGGCGCTTCTCTGAGATTCAAGAATGAGTCTGTCTCATATCAGCATCCGGACCACTCTGAAATCATCAATCATATTTGGTATATTTAAGAATGAAAATGACACGGTTTGGTGTGTGTGTATTGTGTTGTGCAGTTGAGACTTTTAGCAGGCAACAGAGAAGAATATAAGATGTGAAGAAATTATCATCACGAAATAAGCATAAAACTTCATGCTCTAGCTGGCAATTTCAACTACGGCATTATTCTATCTTCTATTTTCCCTCAAACATCTGTTATCTGTAACATTGCTTCTCATGGTCCCAATATTCTCCAAGAAAAAAGAAAAATATGCTTGTTCTGCATGGTCAAAGGAAGTCATCGTCAATATTGGCTCATGTGGAGCCTCATATATGCAGTAGCACCTTCACCTTTCCAATTATAAGAATTATAGTTTACTGCCAAATCTCATCACCTTCATGTTGGTTGATAGCCACTGGATCTCTACTACCATCAAGTTGCAATTTTGAAATTCAATTGCGTTGCCTAGATCTGTCCAAATTTCCCATTAAGGAATATTGAAAAGCACGATGGCCATGATTGGATATGAAGAAGCCATTTGACAAATGTTGACAAAGTCGGGGACTAAATTAGTAGTGTCAACATAAAAATCAGTTCCAGTATGTAATTCATGCATAAATGACGGAAGAAATTTTTCGGACAAAAGAACAGTTATATCATTTTCACAGACACAGTAGTTCGACCCTCGATGAACAATTTCATAAGAATCGATTCAGCAAACTTCAAATTTTCATCGTCATGAATCTCTTTGATGGAAAAATTAATGAAGATGTTAACATCGGTTTCAGTTTTGTTCAATTCTAAACCACGCTTCTACTTATTTAAGGGTTTTAATAAATACAGTGTATTACACCATCAGATTATACATTTTAATCAATGTATTCATGCCATCAGGTTATAAAACTCATAAAATATCAACTTATAAACTTGTCAAAATTTATATCCATATAAGTATATATATATATATATTCACATTATATATAAGTTTATAAACTTATAAAGATTTATCACTACGTAATCTTTATATATATATACAAGGTTCAGTTCCTGCACTGAAACAGTGAATCTATCCGCCAGACTTTTTGCTGCTATAATCTAGCCAAACCGAAACTAGAATTTGGTTTGGTTCTGGCGGTTTGGTTGTGTTATGACAGTTCCATAACATCTTTAGTAACTACAGTACCTTTTTTGTACTGAAATTTTTATGAGATACATTGAACACAAATGCAGGTACCATGGAAACAGTTTCTCTTGCCCTTAATCAGCATTCCATCTGAAAATTGACTCAGTTGATCGAGCTGAGATTTGTAAGTCCCCAAAACCAAAGGATATCAAAACCATCTATTTCTTGGACGAGGAGCAGGCAGATTTGTGTTCTTTGTTTATGCAACAAAAAGATGATAACCTTATGCTCAGAAAGAGCAACGACGCACCTTTGGCTTGCATGTTGGGTAGCGGTCTACATTTTGTGTAAGGTTATAAATATAAACTTATAAATTTGTTAAGATTTATACCAACATAAATATATAAACTTTATATATATACATTTTATAGGTATATAAGATTATAAAACTCATATATAAACTTATAAAGATTTATATCTACATGTATCTAAACTTCATATATATAAATAATGGTTCAATTCGGTTCTCATGGTTCAGTTCCAACACTGGAACCGTGAGGAGAAACCCACCAGACATCGGTTCCATGAACATCCCTGGCAAGGGGGATGACCCCTCTGTTATTGGCAGTTCAGTAACTAGTTTTAGATATGGATTCTCGCTCATTGCTGCCAGTATTTCTCAGCCAGTCAAACTAACAGAAAATGCTGAAACAATGGTAGATTATACTCGTGCTTTTGCCTCTTTAAGCAGAAAATGTGAGGAACTGCTACAAAGTATTCGATGTCAATCTCGATCAACCATTTGGGAGATAATAATGTATGTTATTTCAAAAAATGACGAGCTAAATGGCCCCGCTACAAGTTCAATTGCAATATGCAGATCTCAAAACTATAATACAAAATACGATGATCATGAAACTTAAAACCCCTTAAAAAATCTAAAATGCCCATCTTTCCCAACAACAAATCTCAAAACTATAGTACAAAATAAAAGAGAATCATTCAATCTTGTTCAATAGATGTAGTGACAACAAATGGGTACTACAATACCCTGAGAGTGACGCATAGCACTAGCAGAATGATATTCTTGGACGGGCATGAAACAAGACTCGAAGAAAACCAAATAATGTTTTAGAGAATAAAAAGTAGGAAAATTGCAGAAGAGTTTCTTAATGTAAATGATGCTAAAAGATCAAAATAAAGCAACACGAGAAAGAGAGAGATATTTTACTGGTTACAAGGAGAATGATCAGCTAGAGCTAATACAATTCATTGCCATCATCCTGGCAATCAAACCAATAGGGAATCTATAATCATCATTTCATCCTCCCTGAACTCTTAAAAACCAATTCTTTTGGCCCAGAAGAAAAGGAAAAGAAAAATGTTGATGAAAAGCATCAGATCTCCAAGGTTGTATAGCATCACTGAACATCAGTCGCAAATTATCCATTTTCAGGATGATTCCTCATTTGCTCCCATCACCTTAAAAACCACATATCACCAGATTTATACAAGAAACACCCATCTAACAGAACAAATACGAAATCAAAATAATGGAGAACAGAAAACGAAAGACGAACAAAAAGAAGGAGAGCTTCTGAGGCGTAGCCGCAACAAGTTTCACCGCGGAACCTCTAATAAATAACAAGAGATTAGGGTTTCCATATAAGGAAATATGCGTTTAGGGTTTACATGGGTACGCTTTCCAGAAGACGAATATCTGCCGTTGATGTATCTCCAGATCCTAAATCTTGGCCGTTTGCCATCCTTCTCCTGTGGTGACTGAGTTCATGGATCGTGTCGGACCTTCACCCGAGATCCACACTGCAGCCGGTCGTTCGGTTCAACCACTGGATCATGGGTCATAACTGGGTTCACTCGGATGACTCAACCCAGCGTCTCAAATCCTGGTCTTTTAACATTCACACGAGAAATGCAAAAGCGTCGTGTCCTTATCACTCAATCTATCAGGCCGTATATATATACATATATATATATATATGTACATATATATATATATATATGTAGAGAGAGAAAGAAGGGAGTTCATCTTCAATTCCATTCTTGTTAAAATCTTTTCAAACATTTTCACTCTTTGGTTGGTTCAGTCAATTGTGAAAATTTAAATCTTAATATACAATATGTATTGATACTCGTATTTAATGTTCACTCGGATGACTCAACCCAGCGTCTCAAATCCTGGTCTTTTAACATTCACACGAGAAATGCAAAAGCTTCGTGTCCTTATCACTCAATCTATCAGGCCGTATATATATACATATATATATGTACATATATATATATATATATATGTACATATGTATATATATATATATGTACATATGTATATATATATATATGTACATATATATATATGTAGAGAGAGAAAGAAGGGAGTTCATCTTCAATTCCATTCTTGTTAAAATCTTTTCAAACATTTTCACTCTTTGGTTGGTTCAGTCAATTGTGAAAATTTAAATCTTAATATACAATATGTATTGATACTCGTATTTAATACATATATATATATATACATATATATATATATATATGTAGAGAGAGAAAGAAGGGAGTTCATCTTCAATTCCATTCTTGTTAAAATCTTTTCAAACATTTTCACTCTTTGGTTGGTTCAGTCAATTGTGAAAATTTAAATCTTAATATACAATATGTATTGATACTCGTATTTAATACACAATAATATAATATACTTTTTCATTTCAAATATATATGTTTTGATCAAATACTAAAAAAATTGAGTATATTTAAACAGAATTGATTTGAACATATACCTCTTTCTCTCTCTATATATATATATATTCAGTCCAATATATTTGGATTGAATTCCACTCCAGCCCAATATATATAGGAATTTGGGTCATTTGGGTTTGATTCTGGTTCGAAATTCTTAATCCTCGGGGTGAAAACTTGTCGGACTCTCGTGTGGTACACCAACCAAGGCAAAAAATCAAGAGATTCGTCTGTGGGGGCATAGCACCAAATCCAAACATTCCCACCCAGATCCATACCAAATGACCAAACCATCCAAAAGTTGTAATTAAATGACGAAATGTGATTTCCACCGGTGACCTTTCTTTTACCAGATATCCTACCAGACACAAATTCTTAACTCGGACTGTTAGCTGACTTGACTGGGTTCTTCACTTGCATATGATGTGTGGTGCGAGTTCGAGCCCTTATACTTAGCCTTACCCTCTCATTGTAAAAAGAAAAAAAGATAAGGCATGTTTCAAGCCTTTTTTTATGAGGATTCTTGCCGTACTTATACATTTAACTCTAAAAAAGCAAGATCAATTTTGTTTTGTTGCTTTGATGTTTTAGAAGTTTTATATGAGACTTGATGCTATATTAGCATTGTTTTTCAAATAATGGGTTCTTTTTTTTTCTTATAAGACAATAAAATGGTTTCAACTTTCAATATAAATTAAAAAAAAAGTTCTTCACTTTACCTCACCTGGCTAGGCGATCGCTCCACGAGTTAAAGGTTATCAGTTCGAAGGTGGCCTCAGCCTCCCCCCGTTGTAAGTTTGTAACAAAAGGAAAGTCCCGTACCGTCACCAAAAAAACGTCTTGTGGCATTTTTGTCATATCACTTCATCAGTAATGAAACTGTGTGCCGCCTCGACGTCTTGCTCCCGCCAACCCACCTGCACAACGTGGGAGATTTCATTTTCCCCCAGTGCCCTTTACTTTTCTATTAATGACCAACACTGCCTTAAACGAAAGGTTCGTCGAGGTTTTCGATGGAATGCACCTACCTTACCTTAAGCCTTTCTCGAAACTAAGTGCGGTCGTAGAACACAAGGAAGGTCACTCATCTTAGTACTACTATATCTTTACTCATGCATGTTTAACTTTGGGGTTTGATCACATCTGGTTTGGATGTAAAAAACTATTAAAAAAATTAGAAATAAATTATGAAAATATTAAAAAAAGATATTGAAAAGAAATAATAAAACGTAATTTAATTGATCCTTAGTTAAGTGTTAGTGACACATGATCGACCACATCTAGTATTAGAAAAGCTTAGTAGTTGTTGTTGTTGTTTTTTACCTATACACGTGTCTCACCTCACCCTATAGTGGGTCTGCCACTGAGTGCATGTGTATGTAAGTTAGGTTTGGGCCTCCCTTTGAAACAAAAAAATATATATACATGTATATAATTTTGATGGTAAACATCAACTAGAGTTATTGATGTCAATTATTGAAAAATCATCAATACAAAATTAAAGAAAAAAATATTCGAAGGTTTGGCCAATTAAGTTGGTTGCATTCGACGTGTTGTAGGCAATGGTTGTAGCATATAAAGTGGAAATTCATCAGTTTGCCATATATGATTGTGGAGAGTTGAGCTCATGACCTCCTTAGTATCAAGCCTCATCTACGTAAGACGTTGATTAATAATAAATATTATAACAATATATTTTGAAAAAGAAAAAGTAAAAACAGGAAAACGTAACGAATTCTTGACACAAACGTGAAGCAAATTGCACTTTAGTTATTCATTATATATATAAGAGAATGGAGTTGGTAAGCTCTTATTTATACTATTTTTTTAATAATATTGACAGTTCATCTCTTTGAATGGTTTAGAAGTAAAAAAAAGTATTTTATACTTTTTATTTTAAACTAATTTTACTTATTCTTTTTTAAATTAAGTTGTTTGACCAAAGTGATGAGTGATCCATTCATATTGTCAAGAAGAATTTTGCAAGCATGTTTTTTGTTTTTTATATATATAGAGAGAGAAATTGGTATATGTGCATACTATACCCTGACTCAAAGATTTTTATCATTCGATTTGTATTATTAATGATGAAGATTGAATTTAAAATTTAAAAAAATTATTATATTTTGTACTTTTAAAATTTTAAAAAAAATCACAGTTAATCCTACCGATAGATAGACAGAAATATTTAGATTAATTTAATCATGAATAAGTGTATTCTCTCACCCTATATATTTTAAAAAAGAAAAAAGGAAAAACAGGAAAACGTAACGAATTCGAGACACAAACTTGAAGCAGTGGGCAGCCTAACGGCGTCGAAAGGCAAACTTGAAGTCCTCTGTCGTACTAAAGTGAAATTTCATGGCTATTTCAGTAATTCTGTACGTACCGCTTCAGAACCCCCTTCATGAAACCACAGCGGTCGCGTCTGCGAACTCTCGTTCGTCACCATGGCTCAGATCCGCCTCTCCGTCACCCCTCACGTTCACTTTCCGGCAACAACCACCACCACTTCATCCGAATCCGTCAGGCTCCCAGGCCACCGGTTTCTCTCTTTCCCGGCGAACTCTAGCCTCGATTCCGGCAACCCTATCGTCAGAATCTCCCTCAAACACTCGCGTCTTCCTTCCGTACTCCCGTTCCCAACGCTAGCCCGCGCCGCGAGCGGAGATGGGGGATGCGGCGGACAAGGGAGGAAGAGAAGAGGCGGCGGAGGTGGTGGTGGTGGTGGGGATTCCGGTGACGGGAGGTTGCCGGAATCTGGTGGGGGAATCTTAGGACTGTTCTTAGAGGGATGGCGATCTAGGGTTCGTGCGGATCCCCAATTCCCCTTCAAGGTGTTAATGGAGGAGCTAGTCGGCGTCTCGGCGTGCGTGATCGGTGACATGGCGTCCCGGCCGAACTTCGGCCTCAACGAGCTCGATTTCGTCTTCAGCACCCTCGTCGTCGGCTCGATCCTCAACTTCGTCCTCATGTACCTACTCGCCCCGACGTCCGGACTGGCGTCGGCCTCGTCGGCGATTTCCCTCTTCTCCGGCTGTCCTAGGAGCCACATGTTCGAGCCCGGCCCATACAGCCTGATCCAACGGTCAGGGACGCTCGTCTACAAGGGAGCTGTCTTTGCAACAGTAGGATTGGCCGCCGGGCTCGTCGGCACGGCGATCTCTAATGGATTGATCGCTCTGCGAAAGAGGGTCGATCCCGCGTTCGTGCAGCAGAACAAGGCGCCACCTACCGTGCTAAATGCGATCACCTGGGCTATCCATATGGGAGTGAGCAGCAATATGAGGTACCAGACGCTCAACGGGGTCGAGTTCGTGCTTGCCCGATCGCTGCCTGATTTGGGGTTCCGAGCGTCCGTAGTGGCGCTCCGGTGCCTCAATAACTTGCTCGGAGGTGTCTCATTTGTCGTCCTCGCCAGATTGACGGGATCGCAAAAGGTGGGAGAGGCGGGGCAAGAGAAGGAGGTGGTAGTCGTCGGAAGCGACGGTAGTGAGGTGGATGAGGTGCAGAGCAATCGGCAGAATCGATGTAAGTAGACTGCTTATCTGAATTATTGTTTCTTGGTTTCGTTACGGAGAAGTAGATGCAGAGGGAAGCAACTGATATATATATAACTTATAAAGCTGTGACGATGTAAAGCTTTCCTGGCTTTGAGTAGTTCTGAATAAACCTGTGGTTTCTTTGAATGAAGACTAGCTTTTTTGGTTCCTTTTTCTTGTCTAATCTTCAATAGGGTCGTGGAACGGCCGTTCTCTATTGTTGCTTTTGGTGCGTTATCTCTTGGTTTGCCTATCTGAATTGTTTGAATGGTTGGTGAATTGTATTCCATTATTGTTCAAAGAGGTACATATTGTGTTAGATCATAATTCAACTGATCGAGAGGGTGATAAAGGGGCTTTAACATGCGCACTCTCCCCGTGTGATATCTTGTCTCCTGCAGCCTTATAGTACTGAACTTCTCATCAAACTAAGCCATGAGAGGTTTGAACCTAAGCTTTTTACCTATTCACGTTTGTAGATTGAGGCAGACGTAGAATCTCGTGGTCTTCTAATGAGTCCTGATCAAGGTTGTCTGGTAAACTTGTTCTTTGCGGTCGCCTCAGGATGGACACGGATCAATAGATTGATCTGGTAGATCATGATCTTCCATCATAAAGCACGTGATTCATGTATCGGGATTGCATTAAGCACGTGAGATTTTGTGCTAGATCATGATCACCCGATCACCTAATCCAACCTCGTTCAGAACACGCGAATGAAATGACTCAAGAAAATTAGCTGACTAATGGTGTTGCATTTGAAAAGGAACGCCGACTGTCAGAAACTTGAGATTCGATCTTCCAACATATTGCTTTCATGAAAATACTGAACATTTGCTTCTTATGCAGTGCCAGTTGGTTGAATTGCGCTCCCGTTGATCTGTTGCTTATTCTATAGGGTATCTTCCAATTATAATCTTTTTCAAGGGTTCAAGCATCCAATGCCATGGATGCTGAAGGTGAGAAATTTCATGCTATCATGCTCTATTATTCATAGGGTTTAATCATTTATATTTGAAACACTGAAAGTATTTCTTTATAACAACATATGCATACTCGTATTTCTGTGCACGCACACGCCGGAACAGTTTTGTATTATGAATGATTTATAGGACAGGTTTTTCTTTGTGGAATAACCTTTCCTCTTTCTGACAATTATGGGCGGTTTCTAGGAGTCTTTTCTTTGTGGGATAATCTTTTAGTGACACAATAGAGAATTCAAGAATCAACAGAAGCCCGTTTTCAAAGATTACCATTTGATGGCCATGAATCACCCTTCTCCTGAGTCTGTCCCAAACACTTTTTCCCTTTTCTTTTCTTTTTTTGAGCAGTAAACGGCCAGCATCGAGAGTAACAGAAGAAGCAGGATGGATGTGTGAGCGGGGGACGAGGGTTCTCAATGACATGGTATGTGATGGGGTGAGCTCTTTGGCTTTCTTCCAATCGGTAAGCATTTAGCATGCTTCCCGAACCATGCCAGTTGCAGTAACGTTCTTTCCTTCCCGTAGACAGCGATTACGAGCTTTCCATATACTCCATGCAGCACAACGATTCTTTGCAATTTGATCCGTTTTGGTTGTGTTAGCTACAAGAAAAGCCAGCGGTTTCTTGGAGGTTGGTAAAATGTAGACTTGGATGAATTAGCCTCCTGCTTGCAGTTCTGCGGGCGCTGAAGAATAGCATGGTCTGTGTCTTCCACATCACCACACCTTGGGCAGTCCATTGATTCGACTACTAAGCTCATGCCGACGAGAGAAGTCTGCTTGATGGAATTGGGCTAGCTAGCATAAACCACCAAACATATCCAGCTGCTGGATCTGCTCATCACTGAGAAGGTAAAATGGCCTAAGGGTGCGTATGGATCAGTTGATATTCAAATTCGTCGGTAGGTTTCGACGCACAAATGCCTCCTGAATGGCCGTATGGTTTTGCGATTCCAATCGGTTCAAAACCAAGGTCGTTCCAGAAACCACAAACACTTTCAAAACAGGTGTGTCTCAAGAACTATGAAAACCAACGGCATGAATTGCTCTTGACAAGCGCTTTGGCATGTCATCTTCCAATAAGATTAGTTGCACATCTGATGAACATTCCAACATAGAATGCTATTGTTCTTAAATTCCTTCATAGGGTTAAGGAAATAAAATTTGAAGAGGAAGTCTCACGGAGAAGCGAGAGGGAGTTCCTCATCAATTCTACTCTCATCGAAGTGATCATGAAGCATTGTGCACGCAATAACCGTTGCTTTATGCTGTGTTACTATGTCCCCGCTATCCTGTCTCAGCCTCTCCATGTTTGGGTGTTTGATCATTAGAAGGCTGGTTTAAATGTCATAACTGGGGCTTAAGATCGATTTCAACGACCTCCATGAACACATGAGCGTATTCGTCTCGTTCAGCCTTCAGGGTTCGTTGATCAATTCAACTAGGTATATCCACAAAAGAACCAAGAATGAGCAAGACTTGATTGATAAGAGAACCATGTAGAGGCTGGGTATGCAGATCAACACTGTCGTTCTTTCAATCTTTTAGGATTGAGCCATGAATCCCAACGTCCATCTCATCACAACTAAGTAATGGTCAAATAGCATCAACTTACCTCCAGGCACAATATTCCATCAGTATTCCGGCCGATCAAACTTCATCAACCTTTCCCCCATCGATCTACTCTCGAACACCTCTTCTAGTTTGAGTAGGACTCCGCACCCTACCGTCTTGCCCAAAAGTTTGACAATAACAGCATCTTCCGGAGGCACGCACAAACTTCTAAATAACCTTCATTCAAAAATTCCTACCGTCTTGCACAAAAGTTTGACAATAGCATAATCTTTCCGAGCACAAACCTCTAAATAACCTTTCATTAAAAAATGCTTCGGTAACCAAACAAGCCCCCTTATCAGGTCTCGTGGCTCCCCGCAATATGGGTAGAGCCTCCAGTTGCCTTTTAGGGTGAGGTAAAGAGCACATGATTTTTTTTAGGACGGGCGGACTGGCATTATAGCACACGAATTCGGCGTGGGCTATATCTTTTTAAGTTGATTACCCAAAGTTTGGATAAGGCAGTTGCGCCACCTCGGTTAACTGTAGATCTGCCACTGCCTTGTGTTACGCTTGTATTAGCATATACAAAACGCATGGTCGTACCCAGAAGACATGCTAAACTGGTTTTCTTATAATAATTCCTGAAAATGAGACCAACGTAGGGATGATTAAACTTACAATTGTAACTGGAAAAGGAAATATTTTTGCCTTCCTGCAAACATCAAGCAATACCAGCCTTCCTTTATCAAACTTCCAAAGCTGGTCTGAAAGCAAATATGTTCCACAAAAAACGCAACATTGAAAAGTCACTGAACTGCTTGATTAGTACAAATGCAAAAAGGCAACAGTTGCAGATTGTCTCCTGTAATTTTACACACGCATGAGCTGAACAATTTGCCATGTTGTTTTAACCTGGAGGCCAGTTCATCTGCCTTCCACCCAGAAGATGGACATGAAGATGGTATACAGATTGACCTGCAAAGAAAATTATGCTGGTCATGAGAAAAGGAACGGATGGGAGCAAATAATTCTCATCGAACTTCAGAGGAACTAAAAATACGAACATCCGTTCGGCCCATCATTAATGACAATCCTGAAACCGTCTTCAAGCCCTTCCTGCTTGGCAATAACTTTGGCAATGTACAGTAGGTAGCCAAGAATCTTACAATGCCTCTCTTCTGCCTGCAAAAAGCCAAGAGAAGAGGATATAGTTGGCAATATGCAGGAAGCAATTTATCGGGAATCACCATGGATTCCACAAGGGCACTTTGCCCAATGTGCCAATTGCAGGGGCCTTTGGAAGATGAATTGAATTATTTCCAGTACTAAAAGCGTATAGAAAGCAAGATTGGTACCTTGACGAGCCCAGTCAATCCATCTTTCACTTTAGGGATGATCACGATGTGTGTAGGAGCTTGGGGAGCTATGTCCCTGAAAGCATAAACCTGTCCATACACATCATTCAGAAACGGTGTTAAAAATGAATGTCAGCAGATATCTAAAGTTGCTCAGAAAGGCGGTTTAAAATTAACGCATTGAAGAAAAGAAGGAAACAAGCTGCAAGAGAATTGGAGAAACAATTAAGGCCTTAATACAACCAAGGTTTCCCATAATCAGAGAACCAAAAATTGATGAATAATCACTATCTTTATTTTCTCCTTCATCAAGCACTTACCTGGGAATATACACAAAGCCCAGTGACACTAGCATATGGCCCCATACTAGAACAGAACAACAGATGGAAAAATTGGCAGGAACAGTTAATGCAAAGAGTTACTATATTTAGTAGTAATCCGGCTCATTGTGAACGCAAAAGTCATGAACGTGAGTACCCTGTACAACAGAAATACACGAGAAATGCTACATTCACTGGGCAAAGGAGCTGCTTGCTACAACCGCATAACAATAGATTCAACACAAGAGTTGTTCAAGCTTTTCCTTTAAACGCTTGTAGGTTTAGAGAATTGAACTAGTTTTCATTTCTCTTCTGAGATTGTGTCCAGTGCAAGGTACATGGAAAAGCAGTCCCTAAAGAAATTTGTTTGATGCAAGAATAGTAGTTTACTCTGTACTGCTCATATATTGCAATATAATGGGTCCAGTCGGGATCCAGACCCACACAGCAAAGCAGCACAATAATGCCCGATAGGGGCATTGCCGTGAAAATAGGTGGGGGCAGCGAAACCACAGCCCACCACTTCCTCCATTTTAGTGGCGATTGGCGAGTAAGGGGACTCACCAACGAGTCCTCATGAATTCCTCACAACCCAAATGTGCGAAGACACCAGAAAATTCACCAGAAAAGGTCCATTTTCTTTCATTTTTAAAAAAAATCCTGTTTGATTTGTTTTTATGGTGAAAAACTCATTGCACTTAGGTGGATTGGATTTGGAAGGTTTTAGAGACATGAGGAAAAACGGTTCCAAGTGGCCAGCTTTTTAAGTTTGGGTGCAGTTGTTAGAAGAAGGACCACTGCCACCATCGCTGCCACCTAACTGTCGCCACCACTGCCACCTGATGCCGCTGCTATCGGCCAACTAGCCAGCCAGCCAACCAAGCAACCTGGTCAACAGCTAGTTTTTCTAGCCGTTGGGCCAGGCCAGCACCCAACGGCCAACACACTAGGTGTTGGGTGCCGGCCCTTCCTTCTCCTTCTTCTTTCCTATTGCACCTTATCTTTTCTTGTCTAAAAATACTCCCCACTTGTAATCTCAGGCCTTGGAACTTTACCTTGATAATAAAGTTCTATTTTCAAGTGTTGGTGCTTAAGGCATGGCTGGTTTGATTCTTGTTGAAGTGTGTAAGGCATTTCGTGTAGCTATCGAGATCAAGTGAGGGTGATCTTCATTTTGGCGGTCTGGTTTTCAGGCAAAAACAGTGCCATCTTACATTGGGTTTGGCATGGGTCAACGGGGTTTTGGTTGCCCTTGACAGCCAACTCGTGTTTAGTTTCAAACATGCTTGAAAGATACCTAGAGAACACATATAAGGGGTGTATAACTTTCTTATTGAGTTATAAGTAGAAACTCACCCTATTATTTTAGGGTTTATCCTGAAACTAACACTTTCGGGATGCACAATACAGAATAGCAAATTTGTTGGTGTTGTATTATGAGATGGTATGCCTTAGTTTTGAGTTAAATTAGTCTTGATGTCTATAGGTGTTTTGGGGGCTAATGTCGGTGGGCCACTTGCCGTTTAGAACTGCTTGGACTTGTATGCATTTGAATTTGATATTTTAATCGAGTTTGGGTTGGATATGCTTGGCTTTGATTGTAATTTATGCTCATATCCATAAGAGGAGCATCCACGAGACATAAACTTAGGTGAAGTCGTGGTCGTGACTCATGCAGGTCTGACATATATGGTCAAGTTAAGCTATATAGTTAGAAACTTTTGGAATGGAATCAGTAGATCTTTCACACTTGACCTCGTTAATTTAGCCAAGCTACTCTTTCATGTAATAAGATGGAGATCATAGAAGGGCTCTGATGTGCTGGGATTCCCATTAATTGCAGCTTAAATTAAAATAGTCCCTCATAATACTGGTTGCTTCTTATCAAGTTCTTTTGGGATAAATACAATCAGTTCATTAAAAGCACCAATGTCGTGAACCAAATACATCACGAAAGATATTCTCAAAGATTCAACAAACTCTCAAAACAGTTCCCCATTTTGCTTTGTCAAAAAGGAATAGACCAACCCAACTACAACAACAACAACAACTAAGCCTTTTCTCATACTAGACGGGGTTGGCTACAATGGATTCTTTGTTTCCACATAGCCCTATCATGTGCCATGTTAGCAGTTAACTCACAATAAGCTAGATCATTCTTTATTGTTTCTTTCCAACACTTTTGTGGTCGTACTCTACCTCTTTTAATACTTTTCAAATTTAGTTTTTCGTACCTTTTTACAGGTTCTTCTTTTGATCTTCTTTCTATATGTCCAAACCATCTTAAACGATATTCTCTCATTTTATCCTCTATTGGTGCCACTCCTAATTTGTTTCTAATAACCTCATAAATTTTTTTATGATATCTAATCTAGCAGCAACTCAAACAAATTCTTTTCTAATCTAGCAAGCCAACTAATCTAGCAAATTTTGTTTTGTCTTAAAAGAAATTCTTATTTCTTTCATAAAAATTCATGAAAGGTGCGACAAGCTTCCTCTTATGATATCTTCAAAAGAAAACCCATGGACAAATCTCTTTTCTAATAATTTTAGTTGAAAGCAACTGTACCTTTAGCACCTAAAAAGCAGCAACTCAAACAAATCCTAGACCACTCATAAAGCAAAGAATGATCCATTGATTCTGGCTATTGCATTGCTGATTCACCAAGGGCAGGCCCTTTTGTGAAGATTACAAAAGCAAAAATTCTTGCTGTGTATCACCTCTCATGCCAAAAAAGGAAAGAAAAAATCACAGTGGGGTTTTCAACCTCTAAGCAAGCTTCGAAAGCATCAGCTAAGTAGCCGTCTTGAGCCTCTCGCTTCCAGCAACTATGCAAAACTTCTTGACTTTAAAGCACCCATCTCATCTCCTTTCCTACACAAACTGTCCCTTCTTCCCTAATTCACCACTAAATCATATAATATCTCAAAGAACAGGTAGAAAAACTCAAACTCCCAATATTCAGAATTCCTAGTAAAAGGAGGTCCTACCTCACACCACCCACTCCACACTGAAGCTATCACCCACAGAAAATTCTTTATCTAAGTGAAGAGGAAAACTCTGAAAACCACAAGTTCAAAGGTCAATCCCCACACACAGTATCATACAAAATAATACCTTTATAACATCACACATCACAAACTTAAACTTCACAAACCCTCTTCTAGATGCAAACAAAACACATATAGCTCTCTCTTTAACAGAATAATCCACCTGTGACCCTTCATGCCAAATCTAGCCACTGCCACTTTCCTCCACAACCTATCCACCTCCCTAATAATTGCAATAACCACTTAGTAAATCCATATTGAAGAGGAATAAAGACTTCAAACTAAACTACTTCCAAAGGAAGTAGTATTTTTTTACATCCTACTACCCAACCACATGGAAGCTGAACTTTCTCACTTCATGGCCACTCAAAAACCACTAGTTGCCATATATATATATATATATATATATATATATATATATATATATATATATATATATATATATATATATATATATATATACCCCTCTTCCTTCCTTACCCTCCCTCTCTATCTCCCTCTCCCTCTCCCCCTCTTCCTTCCTTCACCTCCTACCTCTTTCAAAGAATGATATGTAGCTTAACAAAATTGTGGCTTAATGATGTTCGAAAAATTAAAAGTTAAAACTATTGGTTTAGTCACACAGAAATTCGAAAATGTTGATTTGAAAGGATCTTTGTCTCTCTCTCACTCACTCTTTCTTCTTCCTTCACCTCCTGTTTCTTTCAAACAACGATATGTAGCTTAACAAAATTGTGACTTAATGATGTGTGATCCATTGGTTTAGTCACATAGACATTAAAAAATGTTGATTTGAAATGATCTTTCTCTCTCTCTCTCTCTCTCTCACTCTTTCTTCTTCCTTCACCTCCTGTTTCTTTTAAACAACGATATGTAGCTTAACAAAATTGTGACTTAGTGATGTGTGATCCATTGGTTTAGTCACATAGACATTCAAAAGTGTTGAATTGAAAGGTTCTCTCTCTCTTCCTTCCTTCACCTCCTACCTCTTTCAAAGAAAGATGTGTAGCTTAACAAAATTATGGTTTAGACACACAAACAATAAAAAATGATGAGTTGAAAGGATCAATTTTTCATGGCAAGCTTTTTGTATTTTCCCGACACGTGTTACACAACCACTATAGAGTCAGAGTAGACATCAACATAAATCATATGGGTAGCAACAACAAAAGAAACTCACTATCATATGGGTAGCAACAGCAAAAGAAACTCATTACTAAAAAGCCCATCCAAGAAGTTACGTAGAGAAATAGAAAGATCTCAAGAAAATTCGTAACCCAAACAACTCTCCCTAAGCAAGTGCCTTATATGGAATAAATATGTACATATATCCTAAGCATCCGGCAGAAATTGATCCTCTTAAATGCTAATAATCCTTGGTTAGTTTTCTGCTGTAAGAAACTAATATGGCATAACCAAGCAGTCTCAATGACATCATAGTGTTATGAAGTTTAACAAGGTTGAATAAATTGCAAAATAAAAAAGGAAGAAACTTTAACAAGGTCGCTTAATAAAGCATGGAAAGCAACTACCCTGAACTTGACATCATAACGAACAGAACATATGCTTGAATTCAACACAATTATTTAGGTTTACTTAAAAATAAGTAAAAAAAAGGTTCGATAAGACAACAATTTGATGGCATGCAGTGGGAAAAAAAGGAGCTTTGCGATTTACATGAAGACATAATATAATAAAATATTAAAAATGACAAGTGATGTACCTCATCGTCCTCATATACAGCAGCAGTTGGAATTTCCTTCTTTATAATCTTGTCAAATCTGAAAGCAAGTAATAACAGCAGAAAGAGGAAAATGAAGATGGGTAATGGTATAGCTGCAGAAGCATGAAAACACAAGATCTTTATGAAGTAGCAAAAGGACAACAGACTAGACACCCCAACTCAATCCTCCGTAGAGTGAGGCGTCCAGGCTTCTATTACACTTCAAAGTTCAAACTATTTATGGTTTTAAGGGCTCTATGTTTGGAGGGGGATTGTCGACAATGGATAGTAAAAGGTTGAAGGGCAAAAGATTGTAGAATGTTGTTAACTTTACATCATCATGTTGTTGGCCAAACACTAGTCATGTATGTGTCCATCCACTCTTCTCCCACTCCGTCTTAACTAACAACAATTGAATGTCAAATCCCTAAAAATCTCCAACAACTATGTAACCATTAAGACCCTAAATAGTTCACCTACATATAAAAATTATTGACCATTCTACAAGGCATGCAGGTCTGGACCTAATTCAGGCCAATCTGGGGACCAAATCCTCACCCACCAGATGATCTGCATGCCCACCCTCACTCAAAGATGAAAATAAGTAGCGAAATTTTGAGATAACTATTTTCAATGAGCATCATCAATGAAAGCCAGAAGAGAAAGCTAGGTCTAAGTGCCCAACATATAGAAAATGCTAACTTGGGGGTGGTGCATTTCAGGTCATCCATTCTCCATTTAGTTTCCAAGATGAGAAAGTTACCTAAAAACTAACCTGTTTCTATTTTGTGAACCTCAAATGTTACTAAAATTTAATATATCTTCCTGAAGCATACTTTGGTCCAATCAGATTGGGAAAAACGGATCTCCGATTTTAGATTATCAGAACATATTATGGAGGACCATAATAGCATAGAAGATTCAAAACTGACACCAAAAGCAAACTGAAAAGCAAAACAGCTTCAGTCAGAAAGTTACCCGCACACATTCGGTTCACCTGTGCATTTGAATTGGGAAAGGAGTAAATCCCTTCAATAGACAAACCAAACGTGCAAACCAATTGAAGAAAAGGCAAGAAACGGTGAACCCCGATTCTCTTGTGGTCCATCTTACGTTGTAGCAACCTAGGACATTTATGAGTACTACAAACTCTATTCCATATACTATGCATCAAATCAATAGCAATGAATTCGCCCATAGAGCGTTAGCTCAACGGGCAGGGCTCTCTAACACCGTTCCTACAGGTGGTGAGTTCGATCCCTGAGGAGGTGCATACGTGTATTAGACTTCGTCCTCCCTTTGAAACCAAAAAGGGAAATCAACAACAACGAATTCGTAGCTTAATCCAGAAACAACAATTCTAAAGTAATTTGTCACAGAGAAAACTAAAAAACGGAGAGAGGGGGAAGGAAGAGATCCAGCGAATGTAATTTCTTCCTGCTGACAATCTACCAAGATCAGTTCTTCAATCCATTGGAAGGAAGTTGACATAGCTACAAGAAATCTTTCCTAGGCGGTGGATATAACAGACGACAACCACACACACAAACAAAGGGGGGAGGGGGGAGAGTGTACATGGTGGGGGCGTCAGGTGGAGCTTCGACGGCAGCGAGAGCCGCCTCCTGTTCGGATGCCATCCCAAACCCAACACAAGATGAGAGATGCTGCCGCAAGCTCTGCTTTTTTGCCTCTTTATTTTATTTTAGTTTACTTTTTTTTAACGGGAGGACCGAAGCCCGAAAGGTTTCAATACACGTCTACAAGGATGACCAATTCAGTGATGGAAACGGGGCGGGTCGAGAACGGTATACCCATACCCATCCCCAATCTGAACCTTAACGTAGCGGGTGAGTACGGATATACAACAGATACATACATATATATATATATATATATATATATATATATATATATATATATATATATATATATATATATATATATATATATATATATAAATCAGGTATTCATCAGAATAAACATGGATCAAAGCATCTTATCCTCATATCCAAACCCAAACCTGATTAAGTCAGGTCGTCTCGGGTCAATATTATCATCCTTAACCGAATTTGATCGGAGCAAATGTTGAGGAGGTGTTACATTGCTTAGGCTTTCAGAATAGAGACCGAAAACCTTGTTAGTTGAGCTAACTCTTTGATTGTACTAGTTTTTCAACCTATTTGTTTTTTCATCTTGGATCCTGTACACACTGATGTTGCTCATTCATACAAAATCATTATTTTTCGGTAGCATGAACATAATAAGGTTATTCTTCATTATTTTCTAAATAACCTCATCACCTTCGAAATTAAACTGATGCCCTCAAAAAGCAATAGTCAGACATGAGTGAGCAACGACAATAGTGAGTAGGATTCGGTTTTTCTTTACACATGCATGCATATACATATATGTATATGTGTGTGTGTATGTATTTGTGTGTATGAGACAGAGTGCTCTTCTTTTAGATCTCAAAAGAATCTGGTTTGAGATCCAAAGTTTTGATGTGTTTGACTTTACTCTATATGCATTACTTTAATCGTATACTATTATATTGTATAACCAAAGATACACAATGAACTATATATATATATATATATATATATATATATATATATATATATATATATATATATATATATATATATATATATATATATATATATATTAATGGAGAAGGAGAGAAACAAATTATGTAAGAATCTTATACGTCAGATGCAGCCTCCTTCGCTTCCAACTTATCCAGAAAAAAGAAAAATACTTTGGTTGGACCCCTTCCAAACCCAAATGCGGTGATGGTATATTAATACCTTGACGAAACCTTTGTTAAAATTGAGTTTATATGTAGTCATAATAATGGAAGTTGGATGCAACCAACTTAATGTGCAAAGCAACAATAGTACTTTCTTTTTCTTTTTTGTTCCAATGGGAGGCTGGTGCTCTACGTTATGGAACTCATGACCTTCAACTTGTGAGTCGACTCTTAGCCACGTAAACGATTGCTCTTTGAGCAACAAGAGTTTTCTTTTTCTTTTTTGACAGGACAAGAGTTTTTATTCTTCAAAGGTTTGCAAACGCATCTACCATCAAAACTTGCCTTTATAAACTTAAAATGTTGTAATACATAAGATACCACATTCTTCAAAGGCTTGCAAATGAAGGGATCGTGCACTACCATCAACACTCCAAACCCAACTCTGTGGCATATATTCTACCATAGTGGCAATGTTGGCTTGAGAATCTTATCTTATTGTTTGAGCTCAAAGAACTCTTTCCCTGTGGTGGGATCTATGCGGGGTTGCGGATGCGCTATGAAGACATAACCACGGCTATTTGCCCCACCCTAAAAGAATATCTAGATCATATCTTATTGACTGCTCTTTCACAAAATGGATTGCATTGGATAGTACCACGCCATATACTCCGAGTAATTTGTGGGGATTTATCAAAGTTTCGACTTGAAGGTGTGTTTTTACTAATCAAATCTAAATCAAAATATGTTTTTAAAATATTGTCATTTCATCGTTTTTGATGAATGATGTAAGATTCGAGAGCATATATTGTTGAAGTATTCTATCATTCGTTGTCTCCTAAATTAAGAGGGGTCAGCTTCATTCATTGTCGACAAAGATGCTTCCCTGAAAAACAAGTAAAGAAGAATTAAATGTTCTCGAGGTCGGTGACGGATTGGCCGTTGGCTGCAACCAAGATATTTTGTAAGATTAATCCTGTGGGCTGCAAAACTTGGAAGATAAATCCGCGTACTTGCACGAATTGAGATATGCATTGTTTATTTGTATGTGGCAGGCTTCAACCCAATCCCCAAAGCACGAGTAGATAGTTTAAAATTAATTCTTATGTTTAGGTAGCGACTCTCTTTCTTCTAAGAGAAATCTATGACATTCTTCTCTACAATAAACAAATAACAAGATAGCAAAACCAGCATTACGAAAAGCGTTCTTCAAAAGAAAGCTCGTTTTCCAAAAGTTCTCTTGGAATTCTTGTCTCTTTCATCCCTTATTATTTCCTTGTAACACTTTTGCCTCTTTTTATATTTTCACAATTTAGTTTAGACAACTCTTCACGAATTCAAGTTATCTTAAAGTACTAATGCTACAACAACTAAGCCTTTTTCTATACTAGATAGGGTCGGCTATATGGATTTTTTATTTTCACATAACCTTATTATGTATCATACTAGCAGTTAACTCAATATAAACTAGATCATTCTTTATTAAACACTTTATAGTTGTCCTCTTCCTTTTTTAACATTTTCATAATCTAGTTTTTCATATCTTCTTACGGGAACCTCTTTTTATCATCTTCCTACATTTTCAAACCATCTTAAATGATTTTCTCTCATTTTATCCTCCATTGGTGCTACTCTCAATTTGTTTCTAATAACTTCATTATGTATACGGTTTTTCCTTATATAACCAATCACCCATCTCAACATCTTTATTTCTACTACGAATATCTTTTGTACATGTTGATGATTAACAACCCAACACTTAGAACAGGTGTAATTGCTTCTATATAATATTTACCTTTCAACTTTAATGATATCATTTTATCACATATAGTACTTGATGCCCCTTTTCATTTTAATCAACCGACATTAATTCTATATAGAATATCTTCATCAATTTTTTCATCATTCTAGAAAATTGACCCCAAGTATTTAAAACTTTCTTGTGAGGGATGCAATGTGTGTCAATCTTAATTTCTATATCCTCTCAATTACCCAAATGATCAAACTTACATTTCATATATTTTGTCTTTGTTCTACTAAGTTTAAAGTCTTTACTTTCATAGTTCTAATTTCTTATTAACTTTTTCCTTAAACTCATCTACTAACACAATGTCATCTACAATAACATACACCAAGGTACTTCATCTTGAATATGTTTTGTTGACTTATCAATGACCAATATAAATAATTATGGACTTAAAGTTAATCTATGACGTAACCCAATATTAACTTCAAAAGAGTTTGTCATTCTTCATTAGTCCTCATACATATTTTTGCACCATCATACATGTCTCTTATAAGATTTATTTATGTCAATGGAATACCTTTTTTCAAAGGTTCTTCAAAGCTTTTCTAGATCAATAAATTTATGTGAAGGATCTTCTTTTTTGCTCTAAAATATTTTATAAGACGTCTCAACAGGTGAATTGCTTCAATAGTAGATTTATCAAGCATGAATTTAAATTGGTTCTCTATTATATTTGATATTTATCTTAACCTACATTCGATAATTCTTTCTCATGATTTCATAGTATGACTCATTAATTTGATACCTCGATAATTCACACAATTCTAAATCTCTCTTGTTCTTATATATGGGTATAAATGTATGCGCTCTCATTTTTTGAATATCTTTTGGGTTCTTCATATTTCATTAAATAGTCTTTTGAGCCAAGTGAACCATATATATCCTAGGATTTTTCATACTTATATAGTAATATTATTTGGTTCTACATATTTACCAATCTTTATATATTTAAGCATCTCTTTGACTTCATTCTCTTGATACGTAGATAAAAATTATGATTTATATACTTTTCTGATTGGATAAATCTCCTATACTAACATCTATATTTTTATTGAAAAACTTATAGAAATAATTAATTAATTAATTTTTATATAATCATTTACCATTAGAATTTTCTCATCCTCATATTTGATGTATCTAACAAAAGTAAGATCCTTAGTTTTCTTATTTCTAACCTTAGTTATCCTAAAAATATCTCTTTCACATTCTTTTAAGTTAAGCTTTTTATATAAATCCTCCTAAATTTTGGTTTTTCTTTCACTAACGGCCTTTTTCGCTTATTTCTTTCTTTTCTTATAAGCCTCTCAAGTTTCACTAGTCTTCTTGACATAATGCAATTTGTAATATATATTCTTTGTCTTGATTTTACCACTTCACTCTACCATCAAACCTTTGTGTGCCGGTATACCTCCCTTGGATTTGTCTATCTTTTGTTACTTCCCTAATATGTATAGTTATATTATTTTACATATCAGAATGTGTACCTACATAATTCTAAGTATATCCTTGAAGAACATTTTATTTAAATATATCTTCTTTCTCACATTTGAGATTCTACCATCTAGTCCAAATAAACTATATGCAATCTATTCTTCTTTGTCTACTTTTTTACTTGTAGATCAATTGTTAAAAGTCGATGTTGAGAAGTAATTTTTTTCTTATAATTACCTTGCAATCTTTACAATATGATCTTTCTTTTTTTATAAATAAAATAATCAATTTGTACAAGCTACTCTTATAAGTAATTAAATATTCATCTTGTTTTTTGAAATTAGTAGCTATAAAGAGATCAAAAACTATAGCAAAATTTAAAATCTTCATACCCTCTTCATTTATATCCCCAAAACCATAGTTTTCATGAATACCTTGATATGCTAATGCCTCTTTACTAACATGTTCATTTAAGTGTGCTCTCAAACAAATCATCTCCTTTATGGAATTCTTTGAATTACCTTATTTAACTCCTCCTAAAAGCCTTCTTTATACTATCTTCTAATCTTACTTGCGGTGCATAAGCATAAACTATATTCAAAGTCTATACTCCTAACACTAATTTCACCATCATAATTCAGTTACCATATCATTGTATGTCTAATATACTATCCTTAAAATTTTTATTTATAGTAATACCAACTCCATTTCGGGCATTTTTATTTCCTAAGTACCACAAACAACAACAACAACTAAGCCTTTTCCCATACTAGACGGGGTCAGCTACATAGATTCTTTATTTCCACAGATCCCTATTATGTGCCATGTTAGAAGTTAACTCCCAATAAGCTAGATCATTCTTTATTGTTTCTTTCCAACACTTTTGTGGTCGTCCTCTACCTCTTTTAATACTTTTCAAATTTAGTTTTTCTAACCTTCTTACAGGTTCTTCTTTCTATATGTCCAAACCATCTTAAACGATGTTCTCTCATTTTATCCTCTATTGGTGCCACTCCTAATTTGTTTATAATAACCTCATTATGTATACGGTCTTTTCTTGTATGACCACTCATCCATCTCAACATCTTCATTTTTGTCACTGATATCTTTTATACATGTTGATGATTAACGGCCCAACACTCAGAACCATAAAACATAGAATGTGAATATTTCCTAAGTACCATAATTTAAAATTTATATTCTCAATCTTTTTTGCTTTTTCTTCAACCCACTTTGTCTCTTGTAAACATAGAATGTGAATATTTCTCCGAATCATAGTATTTACCACATTCATTAACTTGTCAGTCAATATTCTGATATTCTAAGTATCAATACACATCTTATTATCTAGGACTAGCTTCCTTACCCCTATATCCGTTCATACTAAAAATATGAAGACCCTCACTGTAACTTGTTTACTACATTCGGACGACAATATAGTAGGACTAACTTCTTTACTCACACCGGTGCATAACGTGAAAATACTCTTTATAATTGATTTACTATATCCGGATAAAGATGTAGAGACATTTGCTTACTTTTCACTTCACTTAGTTTATGTAGTGCATCGCTAAGATAAAACGTTCAAATGCAATGCTCATAATTTGTAGAATCCATGATAGATAATTCTGACAAAGTTTTATGTTGGTTATCGAAAGCTTAACACAACCCTCCTTTATCTAGTTTTGGGACCGACCATGCAATCCCATAATTTATCTTAAAGTACTATTTTAAATTATTTTTCTTCATTTTATCATCAATACTACTCTCAATTTGTTTTGGGTAACCTTAGTCTTGAATTTATTTTGGGTAACCTCATTAAGAATACAAGTCTTTATTTGTGTGATCATGGCATCCACAACATTTTCAAACTCACAACTTATAATGAATTAAAACTAAAATAAGAATACCAAAGCTACCCACCCAAATGCCTCACAGTTTTGCTACACATGCCTATTTTTATAAATGACAACATCCTCATTTTCCTTCTAAGCATTTCAGAGGGAAGTGTTTGGTGGACATAGCTCCATGCTACCAAATCTTCCTTAGCCTTTTGGAGAAATATCTTTATTTTGACCTCACCTCAAAAGGAGAGAATACTTTGGTATTTCATGAGCATTCATTTTACAAATTCAGTCATGCATCAAGGTTTGAATATATTTTGCAGCAAATTGCTATTCCTTCCTACATCTGGTGTGTAACTTTATATTTATATAACCAAATATAGAATTGACTGTGTCTAATCAACAAACAAATTAAGGCCTTATTAAGTTGTCATGAAACCATTAGGGAGTACAGCTATTCTAAATTTCAGCCGAAGTATTGGAAGGAGCCGAAGTATTGGAAGGAAACAATAAAGAAAGATGTATGTTGAGTTAACTGTTAGTAATCGCACATGACTGAGCATTATATAAACAAAGAACCCGCGTAGCAGATGGAGTACGCACCGCTTAGTTGGTATCACAAACCTTTTTTCTTACTGATACTTTCTCATTTTCTTCTTTCCTTTGTGGCGCCAGATAGAGCACCATAGCGACAGAAAAAGAATGTATCTGGCCTCGTTTAGAGTGTGGTGTAAAGCTTGATCTGTTGGTTTTGGTGCTTACTCTTTTCATTTGTGGGTAGAATTTCATTTTCATGACTGTGATTGAAATTTTAAGAAGCTGTCTTAAGTAGCAGAAAGGGAATAATCATATGCAGTAGTTGGTGCATCACAATAAACATGAAGATCTTTTATTGCAGTTCAATTGTATTCACCTTAATTATCAGTATTTCACAGGCATAAGCAAGAACACACCTCGATTGATCTTTCTTTCAGTCAAAGTCTTAGTCTAATTAGCTGGGCCATAATGAAGTTGATCGACTGAATGGTGCAGATGTTTGTTTTGTTAAAAGAGGAGGCCGAAGCCTAACACACCCACCCACACATGCACCCTCTGGAAGTCGAACTCCCCACCAGCAGCAACGGCGCTACAGCGTGCTGCTGTTGAGCTAACGCGCTGGATGCGGTCCACCTGACTTTACCTTCAACTATTCTTGAGATTCTCTTGGTCTTTGTTGTCATATCAATGTTTAGGTTTAGCATGGCTAACCAAACAAATTGCATCTACCAAGTGAGTTTCACATAGTTTCTCCACTTATTCTTGAGGTTTATGTTGCTTTTTGCTTTTATTATCGCACTATCAGCCATAAGCTTTAGCCTGGTTAACCAAGCATTTACAAAGGAAAGTAACTTGCTTAGTTGAATTGGATCTTGACCTTGACACTGTGCGACGTGTACATAAGGGTTGAGTCTTGCAACCCATAGAGCAATGGCAGCGGCGGATCTAAATTGTGGCTTGGTGGGGCGATCCCCCCCCCCAAAAAAAAAAAAAAATCAGAAAGTTTGTATGTTTGTATTGAAATTTCAAAAAAAAATGGAAATTTTCAAAGCCCACACCACACGAGACAATTTTTGGATCCTCCACTGAGCAATGGACCTTCAGATTGAAGAGTCTTAATAGCGAAGTTGGGTTGATCATTGGTCATACAAGAGTGATACTTTACATGTGCGAAGTTGGGTTGATCACTATAAGACTCTGGTTAGATGGTTTAGGGTGAAGTGAGATTCGATACCACTGTCAAGAAATGTTTGACATGCAGGGGTAATTTGTAAAGGTCATCCCTGTAAGAGGTAACATCTCTTCTTTTCGGGTGCCAAAATAAGAGCGAAGGCAAATTCCAAGGAGACCTAGGCAGTTATTGAACCAATGGATGGCTCCATGTGACTCGGTTGCACCCATCGTGAGCTCACAAAACGCAAATAAGACTTCAACGCTGACAAAATGGAGAAAGGATATGTTTGATCAACGTATTTCACTATTAATCTCAAACAAGTTGGTCACGTCAAATGAGTTGCTTAACTTTCCATTCTTGCGTTAGACTAAAAGATCACGACTAGATTCACACTGTTTGAAGGTCTGCATCAAGAGAGAGAGAGAGAGAGAGAGAGAGAGAGAGAGAGAGAGAGAGAACCGACACTCGAGTTGGTCATGTATGAGGAGCTGTTTGCTTTTTCTTGAAATGGTTAGCAAGACCTAACCAACACTCAAGATGATCATGTTACAAAGGCTACTTCCTTTTTATTGAGTTGCTGATTTATTATAATACTTCGGAAGATGGTCTAATGGAGAAACAGCGTTTTAACGTCACATGAGAGGGAGAGACGGCACTCAAGTTGAGAATGTAAGAAAAGTTTCTTCCTTTTATTTTCTCATTTGCTCATAAATTGCATTTACTTGAAAGGTGGGTAATGGCTAGGTGCACAGTGTTTTGAACGTTTACCTCATGAAAAAGAAAGGCAGAGACAAGCAGAAGATGCTTTGCACATACTTCACATCTCTCTCTCTCTTACACACACACACTATATGTGTACATATATTATAATGATATGTTTGTGTATATATGTGGCGCCACACCACACTGACGTTCATATCTCTTGCCATGGAAACTCTTATACTTTCATATCCTATTGTACCCGTTCTCATCCTCTTCATCTGCATTTTGTTGGCTCTATATCAATTAGTTCTCCAAACGTTCTTAAAGAGTTTTGAGCCCCAATTCTTTTCTAATCTTCAATCTTCCCCCGCTTTGCCAATTTGGATGTCGTCCACTGACATTCCCGACATAGTACCTGGTGAGTTCATTGAAGGTTTGAGGCTGGATCATTACAAGTTTAGGTGGGAAACCAACAACAGAATCGATTGTGCCGTCTGTTTGCTGGAGCTGAAAGAAGGGGAAGATATCACAGTTCTCAAATGCAAGCATATGTTCCACAGGAATTGCTTACACAGATGGTTGGTTCATTGCCATTTCACGTGTCCTCTCTGCAGATCATGTTTGTTGCCGGAAAAAATGGGTTCCAAGCAGCAGTCGTTGCTGGAACAGCACGAAGGCGAGCTGGTGTTTCGAGTTCCCTCCTTTTATGGAAGCAGTCTTGATGCAACTTGGTGGTTCCAATGAGTAACAATTACAAGGCAAACATGCATGACCAAATGATGGTGAAAGCAGCATCATTCATGGTGTTTCATAATAAACAGCTTTTGTTTATATTCTTCATAATTTTCTTTTCAATCATTTTGACAGCACACAAGAATAGTACACAGTACAATGAGAACCGTTCATATATTTCCTATGTCTACAATGAAAAGTTTGTAGACATACAAACTATGTAGAATTTATCTGAAAGAAATTCAGAAGCAGCGCTGGATGCCATGATGAGGAGTTGCTTGATTTCAAATATTCCTGCAATCGATATACTTTACATTATCCAAGATTTTCTGAGTTTTCATTGGCGTCCACTGCTATTCTGTGACCTTGCTGTATTATATGCTTGTCCGCTACTCAGTTATTTCGAGCATTCAGAAGGATTTTTGGCCTTTGTGCATGCGTCTTTACCATACCATCTTTGTGATACCTTTACATCAGAGTTATGTGGTTCTTGCCCAGGAGTACTCTGCTGCTATGAAATTTCAAATATTCAGAATCAGGTATCGAACTCATGACCTTTGAACTTGAGAATCGACCCCCTAGCCAGGTTGGTGCTCTGTAAATTGCATAAGTTTGGAAAGGTTGAGTTAAAGCCATGAAAGTGAGTGATTACTGTAAAATGCAGGTCTCTGTCTCGATCCTTTGTGGCATGTTAAGTGGGTCAGCGATTTTGGGGAAACGATTCAATCCTCTGATATGGGATGCGGGTCATCCACATCAAATCTCAACCGTTGAACAGAGTGAATCAGGTGCATCTGGATGCACGTCAGCTGGTATTGCATTGTGTCCTCGCCTCATGTACTCTTGTATTTTGATTTGTGCTGGAGAATGCACAAAATTAATGTATCTTCCTTCATTGGGCTGCGTCGCGCAGAGATTATATCCAAGCAGAACACTCATCGTATGTCAGAGTATTGAATCCCTTCCGGCCATGCTGTCCATCGACGGGAAGCAACAGCATGTTGAAGAAACCAAACTTCTAAAAATATTTACTGTATTACAGAAATATGCTACCTATTCTAATCATTTCCCATACTAAGTAGTCACAGCTTCAAGATGCAACATGAGGACTTCCTAGTAACTTCAGAATGTAGATAGGATCCGATTTATCTAAGCTTCAAGCGTCATTTCTCTTAACCGAACAAAGTTTTACGGTGGTTTGTCAACTACTAATACAATCTTTTTCCTTTATTTGGAGACCAAGATGCAAGGGTGATCCCTTCATGAGCAGTTATTCAAAACCCTAATTAGTATAAGATGAAATCCTGTCTCTCCAGTCACATCGGAAGTGATGTAAAATTCCCTTCTACAATCTAGAGTGATAACTGACGTCTTGCCAAAAGGCAAAGGAGTAGGTGCTCAAGGGGATGATAATAGAGGCAGACCTACTTTAGAACAAGATGAAGAATATTTCACTTAAAATTTGAAAAATATAGAAGGGCTATCCCTACATCAGAATACAAGTGCGCCTAGGACCGCCACTGGGTGATGGTCATTGTCATTACAGTTTTGACATATCAGTGTCTCCAAACCCAACCCAAGTACATGAGATTCTTAGTTTAATGAATCATAAGAGAAAACCTAACTTTTTTTAAAACTTTGTTTTGGTTGGTGATGTGCAAATGAATGGAAAGAGAGTGGCTTGCACGCCAAATGGGACAGAGGATACCTTGTTTCTTTGGGCTACCCATCCTTGGTGTGACTGCCAACAGCCCCTCTTTCTTGTTTACGTGGTTTCGTTTTGTTGGCTTAAACAGCCAAAGTTTCGTGTTGTTTGCGAGATCTTAGAGTGCCCTATGTTGAACAAATACATATATGTACTGGCCTTTGTTAAAAAAAAAGTATAGTTTTTCTTTTAACGTTTTTCTTTTTGGAGAGAAAAAGTAAATATTGATTAGCATATAGAAGATGAGTACACGAAATTCATGCTGACACATGAACATTTCTATAAGGGTTCTCACCCGTGTTGGACACTCTAATACTCAACACTCACACTTCGTGTTCATCCCTAACAATTTCAAATAGGTTTAAGAAAATATTTTGACTTAGTTTAATGCTATGATAAATATGTTAAAGGGATACTTCATGCAAACACAGACAAATTATCATTTTATTAGTGAATAAACTTATGAAAACTCAGTTTACTTTTTACTATCATTTCAATAATGAATAATAACTTTTATATGTGACACACATTATCGTAAGTACTAGTAAATCTAAACAATTCTCAACCCTTAGTTTTTTTAATGATGAATAGTAGATTTAAAATTTAAAAAACAAAAGTATCAATGTGAATAAAGCATACTTACAAAAGTACACATTTTTAAATTACAGATCTCAACCATCCGTCACCAAGAATGTGGTTCAAATTTATTTAGATTTGCTACCACCTAATGTTAGCATATACTAGTGTCTATATATATATATATATATATATATATATATAGATCAATAACTCGCACTTCCAGGGTACAATCCCAAAGACATTTTTTCCGCTTATGGTCTTCAAATTGTTGCAACATGATCATACAGTTCTAATCTTAGTGTTCAAAGGGTATGCACAGATTCCACTGATCTTAATCTCTTCTGGTCGATGTCAATAGCTTTCATTCAAATGCAAGTCTTCACTTGAGAGGAGGCATTCGTTGGTAGTTTTCTTTCGGGTTGTACAAGTTCAGGTGCAAACCCACCAGATAGAAATGAGAGGTGAAAGGAGTTACCCATCCATAATCGTAAAACACTGACACTGCCATCCTTTCCCCTCAGACTTATGGGTGGCAAAAGAGATGTTTAACCAACCTTGTCAAGATTGTTGAATTGAATTGTTCTTGAAAATCTTTCAGAGAATCCACCCACGTCAAATTGAACGGACGCCTTTGTTCATCAAGGATTATAATCACATAAAAACTGGCAATTTTCCGTTTTGAGAAAAGGAAAAAACAAGAATGAACAAACTTTCGTTTGAATAGGATGGTTTGCAATTTTCCCTTTTCGTTTGAACAAGCAATTTCCACTTCAGAAAACGAAAATCAGTGCATCTGAGTACCACAACTGAAATCCGGAGCGTTAGCTCAACAGCAGGACACTCTAGAACCATTGCTGCTGATGGAGAGTTCAACTCCCTGAGGGTGCACGTGTGTGGGTGTTAGGCTTCGGCCTCCTCTTCTAACCCAAAAAAAAACATTACCAGCTTAGCTCTACAGCCACCGCTACCACAAGGAGCTCCGATTGCAATCAACATGAGCTGCAACCCACCAACAATATTTCCGCTCATCTATCTCTACCACAACGCACCATCAGAATCACCAAGGCCGATTACCCACCATCAACAAATCATCTTGCACCCAACCACCAATACGGGTTACCAGCATTGCCACACATATTCTGCCATACAAAGGCATCCGGAAGATACTATAACATAAAACTTTACATAAATCTCATATCTATCCATTGTTTGGAAGCACTAAATACAAGCAAACCCAAGCAGGGCTGTCTTTTTACAAAGTTCACTAATGACAGCAGCTATGAACCCAAACATCTTCAACGAACCACTAACCCATTTTTCCAGAATATGTACCATCTTAAAGAAAATTCTTGACAAAATAGAGTTGCATCTGAAGCTACAGTCCAGAGAAACTGAAGGCTGATAATCTTCCAATTGCAAATTTTACGATAAATGAAATTTGGGAAACCAGTGACCAAATGGGAGCCCTCAGACAACTCGGCTTGCAGGTTAAAGGTGCCCTAGAATTGTCAAAAATGAAGGGGAGACAATGCTCCCAAATTTAGTGGACCATACATGTGAGAAGCATTCTCAATAAGAAGGGACGTCGGATGTATTTGCCAAAACAAAACAGTGAACAACAAAAGACTTGAATGCGGCCATGAGGCACTCCGAAGTCCCCAACAATGGACTATGTCCATTGCCTGATTTCTCGGTGATCAAACCAGACACCAAAAATACCATTTTCCACGCCATTTAAAGATTAAACTTTCTCATTCGAAGTGGCTGACAAACGTTTTCGTTTAAATAATCGAATCCCTCAAGATAAAAAGAGCAACCGTTTTCTGGATGGAAGGTGTCCCATCAACATTAAAATTCGTAAATATATTTTCCCAATTGCAAAGTCCTAAAGATGTATAAGTTTATACCACTATTTTTTCAAACATCCATCGAGTAAGCACGAAAATCCAAGGGAAAAGTAACCACTGTTAATTGAAGAACCTAATTTCCATGAGTCGACATCTGTGCTTTTATTCACCAAGACTAAAAGCCCAAGTTCCATAATTACTCGTCCTCTTCCAAGAGACATAGACACATACATACATATACACATAATATATATATATATATATATATGTGTGTGTGTGTGTGTATAAGTGTATCACAATATATGTCAGAGCAAATCAATTTTATGCAAAAACAAATCTTGAACAGTATGCAGAAACCTTTCAAAGAGATGTATGTGGAGCTTGCCCCAGCTGACAAGAAGTTCTTATGCAAACAGAAGCCGGCAGAAATTACTGCAGTTGATCAGGAAAGTTGAACTCAGAAAAACCAAAAACGCTCAAACTCGTTCATTGTAAATTTCTTGAGGAATGCACTTCCCAGATCCAATCAGTGAACCAATGGATTCAGTTATGATCTGGCGAAGCCACGAGAATGGATGCTAGAAAATTTAAACCACTACTTGTGCATCTACTCAACGAAAGTTGAGAGCATTAGAAACTCATGGAGCAAAGGAGATTTCAAAATACTTTTTCAATCTTGAAGTAAATCATTTGTCATGTAGAATTATAGAAAATGGAGTGTTTTTCAAAAATGACCACACTAAAGATGTTATTTTACTTGCAAAGTTTCCAAATAAACAACCTGCAACATAAACAAAAATTCCAAGCTATTTCATCAATAAGCACTACATTAAGCTGCAAACGAAACAACCTGCAATGATGGTAAGAAGGATGCTAATAAACAAATCCAGGAAGAAGCCTAATGAATCAACAGCCACTTCACATCAGGCCAAGACCCTGCATGTACGTCCACATTAAGGAGAAAATCAAGACTAGACAGGTCAAAGGGATTTTCCACTTCCCGCTACTAGAGTAGTCTAGTGCCACTTGCAACATGTTGCACAGATTAATATCAAAACCATGAAAGAAATTTATGCCACGAAATATAAAATTATGAAAGTAAAGGACCAGATAGAAGGTCAAAATCATGTGAATACAAACACAAATAACCCCGCATCGCATCATGAAGCACCTGAAACCACTTTTTAAAGGTCTGAAATACTAACATCTAAATCTGAAGATTCTTAAACTGAAAACTAATTTATATGGCATTTCGTAAACTTTATACTTCATAGTTAAAATACCAGAGGTCCTTTATCAAAGGCTATAACACGCCTAAATTTCAAATCTCTCATTACACCAGTTGTGCTTCATCAGAAGCAATAAAAGTCGCATTTTCATGAAGAAGGCACAAGATCAGAAACTTGAGGAGAATCATCTGCCCAAAAATTTAGGGATCCGAACACCCATGACAGATCTGCACAATCAATAAAAAATATATATATAAAGCAGCAGTTTTGTAAAAGATAGTTCTTTGTTTCTTAACACAACAAGAAATTCTATATGGTGTAAAAGAACTAATTAAACAAATTTATGATTTAGAAACAAGATATCATAAATTGCTGCTTCCAGAGATTGAAATCATAATTATTTAAAACATTTAGCAGAGACATTTGATACAGCATTTTGCAATCAGGTAGCCACGACAAAGTTCAGTTTTTTTTTCCATTCTTTTGGTTACAAGGGGGAGGCCAAAGCCAGATATGCACACCCCAGGTATTAAACTCACGATCTACAACTTGTGAATTGAGGCCCCTAGCCAGGTCAACTATCACTTTGGGTGCACAAGTTCAGGTTTGGTGGCCTATAGATTTCACAAATGCAGAAACAGTTGCAAAACTACATTTTCAAGCATCAAATGTCAAGCTCTAGAGACCCCAGCCATAAAATCAAATTAATGAAATACTAATTTGCTGCCACCATCCACATAATCTAACTAAAAGGATTAAGAATGGGCACGTCACAGGAACTGCTTAACAGAAAACATGTAAACATGAAACCATGTCTTCTATTTATAATTGTATTAAGACCAGAAAATGCAACATGACTTTCCTTCAAGAATAGCTACGTTTCAGTTCAAGCAGTAAATATATCATTAGATGCATAGCAAAACAGCATATCTTGAGCCTGAAAATTCAGTCTGTGTTTGAAAAGTTACAAAACATGCCCATCTTCCTTGGGTATGCATGTACATTTCAAAAGAAAAAAGGCACAACCATAGGGAATCTCTTGAGCCAGACAGTTCTGATTTGCTCCACGCATTCCATCTTTTATGAACACTTATCATCACTAATGAAAGTCACATAGGGCCCCAAACATTATGTTTTCCACAGAAACCATTTAGAATTGTTCACAAGTAGTAAAACCAAAAGGTGTAACTTTCATTGTTGCTAAGTAACTGCTGACATAAGAAACACCCCTTTAAAAAGTAATTTTCCTTAAAGTATGGTTACTATAATGTCATAATCTAAACTGGACCACACTTGAATCTGTGGATGTTACAGTTTACACAGTGATATACCTGACCACAGTTCGTGCATGATCTAATAAAGATATATTTTACCAGAATTATTAGACCCACCACCTTCCTACCTAAAGGTGAAACCCTTCCATGTGTACTTTATAAGAATAACTCAGCATGTTTGTGTCCAAAACATGACAATGTACCATATAATAACTATAACAGGAACATAAGCTGCAGTACAATCACTAAGCTAAAAGTAAAATATTCAGTCAAAGTTGAATCCTTTTAAACAAAAGGATAAGCATGACAATATACCATAAAAGAACTATAACAGGAATATAAACTGCAGTACAATCCGTACCCTAAAATATTTAGTCAAAGTTTCATTCTTTTAAACAAAAGACACGAGTACCTCATCAATGAGACAACAGCCACAGAACAAATGTTGCTATGAAAAAGGACAAAGGATACCATCGTTGTCATATAACACACATCAGGTATTCATCAAACTTTGTGAATTATTTGAAAATTAATGCAAGCACAATGCTTTTCCTCAGTAGGGACTTTGTTTATGCACAATAGGAAACCCACTTAAATGTCCAATTTGAGCAGAAGTGTTTATAGCCTTAGAAAATGAAAATGAGTAAGAACTTTAGAGTATCTAGAAAAACAACAACAAAGCATTGTCCCATACTAGGTGGAGTTGGCTACATGGATTCATGGATTCTTTGTTAGTTTGTTTCCGTAGAGTTCAATCTTGGGCCATGCTAACACTTATCTCAACAAAAACTAGATCATTCTTTAACATTTTATTCCACTACTTTTGTGGTCTTCCCCTTCCATATTCACCGTATAGTTTCTCAACCTTACTGGAGCTGCATTTGGTCATCTTTACACATGTCCAAACCATCTTAAATGATTTTCTCTTATTTTATCATCTATCGGTATCATTCCCATTTTGTCTATGGTAATCTCATTAGATATGATCCTAATACAAGGCATCCATATCTGCATTTTCATTTTCGTCAGACATCTTCTGCACATGTTGATGATTGACTATCCAAGTCTAGAGTCTCTAGCTCAACTCAAAATCCTGAATTTATGTAATATGTGTGTAGAGAACAACTTCATTTTAAAAAATAAGGCATTACAACTACCAATATTTAAGAGAAGGCAAGCGTACAGTAGTATTCACCCCATGTGCCCCCACAATCTAGATATAAGCGGCTTCCTCAAAGGTAATTTAGGGAGTCCAGTCCAAGTATGAGTATCACTCATATCAACACTTCTTTAAGCATCACGATGAAAACGTTCACCATTAGCTGTGTCATATAAAGAGTAGTAGAAAATAGCAAAACAAGTAAAGGAAAGAATGTACCCCAATATACAAGCATATCACATGTCCACCGTGTGTATGTGAGCGGGACAAAACAGCAAAACAGCATCCAAGACTAATGCTATAGTTTGCGCTTTTGAAAGAAATCAACTTAGAGGGCAGTGCTTACCTAGTGCCCCAAGTAAGGTGGCACACCGCCCGTAGCACCTCCTGCTGGTTGCCATCTCCCCCCGGACGTTTGTGCAGCATTCTGATACGGAAGTGTCTGGTTTCCGTACATGTTTGCACCACCCCCAGGCTGGCCACCATATCCTCCCGTTCCGTGAGCAGCATTTGGCGCCAATGGAGCTGGGACCGTCTGGATGACAGCGGAGGCCATGTTCGGATTGAGTGCTGGGTTTAATGAAGCAAGAACATTTGTCAAGCCGATTCCTGCACCTTGGGTCGCCAAAAGCGCTGTCAAAGCCTGGCCAAGTGCCTGGTTGAGCGGCACAGGATCTGCCGCAGGGACGGCTGCCTGTTTAAACCCTAAACTTCCACCAGCCATCAGATGTCCACCCCCACCTGGGCCGATGCCCACCCCGTGCAGAAGTCCTCCGGTGACCTTATCATTCTTACGGAAACCGGAATGACTTGCGCCCTGGTAATTCGGCTTCCACGGCTTCGGACCGTCGATCGCCTTCTGGCAATGCAAGACATGCTCCTCGAAGTTCTTGTGTGGGTCCTCCAGCGCCTTCTTCGCACTCTCGATCGTCTTATAGACAAAGAGAGTGAAGCCCTTTGGCTTCCCTGTCTGCTTGTTCAGGCCAAGCGGGCCCTCCACGATCTCGCCATACTTGCTGAAGAACTGAAGCAACCTCTGCGGATCGATGTCCGCAGAGACGTTGCTCACGTAGATCTTCCTCTGCGTGTACTCGGAAACCGGAGGTGCAGCCGGCACCGGCCCCGCAGACGCGAGCTGGCAAGCAGTCATGCGGCTTCCGATCTTCTTCTGTGGCTGATTGAGCGCCTTCTGGGCGCCGGACCGGTGCTTGAAGAGGACGAACCCGTAGCCTTTCGACTTTCCCGTCGCCTTGTCCATAACGGCGTTGCAATCTTCGATCTCGCCGTACTTCTTGAAGAAGGCCGTCAGGGTCTCGGCCGTGGTGTCCCAACCGAGGCCGTGGACGAAGATCTTGCGATGAGCCGTATCGACATCGGCGATCTTGTTGATGCCATCTAGGACGTCGGGATGCTTGACGGCCGCATCGCGGAGGAGATCCATTAGCTGGTCCTTACCGAAGGGCTCCAGAAGCTTCTGGACATCCTCGGAGTCGTCCTCTTCTTCTGATCCGTCCTCTTCTCCTGATCCGTCTTCACTTTCTTCTTCCTTCTCGTCCTCGTCCTCCGAGGCAGCGACTTGATCGACTTGCTCAGCGTCCTGGCCCACCGGAACATCCTGTGATTCATTCACCGGCTCTTCGGGCTCCTCCGTGGGCTTCGTCTCCGCCTTTCGCTTCTTCGCCATGAACGGTAGGAAGACACGAGAGAGAGAGAGAGAGGAATTATCAAACTAGGGTTAGGTTTCGACGCGATCCCGCGACGACCAGTGGGCTTCGTTGTGCACCAGGGAGTTCTTTCCTGAATATTTTGCTCCAAGTATTCCTAGGAATGACATGCCCTAGGGTGTTACTTCCTCATTACGCACGAAGAGCAATAACATCTCACCTGGCTGAAGAATTAACTCACAAACCAAGGTTATGAGTTTGGTAACTCAGCTGCGCATCTCACTCGTACAAAGAAAAAAGGAAATAATTGCTTTCATACACTTCTTTTACTAAACATAAACTTTTTTTTTAAAACTAAAATTATTTTTATAAGACATTCTCTCTTTTCTTTCCTCTCACGAGTTTCTCTTTCTTTTTCACCCCTTTTTCCTTATCTTTTCTTTTCAACAAATCTTATTTTCTCTCATAATCTCTTTTCTTTTAATGATGTTGTCTCTCAATTGTAAATCTTACTTTTTTTAACTCTATTTTAGCTTTCATAAAGAGTATTTTAATGTTCAATATAGACTCCTCAATCTCTTTCGAATTTCTTTCTCTTTTATTTTTTATCTCTATCTCAACCTAAACATAAATTTTATTAAAATTACTAAAAAATAAGACACTTATTATCATTTATGATGAATATTTTTTTTACAAAAAAAGAATTGTCGATGAAACGTGTTTAAAGTGTATTATGTTAAAATGATGATGTATTTTTTTTCAAGAAAAATAGTGTCTATCGTGAGAGAATAAAGAGAGAAAAACTAAAAAAAATAGCTTCAAAAAAAATGATAAAAATTATGTATTTAGTAAAAACTGTGTTTGAATAGAAACACTAATCCAAAATAAGTCATAAACAAACCATACAAAAAAAACACAAGCAAAAACAATAATTAGAAAAGAAAACTTATCTTTGCGAGTTGCATTTACCCGAAAGAGAAGGATAGCAGGGAGTAGTCATACAACCACAGAAAACACGAGCAGAAGGAAGAGCATAGAGCTAGGTTGCATGATAAATCATGGATCATGGATCCAATCCAAATGGTGCACCTGTTCATCACACGTAAACACTTTTGATCGTTATATCAAAAGTTTTTCGAATACAATTCCAAAATCTAATCCCAAAATTGGTATAGCGCGTGCATGCACGCATGCATGATATAGCATGTCATCTCCAAGCTCTTTAAACTAAGATTCATGAGCTACCAACAATATAAAAGGAAATGTGGGTTTGTCTCATTCTTCAATATGTGACTAAACTTTGTTTCTCTTTGTTATCATATGTACACATACCTCACACATGACTTTTATACTTTAAGACTTTCACATATATCAATGATGCATCATTTGAATGTTTAGTGATACTAAACATGAATTAAATGTTATTAATACGCATGAGTTTAATTAATTCAACTATACTTAACATTAAATCCAACAATCCCCCACAAAGTCCCGAACTGTAAAGTGTCCTCCTAAACCAAGCATTATATTATGCTTTCAATAATGATATCTTAAAGTTTGAACCGTTACCTGAGTTATACAATATTACCCTAATATTACCCTTAAAGGAACTAGATGAACATATATCTTGAACCTTAACCTTTAGTGTAAATATCTCTATTGATAACAACATAATAAAAGACTATGACGTAATTTTTAAGGGTGATACATTAATGGCGATGCATCCATATTTTGTATCATGATTGACTTTAGTAAATAACCTAATTCTCCTATTTCGGCTACACAATGTCAATCATTTAGTTGGGCATCTCTAATAATGTACTGTTAGTATCCTGTCATAGGGTTCGATCTTATTAAGAGAATATTTTTTGTTAAATTTGTTGTCATGACACTTTAGGTTTACATGGAATAGATACATAAATATTATTAGTATATTATAATACAAAGTATCATCGTATTTACCTAACAATTTTTTACTATCACAATAAACCTACTTCATTAGATCTTCACTGAGTTAAGTTAGGTTGACACTACTTGTGAATAAATCGTATATTTAAGTCTCATCTCCAACTTAGATTTCTCAACTAAGGCTATTGATACATCCTTAGTTAAATGATCAATTATATTATCTTTAGGTCCAACAAAATCTACAGTCATGAACCCATCCAACAATAATATGTCTTTGTTGCTTTTGGTTATACTTAGAACTACTAATCTTAACAATGGTAATTATACTATTACAATTTAATAAAATTATAAGAAATGACTACTTTATCATAGGTAAACTAGACATAAGTTCCTTAAGTCATTCAACTTATAATTGAGTATCATCTAAAGCACATAGTTTTGCATCAAAGGTAGAACGAGATAAAATAGTTTATTTTTAGATTTCTCAGTGATAGTGTTACCACCCAAAAGAAACACATATTCAGTAACCCCATTACTCCTAAAATTATTTGTTATACAGCTAGTATCACTAAATCTTTGAAAAACAAAAGGGTGTTTATCGTAATGCATCACAAAAGAAATTATTTCCTTTATATAGCGAAGTATTAGAATTTCCCAATGTTTTATGTCTAGACAACTAATGTATCTACTCAACTTATACACAATAAAAGAAATAACTGGTCGTATACAGTTGGTTAGATATATCAAACTACCAATAATATGATAATATCATAGTTAAGACAGGATAATACCGTTTTCATTCTTATACAAAACCTTAGATAAATCATATGGGTCTTAAGAGGTATACAGTTTGTATATTCAAATCTCTCTAAAACTTTCTGAATATAGTGATACTAACAGATTCATCTACAATCAGGAAACCTTATGATTTTAAGCCCTAAAATCACGTCAGCTACAATCATATCTTTTATTTCAAAATTACTACACAAAAACGACTTAGTCTAATTAACTATTCTCATATTGGAACCAAATAATAATATATTATCTACATATAGGCAAACAATGATGAATGTATTATTGACATATTTATTATAATTATTAAAAATGAAGGCAAATGATGATATCACATAATCAAACTTTTCATGTCATTATTTAGGGGATTATTTCAAACCATATAATAATTTAACATGCTTACACACCTTAGACTCATTCTTATAAGTCACAAATCTCTCTATCTAATCCATATAAATTTACTTATGTACGTCACCATGCAGAAAAACAGTTTTCACATCCATCTAATGGATTGTGAAGTTATATATGGATGTAATTGCTATAAGCACTCGAACGGTGGCCATCCAAAAAACTCAAGAATAGGTATCGAAGTAATTTATTCATTCTTTTTATTTGTATCTCTTGACAACTAACTCTGTCTTGTACTTGTTAATTGTTCTGTCTGAATTCAATTTTTTCTTAAAGACTCACTTACAATCCACGATAGAATAACCAGGAGGCAAATCCACTAATTCACAAGTACTGTGGGAGAAAATTGACTAGATTTCATCATTAATGGATTCCTTAATCTCGAGTGATGTTATAGTCTCTTAAAAGGTGATGGGATCATCTTAACATTGAAAGTAACAAAGTCACTTCTAAAGTCCTTTGATATCTGAGGTCGTTTACTTTAAATTTGGTTTTGATTATTTCCTCAAAGTCATCTAATCTATAAATAACATAATAAGGGACACCCTAACATTTGTCATCCTTTTCACATGTTCGGGAATGAAACCAGTAGTAGGGTCAAAATCTCTACAATATATACTTTGAGAAATTCTAGTATTTATACGAAATTCATTCTCAAAGAATGTATCATCATGGAGCTCAACTATGGTATTAACATGTATGTTAGAAACTTCACATCTAATGACTAAGAATTTCTACGAATAACTTGTTTTCACGTAACCTAGAAATATACCATACACAGTTTTAGGTCCCAATTTATTTCTATTGTGTTTAGGGATGATTACTTTTGCAAAATACTTCGATACTTTGAGATTGTTCTTTCAAACATTTCAAACCTCAAAGGGACTATTTTCCTTATACTTATGGAAAACTCTATTTAGAATATAGTAAGTCGTACTCAAAGCTTTCCCAGATGTTGGTAGGTAACCTACAATTTTGAAGTAAAACATTAATCATTATACACAGGATTTTATTCATTTGTTCAATTGTCCCATTAGAATCAGAAAAATATGGAGTAGTAACCTTATAAACAATATCATTATTTTGATAATATTATTGAAAAAGGCATGAGGTATACTCTCCTCCCCTATTATACATTAATCTTTTAAGTACCTTACTTGTTTGAGTTTTTGTTTCATCTCTAAATATTTAAAACTTTTCTAAAGCCTCATCTTTACTTTTAAGCAAGTAAATATAATTGTATCTACTACAATCATCAATAAACATAATAAAATATCTTTTATTATCCATATTAGTCATTCCATTGAATTCACAAATATCAGTGTGCACCAAATCTAGGATTTTGGATTTCCTATCAATCTTATGAAAAGGTTTCCTAGGTTGTTTCTTTTGCACACATATTATATTTGTGTTTTCTTTCTATTACAATATTAAGTATAAGGTTTAAGTTAATCATTTTTTCATATAATCAAAGTTTGTGTAACCCAACCTTGTATGGCATACATTAGATGATTGAATATTGTACACAAAACAAGAAAAAGATTAAGGAGAAGTAGAGACCTTATTAACATTAAAATTTATACAAGAATCAATAATTGATTCTATATGAATTTTAAATGGATACTCTACATCACACAAATAACCCTTTCTAAATAAACATCATAAAGTAAGTCATGTAATTACAATTTTATTACATTTATAATCTAACCTTAGTTCCTCCCTAACTAAAAGAAGACCACTGAAGATAATCCAGTGAATCGTTAGGATGTATCTAACTCCTTAAAGAGTTAAAACCTTTACAAATGAAACTTTATGTTCATACGCCCTTCACCCTTTACTTTAGAGTCAAATGATCCCTTAAGATCACAGTTTTGCTATAGACGGTCTTGTAAGAAATAAAAAGAGATTGATAAGCACAAATGCATGCATTAGCCTAAGTATCTATAATCAAGTACTGACTCATAAATAAAAAGTACATAGGGTTCAAAAGATAGATATATGTCACTAGTAGGCGCAGTGATCACCATGTTGACCATAACTTATTTTGCATCCACATTGACTTTCTTTGAGAGATAGTCCCATTTCTTGGTTTCCAACCTTATCACAAAGTCAGCATGATTTATTTTTCGGTTAATTTTAGATCTTGGGTTTTGGTTTATGCTTTACATGTTTTTTCTTAGAATCACTAGGTAGTTTACTTGTGACTGTTAGGTTTACCCTATGGGTATTGTCTATAAGCATAATGAGTTTCTTATATATATAATTTTACTCTATTGTTATATCTATCATGAGGTCATCAAGGGTATCTTGCCCTTCTAATGCTTGAGATCTAGGCCAAAACTCTCTAAAGATTGAAGAATTTCTCAATAATAGACATAACAATAAACTTTTAGAAAGCTGCATCTCGGCTTCAATCAGACCATGGATAAAAACTGAAACTCATGGGCTAGTTCGGTTATAGATTTCCCCTATACCATTTGATACTTAAGGAATTTGGCGACGAAATACTTTTTCAATTTGAGCTTTTAAATATTGTATTTATGATCTAAGGTAACCCACAGATTTTTTTGCTGTTGTGGAAGATGAAGAACTATAAACGACAAATAAAATATTCCACAATGTCGATAATATACAACAACGGTACAAGGTGTCCTTCTACGCGACGATTTTATCTAAACTTATAGGGTCAGTATTATAAGGTTGGGATAATCTAACTCGATATACAATTGCAACCCTAACATAGTTAACCATATTTTCATACACTGCTATCAACGTTTGAAATGTGGATCAAAAATCTTTTTTGGCATCAAGGTCAAATTGACCTAAGGTGAGAAGATAACAAACGTAGACATGTTTACTATGGATAATAGTGATTTCTCTAAATGGAAAAAACTATAAAAATACATACATAAGAAACCAATATACAATAGTTATAAACATGACCCAATCAATAACAACTGAGGATCCAAAGTAAGCTATGAACAAATTGTACGGAAAACACACGCAAAAGTAGTAATCTGAAAAGAAAACTTAACTGTGTGAGTCGCCCTTACGAACTTGCCTTAGAAAAATCAGTGTCCTCCTATACAGGACGTAGGAGTACATGAGTTTTGCCTCTCAAGATAAAACACACACACAACTCAAGCTATGAACAAATCGACTATGCCTTAATCACCTTTGCGAGGAGGACAATTATACAACCACAGAGAACACGAGCAAAAGGAATAGCAGAGAATAAATACGAGAAGAGACAAAGTGTTAATTGCATAAGTCCATATTAGGGAGCTCTAATCCTTTATTTATAGGTTGCGTGATGGATCATGAATCATGAATCCGATCCAAACAATGCACCTCCTCGCCCCATAACTGTTTTTGAAAAACACTTTTAACTGTTGGATCAAAAAAAATCCATAGAAAAAGTTATTTTTTTACATTTTAGAACTTTCACATATATCAATGATGCATAATTGAATATTTAGGGATACTAAACATGAATTAAATATTATTAATGCACATGGTTTTAATTAACCCAATCATAATTGACATTAAATCCAACAATGTGGTTCTCCAATGTCATTAATAGATGCAAAACTGGAGAAGTTTAAACTGCATCATCCATAATAAAGAAGCCAAAGTCATTTACTTCAAAACTTTCTGAGTCTTTTTTCATGCTTAAATCATTTAAAACGATTTTCTCGATTTTTTCTCTTTTTTATCATTGATGCAACTTTTAATTTGTTCTCTCGAAATAACATATTCCCAAAGATCGATCTCTCAAGCCCTCGATGGTCTACAGGAAAACAGGTATCAATGTTCTCCATGCACCACAAGATGGGTTTAACACTAATTGACGGAACACGGAAAACTAATGCCCCGTAACAGCCTACCTCACAGCCTAAACAAGGTCTTGCAATTCGCTGAGAATGACAACACCAGCCAGATCCCAGTCAATATATAAAGTCCAGTATCCGCAATTTACTAGACGCCCGAATTGGCAAAAGCACGCAGCATAGATGAAATGAACCCTGCGACTTGACCTACCTGAGCCAAGACTACACGTCTTGAAATGAACCCTGCTTACCATTAACAAACATAACATGAAAGATCCCGAACTTGAAGTGATTGAATTTAAATCTGTTATTAATCAAATTCGATCGTTCATTCCAGCATTATTCTTATATACAATGAAGCCGAGGGGAACCATCAACTCCAAAGCAAAAAAAATTGAGAGGACTTTTACAAAAAGAGTTGGAGAAAGCATCGGAATGATTCAAAAATTAAGCCCCCTTTCAGACTTGGCTTTTGCAGCGCAGGTTACTCTTCCAGCTCCCCCACCACGCCAATGCCACTTGTGGCTTGGAGTTGGGACGGCCCCAGAGACTCGCGGCCATCTATGTCATTCATGGAAGTGCCATTAACGGTAGACTCTTTTGTTGCCTTGGACCTAGATTTGAAATCCGCCAGGGAACGGAACTCTTCTGTTAGCAACTTCTCCAGCTCAGGGTGCATCTTCAGGGACCTCTTGTCCTTGCGGAAATGGTGAAATGCCCTGAAACGTTTGAAGATACCACTCAAATCATTGTCCAAATGAGAATTCCTAGAAGATGAGATTTATATTCAGATTCAGATGAATATCAAGGGCCAAGAATAAGTGCGTGCCCTTGACAGGCTACCTTTCAGCCCCATTGACACTGTCAGTAGACACAGGTTTGGTGCGAACTAATTGATGCGCAAAAGCACAAACAAGACCCTTGAGCATGCTGAGGTATAAACAAAAACAAATAGAACATGGCCAACATTTAGGAAAGCAAAGAAGGCAATATGACTTGATGCCTCGACAGAAGTCATGGTTTCGTGAAGCGTGTTTGGCCATCCAATAAGGTTCACCGTAAGGAAACTTGGCTCGGAATCTGGTCTTAGGGCCAGCACCTGAACACACTCCAAGATTCAGCCATTAAGCCCTACATCTTGAGATATTAAAATTAAGAACTTCAAAAACCCTCTACAAGGAAGAACACGCACTAACAGGAGTTACGAAGATTCGTTGATAATCATTACCAATACTTCTCAAGGCCATAAAGATTCCCCTTGTGGTAGAAGTCAAGCGTCAGTTTTTCAAAATCGTTGTAGAGCCCTCCTTTGAATTTCTTCTCCAATCCATAACTGAAACAGACAAATGTGAAGATTCAATTATCACAATCCACATTCCTTGTGACAAATTGCCAATAATACAATCACATCCTTCACAATGTTCGTGGATCAGATCATGAAAGCACAACTCAGATTGACGATAGCATATCTAACTAAAGCTGAAGTAACGAAGGGACATTTAATCTCACATATATGCATGCATTGAATGCAGGCAAGCGCATGCGCGCACACGCAGAGAGAGAGAGAGTACCTATAAAACCTGAAAAGGCACTCAGCTCCATAATTGTAATTAGCATCTGCATCTTCCAGTGCTAACTTCCAAAATTCGTTGTACATGGAGCGATTAAAATGATCTCGCAAGAAGTAGGACCAGAATCGATACAATGTATTCATTTCCTGTACACACCATAAAACGCCTAACCAAGTTACTGAAAAAATATACAGAGAATGAACACCAAAGATTTAAGCGATATTTTAACCATTATTCAGTTCATGAATATTCATCTTTATATTCATCCTCCAGCTTGCGCATCTGCAACCAAGATGAGTGAATTGGCCATCCATTTGCAATGAATTCCAGAACCAGAAGTGTTGATACCATAAACGATCCATGTTTCTGTCAATTTTTCCTGCCGTTTCTAATGTGTTTATTATGCATGGATATTATGCTTTTATGTGTGCATAAAAGCATAGTAGGACTATCATGCAGACCTCAACAGGTTGTGTAGAGATCAGAATGTTTTATCTACATTACGTGACAAGTGAAAACTGGAAGACACTAGCACAAATAGTCATCACATAGATGGAAAAAAAGCGACAAAAAAAGAATATATCCGAAAAACACTGAGCCTCAAGTCAATTTCATCTTCAAGTCTTTGATATATCAGTATACAAACATAGCCCCATTAAACCTCCTGAAAAAGGTTCTCCCTCATGAAAGCCTTCTAACTCTTCAAACATAAGCCAAAGGCCCATATAAAAGCTCCGTATACTTAAAAAGCATGTTTGCATTGGAGAGCAAAGTTCACACGTGCCCTTGTACCAAATGATTAGGCAAAGAACACAACCAAATCTATTAGACCGTAACGATTACAAAGCAAGACTGACCTCACTCCGACCGATGCCGACTCTCTTCCGTTCATTAAGACAAGCTTTGTAGTATTTGAAGTACCTAAAGAAAAGAAAAACTATCAATCAAAAGTAAAACAATAGAGCATATATTAAACAACATTGCACCAAGATCCTCATCTGTAACCATCAGCCCTAAAATCAAGGCATATCAATCTGGAACTGGACTTACTTCTGCTGCTTGAAACCGTTTGCTTCCAGAAGCTGATGACTTGCATGCTGGAATGGAGGAAAAGACTTTGGTGCCGACCCAACAGGTGGGCTGGTCCCAGAACCCATACCACTTGATGGACCACCACCATGAGAGACACTCAACTTTGAAGATGTCAAGCTGTCACATAAAAATTGGCAAGCCACGGGCATTAGAATGGTAAGTAAAAGGCAGTGATTGGATACATTAGAATACGGTGTGCATGGTAAAGAAACTCACCCAAAGCTCTCAGGAGGTGTTGACCCAAAGAAAAAGCCAACTGAATTGCTAGGGGGGCTTTCAGAAACAATACCATGTAGATTACGATGGCTCTTAAAACTACCAGGAAACAACCGCTGATTATGTTGCATATGAGACTTGTTTATGGCTTTGTTTGCCCTCCTTCGGGCATTCAGATGTCTGTCCTCATTGTTGTTGCCACTAGAGACGGCACTAGGCTTTGATAACAGTGACCCAGGAGTGGATCCGCTAGGTTTAGAATCTTCATCTTTTATCTCTGAACCGGAGACACACTTTGGAGCACAATCAGAACGCTGAGCATGTAATTCCTGTTAATAGTTCAAACTGCTTAAAAGGACAGTTCCGGTGAGAATAAAAACAAGATAGGAAAATCTCCAACAGCCAAAACATTATTCCAACAGTAGTAACGTTCCAAATTAACCTGCTCGTAAAAATAAAGACCATCATTGATGGTAGTAACAAGTTCGGTTGCAATGGCCTTTGTCCCCCTCGCATCATGTTTGTTATCTCTGATATTCTGCAGTAAACAACAAAGCAACGTGTAAGAACATATTTGCGGCAAGAGGCATTCTTCTAGTTAGACCCAAGTGCATCATTATAAATATGATACGGCTGTGTTAAGGAGCATATGTTTCTCTGGGCATATCAAAGGAACTGAAAGAGATACAAATGTACGAGTTGAAGTTTCAACAGAAAAATATTAATTATTATCATCTTTTGGAATCTAATGTATTACTCAAGCCTCCAGCCCCTTTCAATTAAGGGTTTTGTTAGGAAAACTAAAGGGGATTAGATTACTAAGAAAAGAATGAGTTGGAAGGGGAAAAGAGTTACACAAACATTCTTTTAAAAATCATTGCTGGAGCCTCTTAAAAAAAACCATTGCTTGAATTTTTCCGTCACCAAGACCATTCCAATTGCAGGACTTAAAAACTAGCTCCTCGCATGGAAAGGCATATTTCTAGGATTAGAGGCTCCCAACAATGATGGCTTAATGCAGCATCTGAGGGTCTGGGTACACCTGTTGGGACTTGAGAGACTCAACGTTCATCAGAAACATACATATATAATAAATACACACACATACATATATGTGTGTATGCTCAGGTGATCGATACTTTGCTCATTATTCAGGAGTGGTACTAAATGGTCTCAATCGTCAGCAACTTCTTATCGAACAAATCATCACAGATTGCAGTACACCCTAGAGGATGACGACTTAATTGGATGGTCCTCTAGTGCAAATACTGTTTCGAAAAGTGGGAAATATCACATGGTACTAAGTAGTCAGTGTCCCAGCTCAGGCCAACTTTTTCCACTTGTCATAGCCAGCCACCCCTTAATGAAAAGTGTGAGAAAAGAACAGAAATGTTGATTGTCGTTGAACCAAGAAGTTAAGCAACACTGGTCCTTACTATGCTTTCTGACCACAATTTTGCCTCAAAGGCTCAAACTACAAAGCTGCAGTCAATGATCACAACAGAAAATTAGTTGGGTGGTATATATATACTTCAATGTTATATGTCCAGAGGTAAACACTCAAACGACCCACTGGAAAGTAGAAAATGCTAGTAGGAATGTACATCTAAATTCCAAACGCGATATTCGTCACTCAATTATGAAGTTTCATTTGCTATACCTGAGTTACAATTACAAGCCTTTGTACATCATGATCATTAACATCCATATCATCATCGTCTTCTTCTTCATTCCTAAAAGGAAACAAATAACTATGATATGGACCAACATACAAAATGGCATTTAATGAAACAGAATTTTTATCCATGATACAGCAACGCTCATATGGAACCAAAAAAACAAATCTGGTAAGATAATCTGTCTAAAGGAGTGCAAGTACACTATTTTGTGACTGTTTCTTCAATGGGACCAAAAAACAAATCTGGTAAGATAATCTGTCTAAAGGAGTGCAAGTACACTATTTTGTGACTGTTTCTTCAAACACATGGAATGCTTGAACTTATCAATAAGCTAGAGGTCAGTAGTTTTTTTCCTTTACCACTGGAGAAAACATGTAAGCAAATCAAACAATTTCATGTGCAAACCAAAACCAAAAGCAAGCCTTGTCCCATGCTATGTGGGGTTGGATCTGCTCTATCTTGTGTCATATTATCATTTAACTCCAAAATAGCATAAATTACTGTAACGGTAAAAGAAGAAATTTTCTTTTCACAAAAAACAATCTGCCACTAAATACATGGAGAGCAGCTGAAGTCATCCTTGTCAAGGGGCTGTCAAAGTATTGGCAACTCTAGGTAGAGCAATGAGCAAAACTAATTACTTTTGCCTTCATTTAGAAAGCGAAAAGTATGAAGTTGGGAAAACTTTCAAGCACATTAAGATGCAAAAGTCATCCCTTGTAGTTCCATTTTTGGACCTATATATTAAGACATTGTAGTGCCATTCTACAAACAAATAAACAGCAACAAAGAAGACATAAGCCCACCTTCTACCAGAAGACAGATGATCTCTTCTGTTTGTCTGCTCTAATTCAAGCTCCTCATCAAGCAGGAAAGTGCTCTGGTCCCCTCTATACACCGAAGACTCATCCAAATGCCCATAAGCTGAAATTTCTGCTCCAGCCAAACAATTGGTACTTGTAGATGGGAATCTGGGGTCCTCATGAAAACTTCTTGAGGTAGAAAAGCGAGAAGGAAAACCATCATGATGGCCCTTGCTAGAACCACTAAAATAATATGGCCCAATTCCATTATCTCTTTGTATGTTAGATGTCTGATTAATCATTGATTTTCCAGAGGATGCCTTTTTCCATTCACCAACTACCAGTGAAGAATTTGAAGATATATCCTCATCTTTAGGAGCACGTTGCACTGGGACGCCACCACTTTGGCCTTCACTGGTTGAAGTATCAAGCCGTTCCACAGCAACCAACTCAGCACCATCAGATACCCCATTCTTCAAATTATGATGAGGTTCTGCAAAACCATCTTCATCTCCATCCAGTAGCCCTGTGCATGGGTCATCGGATGCTTGATGATGTCCTGCCAAATCTTCAGCTGCCTCCAGCAATTCATTTCCCATGCCACTAGATGATGTTCTAATAACAGAACTTTGTGAAGCATGTGAAGATGATGTCTGTCCGTCATCTGGCAAGGGACCAAGAAATTTGTCCCAGTCTTTCCTTTTTCTAATCATATTGCTCTGAAAAGGTTGAGAAAAAGACAAACATGAAATGCATATCAACAAACACATCTAACTTCCAAAAAAAGGGGATCTTTTACACTTGGAAGAAGACATCATGCTAAACAGCTCACCTGCAATTCAACTTTGGTTGAGTCCTTCAGAGCGTCAATAACTACTCCAACATCTTCAGTCATGGCTAGAACCTGAAAATATATTCAATCTCTAAACCACATACAGCCATGTCCAATTGCACCAGAGAGAACAAATTTAAAGTTTAAAGAACCATAGACAACACTCCAACGAGCAAAAGACTGTACATAAACCAATAAACTACTGAGAAACTAACCCGCCTAAACCCAGCAATTGTCCTTACAGGGATCCACCCTTCTTGATCAATTATACTGCGCATAAACCTGTCTTTGGACAAATTCTCTGCACTGAACAGCATTTTTAAATTACATATAAGTTTGGGGGATCAACATGAAATATGTAGCCATTAACAACATGTTTCTATTAGAAAAAGCACAAAATCATCAGTTCAGATGTAGCAGTAGAGCATATTCCACAAAGCAAACACCAAGGAAAGCACTTTACCTGAAGTAGTACTCAATTTGTTTTACTATCCGAACCCTCAAGTCTTGTGGATCAGAAGACTGGCTGCTAACTTCTGAAGGTTGAGAAGGAGGAGGATGGGCTGCTGAAGGAAAAAACATGGGTGGAGGGGGAGGAGGAGGGGGAGGAGGAGGGCCAGTAAGGTAGTGTGGGACACTTGCATGCTGATAAGGTGCTGGCACAGAATGAAACATTGGAGCTGCTTTTTGACCCCAACCAATTAAAAAAACAGCATCAGAATAGTAGAACGTGATAAAGTATCAAGAATTTATTTTAATTTTTATTCAGCACAAAGGAGATATCACCATAAAAGAAATTTGAGACTAGAGTACAAACAAATAGGAAGCTAAAGTATGCAATTCATTTCTCATACCAGGTGGAGCATTTATAAATGCTCGAGGTGGACCATAGAAGGGATGGTGTTGGCCAGGGAAAGGAGGTGGGCCAGCATGCGTTGGAATGTTGCCGGGGATGAAGACTCGTTGTTGATGCCATGGATGACTATAGTGCCCAATAAGCTCCGGAGATGCATTCCTTCTATTTTCAAAATTTCCTGTATATGCATTTGGATCACCTCGCATAGGTCTCTGAAAGTTCCTATGAGAATCAACACCAATTCCTGCTGGAGGTCGGTTCAAAGGTCTTGCAGCCATATCATAACCTGACCTCACAAGGTGAGCTTCTGGAGGAATCAACTGACCAGGTTCAGCAGGAAAAGTATATTCTTCAAGTGGGGCATGTTGAGGATTCATGGACATCGGATATACTGGCTGCATGTGTGTCGGCGGAAGATAGCACATGGGTGGCACAAAAGGAGCCACACCATTTGGAGGATGATTCCGCTTAGAACCTGGCTTATAGTGGATATGTGAATACCTATGAGAACGGTTTATACCACCATAGCCATTTGATCGTGGTGCACGGATTGGTCCCTGGAGGAAGGCAGAAAAGAGAGACCAAACATCAGCCAGGACACTTCAAGTGAGAAACTTCCACCAACAACAAAAAGCAAAAAAAAAAGAAGAAAAGAGGATGAGATAATGGAAATGAACCAAAAAAATGCATGAAATGCACCTGCTCTTTAGGGCCATGGATACACAGAACCTAGAAAAACCGGGAAGGCAGGAGTAGGAAAACGCTACTTAAATAAAACTCAGTTAATTTAAACTAGGCAAAGCTGCATGCATAGATGATGAATCAGATTGCCTTAAATTTAAGGGGAAAGAATGTAATGAAGGTCGTTAAGTTCCAAAAACCTCAATACCGGGGAAGGGGAAAAATCTAATCATGAAAAAAGTTTCCTTCATATTGGGTTACTCCATTCAAATTGATCACGAATGGAAACCTAAAATTCATTGTGCGCATGCTCCCTTCAGAAATCAAATACTTGAAGACCATCAAGTTACAAACCTTCTAACTTTTCCTTCTTTTAACCACTCTCAAAATAACATGTTCTCGTGAGATGATGCCTATCCTGACAAGGACCAATTTCCATTTTTTTCTTTGAGAATAAATCTTGGTGTACTAACAACAACTAAGCCTTTTCCCATACTAGACGGGGTCAGCTAGTAAATCTTGGTGTACTCATAATGTTAAATCCGACACAGTTATACAGTGGCTAACGTCAACATGTATAGGGTAGAAATCTTACATGTATAGATGTCACATGGATGAGTGGTCACACAATAATGAGGTTATTAGAAATAAATTGGATGTATGATGATACAACAACAACAACAACTAAGCCTTTTCCCATACTAGACGGGGTCAGCTACATGGATTCTTTGTTTCCACGGTGCTCTATCATGTGCCATGTTAGCAGTTAACTCACAATAACCTAGATCATTCTTTATTGTTTCTTTCCAATACTTTTCTGGTCGTCCTCTACCTCTTTTAATACTTTCCAAATTTAGTTTTTCATACCTTCTTAAAGGTTCTTCCTCTGATCTTCTTTCTATATGTCCAAACCATCTTAAACGATATTCTCTCATTTTATCCTCTATTGGTGCACTCCTAGTTTATTTCTAATAACCTCATTATGTATACGGCCTTTTCTTGTATGACCACTCATCCATTTCAACATCTTCATTTTTGTCATAGACATCTTTTGTACATGATGATGGTTAACTGCCCAACACTCAGAAGTCAAAACCATAAAACATGGCAGGTCTAATTACTGCTCTATAATATTTACCTTTTAACTTTAATGGTATCTTCTTATCACAAAGAATACCTGATGCTCCTCTCTACTTTAACCAACCAACATTAATTCTATGCATAACATCTTCATCAATTCTTCCATCACTCTGAAAAATTGACCCTAGGTATTTAAAACTTTTCTTTTGGGGATGCAATGTGCGCCAATTTTAATTTCTATGTCCTCTTAAGTAACCAAATGATCAAACTTACATTCAATATATTCTGTCTTTGTTCTACTAAGTCGGAGGCCTTTGCTTTCTAATGCTTCTCTCCATAGTTCCAATTTTCTATTAACTTTTTCCTTAGGCTCTTCCACTAACACAATGTGATCTGCAAATAACATACACCAAGGCACTTCATCTTTAATATGTTTTGTTAATTCATCACTCACCATTATAAATAAGTATGGACTTAAAGTTGATCCTTGATGTAACTCAATATTAACTTCAAAGAAGTTTGTCATCCCTTCATGAGTACTCACACATGTTTTTACACCATCGTACATGTCTCTTATAAGGTTAATGTATGTCAATGGGATACCTCTTTTTTCCAAGGTTCTCTAAAGAACCTCCCTTGGTACCCTATCATAAGCTTTTTCTAGATCACTAAATATCATGTGAATGTCTTTCTTTTTTGCTCTAAAATGTTCCATAAGACGTCTCAAAAGGTGAATCGCTTCAATAGTAGATCTACCTGGCATGAATCCAAATTGGTTATCTGTTGTACTTGATACTTGTCTTAACCTACGTTCGATAATTCTTTCCCACAATTTCATAGTATGGCTCAATAACTTGATACCTCAATAATTCACACAATTCAGAATGTCTCCTTTGTTCTTATATATGGGTATAAGTGTACTTGCTCTCCATTCCTTGGGCATCTTTTGGTTTCTTCATATTTCATTAAATAGTCTTGTGAGCCAAGTGATTCCTATTTCTCCTAGTATTTTCCAAACTTCTATAGGAATATTGTTTGGTCCTACCGATTTACCACCCTTCATATGTTTAAGAGCCTCTTTGACTTCATTCTTTTGAATACGTTGGTAGAAATTGTGGTTTATATACTTTTCTGATTTGACTAACTCTCCTAAGCTAATACTAACATCTTTATTTTCATTAAAAAGCTTACAAAAATAGTTTTTCCATCTATTTCTTATATCATCATTTGCCACTAGAATTTTTTCATCATCGTCTTTGATACATCTAACAAAATTAAGATTTTTAGTTTTCTTATCTCTAGCCCTAGCTATCCTAAAAATATCTCTTTCACCCTCTTTTGAGTTGAGTTTTTTATATAAATCCTTCCAAATTTGAGCCTTTGCTTCACTGAGAGCCTTTTTCGCTTCCTTCTTTGCTTTCTTATAAGCCTCTAAAGTTTAAAATGAGAAAAATATGATAAAATGAAGAAAATCATTTAAGATAAGTTGGTTTGACATATAGAAAGAGGTAGCTCCGACAAAATGTATGAGAAACTCGATTATGAGAATGTTCAAACAAGAACAAGTATTGGAAAGAAACAATAAACAATGATTTGAGTTAACTACTAGCATGATTGGGCTCTATCGAAACAAAGAATATAAATGTAGCTGACCCAAATCTAGTATGAGAAAAGGCTTAGTTGTTGTTGTAATAAATCTTGTTGTTCGAGCGGTCTCTCGATTTGGGGCGGAGCACCAATAATGTTCTCACGCTAAGATGTGAATTGGTAGTTGTTCAAATCCAATCTGGAATGTCTTCATCAAAACAGACTCTACTTCATCATGAGTTATTCATCGATTCGTTTCCCATGTTTAATAGTAACAAAACAAACAACCATAGAAACGAAGAAAACCATATTTTGTTGAACATATTACCTATTCCAATCCAAGATTACAAAGAAGCACAAAAAACAATCCAACAAATAACTAAGAACATACAAATGATTGGACAAACGAGAACAAATACAAAAACCGTCAAAACACTCGGACCAACAAAAACACGCAAAGAATTTCCTAACTACACATTCCTAGTCGTTTTCATTCAATTGTCCCATTAAGTATCAAAAGAGAATCCATTTGAATGTACAGAATACAAGCAAGAAGGATCTTAACAAAGAAATACCTGCGTGGGATGCCGTTGCGGTTCGACGGGTGGAGGCAGCGAAGAAACCTCAAGAGTACTGTTTCCATTCTGCCCTGCGTCAACGTGATTTCCCGCGAGCGGCGGCCATGAATCCGCGCCCATTACCGGACTTACCGGGTTCCCATCGATCGCCGGCCGCCTCCACGCACTCGGCCGCTCGGCTTCGAGCTCCGTCTTTTCATCCCCGGTCGGGTCCACAACACTCAAAGATGCCTGAAACGCATCCGCGAGCGCGCCTTCGGCGATCACTGCCTCGGATGGATTTTCCGCACAAGAATCGGCATTTCCATCACTGGAGCCGCACTCCATCGCCCAGAAAACCGGCACGGGACCTCACGTCCGGCCTACGACTCGCAAATTCTTCGCATCTACCGGTTTCCTCCGTTCTTCCGCTTCCCCTTCGGATCGCTCACACGCGATCAAAAAATAGACGAGTGAAGACAGAAGATCGTCCACTGCAGGCTGCACATGATTACTTTGTGAATGCCGCCGCCAAGAAAGGGAAGTTAGTGTTAGGTTAGGGTTTCAGTAAGTATAAAGGAAGAAGAGATACAGGGTTTTATCAGAAATCGGGGAGAACGAGCAAGATGGAGACACCGAAAGAGAGCTACGGAAAGTGAAACGATAAAATGACGGGCTTCTGTGTGTGTGAGAGAGAGAGACAGACAGGAGTGATGTTCGTTGTTGGTAAGAAAAGGGCCGCCGCTCTAAAACAAACGAGGGTTTTTCTTGGACACTCGTGCGATGATGCGCCTGCGAGCTTCGGATCGAAGCTCGTCACCTGGACACGCTTCCCCGTTGCATATTGTAGCGTGCTCAAAAATTGAAGATTCCGGATGCGACGCGAGATACGAGCTTCCTGTCACAACCATTCGGGGCCTTTTAGTTAATCTTGTGTTCTGATTTAGGGTTTTCGCGCCAAAGAGTCCACGAAGGTTCACACTTTTTCTTACACATGGTTACTTTTTATTTTTATTTTTTAAATTCACCACAGCAAAATATCGAGCGAACTTCGTAGTCATTTAAGCATCGCTTGGATTTTGGGCATTTCTTTAATTTTCTTTTTCATTGATTTAGGTTTTCCGTTGTAAAATTGAAAACATATTTTCTTTTTGTCCGTTGTAAAATTGAAAAACCATATTTTCTTTTTGTCCAACTCCTTGATGGAGAATTCCAAACATGATTAAATATCATAATTGTTTTTAATTATTTGAAAATCACTATACCAAAATATTAATAAAACCTCATAGTCCTTAGCAAAGAAAAAATAGGCTTCCTCGTATATTTCACCTTAGGGTTAAGGGCCAGTGTTTTCTTTTTTTTTGTCCTACATAGCTTTCATTTCAGGACAATCTTATAAATCTCTCTCTTCTCCTCGTTGTTCACTTCCTTTTTTTTTCTAAACGACATGACGAAATGTCTGCATGTCATAGCTTCTCCTTTTTTCTCAATCTCTCTCTCCATTGATATATTTTAATCTCGTTCCCTCTCTTAATTGTTTGTTTTTTCTAAATCCCATTCTCTTCGACTCTTCTTTTTTAATATTTTTTAAATTTTTATCAATTTCTCTCAATATCTTTCGGACCTTTTTCTTTATTATTTTTGGCCTCTATCTCGATTTGAATATGAATATAATGCAAAATCGATACAAAATAGTTTGTCTTTATCCAAAAGATGACACGACTAAATCACGCTATTCTTTGTAACTGATAATGATATACACTTAAGATGTGTTATGTTTAAATGAAAGACGTACTTTGGGTGCTTTGGTGCTTTAATCTAATGCGCCACTTAAATGATGTGAAGGAAAAGAATGAAAAAGAGAGAAATATTAAAAGGTTGAATAAAATAAAAATATTGTATATTTAATAAAAAAGGGTATACAAATAGTATAAATAGTAACCCTTAATTTAAGGTTTTAAAGAAAAAAGATTTTCACAAATATTAAGCACATTTTCCAAAGAAAAAGCATTTGCCAAACGTTAGACTCCATAGATGGAGAATCCTAAACATTGTTAACTCTTGCATATTTTCGTTTAATTGCTTTAGAATTACTATGACTTAAAATATTGATCGAACTATGACCTAAACATTCTGACAATGTTGTGACGCATAGCTTGCATTTGGGGCATTTCTTTAATTCTCTTTTCTCATTGGTTTAGGGTTTTAGTGTAAAAAGAGTTTCCCTAGTGTCGACCGCATTTTCATTTAATCCGATTCCTTTGCTCAAAAGAAAGGCATTCTCCGAAGGTTGACTCCGGAGTATGATTAACTCTTACATAATTTCTTTTAATTGTTTTAAAATTAGTATAGAGAACCAAGACCATTAGCTCAACCGGAGGGTGTTAGAGCACTGTTGTTGGTGGTGGAGAGTTCGACTCCCTCAGGAGGGTGCATATGTATGTTAGGCTTCGACCTCCTCTTATAACCAACAAAAAAGACCAACAATAACCGTCTTTTCGGATATTAGATGGATCAACTACATGAATTCTTTATTTTCATAGAACTCAGTGATATGTTAACGGTTAACTTAATATAAAAATGCTCTTATGTTTAGAATTTGTGATAAATAAATCCGACAAGTTTTAAGGTGGTTGTCGAAAGCCTAACATAACCCTCTACCATTGAGCTAATGCTCTTGGAGCTGAATCAGCTTCGCTCTTATAGTTAACAATACCTGAATCAATTTTCATGGAAAACCTCCTTATTAGACACTGCTTGCTAAAGCCCTGGTTGCGTTTAACCTCATTTTTTTTTCTGGTGAAGTATATCATCGGTATCTAGAGGTTGCAAGGACCCCGGCTAATTCCATCTGTGCTAGGTCGGCCAACTGTAGAGGTAAAGCCCTCCCAATGCTGGTTTTCTCCATTCACAAGATTTGAACTTGAGACCATGTTCAAGAGGAGCAAGTGCCAAACCACTTTCAGCCAACCAACCCTTGTTGTTTTAATTATCCTTTTTACGTGAAAATTCTAGTTGCTCTTAGCAACTAGCATTTTCTTTATTACAAAGGATGCCAAAGACTAAATTACACATGCAAATTTGTCCATTACATTTTTACATGCTGATATTAGTTCCTCATACACACACACACACACATATATATATTATAAGAATAATAAGATCCTCCCAAAATATATGCTTTCGAATCCAAACAATCTAACCCCGTATACCAAAGAGTAGTAACAATGTCAGAAGAAAAGAGTAAAAGAGATTGGCCAGTAATAAAAGAGAGACAAGAGGGGAAAGACAAAAAGAGCTGGGGAGAAAAGAGAGGAGTTGAAAGGAGAAAGAGAGAGAAAACATCTGAATCCCTTTAGGTATTAATAAGGTTCCGAGGTTGTGAATAAATTTGGGGTGTCACGATATTAACCCATGATATACTTAAAGAGAAAGTAGTCAAAATGTGATAATTATCAAAATAACTCATTTTTTGGCAGGTTTGACCATTATGTGACCACCTTAGTAAAACATGAGATTCACCTAATATATCTTTACCACTTTCTTAATATGCTTTATAATATTATTTCATATACATAATTCCAAACATTTTCTTGAAGAACTTTCTTTTTAAATATATATATTCTTTCACATTTTTACAGTTTCATCATTTAGTAAGAGTAACTCTATTTATTCTTTGCCTCTTTTTCTATTTTTGTACATGCAATATCTATAATTAAAAGTCAATATTGATTACTTAAGCTTTCTCTTAGAATTACCTTGCAACATTTACAATACAACCTACCATTTCTCATATACATGCGCACTCTATATATTTGGGTACACGTACAAATGCACACGCGCACATGCAAACCAGTATGCATAATAAACCAGTGGAAACCAAGCTTGACTATTTGATGGAAACCATTAGTGATTGAACGAAAGGTTTAGCATGGTTTGTAAATAGTGATTCTTTCTCCCTTTCTCTCTTTATTACACTCATTAGGGCATGAATGTAATAACATTTTTTTTATATTTTTTTAAAACCTTTAAAAAATATTTCAAATTATACCCATATCACCCAGAAAACAATAGGTGAGTAGGATCTTGTTTTCCTCTCTCTCTCTCTGGGTGTGCAAGTTGGATCGGACTGCATTGGTCACAACTCAAACCTTAGACCCACATGCAAGGTCTGTGCAATCCCCTTCTCAGCAACCACGATACCTTAATCATGGCTGCTTACAAGCACCCAAGGAAGGCGATGGATATTACCTTCTTGAGATCCATGATAGAGAATGTCAGAAGAAGAGAGAAGATGGAGGATTGTGGTTTGGGCGTTGCAGGAACTGGTACTCTGGGAAAAACCCTTTCACCCGATTTTCGAGGTAAGAACTTTTTTTGTTTTCTTTCTTTCGTTTTTTGATAAAAAAGAAAAGGGCTCCTTTTTAACAAACTCGTCGGAAACAATGGGGTTTCCGGTAATTCTTGGCTGGTTGGAGAATGAGGGATGACCAAGAAATGCTCCTTTTTGTTTTGTGATGAAACCACCCTTTGAACTATGACAATTGGTATGGGAGAATGGTCTGCCTAACGGCGGTAGACCATTTCTTGATGACGGATGGGGGCTAGGGTGCTGAAAACCACCACTATTGGCAATTTAATAAGGTGGCCGGTGGGGGTCGACATTGTCGTGTCGTGTTAGATCGTCCCCCCTACCTCATCATGTTGTGTCCGCTTGTGGTGACACCGACTCAAACACAATTTCGGGTTTGGATTGGATTTGCGGAGTAAGACAGAATCTATATGAGACATTTAGTAAGCAAAATGGATTTAGGTCCTTTAATTAGATCCAGATAAGGTTTTTTTTTGGGTATTTTGAGCCCATTTAAGGTCCAATTAAACTTGGGAGGCTTATAAGAAAGTAAAGAAAGAAACGAAAAATATCATTAGTGAAGCAAATTCTAAAATGCGAGAGGGTTTATATAAAAAAACTGAACTCAAAAGAAGGTGAAAGTAATATTTTTAGGATATCTAAGACTAAGATAAGAAAACTAAGGATCTTACTTTTATTAGATGCATTAAAGATGAGGATGATAAGATTTTAGTGGCGAATGATGATATAAAAAATAGATAGAAATATTATTTTTATTAGTTTTTTAATGAAAATACACATGTTATTATTAGCTTAGGAGAGTTAGCCAAATCATAAAGGTATATAAACCATAATTTCTATCGACGTATTCAAAAGAATGAAGTTAAATATGGTCTTAAATATATGAAGGTTGATAAATATGTAGGACCAAACAATATTCTTATAGAAGTATGAAAAATTATAGGAGAGATGTAACTCACTTGGCTAACAACACTATTTAATTAAATATGGATAATCCAAAAGATGCTTGAGCAATGGATAGTGAGTACATTTATACTCATATATAAGAACAAAGGAGACATTGAGAATTATGTGAATGACATACTATGAAATTATGAGAAGTAATTATTGAGTGTAGGTTAAGACAATTATTGAGTACAACAAAAAATAAATTTAGATTCATGCCCGACAAATCTACTATTGAAGTGATCCACCTATTGAGACTACTTATGGAAGAAAAAAATAAAATCTTTACATGATATTTATTGATATAGAAAAAACTTATGATAGGGTGTGAAGAGATGTTCTTTGGAGAAACTTGAAAAAGAGAGATATCCCATTAACATACATAAATCTTATACGATACATGTACGATGGTGCAAAAACATGTGTGATGACTAATGAATGAATGACAAACTCTTTTGAAGTTAATATTGGATTACATCATGGATCAACTTTAAGTCCATAATTATTTATATTGGTCAATGATGAGTTAACAAAAAATATTCAAGATGAAGTACCTTCGTGTAGGTTATTTGTAGATGACATTGTATTAGTGGATGAGTCTAAGAAAAAGGTTAGTAGAAAATTGAAAAAACATTAGAAAGTAAAGGCTTATGACTTAGTAGAACAAAGACAAAATATATGAAATGTAAGTTTGGTCATTTCGGTACTTTAGATGACATAGAAATTAAGATTGACACACATTGCATCCCTCACAAGGAAAGTTTTAAATACCTAAGATTAATTTTTCAAAGTGATGAAAAAATTGATAGAGATGTTACGCATAGAATTAATGCCGGTTGGTTAAAATGGAGAGATCATTAGGTATTCTATGTGATAAGAAGATACCATTAAAGTTGAACGGTAAATATTATAGAGAAACAATTAGACCTATTATGTTTTATGGTTCTAAGTATTGGGTAGTTAATCATCAACGTGTACAAAAGATGTTTATAGCAGAAATTAAGATATTGAGATGAACTAGTGGTCACACAAGGAAAGACCATATATATAAATGAGGTTATTAAAAACAAATTGAGAATAACACCAATAGAGGATAAAATGAGAGAAAATCATTTAAGATGTTTTAGACATATAGAAAGACGACCAAAGGATGCTCCCGTAAGAAGATTTGAAAAACTATATTGTTAAAATGTTAAAAAAAGAAGAGGACAACCAAAGTGTTGGAAAGAAACAATAAAGAATTGTCTAGTTTATAGAGTTAATTGCTAGCATGATATATGATAGAGCTCTTTAGAAATAAAAAATTTATGTAGCTGACCCCATCTAGTATGAGAAAAGGCTTAGTTGTTGTTGTTGTATGATGTGATTTAAATCGATAAATCTGTAATTAAATGTAGGATGTTAATACTATGTTCTTATCATGATTTAGAGTCTAAATCAAGGTTATTAAAAGGGAATAAACATTGAACATTTAGTTCCTCATAGAAGCTTCATATAGGTGGATTTGTTCCCTCTCTAGATGAATGTTAGAGATAGTTTTATTTGCTTTTAAATGATGAATGAGATTATAAAATGTTTGTTAATATTTTGAAATGAATATATGCATTGGTTTATTAATAGAATGAAAAATATTTTATTCAATACAAAGATGCAAGGTATGAGTGTGCTTGTGTGCGAGAAAAACATTAATGGGTATGAATCTATTTTTCACTACGGTATGATATGCCATTGGATAGTAGATAGTCATACTAGTTAGTGATAGCTTGTAAGTTGTCATTGTGTGTGACTAAAATATTATCAAGTACAAATTTACCTTCCATAGTCGTATAGGATGTCGTTGGATCGTAGATGGTTGTGCAATGTAGTGCTAGTTCGTAGTTGTTTTGAGTTATATTGACTACTTTGTTGGTTATACTAGTTTCACTTACAGTTGCATTGATCAGCTAATGTTGGGTTATATGACATGTCTAGGTTGGGGACATGTTTAGTCAACGGTGGGGCCAGTGGCCCAGGTTGTGATAATATAAAATAGCAACTAAGCCTTTTCCCATATTAGATGAGGTTGACTACATGGATTGTTTTGCTTTTGTTTTCTTATACACATAACAACAACTAAGCATTTTCTCATACTAAATGGGTCAGCTACATGAATTCTTTGTTTTCATAGAGCTGGATTATGTGTCATGCTAGAAGTTAACCCAAAATAATCTAGATCGTTCTTTATTGTTTTCTTCCAAACACTTTTGTTGTCTTCCTCTTCCTCCTAATATTTTCATGGTCTAGTTTCTCGTACCTTCTTACTCGAGCTTTCTTAAGTTATCTTTCTACGTATTCAAATAATCTTAAACGATTGACCATCGTTTTATCATCTATTGGTGTCACTCCCAATTTGTTTCTAATAACCTCATTATATATATGATTTTTCCTTGTATGACCACTCATTTATCTCACAATCTTCATTTCTATCACAAACTTCTTTTGTACATGTTGATGATTAGCTGCCCAACACTTAAAACTATAAAACATAGTGAATCTAGTTGTTGCTCTATAATATTTAACTTTCAACCTTAATGATATCTTCTTGTTACATATAATACAATACTTATAATGTCTCACATTCATGCTAGATAAATCCGACAAAGTTTTATGTTGGAGCTTAATCCTCCTCTTTTATATATATATATATATATATTGATAGAACTCTCGTGAGAAGCCACACAAAACTAGATAGTGACTACTTGGAAGAGAAATGACTCAAAAAGGTTGGAAAGAAAGCACTAGGACATATCTTTTTCTTTTAAACTTCAATGCTAATGTGACATAAGGTTGAATTCGATAGCGACTAAACAAAGAAATGATCCCTTTTACTTTATTGACTGCGAGTTAAATAAATGACGCACATACAGTGATACCGGCGGTGATAAATTGTCAAACTGAAGACATCCAACATTCACCTTTGACAGGCGTTGGGTTGAAGTTCTTGTACAAAGATTTACCTTTTTTATATATATAAGAGGAAGATGAAGCCTAACACATGCACCTTCTGGGAGTCGAACTCCCCACCAGGAGCAACGATGCTAAAAGTGCTCTGCTGTTGAGCTAATGCTCTAGATGCACAAAGATTTGGCTTTTTGGCAATAATACCATGAGCCTCTTCAGTCATTTTCGGCGCAAGTAATGATTTTTTTATACCCATTTAGATCAAATACAGTATTTGCATCGACACTAGAATCGATTCATGACCTATGTTGCATAAGTACGAGTATGGTACCAGTATCTTGTATGTGATACACTAATTTTATAAAATATAAGGTACAGGTAGGCCATTATATAGAATGAAAAAATCATACATAAAATAAAAATGCCATAGAAACTCCCTATAACAATATAATGTAAAACTTAATAAAAGTTGAAAATATACAATATTTGACATAACATATAACTTCAACAACAAACTTATTACATAATGATCTCAATTTCATAGCATATAGTTTCAATATCAAAATATAACACTCCCGTCAAAGAAACTTGAAAACATAACACTTTTGGGTTTTGAAATGAAGTTGACTCATACTGATATTTAACTTATTCATCACAAAAGTTCTAACAACTCATATTATACACATATCTGTACACAGTTAGATGGATCCAAAATCCAAAAATTGTTCAAAGCATGTACCTAAATACCGGTATGTGTACCAATACTGGGTAAGTACCTGGTAGGGGTACTTCACCGTAAATGAAGTACCCCTGCATCATAGTTCATGATCTGCATAAGATACCACCCATGTCAAATTAAGCATTGGAGATTGCCAATTGAGCTGGATCATGATTATGCAATAGATTCAAAGTTGTGAAGATCCTAATTTAGATATCAATATCTTACGATTCTTGAAAGATCTCAATTCCAAGTGGAAGATCCCAACTTTGTAAGTTCTTAGTGAGATCTTGATTTTGAATCCTAAGATCCATAGAATCGTAGGATCTTACTACTTAAAATAAGCAACTTAATAAAACCCTCGCGATACCCAAAAAAACATAAACACAGCCGGTTGCTTGACTCTATGTTCATCTAACCATTGTATTGAACCGAAGTCGCCATCCTTTCTTTTGGTTTTCACTAGCCTCATACCCACTTGCCTTTATTACATCACTTGGCTTCAAAGAGAGCTGATTGTGGGGAAGTAACCTTCTTGATTAGAGTCTATTACACAGAATCTATCATCACACACACACACACACACAGAGAGAGAGAGAGAGAGAGAGAGAGAGAGAGAGAGAGAGAGAGAGAGAGAGAGAGAGAGCGTAATGGGATAAATTCTCCTCTTATATGGTACTAGCATTCCCTTCAAAAGTTGTGACAATTCTCCCCAATTGAGCTGGACCTCGCCCTCGAGGTTTTAGGTGTCCTCGAGCTCTAGTGGAGCTCCCCGACTGAATCTCGCACAGATGAGTCTACCTTGCATCAGCATCTCCCCAACCACAACCTTGTGCTTACCTTACATGTCTTAGCACCCGTGCTCATATGGAACTACCTCGCCGCGACCCTTGTGCTGATCTCTTCTCTATCATGCGCATCATTTGCACGCCTGTCTCGTGGTATCACTTCCATGTGCCCTTATACACCTGTCGGAATGGTGACTCTGTGCATGAGTGTCAAAGCTCTCATAGCACCTCATCTCCTGGCTCTAGTGCCACATTATCAACTCATGCAATCTCGAAGGAGGTTCATACTCCGACGAACTCGCAAAGGTGTGCACTCTGGCGAGGTCAATGGCGACCATGATCCTCCTTGAGTAACACTCATGATCGAAAGGAAAGGAAAGTGGAAGAAGGCTTCTTCCATCCTGGACGAAGGACCATAAATCTCTCTATATAAAAGAAAACTCATCTTGCACACTTTTGACATGCACAATCAATCGTTGTTTTTCAGTAGCATAAGGTATAATTTTAAAAATATAAGAGTTTTCACAAAAGGGTGAAAGACCATAGTCAGGCCTCAAACCGAAATATTTCGGTACTTTTTTGAGTTTTCTTTAAAACTTAAAAATTTAATATTATTTACTGCTTTCGGGTCAGTTCAGTTAGGGTTTAAGGTTTCAGGAAAACAGAAACTGACCATGTCGATCCTGAACATCACTGTTAAGAGTCTAGATCCAAGATCCAATGAAACATCACACGATTTGTTCATGATCCTTTGGGTGAGGTATTCCTCAACAGTTTCAAGACGGTATGATCACAATTAATCAATTTACACCGAGATAATTAATCAGTTTATTGATGATTCAATAGTCCTTTAATTTCAAACTCTGAGCCTAGGACCCTAGGCGCCCAGACCTATGCCAGCATTGGCTGGTAAGGAGAGTTCTGCCCTCAGGGAATCTAACTGACTGTAAGCCTGCAGGTCAGAGATGGTCAGGTCCGTGATAACAACGTATAAAATATACAATATCAAGCATATAAAAACTGTATATTATATAATGTATCAGATAGCAGATATTGCATCTACATTCTATAATATTTAACACAAATATTTGCTATCATTCAAATTCTTGATTACTGTTTATCATCCTATCACACTAAAACCTGCTCGGTTCATGGCAGAGTGGCGTGTTTGATTTTGACACGATGAATGCTCCTTGAACATTATTATTGATGTAACATGCTCTCGTATAGAAAACGAGCCGAACCCGAGGAACCCATATTAATTCACCAGCCCATAAAGTGTATATGTTTGTGTGCAAGAATGAATAATGATGTTATATATATATATATAAATAAAAAGAAACAGAAAACAATATCAATCGTTCTTATTTTTGCAAATTAGATTCAATGAACTTGATATTATTTTGCTTCGTTCTTATTTTTGCAAATTAGATTCAATGAACTTATATTATTTTGCTTTTTGCTTTGTCTCTCCGTCTCTCTCTATATAAAACAAGAAGTAAAACTCTTTCCGTGAAAGATGGAATCGACTGCATGCTTGAGAAAATCTATCAATACAGGAACCAAGTCATAAAGCTTTAAGCTTTACTAATACGTAACAAGTGTCTGAAATGGCACTAGCAACGCAGCAAAGAGACATTAATCTTTACGACACCTGTGTCTGCACCAATCTCTTGATCTCACTCCCTACTATCTTCGCCCTCACCAAGCTCCCCACCGTTCTAAACGCCAGCTTCAAATTTTCCACCGGGTTGCCCGGTGCCATTGTTTTATACAGATAACTCTGGAATGTCATTTTCTGAACGTACTCATCCCCGCAAAGCTCAACCAACGCCTCTCTTTCCGCGTTGTTGTTATAGAAGAATCTCTGCAATACACCCAGGAACTTGAATGTAAGGTAGTACGCATCGTCCCACTCTTTGAGATAGAGAGACTTCAACGCCTTTTCGTCTATCATTTTCCGGCCACTTTCAGACCCCTTGACTATGGCCTGCCCGCACATTCGTCCCGACTTCGCCGCGAAGTAGATGCCCTCACCTGAGCACTTGGTCACATAGCCCGCTGCGTCTCCGACCAGTGCTACCCGGCCGACGACTCGCCGGGGCCGAGGGTGCTCAGGGATGGGATGGGCCTCTACCTTGATTACTTTGCCTCCTTCAATCTTGGGGGCTACCCTCTGCCTTACGCCGCTCTGGAATTTCTTGATTTGGGGCTTGGACGTCATGGTACCAGTGCCTACTGCAACATGGTCGCATTTGGGGAAGACCCAGCCATAGAAGTCCGGCGAGACGTCGTCGCCCACGTACATCTCGGCTAGGTCCTCGTAGAATGCCATCTTCTCCTCCGGTAGCTTCATCCTCTCCTGGGGATTAAAGCAGAGCCCTGGTTAATCAAATCAAAGCTGCTTGTAACTGAGTGCAACTCTGAATCCACTACCTCAAGTCATGAACTGAGCTCACAAGCATGAAGCTTGTTTGGTGCGAGCGAGCAAGCAAAGCTCAAAACAAACAAATCTTACTTACCTGAGCTCCGTGTTGGTTGATGTCAGGCTGGGATTTGAAAAGCTGGTAGCCAGATTCGATCATGAACCATGTGCTTGACTCGCCAGCGCGACTCCAAACAAAGATGTATAGACATGGAACTCACCATTTTCATGGATTTAATTGAAGGTTCATGCCGAACCTCATTTTGATCGGTTCATATTGCTAATACTATCCCCCTATATCTATAAAATCTGATCATTTAGAGCTCGAAGAATTATGGGGCTCCACAACAAGATCAAACCCCAACTCAGGCATACTAGAAACTGATCATCAGGCGAGACAAGTTAAGTAAAGAGCTAAAACTCGGAGAATCTACTGAACAAAGTGAAAATGAGGGAGATGCAACAGGTAGAGACGTCGGAGTCGTACCTGGAATGCGATGGCATACGAGTAGTCCCCGGCTGAGATGGACTTGGCAACGCGGCTGTTGGCGCCGTCGGCGCCGATGACGGCGTCCACCTCCAGCGTCGAGGGCGTGCCACGCGGCGAGGAGCCGTCGAAGGAGGTGTAATGAAGGAGATACGGATGATGGGCCTTCTTGGGAGTCTCCAAGTCGAGGAAGAGGCCATGGACGAGCGAGGCGCCGGCTGACTGGGCTCTTTGCCGGAGGAAGTCGTCGAGGCGCTCGCGGCGGACCATGCCGATGAATTCGTGGGGAAGAAGGGTCTTGCCGAAGTCGACGGTGAGGTTGGAAGGGGAGATGATGCGCATGCGCGTCACCTTCCGGTCGATGATCTCCGGCGGGATACAGAACTCATCGATCATGCACAAAGGAATCGCGCCCCCGCACGGTTTCGCGTTCCCCGGCGCGCGCTCCAGCAGGTAGGTTTCCACCCCGCCAGATGCGAGAGCCTCAGCCGCCGACGCACCCGCCGGGCCGCCTCCGATCACCGCGACCCGAAGCGGACGGGTCAGGTTTTTGGTGGAAGACGCGACGATGACGACGTTTGGGAGTGAACGGACGGTGAAAAGCGGCTTTCTGGGACGGCTAAAGACGGAAACGCCGCTGAAAGTGCTTCCCTGATGGTGGTGGCATTTGGATTTGGGGAAGAACGAGAAGGAGAAGGACAAAGACGACGCCATTGTTGCTCTCTCTCTCTCTCTCTCTCTCTCTCTCTCTCTCTCTCTGTGTGCGACTCTGAGTGTGGAGTAGAGTGAAGCGCAAATGGGACTGGGAAGTCCCGCTGCAACGGGATGCAATTGGCTGAATCGGGTCCACTAGTAGGGTACGCAGGATCCGTTTCCATCGGCGCACGCTTTTATTTTTGAGTGGTGAGTGAGCTCACTCGGGTTGCTTTAGGCGGGACAACCCGCACCAGACGAGCCAATGGTGATAGTACTCGGGATGTGGGGGGTCTGGTAGCGAACCCAGCCGCTCGTCTTTCAGTTAACCGTAGCCCGCTGGCAGTGAGTTTGTTTGTTTGAGTTGAGTTTGTTATCTAAATGAATCTAATATGTCAAGCCAATGACTGAACTTTATGCACTGAACATGAACCTTGCGTATTCCGTTCAACTCGACTCATATGAGCCAATTTAGTTTACTCTACTTCTTAAAAAGATTTACATTCACATGAGCATGTACTTCTAAGTATTGATTGGATCTTGCACTGACATATGTTTATTTATGCTCACTTATTTGTTTTGGGGTAACAAAAATACTTTTCATATTTGTTTTGAAATTCTTTGAAAATTTTGAAATTATACTCATGACACAAAAAAAAACAATGAGTTGGTATGAGTAAACGGTTGTTAGTATGAACAAATAGCATCAATGGTGAAAAGGATTTGATCTTTGAAAATCACAAAAGATGAAAAGCAAAGCAAACGATTAAATGTAATGCTAATTTCTCTCTCTCTCTCTCTCTCTCTATATATATATATATATATATATATATATATGTTACAGACGGACAGGCCCCACTGAATCATTGCAGTGTGCCCCTTTTACGTCTGTGTGCATCATGTCCATTGTTAACAAACTATATATATTATTAAAAAACAAACTTATATACATATACATACACACAGAAAAGAAACAAACCATGTTAAACGGACCAATATGGAATGGAAATAACGTAATTTAGCTACTGAAGCTTTAGTTCTACAAAAGAAAAGCATATATAAATAAAAATCAAATTAATTTTCTAGATAAAGAAATAACCTTTCAATGAGCGTTTAAATGTATCAAGCTATATATTTAAACGTTAGCAAACATATCGTGCTTAGCAAGTGTAGTTCTCTCTCTCTCTCAAACACATCAGCTAGTCGAATCACGGGTAAGATTTTGAGTTACATCAACGAGCCATGAACTAAGTCCTGCTCGGTCCATTTGGATTCTTTTACCAGCTCTAGTAGGACACCCTAAACGAAAGGAGCAAACCAAGTTGGCCGGCAAACGTGAAAAATAAAACCCTTGTCTCTCGTTCCCTAAAAACAAGAAGTATGCGCCGCTATTTGCAATTTCCAAATCGTGGCGACGAGGAGAAGAGTGTTCTCCCCGCTGGTAGCTTTTGAGCAGCTGCAAGAAGACGACGAGGAAAGAGACCTCCCGAGAAGAAGAAGAGGGAGGGAAGATGAGGCGGATTCCGGTGGTGATAATGGGGGTGGGCGGCGTTGGCCGGCAACTGATCGAGCACATTGTCACTACTCGGGAACTCCACGTCAAGCAGGTGTGCCTCTTCCTATTTTCGAACACGTGCGGGGAGAAGCAATCCCCCATTATCAATTCTTTTGTTGTTCGTTTTCATCGGATTGAAAGAACTGAGTACGTCTAGGACCTGTAGTTCGTCGTTCTTTCTTTCTATCATCTTCGCTTCGCTTTTTGGTGGCCGCGACCGGGTTAAGAATGAAATGGAGAGCCGGGAATTACTGCATTTCTCTGTTACTGCGATCGGAGTTACGGTTTAGGAAACCGTCAAACTCGTTTTATCTGTAGAATTATAGCATAGGGGTTTCTCGTTCTTCATTTCAGGGTGTGCAAATAGGGGTGGTAGGCGTCTGCGACAGTCGATCGCTGCTTCTCGTCAATAACGCGTTGGTGATGGGGCTCAGCGACGAGGGCTTGCTCGAGATCTGCAAATTGAAGTTGTTGGGTTCATCTCTGCCAATGTTGAGTAAAAGTTTCGGTATTCTCCTTTTTTGTGACTCCTTTATATCCTTCCTATTGCATAAACACTTCTGTAATTCCTGAATTCACATCCCAATCATGAATTGGATTTGCGTTATTTCTATACTATTTGTTGAATTTTACTTTATCCCAGAGTATTCCCTAGGCGGCATTTGACTGGTGAATTTGGTAGTGTTCTTTTTTTCTTTTTAAATGTTGTGTTTCATGCTCTTACGTCTTCCAATCCCTTCTTGGTTGCTTTCTTCAGGCATGTTTGACGTGTTTGGGGAATCACGAATGGCTGAGAAGATTCTTGAAATTGCTGGTTCTTTAGGCAGGAGTACTGGTTGGTAACTTTTTCTTGTTTTCCTATTCATATAAGTACTTTAGGCATTCGCTCGTAGATAGAGACAATATGAAATTCAAGGAAGGGTTTTTCAACTATTGCTTAAGGGAAAATGGGCTCCATGTCTCTTTGTTCTTTGATGTGCTTCAGTTGGTATTTTTTGATAATGCGACCATTAGTTTGTTTTCTTAAATCCCTTGAGCATCTTTTAAATTTCTTTTCCAACTAATTTCTGTTTTTTCTGAATAGGGTTCTCTATTTCAAGTTGGAATATTATTATGTTTTACCTTCATGCTTGATGCCTAAGCCCTTTTCTCCTTATAAGTTATAACAACAGCAGCAATAACTAAGCCTTTTCCCATACTAGATGGGGTTGGCTACATGGATTCTTTGTTTCCACAGAGCCCTATCATAATTGAATCCATGGTAAATAAGTCCGACAAAGTTTTACGCCGACTATCGGAAGCCTAATGCAACCCTCCTCCTTTATCCGAGTTTGGGACTGACCATGCAAGCGTGATCCCTTACATGGGTGGAGTTAAGCCCTTTTATGCTTATGATGTGTAATAATTTATAAGTTTACAATTTTACATAATATTAAGGGATCACTCTTGCATTGCCGGTCCCAAGCCCGGATAAAGGAGGAGGGTTGTGTTAGGCTTCCGACAGCCAGCATAAAACTTCGTCGGATTTTTACAACATGGATTACAAAAATTATGAGAATTGCTTTGGGGCGTCCCCGCCTAGCGACGTGCTGCAGAGCCCGAATGCTGTAAGAAGTAAGCAAGGGCCACTACATTTTCGCCCGAATGTAGTGAATCAATTGCACAGAGGGTTCCCACATCATGGACGGGTGTGGGTAAAGAAGTTAGTCCCGCTACATTGCCACCCGAATGTAGTGAAAAATTTTGAGAGAGAGTCTCCGCATTTTGATTATGGATGGATGCGGGGGGTAAGGAAGCTAGTCCTAGATAATAAGATTCGTATTGGTTCTTGGAATATCGGAACATTATCGGGTAAGCTAATGGAGGTGGTAGATACTATGATTCGGAGAAAGATACATATTCTATGTTTACAAGAGACAAAATGGGTTGGAGAAAAAGCAAAGGAGATAGAGGATACAGGTTTTAAATTATGGTACTCGGGTAAAGAAAAGGCTCGAAACAGAGTTGGTATTATCATAAATAAAGATTTAAAGGAGAGTGTAGTAGACATACAACGATATGGTGACCGAATCATGACGTTGAAATTAGTGTTAGGAGCAGAGGTTTTGAATATAGTTTGTGCTTACGCACCCCAAGTAGGACTAGAAGATAGTATAAAAACAGTTTTTTGGGAAGAGTTAGATAAGGTGTTTCAAAAGATTCCACAAAGGGAGATGATTTGTTTAGGAGGAGATTTAAATGGACATGTCGGTAAAGAGGCATTAGGATATCAAGGGGGATTCATGGAAACTTTGGTTTTGGGGATATAAATGAGGAAGGTAGGGAGATTTTAAATTTTGCTATGTCATTTGATCTCATTATAGCCAATACAATCTTCAAAAAACGAGATGAACATTTAATTACTTATAAGAGTGGCTTATCACAAACACAAATTGATTACTTTATTTGTAGAAAAAAAGATAGAGCGTGTTGTAAAGATTGTAAGGTAATTCCAGGAGAAAGCTTAACCACCCAACATCGACTTTTAGTTATGGATTTACAAATAAAAAAATGGACAAAGAAGAAAAGAGCATCGAGCTATTCGGACTAAATGGTGGAACCTCAAAAGCGAGAAAGAAGATATATTTAAACAGAAAGTCCTTCAAGGAGATGTTTGGAATTATGTTGGCACACCCTGTGATATGTGGAACAATATGGCTATACATATTAGGAAAGTGGCGAAAGATGTGTTAGGGGTATCTAAGGGAGGTGTACCGGCACAAAAAGAAGCTTGGTGGTGGAGTGAAGTAGTACAAAATAAAATCAAGGCAAAGAGGGCATGTTACAAATTACATTATGCTAAGAAAACTAGTGAAACTTTAGAAGCTTATAAGAAAGCAAAGAAGGAAGCGAAAAAGGCCGTTAGTGAAGCAAAATCTAAGATTTGGGATGACTTATATAAAGAACTCAACTCAAAAGACGGTGAAAGAGATATTTTTAGGATAGCTAAGGCTAGAGATAAGAAAACTAAAGATCTTAATTATGTTAGATGCATAAAAGACGATGATGAAAAAATTCTAGTGGCAAATGATGATATAAGAAATAGATGGAAAAACTATTTTTATAATCTTTTTAATGAAAATAAAGATGTTAGTATTAGTTTAAGAGATTTAGCCAAGTCAGAAAAGTATATAAATCACAATTTCTACCGACGTATTCAAAAGAATGAAGTCAAAGAGGCTCTTAAACATATGAAGAGTGGTAAATCGGTAGGACCAGATAATATTCCTATAGAAGTTTGGAAAATACTAGGAGAAATAGGAATCACTTGGCTCCCAAGACTATTTAATGAAATATGGAAAAACCAAAAGATGCCCGAGGAATGGAGAGCAAGTACACTTATACCCATATATAAGAACAAGGGAGACATTCAAAATTGTGCGAATTATCGAGGTATCAAGTTAATGAGCCATACTATGAAATTATGGGAAAGAATTATTGAACATAGGTTAAGACAAGTATCAAGTACAACAGAGAACCAATTTGGATTTATGTCAGGCAGATCTACTATTGAAGCGATTCACCTTTTGAGACGTCTTATGGAACATTTTAGAGCAAAAAAGAAAGACCTTCACATGATATTTATTGATCTAGAAAAAACTTATGATAGAGTATCGAGGGAGGTTCTTTGGAGAACATTGGAAAAAAGAGGTATCCCATTGACATATATTAACCTTATAAGAGACATGTATGATGGTGCAAAAACATGTGTGAGAACTCATGAAGGAACGACAGACTTCTTTGAAGTTAATATTGGGTTACATCAAGGATCAACTTTAAGTCCATACTTATTTATAATAGTGATGGATGAGTTAACAAAACATATTCAAGATGAAGTACCTTGGTGTATGTTATTTGCAGATGACATTGTATTAGTGGAGGAGTCTAAGGAAAAAGTTAATAGAAAATTGGAACTATGGAGAGAAACATTAGAAAGCAAAGGCCTCCGACTTAGTAGAATAAAGACAAAATATATGGAATGTAAGTTTGATCATTTGGCTACTTCAGAGGACATAGAAATTAAAATTGGCACACATTGCATTCCCTAAAAGGAAAGTTTTAAATAACTAGGGTCAATTTTTCAAAGTGATGGAAGAATTGATGGAGATGTTACACATAGAATTAATGCTGGTTGGTTAAAATGGAGAGGAGCATCAGGTATTCTTTGTGATAAGAAGATACCATTAAAATTAAAAGGTAAATATTATAGAGCAGCAATTAGGCATGCCATGTTTTATGGTTCTGAGTGTTGGGCAGTTAATCATCAACATGTACAAAAGATGTATGTGGCAGAAATGAAGATGTTGAGATGGATGAGTGGTCATACAAGAAAAGACCGTATACATAATGAGGTTATTAGAAACAAATTAGGAGTGATACCAATAGAGGATAAAATGAGAGAACATCGTTTAAGATGGTTTGGACATATAGAAAGAAGATCAAAAGAAGAACCTCTAAGAAGGTTAGAAAAACTAAATTTGGAAAGTATTAAAAGAGGTAGAGGACAACCACAAAAGTGTTGGAAAGAAACAATAAAGAATGATCTAGCTTATTGTGAGTTAACTGCTAACATGGCACACGATAGGGATCTGTGGAAACAAAGAATCCATGTAGCCGACCCCGTCTAGTATGGGAAAAGGCTTAGTTGTTGTTGTTGTACAATTTTACATAATATGGAAGACCTGTATTAACAGTGGAATTTCAGAGTTTGTATGTTACAGAATTGGGGTTCTGGTTTCCACGCTATCATAATGTAAAGTGCCAACCATTTCTAGTATCTTCAAATGGTTTGAGGATTCTAGGCTGGTTTTAGACTTTATTATGCGATTACAATATTTTTTTTCCCAATAGTTGGTTTCCGTACGTGAGTTTTTTATCCTTTCAAAATTTTTTATGTTGGTGACTTCATCACTGGTTTTATAGGTTTGGCATTTGTTGATTGCTCTGCAAGCTCTGAGACAGTTGGATTGCTGAACCAAGTGATGGAGTTAGGTTGTTGTGTCGTATTGGCCAATAAGAAACCAGTGACATCTGAGATGGTACCTCATTCTCTCCCTGTTGTGAATATTTCCTTCAAGTGATGTAAAATCTTGCTTGTAATATCATGTTTATTATCTGTTTGATTAACTTCCCTGTTGTTTTGCAGAAAATTTATGAAAAATTAGTCTCCGCTCCCCGTCGAATCAGATACGAATCAACAGTGAGTTTTATGATTTTCTTAGTTTTTAGATATGGTTGGTTTTGTTGGTCTTTAACTTAGCTGTTGACCTTTGTATTACCTGAGAACAGAGAAGGCACTTTAGAGAATAATTCAAAAAAAAAGAAAGAAATTAAAAGAACTCATGTGTGTGTTGCACTTCAATTTAAAATAACTTCCATGAGGACCGTTCCATGTAAACAATGTACATCAAATTATGCACAGAGAAATTTTCTGGAAGTGCTACCAATTTATAAAATCAAAATATTGGGCACCATCATCGTCCATTCAGATGAGATTTTCTTTCATTTTTCCTGCACACTTCTTTCTTAATACTGCTTCACTATGTTTGTGATTGTGTTGAGGAAAGTTGGTGCCTGGCCTTCTTCTTTATTGCACAATAATGTTCTGAATAATACTCACACTTCTTTGGATTATCTAATTATGAGATATAGTGGGCTTTTGTCACTTAGTTTTGTTCTTCAAGTTTTCCTTTTTATGATCAGGAAGTCCAGCCAATTGTGTAAGTTTGCTCTTAAAGCTTCCAACATTGTTGAATGTTGCAGTTGAGTTATCTAATAGTTTTCAAGTTTCCATGCAATTGTTTGCTACTAAAGGGATAACAAACACTGCTTACGCAGTATCATGTTGGATGTGTTTGATTATTTTTTGTTTTCAAATGTTTATTGATTATTTACCAAAATGGTGAACTGAACACAAAGGTTGGTGATTTATCTTGAATTAGTCTGTAGCAAGAGGTAGTTATTGACTTTTGTGGTCATATGAAATTCCCATGGTTGGTTTCCAGAACTTGTGAAAGAATATCTGAACTTAAAGGATCTGAATTTGACTTGAATCATTAAGAAGCAAGGTTGTGATTCATGTTATTTAGGTTGGGGCTGGACTTCCCGTGATTACTTCTCTCAACCGTATATTGTCTTCTGGAGATCCTGTCCATCGCATTGTCGGAAGCTTAAGTGGTAGAACTCAAATGTTACCTTTCATTTCTATGTTGAGTGGCACTGTTTCTTTGACTTACATTAATGTTCTTTCTATGATGTACTTGATAGGTACACTAGGATATGTCATGAGTGAACTCGAAGATGGAAAACCATTTAGCCAGGTTGTTGCAGCAGCCAAGAGCTTAGGGTTTACTGAGCCAGGTTAATATGATTGTCATCCTTATTCGTGCATGGTCTTTAATGTGAACTTATTTTGGACAAACATTTCTGTGCGTTGAAATTGTCCCCTGAACGATTATTTGCAACCTTAAAGTTCAGTATTCAACTCTCTGGGCTTCGCTTGCCACTTGAAGTCATGTTGTTGTGTACCATTGTTAAACCAGAACAATACTGTAAATTGATTTTTAGTTAAAAGGATGCTTTCGCGTGGTTATTATTGGATTTTGCTATTTTTAAGCTTGTTTTAACACAGTTCTTCCCTCTTTGTTTTCTTTAAACTTTAAACCTTTATTTATATATCTCATATGGTTTCTAATGGACTTTTATAACATCCCTGCTTGCAGACCCACGTGATGACCTTGGTGGAATGGATGTAGCAAGGAAGGTACAGAACAAATACGCTTTATAAGTTCTGTTTATTAGGTTGCTTCCACCACTAACATGTTTATGAGTGTATTCATTCAGAAATTTCTATGTAATTTAAATTGGTCCCCATTCACATGATATTGGAGTTTATATTTGATGTCACCGTAATCATATTGCTTTCTGATTACATAATTCTTCCTCTGTATCCAGTGTAAATAATCGTTTCTTCATTTTCACAAGGTAGGCATTAATCCTAGCTCGGCTTCTTGGTTGGCATATTAACATGGAAGACATTAAGGTTCGATTTTACTTATGGTTTTGACTTCTGGAGCTGGTACATTGGTTAGTTAAGCTGGAAAATTATGTCTCATGATCTTATTCTTTTGCTTCAATATGCAGGTAGATAGCTTGTATCCTGATGAAATGGGTCCAAATATGATGTCTTCTGAAGACTTTTTAGACAAGGGAGTCACGTTGTTAGACAAAGATTTTGCTGAAAGAGTCGAACTTGCTTCTTCAAATGGGAAGGCGCTCCGTTATGTCTGTATGATTGAGAACTCAAGGTGCTAGAATTTTTCATTGTTGTTTTCCCCCCTAGTTGTCATTTGTTTGTATTCTACCATGTTGTTTGAAACTGCATGCTTGGTACTAGTTGATATTGTAAAGTAGCGGCTGAAAGCCATATCCATAAGATCCAAGTTCAACTATCCTGAACCAAAGATTGTGTGTTCTTTTTCTATTACCTTGTGTGGACTGTTAGTGTTATAATTTGTCTTGTCCAAGAGTAGGCTTTTATTCCGTATCACTGGAAAAATGATGAAAAGAGATGGAGATCTTTAACTGAACTTTCCCATGTATCCTGTGCTATCGGTCCAGAATCTAGCAAACCACTTGTAAGATCCTTGGTGTCATTTTTATGACAAATTGTTATTTTGGAGGAATCATCTGAAGAAACTCTTCCAGGCCAGATCTTTGTTCATATCTCTGCCAGCGTCTTATGCATTGAGTGCAGATCAGTCTAAATTGGTAGACATAAAAACGCTATCACATTAATTGATTTGACTGGCGATTGTCTTTTCTTTGGGATCTTGACCAAGGTGGACGTATGTCTGTATCTTGAGCATCAAACAGAAACATGAAACCTTTTCAGCACTGTGAAAGAAACATAAATTTTTTACTGCTTTCAATTCAAGCCACTATGTGGCTGGTGAGACTCTAATCTCCAAGTTTGAAAGGCAATAATGTGTTGGGAAAAAGAAGCCCTTCTTCTAGCTTTGTTTCACCATTCTAGTAATATATTATCTTTGCGCTGTTATTGCTATGATATTCTCGTATTTGTTTATGAAAGTTGATACCCGTGATATTTGGGCCTGAATTTTAGCTTTAGAGAGTGTGATGAAAAACCTGTATTACCTATGCTACTTCCTTGGTCATTAGGACTTATCTACAATGTGACTGGACCTAGATACGGGATACCTACTCTTGATGAAGAAATTCTAAGGAGATTCCTTGTGTTTGATGGACATCTTGGACGTGGTATCCAGACTGATGTGGCATTGCCATGAAGTTGGAACCAGTTTACCTATACACTCGTTTTCAACATGCACTGAAATTGTGTTAGCCTACTAACAACCTGCACATTATGCTCAGGGACTAACAGCCTGCATATTTTCTCCAATTATGGTAGACTGTCGAAGTACACATCCTTTCCCCCCAAATACTCATCTGTTTTCCCACAAAAGTATCTTGTGTGAATTATGACAAGTATGCAAAGGTGAAATTAAAGCTGGATTTGGAGCTCCATCTTTTTCTAGTGAAAGAGAATGTGCTGATTCAAGCGCAACTATATCAAACTCTGTTTAACTTTAGAAGGTACATAATCCTCATGATCTAGCAAGTATGAGCAAGGCACCATCTATACTGCGGCATGGCATTAACATGCATTTGATCTGATAGTATTTTGTTGTCTTTTTATTTTTTTAAATTTGGAGAAGAAATTTGATTAGAATTTAAACATAGTTGTTTCTGAATGCTTACTAAACTAAACCAAACTGGCAGGTGTCAGGTTGGTCTTTTAGAGTTCCCAAAAGATTCCCCTCTAGGGAAGTTGAGAGGAAGCGATAATATGGTACGCTGCTTGTTTCAACTTTAAATTCGATACTTTTGGATGTACCCCCGCAAGATATCCAACATGGACTGTATCGCAAAGTATCTTTCAAGGTTGGGATTATGTGAATCATGGCTCATATTTTGCAGGTGGAAATATACAGCAGGTGTTACAGCTTACCTTTGGTGATCCAAGGTGCAGGTGCCGGCAATGATACCACAGCGGCTGGCGTGCTGGCTGATATCCTTGATTTGCAAGATCTTTTCCATTGAGAGAGAGATGAATAATGACCTCGAATTCTCTTTTTCTTGTGACGAGCATGTCATCCGTTTCACTTTCAAATGAACTACATCTTAAACCAACAATGTTCTTTGAATCGAGATTCCTCCCCGTTCGCGTGTTGCTTTGCAATTTTATGTCATCGGCCATCTCCAGATACTCATTGACTTTAAAATATTGTGGCAACAAATGCTCCAATTTTATGATTCCTTCATATCGTGTTTTACCCACTTCTACCCAGTACATACATTACTGAGGTCACCTGAATTTGACCAATTTGATAAATTTTTCTCCGTGCCTTGTTTTGGCAATTTGATGACTCTAATGCTTTACATGGTTTCTCCGTGAGGAGAAATAAGCTCCATCATTATGATTTACATGAGTTATGGTTTCTCCCCGAGGAGAAATCCCCATTAAGATGTTAGACTATGCAGCTTGTCTGAGATTAGAAGCCATTAAGGGTTAAGCATTTCTCATTTGAAGGTCCTTCACGATCTATCAACTTGAAAGCACTCTCTGTGAAGAATTACTAACTACTTTGAACAAGTTCAAACCATTCAATAAACTTCTGCCGCCCCTAATCATCTTCTCATCTTAGTAAGATTCGCCTTAGTAAATGGGTGGGTGCCATAACACACAAGTAGATTTATATCATTGTTGTCTGTTCCTAAGAACATACTGAAGCAGAGTAACCAATGGTAAATATGAAGAGACATTAAAGTCTTGAAATCGCTGAACCAACTTTTTGTGTATGCAGATTAAAGTACAGACATGACTTGGAAGTTCCAAAAATTGTTAGATGTGCTAATTTTTCAGAAACTGTGGTTCGAAACTCAAACCTGCAATTCATTACAGATTTAAGGATGCTTCATGCTCATGAGTTTTCTGTATAGATGGGTGTAAAGGATAACAAAGTGAGCGCACATATTTCCACAAAAAATGAACCAGCAAAACGGCATGCATCTGAAACAACACACCCAAGCTGATACATCGACCGCTAGATGAAGGCAACGAACCCCTCCATGTCAATGTTGCATGGGCTCGTAGTTTGTATCTCGCTCCAAGTTAAGTTGTCTACAAGTTAGAATCCAGTATTTAGATTCTAAACCAATGAAATATGGGAACAAGGCAAGCAAAACCAATGTCTCGAATATGGACTCCTAATGAGATTGAATGAGAAATGGAATATCAGCTTAACCATGAGCCCCAGGGACCAGATTGAGCTGTCATTGCATTTGCGATGCAGTGATTAGTGTACAACCTGATAACCCATTGAAATAACTGGAGGAAGAAAACAAGAAGATGCGTATACCTCACAGATGCTTCTTTGTGAATCTCCTCAATTTTGTTTTCGAGCTCTGCACAGGCAGCTTCTATCGCTATGTTCTTTTGGCAGAGCTCATTCCATTGAGCTGCCAGAGATTTTAGCTCCAAAGCAATGTTTTGCTGGCACAAAATAATCACGACATTAAACTGTCTCAAGCCGAAAAGCAGATGGTTTGGTTCCACAGGAAAAACTAAAGGGCATTACACCATTTCCTGGTGGAACTTCCTTTCACGGTTCACAGCTTCAATCTTGTCATTGTATTCCTGAAGATTTGCTTGCATCCTGTAGTATGCGTAACAGTGGCACAAGCAGAACAGAGACATTAAAGACATCGACCAAATGTAACAGACAGAAATACCATCTCCTTGCTACCAACACGCAAACGAAACCAGAAAGGGACTTTGAATATCATACCTTGCTAAATAAGCTTCCAAACGTTGGTTGTGAAGTTTCTAGACATTCACTTCATGCTTCAGCATTAAGTCTAAATTTTCAAGTCTGGGAAACAAGTAGAGTAAAGGGGTATCGTAGAGGAAACCATTCTCATTTACGTGAACTGAACACAATATTTTGTGATCGCTTACATAAAGGCAATTATGAAAATATGTGACCACCATACACAAAGCAAAGTTGAAAAAGAGAAGACACTACAATCAGGCTTCTTATGTATCAGCAGCAGGAATCCGGAAACTGAAGAAGTCAGAACTGATGGTAATTCTTAAGTTCTTAAAGATACAATCATCTAACACTCTTTTGTTGCATCTCTGATGATGGATGAAGGGCCAAGATAACTCAGGATATGAACTTCTACCAATTCAGAGGGGGTCATAGTAAGATCGAAGACATGTGACTAACAATAATAAAAAGCATCTTGAGCAGGTACATATGCTATGGCTGAAAGAAGCGAAGGTGCAAAAGGAGACGCACATTCTTCGTTAAGATTAAGCTGCATCAAGTGCTAGTTTTACTCTTATAGAAGAAACATCATTTCTTGTGCATATGATATGCACCAAGAGAACTTGGAAAACACAGGGAATAAATCTTCAAGCACAAAGCAAAGATTAAAGCAAACCACTTAGAGTTCATAGACAAGTTGAACAAGATAGAGGGTACATAATAGACTCAATTATTTATATCAAAAACCCAAGTTTGGCAACTCGATATTTCAGTCACCGTCTGTACTCCTCTCCAATGAAACTTGCTCTACTTCTACGCTTATGCTAGAGCGAGATAGTTGGTTAACAATTTCAAGATCAATATAGAAGTACGATGTGAAATATAACTATTAATATGTGTTGGCGGTAATATTGCGTTCTACGAGATGGGAACCAAAGAATCATGATCAATTCTCATTTCTTAAATGTCATCAAATTCGCATCATCCTCAAGAGCATATACGATGGGTTCCTAAAACCACCAGATGCTATATGAACCAAATTCTGTGAGTGTGAAAAGTTTGCAGAAGCGGGAATTCCCAAGCTCTGCCACCGCCAAAAGAGAATTAGTTGATCTTGTTTTCTGGAAAGGTCTCATTCGACTCCCGCCTAACCCATATTCCCATGTTTTTCAGCTGCTTACGCTTCATATATGAAGTTTCACATATAGTGTCCGTAAACTCTTCTTTGAAAAAAAGAAGGGAGAACTGTACTTGTGTTTTGATACTACTACATGGTCGCTCGATGCCTTAGCGGATCAACCACATACATAAGATGAGTCCTAAGGGCGAACTGTACTTGTGTTGTGATACTATACATGGTCGCTCAATGACTTAGCGGATCAACCACATGCATAAGATGAATCCTATGGTTGAACCTAAACCTGCATTTTGCCTCTCCTAAACACCCATGAAAAATGCAAACCAAAATGCCGGCATTAATAATAAACGAAAAGGAACCTGATGATTTAGTGCTGAAGCTGGGTCTGGGCGTTGCGTGGAGCATTGTTCCAAGCTTCGACATCGTGCTTCTTTGCAGGTGCCGGCGGCTCCAAACCATAACGCGAGAAGTCGAGGACGGAAGGGGGCTTTCCCGCCCTCATCCGTTCGTACTCCCTTGCAATCAGAGGATGGCTCAGCCACAAAACCAAATGTCAAAAACTTTATAAAACAAGTCTGAGTAAGGAGGCGAACGTGGAGGTCAAATTTAGGAGCGAGGGGAAGGCTGCGGAGGAAATCAGAGGGCTTGCAGAGGCTCTGGCGCATCTCCTCCTAGACGAGTCGGTCCACCACCGCTTTCACCCTTGGATCACCGTACTCGTCGTCGATGTAAGGCAGCGCGTCGATGGAGATGTCTTCGTGCCTGAGACCGCCGCTCCGGTCTGTCTGGCTGAGCCGGCCCTTCCAGGAAGACTTAGATGAGAACAACGATTCATTCAATAACAACCAACCCTTTTCCTACTACACGGGTCGGCTAGATGGATTCTTTGTTTTCACATATCTGTATCGTGTGCAATGTTAGCAGTTAGATCATTTTTTATTGTTTCTTCCTAACACTTTTGTGGTCGTCCTCTACCTCTTTTAATACTTTTTAAATTTAGTTTTTCTAACCTTTTTACAACTTTTGATTTCTTTCTATAGGTCCAAACCATCTTAAACGATGTTCTCTCATTTTATCTTCTATTGGTGTCACTTTTAATTTGTTTCTAATAACCTCATTATGTATAGGGTCTTTTCTTATACGACCACTCATCCATCTCAACATCTTCATTTCTGTCATAGACATCTTTTGTACATGTTGATGGTTAACTGCCCAACACTCAGAACCATAAAACATGGCATGCCTAATTGCTGCTCTATAATATTTATCTTTTAATTTTAATGGTATCTTTTTATCACAAAGAATACAAAATGCTCCTCTCCATTTTAACCAACCAACATTAATTCTATGTGTAACATCTCCATCAATTCTTCCATCACTTTCAGAAAAATTGACCCTAGGTATTTAAAATTTCCTTTTGGAGAATGCAATGTGTGCCAATTTTAATTTCTATGTCCTCTGAAGTAGCCAAATGATCAAACTTACATTCCATATATTTTGTCTTTGTTCTACTAAGTCGGAGGCCTTTGCTTTCTAATGTTTCTCTCCATAGTTCCAATTTTCTATTAACTTTTTCCTTAGACTCCTCCACTAATACAATGTCATCTGCAAATAACATACACCAAGGTACTTAATCTTGAATATGTTTTGTTAACTCATCCATCACTATTATAAATAAGTATGGACTTAAAGTTGATCCTTGATGTAACCCAATATTAACTTCAAAGAAGTTTGTCGTTCCTTCATGAGTCCTCACACATGTTTTTGCACCATCATACATGTCTCTTATAAGGTTAATATATGTGAATGGGATACCTCTTTTTTCCAATGTTCTCCAAAGAAGCTCCCTCGGTACCCTATCATAAGCTTTTTCTAGATCAATAAATATCATGTGAAGGTCTTTCTTTTTTGCTCTAAAATGTTCCATAAGACGTCTCAAAAGGTGAATCACTTTAATAGTAGATCTGCCGGGCATGAATCCAAATTGGTTCTCTGTTGTACTTGATACTTGTCTTAACCTAAATTCGATAATTCTTTCTCATAATTTAATAATATGACTCATTAACTTGATACCTCGATAATTCGTACAATTTTGAATGTCTCCGTTGTTCTTATATATAGGTATAAGTGTACTTTCTCTCCATTCCTCGGGCATCTTTTGGTTTTTCTATATTTCATTGAATAGTCTTGTGAGACAAGTGATTCCTATTTCTTCTAGTATTTTCCAAACTTCTATAGGAATATTATCTGGTCCTACCGATTTACCACCCTTCATATGTTTAAGAGCCTCTTTGACTTCATTCTTTTGAATACGTCGGTAGAAATGATGGTTTATATACTTTTCTAACTTGGCTAAATCTCCTAAACTAATAATAACATCTTTATTTTTATTAAAAAGATTATAAAAATAGTTTTTCCATCTATTTCTTATATCATCATTTGCCACTATAAGTGTACAGCGATTCATTCAGAAAGTACAAAATCTTGTTAGAGAAAATCGTATATAGAAAAACCGTGAAATCCATCATCTTCTTGGCTCGTTCATGGTTTCGCTGCATCACTGACATTAGCTAGAATGAACCTTCACGTACATATTTATGTCAACATTCCTATTCCTATAAGATTTTGGGAGGCCCATGTAGGCAAAGTAAAGTACATATTTATGTCAACATTCATACGAGACTTTGGGCAAACGCAGGCCGATATAAGCCAACGAGGCCCAACGACGGATTAACACATATGCTCAAAAGTGGGGTAGCAAAGAGGCCCACGGGCGAAGAAAATAGAAACGAAGCTCCCTCTCCTTCTCCCCCACTCTTGGAGTACCTCACTTCTCTTCTCTCTCCTCGTGTGTAGCTCTTTCTCTCTCTCCCTCCCTTTTCCTTCTCTCCCTTCTCATGTGGTCGAAAACCGTTCAATACAAAAATCACGATTTTTCAAACCATTTGCGATTTTACAAAATCGCCTCAAACGGATTAAAAAGTGATCATTTTATGTTTTAAAAAACTACTATTAGGTAAAATTACAAAAAAAATCATATATTTTAAAGTAAAAAGACAATTCTCCCTTAATATACGAAAAACAAAACTATCCTATGATAGTTTATTAAAATGATGAGATACTGGATTCTAAAATTACATAGTTGCACCTAAACAAGCGTAATTTTACAGGTTTGTCAGTATATAAAAAGATAGTATTATTCCTATCTTTAATAAAAAATACAAATTCAGAGTGAGGGGCAAAATTATTTCCCTACCTCGATTAGCCGTAAATTTTACAGAAAATAGGTGTTATTTTACTATTCTGCCCTAAGTCTTTTTGAAAAATTATAAAAACGGACAGACGGGTAAAATTCATAATTTTCTTTTGAATTTTTTTTTAAATTACATTGGCAGGATATAAGAAAAAAATTACAGTTTTATCCTTACGTTGATTCTGAAATAACATAATAATCAAATTAAGAGTATTTTCAAACTTATACTTAAGTATCAATTGAAATTATTTTAGGTACCTAGAGATATTTTCAGTTTAGTATCTAGATATTTTGCAAATTGCATTTCAATAGTATCCTATTAGTTGTCTAACATACGTGTTGCATATTGGTTGTTTCCTTTTTAGATCGTCTTATTATTATTTTTGTCAAACAAATAAAAAATAAACTCCAAAATCTGTTATCGGAGTTGGCAAAAACAAAAAAGTTACACGGTCTAAATTTTCAAACGTGAAAAAGACATATCCCCTTGACACTACACTTGAAGGTATGCTAAGTCAAGAGAGGTATATCGATTGTATCTTGAAGAAGTTTAAAATGGGTAAATGGAAGTCTGCATCTACACCCATTGCAAAAGGGGTCAAACTGAGTAAGGTTGATTGTCTTGGTGAGGGAGACGATAAATCTAATATTCCTTATGCGTAAGCTGTGGGTAGCTTGATATATGCTATGTTGTGTAAAAGATCTGATATCAACTTTGTTGTTGGTCTTCTAAATAGATATCAAAGTAATCTTGGTTGACAACATTGGATAGCTGTGAAAATGATTCTAAGATATCTCAAAGAAATAAAAGACTTGAAACTTTGCTTTCAAGTAGATGAACTAAAAGTGATAGAATAATCAACTTTGTTAGAAGCAAAAATGACAACCTCTAGACAAATATTCTTATTGGGAGGTTGAGTTGTTTCTTTGGCATTTAAGAAACAGGGTTGTGTAACATTATATACACAAGACACTGAATATATAGCTTGCTGTATGACTGCATGTAACACCAAATTGTAGCCATTCTCGGCTGTAAATATGTAGAAATGCACACATGAAATGTATGCGTTACATAAATAAAATGAAAAACAACTTTTAACGGAAAGGGAAGATGAAGTCAGACTCACTCTTTATAAATACTGTACATGAGAATACAGAAAATAGGCGATTCACTGATAAAGTAAAGAATTTTCCCTCAAAAAATCGGGAAACTGTAAAATCATATACATGTTCTTTCCTTTCTTCAGTTCACTTAGATGAGTAACCTGTTTTTTTGCCCGTTCATCGTTCTGCTGCATCAGTGATGTCACGGGCAACCTTTCTTCACTTAGATGAGTAATCTGTTTTTTTGCCCGTTCATCGTTCTGCTGCATCAGTGATGTCACGGGCAACCTTTCTTCACTTAGATGAGTAACCTGTTTTTTTGCCCGTTCATCGTTCTGCTGCATCAGTGATGTCACGGGCAATGAACCTTTCCTTAGATCTTTATATCAACACTCTCTTTGTGGTCAAACGGTTTGCACAACTCACGTTCCTGCTCTAAGTTTGAGAGTCCACTGGGCTGCCACAACGGTTCGGCTCAGTTTCTGATTCCGATGATTGAGATCGGGACAGAGGACAGAACCATGGACTTCGGATCTTTGAATCTCGGATCCAATTTTCGGCACAAACCCGAAACAGTTACGAGCAGGACGTCGTGACAGTTTTAATGGACAAATATATAGCGTTAGCTCACTGACAGGGCTTTCGACTCACAAGACTAAGGTACCGAGTTTGATTCCCTCTGAAAATCTATCTAGTTATGGGTTATAGGAAATATGTTTCTTTCGATGTCCTACAATGATTTTATGGTGCTCAAACCATCATTCATCTCATTCCTGGTCGATATGAGACTAAACTCAGTCATCTTATACTTAATTGAGTTCGGTTCTCACGGTTTAATTCCAGTATTAGATCGTGAATTAAACCGTTGATAAGTTTTTTTTTCTGTTAGAACCGAACTGAACCAAATTGTTCGGTATCTAGAACGTGGTTTGGTTCGATCCCAGCAGATCCATGAGCATCCTAATCATAAGTAAACAGGATTCGAGTTATAAGAGGAGAGTAGGTAAACCGCAAAAGAATCTTAGGCGGACCTGTCTTACTGGCATAGTTGGCGCATCCATCATGGCAGACGATCCAATCTTCGATGTTTGTCATAAAATTTGAGGGGGTGGGTGGTGTTCCAGATGTATAGTTGCATAGCTCACTTGGCTAGGGCGGTCACTCGAATGTTCATCGTCATGAGTCAAAAGGTGGGTTGGTTCAGCCTCCCTTGCGCGGTTCCCCTTCGAAGAGATTCAGAGAGATGTTCTGAGTAAGCGGTTTTTCTTTCTTCCAGCAACTTCTTTTTGCTCCTTCTCCTATTCGTTTGAAGTGGGAAATGACTCATTTGATCGAAAGTTCACTGATTACGGTATTCCGTTGCATCGACTTTAATGGTCGTTCTCAGAGTTAAAAGGATGCAATGTGGGCTATTCTGCGGCTATTTTTCGTGTGATTTCTTTCCCTTGGAGTTTACTTATCATAGTCGTAATACGGCATAAGACAAATTGACTAACTCTTACCATGAAAAGTCTTTTTGTGTCTATCATCTTGTTAGTTGGATTCCATTGTTTGAGGTTTCCCAATTCATCAAGAACTGGAATATTCGTATTCAAGGCTACTTCTGGTGATGCTTTCGGCCTTTTCATTTCATTGATATTAGTAGTTCTAGAATTGCATGCCTGACATGAGTTTATGGGGATTGGATAGGAAGGATGCAGGATTTACCACGACCACTGTCAGCAAATTGACCTTTTCATAGTATTCGGTGCTTTGAAATCTGAAGCGGATTCCTACAGATTCACGACGTAAGTATCCTTGAGGTTGATAGGTTGGATATGTGGATCAACAAAGATGCCATCTACCATGTTGCTTATTGCATTTTCCTTGAAGCCAGAACCTTTTAAGGGTTTTCAGTTGATCATCCTAATGGCAACAAAGAAGAGTAGTGAAGGTAATATTTTGACTTGTCTGTATTCAGCAGGTTTTATTTTTCTATAACTAATCAATATTTCACAGCAATACATTGGAAAGTGAGAAAAATGAAGTAGAAGGGTGTTCTACAGTCGTTTGCTTTTCCATGTGGAGGGTAAAGATTTCAGGACCAGTTTCAGAATCTTACGGTGCTAACTATCTCCAGGTAATAATTTGGAGCTTCATTTATGGATGTTTTCAAGGTTTCCATGAAGTACATGAAGTGGCTTATATCCTCTAGGAACAGGTATTGTTTGGTGGAGGTTGGTAGCTGGTGTGTTCTAATACAAGTCTTGATCCTGCTTACCAAATGAAGATTAGGGTCAGAATGTCTCTCTGAACTCTGCATGTAATTCATGACAAATTCAATCAAATCTTTTGATGTGGCAGATTTTATGTTTCTACTGTAATAGCCGTTGATTTTCCCTGTAACCACAGGCCATTCTGTTCTTAATATTTTCTCAGCAACCACTATCTGTATTTGGCAGTGTTTTGCCACATTTGAGTCTTAGTGGCGATTTTTTTTTGGCTAGGCCATGAAAGGAAGTCTTGTGTTTGGTTTTGCTGCTCGGTAGAACAGAGATAAATTGATCAATTAGTGTTCTTTTCGATTTCTTGGTTTTAAATTTTAAAAAGTTCTTTGATGTGTGTGACATTTGAAATCCTACATTCCATTGGTACTCCGGCCACTTGATTTAAGAGAATATGAACAGATTAAGGCTGACAAAAAAATGAAAGACCATGTAGAGTTGGGGCAATATCTCATTTTATGGCTGGCATTGCCGTCTTTCTGGTGACCAAAAAGTTTGGACAACTCAATATGTGCTTGACCTCAAAGCTTGTCCAAATGCGAGAGAAAGGTCTAGGATGGTACTAGAGTCAAGAGGTACTAACAGTATGTTACAAGATGTAGAATGTGGGTGGTTTAAGCCTTTAAGGGGAACTATTAGAAAAAGAAGGAAACGGCTTATCTGATTTGGTAAAGGTTTGGAAAGTAAAAGTTTGCAATGAAACCATTCAATTTGAATAGCCTTTTCTGGGGAACTAATTAATTGTAAATATCATTCTGCAACTTCAGTAAGTGTTTAAGGTACGTGCATTAGGCTGTTAGAGTTTGGTGCCAAAAGGACATGAACAGGTGAACTATCTCATTTAACACTTAAATGCGTGAATGTTCAAATATCTGCACACACTGTGTGTGTGTTTATGCAAGCTTGTGTATGTACACATGCGTGCATGTGGCAGTGTCTTTCTGTGTGTCTGTGCAAACACATACGTGCATGTGTGACTTGAATATGTCTTCAGGAACTTCATGAAGAATCTATCTTGAAAGGAAGTAGAAAATTCTCCTACATGATGGTTGAGGCATAAATCTGGACATCTCTATGGTGTATAAGCCTACGACATGAATGAACTATCATACTGAGAATGAGTAGTATCCTTTTGGCAACAAATTGAAATGCATTGTGTGAACAAACACCACATGGTATTTATTAATCTTGCAAAATTAATACTTCACAATGTAGGAGGAGAGCTTTTTTGAGAGAAGAGGTATCAGAAAAGGTAATACTTTTTCGAGAGGAGAAGATCTTAGACGTCTGTTTTTTGCTTTGCCAGTTTGATCACCATGCAGGTCTCCCTAGCTTCAGACTTCACGTGCAATAGCAAGACAGGAGATAACTACCAATATTCACTATGATGACTCTCTCTGACAGGTAGTAATCTTGTTTGAGCAGCCCTGTATAATGTTATAAATATCATATTGTATCATACGATACGTAATACAGGTGTATCGATACCTGAACCAATACGATTCAAGTAAATGTATCGCACTCTTATCGCAATGTATCGTACAATACACTGCGATACGGGGTATTACGATACGTGATGATTTTTTTACGATTTTCTATGATTTATTGCTTTTTTGATTTTTCAATATTTTAATATATGGTATCGTACGATACGGTATGATTATCGCATATTGGTGCCCTATACGATATGGGTACTGATACACTAATTACAATGTTGGCCCTGTGTTTTTGAACCAAGTACCTTGTTAATCCTGTGTACTTTTTAGATGAGAGCCAAAGCTGTGTGTGCATGACTAACAGAAGTAAACGATCTTGTTGTATATTACCTATTACAAAGCTTTAGCTGCTGTTGTTTAAGGGACTTGACTACTCTTTGGTGTTGTAATTCTGTGAGGGATTTTTTACCCATATTTACTGAGATCGTCTTTAAACTTGTCCACTAAGGCCTTCATCCTACCAAGTTTTACCAAGTCTGCTGAACAAGATTGCCTTTATTGTTGCCTGATGATCTTGATCTTGCCTGCTGAATCCCACTAATTTCTGCCTAGAAACATTTGCTAGCAAAAAATCTTCAACTGCATTTCCGAAAGGCTAACCTCCATTTGAATTTTATGCAAGTTCTAACATTTCAAGTGATATTTCATTGCGTGCTTTTACCACCTCAATAATGGAATATCTTCTCATTGTTGTTTATGGCAGTACTGTTGTCTAAGGTGGAAGCTGGATCCAGTGGTTGTTGCTAGAAGAGAGAATGAGCATGGGTGTTAATTTTATTCTAACAGAGGCGATGATCAAACAACCCTGTGACTTTCATGCTATAGTCATCATTCTCTTGTTGCTCCTATTATGAAGACTGCATCTGATCGATCGTTGGATGACGTTACAAACTTTTATTTGGTCTAGCTGTAGGAGGATTGTGAAAGTTGTCCAAGCTTCTCTTGCATGATAACTGGATGATATACCAGCGATTGTATTTAGTTTTATTTTAATTGCTTGGTAACGGAGGTTACCTGTTTCACTCTGGTTGTGGTGCTTTACTGCCACACTCAGTTTCTTGGGTTTGGTAACGGAGGTTTACTATTTTCTCGGTTTATTCACATTCCCAGGAATTGTTCTCCCGTGCTTTTCTTGGAATTTTGTGACATACAATTGAAGTATGATCAAAGCAGCCAAGTTTTTCACCTTTTCTTTCCAGTAAGACCAGAAATTGCATGCCTTTGATGCACAAGCTCGTGTGACAATCTCTTGACAAGTAAAATGAGGATCATGGTTTTCTCTTTCATTTGCGTTGTCAAGATCATGTTGAGTTTCGTACCCCTTGTTGTTTCTACCTGTTCACTTTCAAATGACATGGCGGTGTAATCACACCCTTGTAAAATCTGAAAGCAAATCACCAAACTAATGTTGCAATAGTTTATCATTGCGTTGTAGTTCAAGTTTGTTGGTAGCGTTCGATTCTTCGAAATCTAGGTTTTGTGAGCCCAAGGAAGGTGTACCACAATTGAGTAATATCTAAATACTGGGTACTGTACATTCGTTGTGGTCATAGGTGTGATGGTTGGTTCATCAAGCATGTGACTTCAAAAGACGGTCCCCTTCCTGTGACCTGAAACCACCGTGCAAATTTTGATTATCCAAACGTTAAGGCAGTTCGGGATGACATGCCATGAGGGTGCAACTGAAGAAATAGTGAAGACTGAAAGGATATCCGTTTTCTGCATGATATGACGCGACGATGTTGCATTTCGTTGCGGTATTAATTTACTTAAAAAGGGTATGCGCCCCTTTCCTTCTGGTGTTGGACAAGGTTATGGACCATGCATGGGTTCTCCAACGCATGGCTGTAAAAATAGTAACTGTATCTGCGTGTGATTGTTTGAGGTGAGGTGAGTCATGGGCTTCACTCTAAATAAGAAAAATTCTTAGGTTAGCCACTGTATATAGGAAGTACACGTGCTTTGTTCCTCACCTAAAATATGAGTATGCCTCACCTCCTCAAAAAAAATTCTTAGGTCCGCCACTGCATATAGGTGTTTATGTATGGTTGTTTCTTGTGTTTTTCTTCCCTTTCATCTACTTTCTATCTTAAATATGAGGTCGGAAGTTTGTACCTGAATTCTGAACTATCTTTGGTAATACTTATATTGTATTAGTATAAATTTTGTACTTTCGAGTATTCTCTCTTCAATTGTTGTGTACTAACATGGCTACATGCTGTTTTCCTGTGATTTTTCTAGTTGTTGCATTTCTTTGGAGGCAAACGTTCACAACTTTTTGACGTTTAAATTACACGATTCTTTGAGATCCCTTGTTCGAGTTTGTTCAGAACTTCAGCATATCTTTTACCTGCATATCACAAACCATCACAATAATACGTACGAGTTTTAAGACAATGATCGTAATCGCTTCAAAAGCAGCATTTGTTACTCGATAGATAAATGGTGTTCCTGTTGTTACTTGTAGAATTTATGAATTTTCAGGCGTGGCTCGTGAAGTGACATATGGGTGCCTGGAATTGTGGATGTTGATCCATTATTGCTATTATTGGAAATAGATGGCCTAGCTTCTTGATAGCCTATGAACCACAGCAACTTCATGCATAATTTCCTTTGGATTTTCTGCCATGTCGGTGATAGGTGATCATGTCACTTTTTCGAGTCATTCCTTGTCTATCATTCTCATCCGATTTGTTGATTAACAAGCTTTTCTTAGGATAGCTTTTCACGACGTTGATTTTCCGAATGGTCTGTCGTGATGAAAGAGGCTGTTATTCTCTCTCTATATAGAAACTGAGTCTTGCCCGCCCGGTGGACGTATCACACATGTTTTCGATAGCACAGCATGAGTATAATTGATTTTTTTTAAAAAGTTTTTGAAAAAGAATTGAAGACAATGTTATTATAATCATACCCTAAAAACAAATGATTATACGGATATAATCCAACCTCTCTTTATGTATATATAAAGAGACACAAAGCGAGAGGAACTTGAAGATGCTAAATAATATTTCATACTACACTTTACTAGGTGATATGTATCGTTCATACTCATGAACTTTAATACGAGATTCGAGGCCATTTAATGGATATGACGCTACTCGGGATGAGTGTTTTCATTGTCACGATAAAATAAACCATACAAACGATAATGATGATCATAATATGATGTATAGCATGGGAGGATGTCAAGCAACTTTCTCTCTCTATATATAAAAATTCAATCTATATTGACTTCTAAATGATGGTTTAAATTTACGCACTGGAAAACCTACTACGGCATTGATACAAGGTTAAGGTTCGTGAAGAATTGGATTATTTATTTTGATATTCAATTTTCAAGAAGTTTCATTGTACGTCAAATGCTAAACCCATTATTAAAACTATAGTTTGATGGACTCAATTTGAGTTAAAAACATCGGTATTGGAGTGGAAAGAACTAGACTAACGGGTTTCATCGAAAAACCTATGCACCTTCTCTCATGTTGCTATCTCTCATTTCACGTAAACCAACCATCGATACCACTTGCTAATCAAACACAAAATCATAGTTGATTTGATTAAAAGTCGCATAATTCTAAGCCTGCATTTCTAGTAATAGGGGCCCCATACCACGAAACAATCACACACCCTTAGATCATAATTTTGAAAATGGCTCTAGATTTCATTTGTATGATCTTAGTTCTACGTCCCTGAATTAACGCAAAGATAGAAAGTAAATAGCTGTGACTTCACATCTCCATTCCATTTGAGAGAGTTGAAGCCTCTAGAACTTGTGGTGGGCTCTCCCAGGGGCCATCGATAGTGGGAGAGGCGCATCTTCATTTGAGAGAGAGAGAGAGAGTTGGCTGTCCATGTTCTCTTAGGTCCGAATTGCAACTTTCGGTAAACCGTGCATGTGATGTGATTGGATCTCCATTGGTTGTCCATATTCTTCGCTAGTGGCAAAGACTACCAAAAATAGAAAAGTACAGAAACTCGCGTCATGCCACTGGCAAAGAACAGTTATTTTAAACACAAGAAAGGTCCAGATCCACAAATCGAATTTAACCTATAACGTAAATTATTGTAGTTATCATGGCAGACTTCCACCATTATTAATAATACGCAAGGACAATCTGTCGAATATTGTTTTAAACGGCAACCTTCAGTGGATCATGTACTTGGTCAAATCTTGATGCCGAATTCATCAACCCATACTACCAAATGGCGAATATTAAATGCTCTCTCTCAAAACCTGCAGGAGATTTTGCACCAAGAAAATGGAAGGCAATTGTTTGCCAGAGGTGATCAAGATAGACTCGAATAATTCCTCAATGAGATACAGAAAAAGAACACAGATTTTTTACGTCTCATATCAGATGAGAATGCATTCTTTTTCACTATTTTTCTAAAAACGTCCGTTGTGATTACAACAACAACAACTAAGCCTTTTCCCATACTAGACGGGGTCGGCTACATGGATTCTTTGTTTCCACAAAACCCTATCGTGTGCCATGTTAGCAGTTAACTCCCAATAAGCTAGATCATTCTTTATTGTTTCTTTCCAACACTTTTGTGGTCGTCCTCTACCTCTTTTAATACTTTCCAAATTTAGTTTTTCTAACCTTGTTACAGGTTCTTCTTTTGATCTTCTTTCTATATGTCCAAACCATCTTAAATGATGTTCTCTCATTTTATCCTCTATTGGTGCCACTCTTAATTTGTTTCTAATAACCTCATTATGTATACGGTCTTTTCTTGTATGACCACTCATCCATCTCAACATCTTCATTTCTGTCACAGACATCTTTTGTACATGTTGATGATTAACTGCCCAACACTCGTAACCATAAAACATGGCAGGCCTAATTGGTGCTCTATAATATTTACCTTTTAATTTTAATGGTATCTTCTTATCACAAAGAATACTTGATGCTCCTCTCCATTTTAACCAACCAACATTAATTCTATATGTAACATCTCCATCAATTCTTCCATCACTTTGAAAAATTGACCCTAGGTATTTAAAACTTTCCTTTTGGGGAATGCAATGTGTGCCAATTTTAATTTTTATATCCTCTGAAGTAACCAAATGATCAAACTTACATTCCATATATTCTGTCTTTGTTCTACTAAGTCGGAGGCCTTTGCTTTCTAATGTTTCTCTCCATAGTTCTAATTTTCTATTAACTTTTTCCTTAGACTCCTCCACTAATACAATGTCATCTGCAAATAACATACACCAAGGTACTTCATCTTGAATATGTTTTGTTAATTCATCCATCACCATTATAAATAAGTATGGACTTAAAGTTGATCCTTGATGTAACCCAATATTAACTTCAAAGAAGTCTGTCGTTCCTTCATGAGTCCTCACACATATTTTTGCACCATCATACATGTCTCTTATAAGGTTAATATATGTCAATGGGATACCTCTTTTTTCTAAAGTTCTCCAAAGAACCTCCCTTGGTACCTTATCACAAGCTTTTTCTAGATCAATAAATATCATGTGAAGGTCTTTCTTTTTTTGCTTTAAAATGTTCCATAAGACGTCTCAAAAGGTGAATTGCTTTAATAGTAGATTTGCCTGACGTAAATCCAAATTGGTTCTCTGTTGTACTTGATACTTGTCTTAACCTACGTTTGATAATTCTTTTCCATAATTTCATAGTATGACTCATTAACTTGATACCTCGATAATTCGCACAATTTTGAATGTCTCCCTTGTTCTTATATATGGGTATAAGTGTACTTGCTCTCCATTCCTCAGGCATCTTTTGGTTTTTCCATATTTCATTAAATAATCTTGTGAGCCAAGTGATTCCTATTTCTCTTAGTATTTTCCAAACTTCTATAGGAATATTGTTTGGTCCTACCGATTTACCACTCTTCATATGTTTAAGAGCCTCTTTGACTTCATTCTTTTGAATACGTCGGTAGAAATTGTGATTTAGATACTTTTCTGACTTGGCTAAATCTCCTAAACTAATACTAACATCTTTATTTTCATTAAAAAGATTATAAAAATAGTTTTTCCATCTATTTCTTATATCATCATTTGTCACTAGAATTTTTTCATCCTCGTCTTTTATACATCTAACATAATTAAGATCTTTAGTTTTCTTATCTCTAGCCCTAGCTATCCTAACAATATCTTTTTCATCCTCTTTTGAGTTGTTTTTTATATAAGTCCTCCCAAATCTTAGCTTTTGCTTCACTAACGGCCTTTTTTACTTTCTTCTTTGCTTTCTTATAAGCTTCTAAAGTTTCACTAGTTTTCTTAGCATAATGTAATTTGTAACATGCCCTCTTTGCCTTATTTTATTTTGTACTACTTCACTCCACCACCAAGCTTTTTTTTGTGCTGGTACACCTCCCTTAGATACTCCTAATACATCTTTCGCCACTTTCCTAATATGTATAGCCATATTGTTCCACATATCACAGGGTGTGCCAACATAATTCCAAACATCTCCTTGAAGGACTTTCTGTTTAAATATATCTTCTTTCTCGCTTTTGAGGTTCCACCATTTAGTCCGAATAGCTCGATGCACTCTTTTCTTCTTTGTCCATTTTTTTATTTGTAAATCCATAACTAAAAGTCGATGTTGGGTGGTTAAGCTTTCTCCTGGAATTACCTTATAATCTTTACAACATGCTCTATCTTTTTTTCTACAAATAAAGTAATCAATTTGTGTTTGTGATAAGCCACTCTTATAAGTAATTAAATGTTCATCTCATTTTTTGAAGATTGTATTGACTATAAAGAGGTCAAATGACATAGCAAAATTTAAAATCTCCCTACTTTCCTCGTTTATATCTCCAAAACCAAAGTTTCCATGAATCCCTTGATATCCTAATGCCTCTTTACCGACATGTCCATTTAAATCTCCTCCTAAACAAATCATCTCCCTTTGTGAAATCTTTTGAAACACCTTATCTAACTCTTCCCAAAAAATCGTCTTTATTGTATCTTCTAGTCTTACTTGGGATGCATAAGCACAAACTATATTCAAAACCTCTGCTCCTAACACTAATTTCAACGTCATGATTCAGTCACCATATCGTTGTATGTCTACTATACTCTCCTTTAAATCTTTATTTATGATAATACCAACTCCGTTTCGAGCATTTTCTTTACCTGAGTACCATAATTTAAAACCTATATCCTCTATCTCCTTTGCTTTTTCTCCAACCCATTTTGTCTCTTGTAAACATAGAATATGAATCTTTCTCCGAATCATAGTATCTACCACCTCCATTAGCTTACCCGATAATGTTCCGATATTCCAAGAACCAATACGAATCTTATTATCTAGGACTAGCTTCCTTACCCCCCACATCCGTCCATAATCAAAATGCGGAGACCCTCTTTGAAAAATTTTCACTACATTCGGGTGGCAATGTAGCGGGACTAACTTCTTTACCCACACCCGTCCATGATGTGGAAACCCTCTCTGTAATTGATTAACTACATTCGAACGAAAATGTAGTGGCCCTTGCTTACTTCTTACTGTATTCGGGCTCTGCAGCACGTCGCTAGGCGGAGATGCCTCAAAGTAAAAATCCGACGAGGTTTTACGCTGGCTGTCGGAAGCCTAACACAACCCTCCTCCTTTATCCGGGCTTGGGACCGGCAATACAAGGGTGATCCCTTACATGGGCAGAGTTGTCCTTTGTAATTATTCTGAATAAATGGGAACCTCATATTGGTGGGAGGCGAATTTTAACATTAGCTAAACTCATCAGGAGGCCTTGCAATTAATGTGTGTTCGGAAAATACAGGAAGAGATAAGCTAGTGTTCAGACAAGGTTGATTTGTTCAGAGGGTGTAAATGTATTTGAGAGAGAAGCGTTTGTACCCCCATTTAAGCAGTCAGCCTACCATAAAACTATCATGCTGCCAACTTCCCTTTGCTTTTAGAGACGTTTCACGAGGAAAAAGAACGATGCTGATTGATTTGAATTGCTGAAGGATAAAGAACTGCTAAGGCAGCCTCGTTAGGAAACAACATTTGATTTCTAATTTTTGCATGGCAGATAGATTATATCTGAGATCGTAATGAAACTATGTCGTGTACCCTTTGGCCTCGATTCAATTCTGATATTATGTATGTGAACGACGTTATAGTTGTTTCATATGCTCAGTAGCTGAAAAGAACGAAAACCTTTTGAAACGTATGTGATTAATTTGAAGGGCGAATTCAGTTTAAAGAAGATTTATAGCAGTACTGTTTGTTAGTTTTTTGACAAAGTTGATAGTGTTTGTGTACTCCAAAAGCAGAACTTAGCTATTCGATGCAAGCTAAGAGGGTGCTTTTGTTGTGATGTGCTGCTGGCTTTAATGGGCTGGAGTTTGATGCTCAAAATAATAATAAAAAGAAGTCATCAAATTCTCACGTCGTCTTTACATTTCTTACGAAAAAAAATTAGTGGGAAGGGTGCAACAACTCCTACTCTGGCGTTTTCTGGCATTCCCTTCCCAATTATTAAACTATTACCAGACTTCCACCATTATTAATAATACGCAAGGACAATCTGTCGAATATTGTTTTAAACGGCAACCTTCAGTGGATCATGTACTTGGTCAAATCTTGATGCCGAATTCATCAACCCCATACTACCAAATGGCCAATATTAAATGCTCTCAACACCTGCAGGAGATTTTGCTCCAAGAAAATGAAAGGCAATTGTTTGCCAGAGGTGATCAAGATAGACTCGAATAATTCCTCAATGAGATGCAGACTCATCAAGAAAATGAAATGCATGCGACGAAAACGCCCGTTGTGGTTATTCTGAATAAATGGGAACCTAATATTGGTGGGAGGCGAATTTTAGCATTAGCTAGACTCATCAGTAGGCCTTGCAATTAATGTATGTTCGGAAAATACAGGAAGAGATAAGCTAGTGTTCAGACAAGGTTGATTTGTTCAGAGGGTGTAAATGTATTTGAGAGACGCGTTTCTACCCTCATTTAAGCAGTCAGACTACCATAAAACTATCATGCTGTCAACTTCGTTTTGCTTTTAGAGATGTTTCACGAGGAAAAAGAACGATGCTGATTGATTTGAATTGCTGAAGGATAAAGAACTGCTACAGACAGCCTCGTTAGGAAGCAACATTTGATTTCTAATTTTTGCTTGGCAGATAGATTATATCTGAGATCGTAATGAAACTATGTCGTGTACCCTTTGGCCTCGATTCAATTCTGATATTAGGTGAACGACGTTATAGTTGTTTCATATGCTCAGTACCTGAAAAGAACGAAAACCTTTTGAAACGTATGTGATTGATTTGAAGGGCGAATTCAGTTTAAAGAAGATTTATAGCAGTACTGTGTTAGTTTTTTGATAAACTTGATAGTGTTTGTGTACTCCAAAAGCAGAACTTGGCGATTCGATGCAAGTTAAGAGGATGCTTTTGTTGTTGTGTGCTGCTGGCTTTAATGGGCTGGAGTTGGATGCTCAAAATAATAATAAAAGGAAGTCATCAAATCCTCACGTCGTTTTTACATTTCTTACGAAAAAAAATTTGTGGGGAGGGTTCAACAACAACTACTCTGGCGTTTTCTGGCATTCACTTCCCAATTATTAAACTATTACCTTTAATATAATAATAAACGGTTGGTTTCTTATTAAGAGGATATATATTTGATTTTTCGAATGAGATTTCATTTTTAATATATTGAAAGGAATATTAGTATATTTTGTTTTTGTTTTTATATATATGCCAGTTCAATGTAATTAATGATCATGATCCACTCTCTCGGCCTCTTATCCTTTGTCTCTTTCTGTAATATGGGAAATTGGGATTTGATAAGAGTGAAAGGATTAAGGTGCTACTATTTTTTATCTTTCAAGTGTCGACGATCGAGTTGTCATCCCATTCTCACATGGACATCATCTCATAGTGAAGTAATATATTCTCCTTTTCTTTCTAATTGTGTGCCACCCTCCTTAGGTAAATAATGCTTCAACCTTGATCAGGCCATACACTCAAATGATTGCTTGTCTTCAAGTGTTTATTTAACGGGTTTACATAAGGTTTCCTGTAGTGATAAACACAACCGATGAGAACAAGAGTACAAGCAAACAAACCAAGTAATTATTAGTGTTGACCTCTTTATAGATGGCATGATCTTTTGAGTGATCGGCAACCGAGAGATCATATTTAATACATTAAAAAGAAGGTTAAAATAATGCTTTGAAGCATGATAAACACTAATCTTTAGGTTTATTTACTACCACGAGTATCAAATAACCGAGTACAATAGACTCGGACAAATACTTTCATGATACAACAAAAACCTTGTGTTTATCTTACCCAAATGTAACCGAGACTTAGATGAACTAATAAAGCAAAGATAATATTACAAATCTAATTATCTCTATAATTTGCTTATTGCTCGATATCTTTTCTCATGAGTCCTTTCAAAGTCAAGCCTAAGATTATGAGAAGCAACCCTAATTCACATTAACATATGTAGACTCTACAAAAGATGCCCTCATATATGCACTTTAACACATACATATATATGTGTGTGCACACTATAGATTTATTAAGAGCAAAGGTCAACCTTTTCTTTTATATGAGATCAAATATCTTTTATTTAAGATATTTATTTAGTTTGTACTTGCAAACACTCTAATGATGTAGTTTAACTCATTAAACTCAAGAGTATGAGTTGAGGTATGTTTGATGCCTTTCGCATCAAATCTCTTGTTAGACCTTTCGTCAAAGGATCTCCAAGATTCAATTATGATCTTATATAAATAATGAAAATTACACCACTTTTTATAATATTTTTAACATAGCTATACCTTAGACAAATATGTTTAGATTTTTATTATATATTTGACAATAAGCCTTTGATAATGTACTTTAGCTATCACAATTCATCGATATGGGTGTCATATGCTGTGGTTATATCAGACTCTAATAAATCAAATTTCTTAGTTATTCTACTTTCATACATATCGAAGCTAAAGCTATAAACTCGATAACCATGGTGAAATCGGCCAAGCATGATTGTTTCTTGGAACCCTAAGAAATAATACCCTACCAAGAGTAAACATCCAACTACTTGTAAAGACATGATATTATGAGTAGCTAACCAACTAGCATTTGAATATTGTTCTAAGCTATAGTCAATTATTCCTTTTAGCATTTTAATACTTGATGAATACTATGCTATTGTCCTTACTTGGATTAGTTGTATATCGGCTCAATCTATCCCAATGTTAAGTCGAGTATATGTCATTATATATCAATCATCCAATGATTTTATTATACACTAATTGTGCCATAGGACAAATATTTTGATACTAATTTAATATTTACATTAAATAAAAAAGAGATAAAATAACAATCAAATTAATGAAACTTCTTTATGATGTTTTCAATATAATGAGATTGTGTAATTCCTAAATTCTTTCCCTCTCTTGTTATTCTAATACCTAGAATCACAACTGTTTCGGTCATATCGTTTATGCCAAAATTGCTAGATAAACACTTTTTAAAATTTTAACTTCTTTTGGATAAGTAAAAAAAAAAGCAAATCATCAACATATAAATAAATTAAAAAATATTTTTCATAATAAATTTGGTATAAATATATTTGTTTGATTCATTTATTTTGAAACCCTTTGTAAGAACAATTTGATTAAATTTTTGATGTCATTGCTTAAGAGCTTGCTTTAAACCATATGAGGACTTTACTAATTTGTAAACTTTATGCTTTTGTGTAGGCACAATGAATCCTTTGAGCTTTTTCATATACACCTCATTGTCTAGTTCACCATTTAAAAATATCATTTTAACATTCATTTGATTAATGACAAATTTATATATAGATAAAAGTGCTAAAAGTATTCTAATTATAACTATTCTAGCTACTAACACATATGTATTAAAATAATCAGTTCATTCTTTTTATGAAAACCCCTAGCAATAAGCTATCAATTATGTTTTGAAAATCTATTTATAGTCTTTACTTTATAACCTAGAGAAAGGTCTACTAATTTTTAAATTTTGTTACTCATTATTAAGTCAATCTCATCTTCGATAACTTTCTTCCAAAATACCAAATCAAGAAAATTTATAACCTCTTTATAAGTCTTAAGATCATTTTCAATAACATAACAAAATGACATATGGCTCTGAATTGAGTCAAAAGTTCCTCCAACTTGTAACACATGAAAATCCGATTAAAATGTCTTCCTCTTTCTTTGTCTAAGCATTGAGCTCTTTATATTGTTATTAATTCCAACATTTTCTAGATTATATTTATTTTTATGAGCATGCCTATTAGATTTAAGAATTGAGATAAATATATCTTCTTGAAAAATAACATCTCTTAACTCTATCATTGTATTAATAAAATATAAGTCATTTGATTCAATTATGATGAATATATATGTCTTACTATATTAAGTATATCTTAAGAAAATATAATTAATTCCTCCTTCAACAACTTCTTTCTTTATGTTTCAAAACTTTAATAATAACCCTACAACCCTAGACTTTGAGAAAGCTTAGGTTATGACTTATTTTAGTTTATAGTTTATATGGGGTAATTCAATTCCTTTTTTTTGGAACTATAGTTAAAATAAAACAAGCAGTTAACAATACTTCAATCCAATAATATTTGATAAACTAGAATATGACATTGAATTTACCATTTCTTCTAACAGTTTGTCCTTTCTTTCCACCACACTATTTTGCTGTAGAGAGTAGGGAGTCGCAGTTTGATGTTTGATTCCCAAACACTAGGTTTCATTTTAGTTTTGAAAATGTTAAACTTTTCCAAAACTTCATCATTTGTATACGTCAAATATACATAGTAAAATCTAATGTAATCATCAATGCGAGTTACAAACTGCATCTTTGGCGCAAAAAGAACGGGTTGATCCGTATCATCTTGACTTGGTTCTGCTTCCTCTCTTTTTTTTCTTTTCTATTTGAACAATACCGAGTCGAGTTCTTCTCCTACCAGTATCGAATAGAACATGCTGAACAAGATTTTCTTCATGTAAAACCTGCTCGATTTAGATCAGGAAAATCGTACGGATTTTATGAAACCATGTGCTATGGCTCGAATCCGTAGTCTTCCGATAGGAGCAGTTGACAATGGAATCCGATTTTTCCCATTATTTCCGTATCCGTAATAGTGCGAAAAGAAGGCCCGGCTCCGGGTTGTTCAGGAATAGTGGAATAGTGGCGTTGAGTTGATCAACCATGCAAATCACAAATATTTGAATAAATTAAATTCAAAATTTCAAAACTTCTTTCAATTCTTGAAAATGAGAGTTTGGTGATTTTGGTACACACACAAGTATTGACTTATCAAATTTTGAAGCTAAATTCAATTTAACCATGTCTTGTAATTTTTTAAAGTTTACATACCCCAAATGAAACTGTCACAATTTAGATGAGTTAATAATGTAAGCAAAAGCAACATAAATAACCCTTCCCGACAAACATGCCTCCCTTAAACAAAATAAATTTCTCACCTCCAATACACCTTTAAAACCATATTTATTAAGGAAACATACCCCAAAATTTTCCTTTCATCAGTTATAAAGAGCACATACTTAAGAGTAAAAACTTTGCTTGAAGTAAATTTGAGTTCAACCGTTCCTTTGCCTTTCACTAGAGTCATAATAGAATTTTAATGGTTCAAAACTCTTCCCGACAAACATGCCTCCCTTAAACAATATAAAATTTTCACCTCCAATACACCTTTAAAACCATATTATTAAGGAAACATACCCCAAACTTTTCCTTTCATCAGTTATAAAGAGCACATACTTAAGAGTAAAAACTTTGCTTGAAGTAAATTTGAGTTCAACCGTTCCTTTGCCTTTTACTAGAGCCATAATAGAATTTTAATGGTTCAAAACTAATATGTCCTTTTTTACTAAATTTTTCAAGAAACTTTGATTTTTGCACACATAACGAGTAGCCTCAATGTCTACCCACCAAGATTCAATACATTGTCTTTGTTAAGTCTTTTCAAGTATCAACATTCACTATTGTAACGATAAGATTTTCCACAATGGTCAATCTTTCTTTTCCTTATGCTTGGAGTCCTTTCTATTGTTTTAATGAGATTTTCTGAAATCTCAATTTTTTTTGGAGAGCTCTACAAATTTAGTTTCCTCTATAACACAAACTTTCTTTTGAGTAGATTAGTCTTTAAAATCATATTGATTTCCATACACTTTTTCAATTCTAAGACAACTAGCGAATTGGAAAAGAAACATACTAAAATTTCACGCAATTCCATTTCTACAGGGACATAAACCCTGAGTCTCTCCGTCTCTCACTTTAAACTGGATCGACAGTGCTATGATACACCATTTTCTTCACATTACTACTGCTACTAGCATAGCCCAAGAATGAGAAGTGGGGGTTAGACACAGATCATCTTTGAGGCGCTTTTCAATGTCTCTTTAAGATAGACCAGATACGTGACAGAGCTAACATAACTAAAGCTGCAATACGGAGTTTTCTATTTGTACAGTTTACACCAAAAAATCAATGACCAAAGGAAAGTTGAATATGTCTACTGGGGAACAGGTGAGATTCAGGACGATTTTGAATCAGACTTCCATTTACCTTGTATGGTCTGGTACCAACTGGATACTCGCTTCAGTGAGTTTATTTTGAACGCTAACGAGGCTCTGTCGTGTAAGGGCTCAATTTGCTCAAATCCGCAGTTCTCTAAAACCAGGTATTGTCATTTTGTATGCAACTTGTATCCTTAAGAAATTGTTTACGAGGATTGTATCGACGAGGTAACAAAAAGGTCCCTTGGATCTTGAAGAAATTGTTCACGAGCAGCTGAGCTAACGCTCTGGGTGCAGAGGAGGGCATATCCTAACTGAACTCATTCAGTTACAAAATTTTCAGTGCTTAAATTAAGAGGAAATTGAAAAGCATAATCTTACTCTGAATCTTGAAAATCATGCCGTCTAAACTTTAACTCTGGAGTTTTGTTTTGGGGGGTGGGGGGTTACAATGGGAGACCAAAGACCAACACACACATTCACATACGTGCAAAATTCTTTTAAACAAGAGAAAATTTGTCTATAATGGTGGTTTCATTCACGGTCATTTTAAGTTGTTTGAAATTGTTATTAATCTATTTGAGCTCATGAAATTACTCTATATCAGATCTACCATAAAATATTTTATAATTATTAAAATGGGTAACAAGAATTTTCTTACTTATAGCATCTTTCATCATGTACCTCACTTCAAGTTTGACATAGGTTCTTTGCACATGTCAATTTTTGGTAGATATCAAATAAGACATCTGACATGTTATTGTGGATGTGACCCCGTGCAAAGATAATCTTCATTGTCCTTCTTTTATCATTTACAAGCTTCTTTAAGGTCTCATTCTTTTTCTCTCACTTTGACATAATGAGAACATACCTTACCTTGAAAGGGATAAGAAGAAAGTACATCTTCTTTTTTGACAGTAAGAAATTATCACCATCAAATATTTCCAACTTAATGAAGTCAAATATGATCTCTCAAAGGAAAATAGTATCTTAACCTAATAAACCTAAAGATTGTTGGAGTTGAGCTCTTTTAGACGACATGATTTCTTAAGTGGTCAATACAAGAGAAATCATATTTAACATCCTAAAAAAAAAGTTAGGATAACACTATTCTTTGCAAACCTTTAGGTTTATTTGTCGTACTCGTGTCAAATAATCAGATGCAATAGACCACGACAAATACCTTTAGGGTATAACCGGTTTGTCTTACACGAATGTAACCGAGTCTTAGACAAACCGTTAAAACAAAAATGTTAATATTACAAATCCAACTAGTGCTACAATAAAACTTATAAATTCAAACCAATCTCGTTTAACAACACCACTATATATAGACATGGTGAAGATGAAACTAATATGGTGCTATTAATGAGTATAATTGTCACTCAAGAAAATGACTTTTAAAGCTATAATAGGGTGCTAATTGTACTATGATTTACAACTAACTATAAGTGCTAGTAACAAGCACAATTGTCACTCAAGAAGGTAGCTTTTAGTATCACAATATAGCTATTGATTGTACCATGAGTTAAAACTACTATAAGGTGCTACTCAAGAAGACTTGTTTTAATGGACTACTAATTAAACCATGAGTTACAATCACCATCAAATGCTGCTAATGAACATAAAATTACCAATCAAAAAGGTGACTTTTAATGTCACAACATTCACCAATTATTTTGGAATTCACCAAACAATTAACTGAGCATATTAACGGAGCTAACACTAACATTGGACATTTTTTCGGTGGGTAATTCCAAATGCTTTTCACCGAGACCATCTATTGCATGTCTCTTATGGTGTGTTTGAATTGAGATAAAGTTGAAGGGAAGAGAAAATTCAATTCTTATCTCATCAGATGCTTGTGTTTGGCCATCTCTTGAAGGTCAGAAAACTCTCCCCCTAAAAATCACAAAAGCACAGAGGAAAGTTTGCCTTCATGCTGCTTGAGCCTCCTTTGCCTCATCAAAGTTTTGCCAAACTTCCACCTAAGACCTGGAGCTCACTCAATTTCCACCAGAATATGTTGGAAGTTGCTGGAGCTCGTCGGAATACGGCAAGACTTTGCGAGAACCTCTCCATATTTTGTTAGATCTCTTCTAGAAATTTAGCAGAGCTCCGTAGAACTTTCTGAAGTATATGATTCTCATTGGTATGCAAAGAAAAGCAAAACACAGGGAGGAGATTGAACTCTCACACCTATGCGACTTTATCAAAACGCACTCTTGAGTGTGGTACGCTTGTGCCGTTTTCTACAAACATAACGGGCGTCAAGAGTCATTTCCCTACATTATCGATTGGTTCATACTCATGTCCACAACGTCTAACGCAGTTCACCTTTCTGTTCATGTGCAACTCCACGCATTAAGTAACAGTAATCCTAGTTAGAACCCAACCCTTTATCAAGAAGAACCGAATTAAGTAAGCTAACACATCTAACCAAAAGCAATATTCGGATAGGGCTACAGAGTGTAGATATTGCAATATGCACAAGAAAAAATACATGGTAGTTAACTCAATCACAGGAATTAGTTTAATTTTTGAGTGAACTGAAAGTTTGAAACCACAAACAATTGCAGTGTATCGACTTGGGTTAAGGAGAATAAAATTACTTTATAGCTAACTGGAACTTTTGCCCAATTGGACTTATATGACAAAGGCTCGTCTGGTTTTGTTGATTAAAAAAGTAAAGATAATATGCAAGTACATGGGGATCCATTAATGTTGACATGACACACCCTGTTTGCCAATTCATGTTTCCTATTCCACTGTTTTTTATGAGTTCTGTGCTTATTCAATGGCAGAGAGAGAGTGTATAGCAAGTGAAGGAGCTGCACACTTCTTGGATCGAAGTCTTTCATTTAAAAAATAACTGGGATTCGTCCTATTCAGGTTGTCATTGGGTCAATAAAGCGTCATTTGTTTATGATTAATATTAACAAGAGGTTCAGTCACAGAAGAATCTTAATTATTAGGTGGTTCGGTATCTTGTGATCGCGTGCTTGAAGCTCGCGACAATTCAATTGGTGAAAAAAGAATTGCAGTTTTATATAAGGACAAAATCCTTTACCTTGATCATCGGCTGTTTCTTTATGCTCGCTATGGATTTCCCAATGCTATTGATATATCGCCAAATAGTTGAATAGGTCAACCTTCAAAACTTGTACTTAAGTGAGCTTCTCTTAATTGGTCGCACAGATCTTCCATGGCTTCCAGAACCAGATTCATACATCTTTAAGTTTTGAGTTTGCTTTGTTCCAAAGCCATCCTGCCCCTCCAATTTCATCAACTAACGTTGCTTGTTTCTTTTCTCTTTCTTTTTCTCTTTTTTTACAGTGAAAGGCGTAAGCATAACACACACATGCATGTCCTAGGAATTAAACTCGCCACCGGTAACGGAGGAACCTAAGAACCCTGCCATATGAGCTAACGCTCTAAGTGCACTAACTTTGCTAGTTTAACAAAGAAACCTATGCCATCTATGCCGCCCTCTCTCTCTCTCTCTCTCTCTCTCTCTCTCATCTCTGGCTCAAAATGGGATCAAACTGAGTAATCTGGTGGCTTTTCCGGAAAACTAAGGAACTGAGACATCGTCTTCTGTAGTATCCGTTTACTGGAAGATGAACTCTCGGATAGCCAGACTTTTACGTACCAGTTGTGATTTGTTCCTAAAACTTGCCATTTTTTGTAGTTTGGTTTTCACCTTATGTAATCTGATAATCCGAATTGCCCAGTACTCCTGTGACAAAGACGGTTTGGATTCTGTATGTATGGTTGAATTTCTGTAAGTCAATAGAAATCCAGCTTCATTTCACTAAACTTTTATTGGAGAGTGTGTGCTCTCACGCATGAATGTGCATGAGCATGGCCGTGCTTGTGAGCAAGAATCACAAACAATCCAGTCGAGGTGTCATGGGAACCGGACCATGAAGTGGAAGAAAAACTTGATCTTCTCCAGATGCAGCAAAGAAGAAACAGACACCACACACACACACACACACACACACACACACACATATATATATATATATATATATATATATATGAAAAGTAGCAAATGTGTGTAGTCGTTCATGCTCAAATCTACTTAAAAATCTTTATTATTTGATTAAAATGATCGAGGGTAAAAATTTCAATTGGAAAAATAAAATTACTTTTTATTTTATCAGCTCGACCATTGATTTAAAAAATTAATTAGTTGAGATGATAAAGTGGGACTATTATCTCTCTCCCTCCCCATCTCTATATCTATCGATCTATCTATCTATATAACTCTGCACCAATTAGGACGTGATTTCCCAATAGAGAAAACGGTGTGCTAAAAGAAGATTGCAACTTTCATATAAATTCTTTCCTAGGTGGCTACTCAAAGTTTGATATTGGCCTAGTTTGTGTGTGCTGAAAAAATGCAGGTGAATAATGAGGCAGGCACACGGATTTTCAATTTGCTGCTGGTAAGTTAATATGTACAATTCGATGTTTAAGCGTGATCACTGCAAGGATGAAAGCAGGATATCCATACTCATTACAAAGACATAATAATGATAATAAACTATTAGCATGAATAGTCTTCCTCCTTTGAATTCAAAATGTGTAACTTTTATTAAACTAGCCAAACCAACGGTAGTGAATTAATAATGTATGTGTCAATGCTTAAAATTATAACCGTACATCAGCCACCAAAAGAGGAATCAAGGAACTTGTACACGGTAGGAATAATGAAAGAAACTAGTCATGATCAACTCATGGTTGACCCATTATGATAGTTGAAAGTGGGAGCAGGAAGATTAAAGCATAGAAACATTTTAAAAGCAAAAAATATCGAAAGGAGAAGAAGCTCTCTAGAATTATCTCAGGCAATCTGTAAAAGGAGAGGTCACAGGATCATCAAGTGGAATTGAACATCAGCCATTCTTCAACCTTAACAATTTACCTTTCTAGTTCTACCTATAACCTCCACATTACTTAGGGGTCTTCTTAATGACTTATAGTTGTTGTTTTTTAGTAGCCTTTTTCCTCAAGAGGATAGATCTTTCCCCTGTCATCCCTTGAGATCTATATTGTATGTAATTTTGAAGGATATATAGAAGGATTCTGATCAGCCCAAAATCACCTAGGTTTTATGTGAACCTTCTGACAATGTTCTCCGATATGCTTCACACCTCATCAACCCGAGACAATGGAACTAGGGGTGAAAATATTGATCCGGCCCAATCATATTTGGCTTTAGGTACGGGAATAAGACGTCCGATCTATACATGACTCAATACTTGCCCCGGTACATGACACACATCTATATCTATATCTACAGAGACTTACCCACCACCAACATGTCCATACATTGTTTTTTTTGTGGTATGGGTATAATTTTAAAAGTTTTAAGGAGTTTTGAAAAATACATAAAAGAAAATATTATTATGCTCGTTAAAAGTAATGACAAGACATTAATGAAGAGCATCAATGGTGGGCAGAATCTAATCTCTCTCTCTCTCTCTCTATAATGTATATATACATCTACATATATACATACATACATTATATATATATATATGCTTGGTTGGTATCCTTCTTTAGATATGCTTGGATGGGTTTATAAGTTCGACGAGGGACCTTTTCTGCAGTTGGTGATTGTGTGTGTGTGAGAGAGAGTAGCTGCAGTCTGCAGACCCTCCGACCTTTCTGTGACCACTTAATTGCAGTATTAGGCAAACAAGTGGAGGCATCTTCAGTGCTTCTAAACGAGGTTAAAACCAATTATTATAGATTCGTTATCCAAATACTGTGATGGACTGACTATACCTATTAAGTTTTTTCCCCTTTAGTAAAGACACTACATTCATTAATTTCCTGCCTGCGAGTGGATCCTTTCTTTCTTTCAGTGGAGAATTTTGCCTTTTTCTTCTGCATATTTCCCTAGTTACAGCCTCACTGACAGCATAAATATTTGCTCAAACAAAGGCATCCGTCCACTACGTAAAAGACCACCGATTTCTGGACTCTCGCTATCTCATGGACCCGAATCACTGGCAGCCTTCCCTAACTTTTATAAAGGCAGACACAAATATTATGTGTGGGTAATAAATAACCATTGAACAAGCTGAACCCCAATCGGGTGAGACAAGTGGCATCTCGTTTGCCTCAGATTGCCATACTTTTGGCAGGCTATATGTTCCCCATTACCGAATAAAGCAGCCTCTATGGAAGGCCAGACATGATAACGTAAAAGATATAAGTTGTTATGATCAAAGTATATACGTACTAAGAATTTGGGAGTACATGATTCTAACCAATTTCTCCAGACTGTGACCCCTCTCACTTGTTTCGCGTCAATTTTAGCCACTGAATTTAGGGTTTGATCTCTACATCATGGTGTCAAAGTTTGGCACTCATGAGTGCATCAACATATACTTTATATATATATATATATATATATATATATATATATATATATACCGTGTTTTTACCAAAGATAAAACACAGTTGGTCTTAACCACCGGTACTGTCCCGAAGCCCAAGGACCCCTGCTAATGCGGTTTGAGCAAGGTGGGTGTAAAGCTCTCACTGTGATGATGCTTTCGTCCATTCATAAGACTTGAACTCGAGATCCTGTATTGAAGCTCGGAATGAACAGACACTGTGAACCTGCCCCTACGAGTTGTTCTTCCACTAAAGGCATGCCAAAGGATGCTAACCTTCATCTACGATAGAGAACATTTGTTCAGGATCGAGCAAGCTATATGGGTCTCTAAGCCTCCTCAACCCAAGTAGCCTACAAAGAATGACCAAAATGAGTTGGCGACAATCTGAAGCCTTTGCCGAGTTTGGGATCGAAATTGGATAAAAATTAAGGACCTTTTCGATTTCATGTTATCTTGGGATGAAAATTAGGTTGGGTGCACAAAGCTTGGCAAAGTCATAAATTTTTGGATGTATCTCTCGATAACTTTGATTGATGTGTATTAAAAATAAATATTTGAAGAACAAAAAATTGGGTGATTCTCATAATATTTGCATTTATAGTGACTTTTTCAATTTTATCAGGATCCACTTGGTAGCCTAATATCAGGCCTCCTAATATGATTTGCTTGCTTTATTATAACTCTTCTTTTTGAACTCTCATTTACATAATTGTTATATGAAAACCTTTGCAAAGAATCAATGACCAGGCAATTTTGACAAAAATTGGCTAACCTAGAGTCTTTCTTCGAATAGATTGAGACCTTAGATGCTTTTGAAAAGGTCAGATTATTTCCTTCAACTATTGATCATTCAAACTTGGATTCAAAAGATCGTTGATTCATTTAAAAGTAACGAGACAAGCTTTCCTGACTTTTAAAAGTGAAGAAAATTCGCTCAAAATAGAGTTTCGACAAAATTTTGCTTTTTAAAGTAGATTTCCAGTAAATCGATAGCTATGATTTGATTGTGCAACAAACCATGTGAGCATTAAATTCACAATGAGAAAAAAGAAAATAAAAATAACTTTTATAAAAATAAATGTGCTACTGCAATTAAAAAAGTAAAAGAATAAAGCAAAGAAAACAAAATAAACGATAGGTTGATGTTTCGGTTGATATATAAATTAATTCCTTGAAAGGTGAACAAGCACCTTCTTTTATAACTTTAAGTGGATCCTTTTCCAAATTATCCTACTCATTGGATTTTCCAATAATTTATTTTTGCTCCAAAACAATGTGTCAATTTCCATAATGACTAAGCTATTCTCAAAGTGGCTCCTTGGGTTCCTTGTATGTATCTAATTATATCTTGAGGGTGACTCCTCAATTTACAGGAAAATTTTAACGTTAACATTTTGCCTCAAATAACCTCCAGGTAAAGTATATTGTATATTTTGATATGATGTCAAAAATTAAAATAAGTCTTCCTCCATTAAAAGTTGAAATACTTGTAATGCCGTTAGCTCTTTACATCTTTAACTTGTCCAAGTACAATGCTGACTGATTTATAAGAGTTACCATAATATTTTATGGGTAATGTAAGGAGAAGTCATCTATCGGCCCCATAAGCCATGGGGTAACTGTGGCGTCAAAAAAAGAATCCAATAGATCTTCTCCTTCTCGTAATATCGACTTCATTCTAAGGAAATTTCATAGTAAAAATTCCCAGTGTCAAGTTGATTTTATCAACTGATTCTTCTTCTTGGGAAAGTATAGTTTGAGCATTTCTCTGTATACTTCTTTCATACGGATATTACAACAACAACAACAACTAAGCCTTTTCCCATACTAGACGGGGTCAGCTACATGGATTCTTTGTTTCCACATATCCCTATCGTGTGCCATGTTAGCAGTTAACTCCTAATAAGCTAGATCATTCTTTATTGTTTCTTTCCAACACTTTTGTGGTCGTCCTCTACCTCTTTTAATACTTTCCAAATTTAGTTTTTCTAACCTTGTTACAGGTTCTTCTTTTGATCTTCTTTCTATATGTCCAAACCATCTTAAATGATGTTCTCTCATTTTATCCTCTATTGGTGCCACTCCTAATTTGTTTCTAATAACCTCATTATGTATACGGTCTTTTCTTGTATGACCATTCATCCATCTCAACATCTTCATTTCTGTCACAGACATCTTTTGTACATGTTGATGATTAACCAATGGAATACCTCTTTTTTCCAAAGTTCTCCAAAGAACCTCCTTCGGTACCCTATCATAAGCTTTTTCTAGATCAATAAATATCATGTGAAGGTCTTTCTTTTTTGCTCTAAAATGTTCCATAAGACGTCTCAAAAGGTGAATCGCTTCAATAGTAGATCTGCCTGGCATGAATCCAAATTGGTTCTATGTTATACTTGATACTTGTCTTAACCTACGTTCGATAATTCTTTCCCATAATTTCATAGTATGACTCATTAACTTGATACCTCGATAATTCGCACAATTTTGAATGTCTCCCTTGTTCTTATATATGGGTATAATTGTACTTGCTCTCCATTCCTCGGGCATTTTTTGGTTTTTTCATATTTCATTAAATAGTCTTGTGAGCCAAGTGATTCCTATTTCTCCTAGTATTTTCCAAACTTCTATAAGAATATTATCAGGTCCTACCGATTTACCACCCATTATATGTTTAAGAGCCTCTTTGACTTCATTCTTTTGAATACGTCGGTAGAAATTGTGGTTTAAATACTTTTCAGACTTTGCTAAATCTTCGAAACTAATACTAACATCATTATTTTCATTAAAAAGATTATAAAAATAGTTTTTTCATCTATTTCTTATATCATCATTTGCCACTAGAATTTTTTCATCCTCATCTTTTATGCATCTAACATAATTAAGATCTTTAGTTTTCTTATCTCTAGCCCCAGCTATCCTAAAAATATCTCTTTCACCCTCTTTTGAGTTGAGTTTTTTATATAAGTCCTCCCAAATCTTAGCTTTTGCTTCACTAACGGTCTTTTTCGCTCCTTTCTTTGTTTTCTTATAAGCTTCTAAAGTTTCACTAGTTTTCTTAGCATAATTTAATTTGTAACATGCCCTCTTTGCCTTGATTTTATTTTGTACTACTTCACTCGACCACCAAGCTTCTTTTTGTGCCGGCACACCTCCCTTAGATACCCCTAACACATCTTTCGCCACTTTCTTAATATGTATAGCCATATTGTTCCACATATCACAGGGTGTGCCAACATAATTCCAAACGTCTCCTTGAAGGACTTTCTGTTTAAATATATCTTCTTTCTCGCTTTTGAGGTTCCACCATTTAGTCCAAATAGCTCGATGCACTCTTTTCTTCTTTGTCCACTTTTTTATTTGTAAATCCATAACTAAAAGTCGATGTTGGGTGGTTAAGCTTTCTCCTGGAATTACCTTACAATCTTTAACACGCTCTATCTTTTTTTCTACAAATAAAATAATCAATTTGTGTTTGTGATAAGACACTCTTATAAGTAATTAAATGTTCATCTCATTTTTTGAAGATTGTATTGACTATAAAGAGATCAAATACAACAACAACTAAGCCTTTTCCCATACTAGACGGGGTCGGCTACATGGATTCTTTGTTTCCACATATCTCTATCGTGTGCCATGTTAGCAGTTAACTCCCAATAAGCTAGATCATTCTTTATTGTTTCTTTCCAACACTTTTGTGGTCGTCCTCTACCTCTTTTAATACTTTCCAAATTTAGGTTTTCTAACCTTCTTACGGGTTTTTCTTTTGGTCTTCTTTCTATATGTCCAAACCATCTTAAACGATGTTCTCTCATTTTATCCTCTATTGGTGCCACTCCTAATTTGTTTCTAATAACCTCATTATTTATACGGTCTTTTCTTGTATGACCACTCATCCATCTCAACATCTTCATTTCTGTCACAGACATCTTTTGTACATGTTGATGATTAACTGCCCAACACTCAGAACCATAAAACATGGCAGGCCTAACTGCTGCTCTATAATATTTACCTTTTAATTTTAATGGTATCTTCTTATCACAAAGAATACCTGATGCTCCTCTCCATTTTAATCAACCAGCATTAATTCTATGTGTAACATCTCCATCAATTCTTCCATCACTTTGAAAAATTGACCCTAAGTATTTAAAACTTTCCTTTTGGGGAATGCAATGTGTGCCAATTTTAATTTCTATGTCCTCTGAAATAGCCAAATGATCAAACTTACATTCCATATATTCTGTCTTTGTTCTACTAAGTCGGAGGCCTTTGTTTTCTAATGTTTCTCTCCATAGTTCCAATTTTCTATTAACTTTTTCCTTAGACTCCTCCACTAATACAATGTCATCTGCAAATAACATACACCAAGGTACTTCATCTTGAATATGTTTTGTTAACTCATCCATCACCATTATAAATAAGTATGGACTTAAAGTTGATCCTTGATGTAACCCAATATTAACTTCAAAGAAGTCTGTCATTCCTTCATGAGTCCTCACATATGTTTTTGCACCATCATACATGTCTCTTATAAGGTTAATATATGTCAATGGGATACCTCTTTTTCCAAAGTTCTCCAAAGAACCTCCCTCGGTACCCTATCATAAGCTTTTTCTAGATCAATAAATATCATGTGAAGGTCTTTCTTTTTTGCTCTAAAATGTTCCATAAGACGTCTCAAAAGGTGAATCGCTTCAATAGTAGATCTACCTGGCATAAATCCAAATTGGTTCTCTGTTGTACTTGATACTTGTCTTAACCTACGTTCAATAATTCTTTCCCATAATTTCATAGTATGACTCATTAACTTGATACCTCGATAATTCGCACAATTTTGAATGTCTCCCTTGTTCTTATATACGGGTATAAGTGTACTTGCTCTCCATTCCTCGGGCATCTTTTGGTTTTTCCATATTTCATTAAATAGTCTTGTGAGCCAAGTGATTCCTATTTCTCCTAGTATTTTCTAAACTTCTATAGGAATATTATCTGGTCCTACCGATTTACCACTCTTCATATGTTTAAGAGCCTCTTTGACTTCATTCTTTTGAATACGTCGGTAGAAATTGTGGTTTATATACTTTTCTGACTTGGCTAAATCTCCTAAACTAATACTAACATCTTTATTTTCATTAAAAAGATTATAAAAATAGTTTTTCCATCTATTTCTTATATCATCATTTGCCACTAGAATTTTTTCATCCTCGTCTTTTATGCATCTAACATAATTAAGATCTTTAGTTTTCTTATCTCTAGCCCTAGCTATCCTAAAAATATCTCTTTCACCCTCTTTTGAGTTGAGTTTTTTATATAAGTCCTCCCAAATCTTAGCTTTTGCTTCACTAACGGCCTTTTTTGCTTCCTTCTTTGCTTTCTTATAAGCTTCTAAAGTTTCACTAGTTTTCTTAGCATAATGTAATTTGTAACATACCCTCTTTGCCTTGATTTTGTTTTGTACTACTTCACTCCACCACCAAGCTTCTTTTTGTGCCGGTACACCTCCCTTAGATATACCTAACACATCTTTCGCCACTTTCCTAATATGTATAGCCATATTGTTCCACATATCAGAGGGTGTGCCAACATAATTCTAAGCATCTCCTTGAAGGACTTTTTGTTTAAATATATCTTCTTTCTCACTTTTGAGGTTCCACCATTTAGTCCGAATAGCTCGATGCACTCTTTTCTTCTTTGTCCATTTTTTTATTTGTAAATCCATAACTAAAAGTCGATGTTGGGTGGTTAAGCTTTCTCCTGGAATTACCTTACAATCTTTACAACACGCTCTATCTTTTTTTCTACAAATAAAGTAATCAATTTGTGTTTGTGATAAGCCACTCTTATAAGTAATTAAATGTTCATCTCGTTTTTTGAAGATTGTATTGACTATAAAGAGATCAAATGACATAGCAAAATTTAAAATCTCCCTACCTTCCTCGTTTATATCCCCATAACCAAAGTTTCCATGAATCCCTTGATATCCTAATGCCTCTTTACCGACATGTCCATTTAAATCTCCTCCTAAACAAATCATCTCCCTTTGTGGAATCTTTTGAAACACCTTATCTAACTCTTCCCAAAAAACTGTCTTTATACTATCTTCTAGTCCTACTTGGGGTGCGTAAGCACAAACTATATTCAAAACCTCTACTCCTAACACTAATTTCAATGTCATGATTCGGTCACCATATCGTTGTATGTCTACTACACTCTCCTTTAAATCTTTATTTATGATAATACCAACTCCGTTTCGGGCCTTTTCTTTACCTGAGTACCATAATTTAAAACCGGTATCCTCTATCTCCTTTGCTTTTTCTCCAACCCATTTTGTCTCTTGTAAACATAGAATATGAATCTTTCTCCGAATCATAGTATCTACCACCTCCATTAGCTTACCCGATAATGTTCCGATATTCCAAGAACCAATACGAATCTTATTTTCTAGGACTAGCTTCCTTACCCCCCGCATCCGTCCATAATCAAAATGCGGAGACCCTCTCTGAAAATTTTTCACTACATTTGGGCGGCAATGTAGCGGGACTAACTTCTTTACCCACACCCGTCCATGATGTGGGAACCCTCTCTGCAATTGATTCACTACATTCGGGCGAAAATGTAGTGGCCCTTGCTTACTTCTTACTGCATTCGGGCTCTGCAGCACGTCGCTAGGCGGGGACGCCCCAAAGCAATGCTCATAATTTTTGTAATCCATGTTGTAGAAATCCGACGAAGTTTTACGCTGGCTGTCGGAAGCCTAACACAACCCTCCTCCTTTATCCGGGCTTGAGACCGGCAATGCAAGGGTGATCCCTTACATGGGCGGAGTTTTCATACGGATATTGCATAGTAAAAATTGGTCTATTTTCCCATCTCACCTCCAATTGAATCATGTGCATCAATTAATTCTAGATGAGCATTCGTAGTGCATTCCACAATGATATGCTCAAGCCATTTGATAACCAAGTTTAAGTCGGCGAATCAATGTGAATATTCGTCAAGCAATATTGTGGTTTGATAATCAATTCTTCCAACTCAGTACTAACTTAATATGGATGATCAAACCATTCCCTTTCATCATTGGCAATCCATCGCACATAAGAACCAGCTAAATCGATGACTCCTTGTAAATTGTTATGAGATATAAATGTGAATTGACAACCCTTTCTTGAACATCATCGATATTCGACAGAAATTGACGGTTTCATCAACAACTAATAAGGAGTTACTGGTTAACTGTATATTATCATCAACAAATAATGATGAGCTTATGGTAGATTGTTCATTGTCAACTACTGATAAGGAATTAATAGCCTCATCGATAGTTGATTTTGAGTCAATGACTTCGTTGGAGACTAATTCCAAGATAACAATCAATTGTATAACAGTGTCATCTATGTTAAGAAACTATAGCAGATATACCCATCTTCGTGAGACCGTCCGATTACTTAAAGGTGGTGACTATGAATTAGTCAGCTATATCGACTATATCTTTACGATGTCACAGGTAGATCTCGACATAACATCGTTCTTTCTTTTTGAATCCATCAGGACCAGCGTGTCACAGATATGGATGACTTCTTTTGCCAAATCCAAGGTTGTGACATAGAGTCACTTACGCCATATATGAATTGGTATCTCGATTGAAGTATGATTTACATGGTTCTTGATCTTTAGAAAGTAGGACATGGAGACCTTTCCAAAGAATTAAGAATCAACTGATTTTGATTGTATTGATTAAGCCACGGCATTATCTTGAGAAGATATTCTTGGTTGATTAAGACCTTAGATACATGTGATGGAATTGAATTGTTTCTCTTGTATCTCGGTTGTTCGAACTCAACATTGGAGAGATTTTTGATCTGTTTGAAAACATACAAGACAAGCTTTCTAAATGGCCAAAAATTGTATAAAGATACTTAAAAACACAAATCTTTGAATTCAAGATAGATTTCTCATAAGTCAAAAATGGTGGGATTAATTGTACAATTAAATGTAGCAAGATCAGACAAAGAGAATGAAAATGAAACTTTGATAAAGAAAAGGGTTAGAACTAGGGATTAGAACTAGAAAAGTAAAAGAACAAAAAGAAGAGGAAAGAAATAGACGATAGGTTGATGCTCGAGTTGATCCCTTTCAAGGTGAGCAACCATACCTTTTATAATTAGGATGAGTCACTTTTCATATTATTTTGCTACTTCACTCTTCTATATGAGAATTCCGCCCATGTAAGGAATCACCCTTACATGTCTGGTCCCAAATCCGAATAAAGGAGGAGGGTTGCGTTAGGCTTTCGACAACCAACGTAAAACTTAGTCGGACTTATCTACTTTGAATTCTACAATTTATGAGCATTATGTTGGAACGTTCCCTCTTAGCGATGCATTATAGAACCTGAATGTAGTGAAAAGTAAGCAAGGGTCTCTACATCTTTACCCGAATGTAGTGAAACAATTGCAAAGAGGGTTCCCACATCATGAATGAGTGTGGGTAAAGAAGTTAATCCCACTACATTATCGCTTGAATGTAGTGCTAGAGTCTCCACATTTTCAAAATGGACGAATGTGAAGCTAGTTCTAGATAATAAGATTTGAATGGGTACTTTGAATATTGGAATATTGACTAACAAGTTAATGGAGGTGGTACATACTATAATTCAAAGAAAGATTCATATTTTATGTTTACATGAGACAAAGTGGGTTGGAGAAAAAAAAAAAGAGAATGAGAATACACGTTTTAAATTATGGTACTCTGGAAAGAAAAAGGCTTGAAATGAAGGTGGTATTATTATAAATAAAGATTTAAATGATAGTATAGTAGACATACAACAATATAGTAGATTGTCAATAAAGGGAGATGATTTGAATATAGTTTATGCTTAAGCACCCCAAGTAGGATTAGAAGATAGAATAAAGAAGGTTTTTTGGGAGGAGTTAGATAAGGTAATTTAAAGAATTCTATAAAGGGAGATGATTTGTTTAGGAGGAGACTTAAATGAACATGTCAGTAAAAATACACTAAGGATATCAAGGTATTCATGGAAACTATAATTTTGAGGATATAAATGAGGAGGATAGGGAGATTTTAAATTTTGCTATGGCTTTTGATCTCTTTATAGCCAATATAATTTTCAAAAAATGAGATTTATATTTAATTACTTATAAGAGTAGATTGTCACAAACATAAATTTATTATTTTTTTGTAGGAAAAAGATAGATCGTGTTGTAAAGATTGCAAGGTAATTCTAAGAGAAATCTGAACTACTCAACATCGACTTTTAGTAATGTATTAATACGTAAAAAAGTGGAGAAAGAAGAATACAGTGCATAAAGCTATTTAGACTAGATGATGAAACCTCAAATGTGAGAAAGAATATATATTTAAACAAAAAGTTCTTCAAGGAGATGCTTAGAACTATATAGGTATACCTTCCAATAAGTGGAACAATATGACTATATATATTAGGAAAGTGGTAAAAGATGTATTATGTGAATCTAAGGAGGTGTATGGGCACAAAAAGAAGTTTGGTGGTGTAGTTAAGTGCAATACATGTTACAAATTGTATTATGCCAAAAACATTAGTGAAACTTGAGAGGCTTATAAGAAAACAAATAAAAAAGTGTCATTAGTGAAGCAAAAGCTAAAATTTAAGAAGATTTATATAAAAAGCTTAACTCAAAAGAAGGTGAAAGAAATATTTTTAGGATAGCTAAGGTTAGAGATAAGGAAACTAAGGATCTTACTTTTGTTAGATCATTAAAGATGAGGATGAGAAGATTCTAGTGGTGATTGATGATATCAAAAATAGATAAAAAATTATTTCTATAAGTTTTTAATGAAAATACATATGTTAGTAGTAGCTTAAGAAAGTTAGCCAAATTAAAAAAATATATAAACTATAATTTATATTGGCACATTCAAAAGAATGAAGTCAAAGATGCTCTTAAATCTGTAAGACCAAATAATATTCCTATAAAAGTATGAAAAATTATAGGAGAGATGGGGCTCACTTGGCTGAGAAGACTATTTAATGAAATATGGAGAACCCAAAAGATGCCCACCATTTATAAGAACAAGAGAGACATTCAGAATTGTGTGAATTATCAATGTATAAAGTTAATGAGTCATACTATGAAATTATAGGAAAAAATTATCGAACATAGGTTAAGACAAGTATCAAGTACAACTGAGAACCAATTCAAATTCATGCATGACAGATCTACTATTGAAGTGATTTGCATATTAAAACGTCTTATGAAATATTTTAGAGCAAAGAAGAATAATCTTTATATGATATATATTGATCTAGAAAAAGCTTACGATATGGTGTTAAGAGATGTTCTTTAGAGAACTTCGGAAAAGAGAGATATCTATTGTCATACATAAATCTTATAAGAGACATTTATGATGGTGTAAAAACTTGTGTGAGGACTCATTAAGGAATGATAGACTCCTTTGAAGTTAATATTGGGTTACATTAGGGATCAACGTTGAGTCTATATTTATTTATATTGGTCATTGATGAGTTAACAAAATATATTCAAGATGAAATACCTTGGTGTATGTTATTTGTATGACGTTGTGTTAGTAGATGAGTCTAAGGAAAAGTTAATAGGAAATTGAAACTCGAAGAGAAACATTAGAAAGTAAAGTATTCTGACTTAGTAGAATAAAGACAGAATATATAGAATGTAAGTTTGATTATTTGGGTACTTTAGAGGACATAGAAATTAATATTTACACACATTGCATAATTAGGGTCAATTTTTCAAAGTGATGGAAAAATTGATGGAGACGTTACACATAAAATTAATATTGGTTGGTTAATATGGAGAGGGACATCATGTATTATATGTGATAAGAAGATACCATTGAAGTTAAAAGGTAGATATTATAGGACAAGAATTAGGCTTGCTATGTTTTATGATTTTGAGTGTTGGACAATTAATCATCAACATGTGCAAAAGATGTCCGTAGCATAAATGAAGATGTTGAGATTGACGAGTGGTCATACAAGCAAAGATTGTATACATAATGAGGTTATTAAAAACCAATTGGGAGTAGCACCATAGAGAATAAAATGAGAAAAAATCATTTAAGATGGTTTGAATATGTAGAAAAACGACCAAAAACATTATGGTAAGAATGAAAAATGTTAAAAGAGAAAGAGGATGAAGACAAAAATGTTTGAAATAAACTATAAAGAATGATCTAGTTTATATTGAGTTAACTAGTACCATGACACATGAAACGGATACGTAGAAACAAATAATTCATGTAGCCGACCCCATCTAGGAAAAGGATTAGTTGTTTTGTACTCTTATGTGTGATCCTTCGGCTTCCCCAATGAATAGGAAGTGTTAGAATGGAACGGAAGGGACTCGGTCTTTGATGGACAGACGGTTTCTTTCAAGTTGGCTAAGCTTTATTATTATGGTTCATTGATCGACTGGCAGACTCCATCTACAGCGATAGCAGATGCCGTTAATGAAGAACGGCCGAGACTGCACGTCGACCAGCCGCACAGATGCTCAGAAAGAGAAAACAGCACTCTCGTGGGGCTTCACAAGCTCGCAGTTCGCGTTGGGGGACACTGACCTGGAGATACGTAGAGCAGAGACGTGCCAACTCCACGCACAGGCGTGGAGCTCGCAGATTAACACAGAGGACGATTTTGGAGGAAAACGAGAAAGATTACATATGACCAAGGCGGTTTGACCTAAGTACTTTATATTACATAAATCACCGCCTTAAACTTCTGATTATTGTTAATTATATATGTTTGCCTTCGTAGTCAGCGTCCTCGTGTTATGAAGAGAAAAAATCATGCACTCGTCTGTCGCCCAGAAAGGGAGGATAATTAACTTTAACGAGGATTACTCCGTTAATTACTTTATTAATGGAGTCACCGTGTTCCTTACGATGTTGAAGACCTTGCAGCCACACATGCATCCTCACCTTAGTATTCACAAAGCATCTATGCCTCTGTGTGTGTCCTCACTCTCGTGTGTTAATAAACTATTTCTCTCTGTTGGCGATCAAGAAAATGAGTCGATCCTGTAGAAGCTCAAAAAAACACTTGAAGACGTTGGATGGAGGTCAAGAGAGACTTTCCTAAAGATTTTAGGCGTCTTTGTTTTGCCTTGTGATCTACAGTGATTGTCAATCACAACACCTACGTACTTTCACAAAGATGTCAGAACGAAGTTGAGAAAGTATGACTTGTTATTCATGACTGCTTGAAGCTCGTGACGCCAAATGACATGTTTGTGATCTCGAATCCAAGATTTAAAAATCAAAAGCGGTATCTTTCTTCTGTACAAAACAAAAAGGCAATCGCACCCGTCCTAAGAGAAAGGGAAAAGGCTTCAATGCTTTTGGTGATGAACAGACGTGTTTGGACCACATTAATTTTCCTAGAAAAAAGAAAGAATTTCAAGCAACACGTTAATGATCTTGAATTCTAGAGAAGAACGGACCTTATATTTGTAAATGATCAAACTGTTGAGCCAACATAAGAACTTATACTCTCAACTTTAATAATGTAAGTACAGAGAGTGCCTACAAACTTATTGGCCTAAGTGCCCACACCCATGGAGCGGCTCAACACACTTAAAATTTGAGACCTAAAATCATAAGGTCTACAAAAGCGCTATTATAAAATTTAGTGATTTAAGCGGTTGTCTTGGTGGCCTTATCCACAAGCCAGCCCGGTAAATATATGCACGAAACAAAGAAAAAAAAAAATAATAATATATATATATATATATATATATATATATATATATATAGAGAGAGAGAGAGAGAGAGAGAGAGAGAGAATAGTACATATGCATACCCATGATGCTTAAATCTGCTTAAACAATTCTACCATTCAATCGGTATGATCTAACATTAGTAATTCAAATTTAAAGTATAGAATGTACAATGATACTTTTCAGTTTTCAAAATTTTGAATTTACAACAACAACAACAACAACTAAGCCTTTTCCCATACTAGACGGGGTCGACTACATGGATTCTTTGTTTCCACAGATCCCTATCGTGTGCCATGTTAGCAGTTAACTCCCAATAAGCTAGATCATTCTTTATTGTTTCTTTCCAACACTTTTGTGGTCGTCCTCTATCTCTTTTAATACTTTCCAAATTTAGTTTTTCTAACCTTCTTACAGGTTCTTCTTTTGATCTTCATTCTATATGTCCAAACCATCTTAAACGATGTTCTCTCATTTTATCCTCTATTTGTGCCACTCCTAATTTGTTTCTAATAACCTCATTATGTATACAGTCTTTTCTTGTATGACCACTCATCCATCTCAACATCTTCATTTCTGTGACAGACATCTTTTGTACATGTTGATGATTAACTGCCCAACACTCCGAACCATAAAACATGGCAGGCCTAATTGTTGCTCTATAATATTTACCTTTTAATTTTAATGGTATCTTCTTATCACAAAGAATACCTGATGCTCCTCTCCATTTTAACCAACCAGCATTAATTTTATGTGTAACATCTCCATTAATTCTTCCATCACTTTGAAAAATTGACCCTAGGTATTTAAAACTTTCCTTTTGGGGAATGCAATGTGTGCCAATTTTAATTTCTATGTCCTCTGAAGTAGCCAAATGATCAAACTTACATTCCATATATTCTGTCTTTGTTCTACTAAGTCGGAGGCCTTTGTTTTCTAATGTTTCTCTCCATAGTTCCAATTTTCTATTAACTTTTTCCTTAGACTCCTCCACTAATACAATGTCATCTACAAATAACATACACCAAGGTACTTCATCTTGAATATGTTTTGTTAACTCATCCATCACCATTATAAATAAGTATGGACTTAAAGTTGATCCTTGATGTAACCCAATATTAACTTCAAAGAAGTCTGTCGTTCCTTCATGAGTCCTCATACATGTTTTGCACCATCATACATATCTCTTATAAGGTTAATATATATCAATGGTATACCTCTTTTTTCCAAAGTTCTCCAAAGAACCTCCCTCGGTACCCTATCATAAGCTTTTTCTAGATCAATAAAGATCATGTGAAGGTCTTTCTTTTTTGCTCAAAAATGTTCCATAAGACGTCTCAAAAGGTGAATCGCTTCAATAGTAGATCTACCAGGCATAAATCCAAATTGGTTCTCTGTTGTACTTGATACTTGTCTTAACCTACGTTCGATAATTCTTTCCCATAATTTCATAGTATGACTCATTAACTTGATACCTCGATAATTCGCACAATTTTGAATGTCTCCATTGTTCTTATATACGGGTATAAGTGTACTTGCTCTCCATTCCTCGGGCATCTTTTGATTTTTCCATATTTCATTAAATAGTCTTGTGAGCCAAGTGATTCCTATTTCTCCTAGTATTTTCCAAACTTCTATAGGAATATTATCTAGTCCTACCGATTTACCACTCTTCATATGTTTAAGAGCCTCTTTGACTTCATTCTTTTGAATACGTCGGTAGAAATTGTGGTTTATATACTTTTCTGACTTGGCTAAATCTCCTAAACTAATACTAACATCTTTATTTTCATTAAAAAGATTATAAAAAAAGTTTTTTCATCTATTTCTTATATCATCATTTGCCACTAGAATTTTTTCATCCTCGTCTTTTATGCATCTAACATAATTAAGATCTTTAGTTTTCTTATCTCTAGCCCCAGCTATCCTAAAAATATCTCTTTCACCCTCTTTTGAGTTGAGTTTTTTATATAAGTCCTCCCAAATCTTAGCTTTTGCTTCACTAACGGCCTTTTTTGCTTTCTTATAAGCTTCTAAAGTTTCACTAGTTTTCTTAGCATAATGTAATTTATAACATGCCCTCTTTGCCTTGATTTTATTTTGTACTACTTCACTCCACCACCAAGCTTCTTTTTGTGCCGGTACACCTCCATTAGATATACCTAACACATCTTTCGCCACTTTCTTAATATGTATAGCCATATTGTTCCACATATCAGAGGGTGTGCCAACATAATTCCAAACATCTCCTTGAAGGACTTTCTGTTTAAATATATCTTCTTTTTCGCTTTTGAGGTTCCACCATTTAGTCCGAATAGCTCGATGCACTCTTTTCTTCTTTGTCTATTTTTTTATTTGTAAATCCATAACTAAAAGTCGATGTTGGGTGGTTAAGCTTTCTCTTGAAATTACCTTACAATCTTTACAACACGCTCTATCTTTTTTTCTACAAATAAAGTAATCAATTTGTGTTTGTGATAAGCCACTCTTATAAGTAATTAAATGTTCATCTCGTTTTTTGAAGATTGTATTGACTATAAAGAGATCAAATGACATAGCAAAATTTAAAATCTCCCTACCTTCCTCGTTTATATCCCCATAACCAAAGTTTCCATGAATCCCTTGATATCCTAATGCCTCTTTACTGACATGTCCATTTAAATCTCCTCCTAAACAAATCATCTCCCTTTGTGGAATCTTTTGAAACACCTTATCTAACTCTTCCCAAAAAACTGTCTTTATACTATCTTCTAGTCCTACTTGGGGTGCGTAAGCACAAACTATATTCAAAACCTCTGCTCCTAACACTAATTTCAATGTCATGATTCGGTCACCATATCGTTGTATGTCTACTACACTCTCCTTTAAATCTTTATTTATGATAATATCAACTCCGTTTCGGGCCTTTTCTTTACCTGAGTACCATAATTTAAAACCTGTATCCTCTATCTCCTTTGCTTTTTCTCCAACCTATTTTGTCTCTTGTAAACATAGAATATAAATCTTTCTTCGAATCATAGTATCTACCACCTCCATTAGCTTACCCGATAATGTTCCGATATTCCAAGAACCAATACGAATCTTATTATCTAGGACTAGCTTCCTTATCCCCCGTATCTGTCCATAATCAAAATGCGGAGACCCTCTCTGAAAATTTTTCACTACATTCGGGCGGTAATGTAGCGGGACTAACTTCTTTACCCACACCTGTCCATGATGTGGGAACCCTTTCTGCAATTGATTCACTACATTCGGGCGAAAATGTAGTGGCCCTTGCTTACTTCTTACTGCATTCGGGCTCTGCAGCACATCGCTAGGTGGGGACGCCCCAAAGCAATGCTCATAATTTTTGTAATCCATGTTGTAGAAATCCGACGAAGTTTTACGCTGGCTGTCGGAAGCCTAACACAACCCTCCTCCTTTATCCGGGCTTGGGACCGGCAATGCAAGGGTGATCCCTTACATGGGCGGAGTTAAAATTTTGAATTTAAAGTACATAAAATACTAATAATTCTTTTAATCATTGATCATATAAATCAAGTAGTATAAATATTTAAATAGATTGCACATTACCACATTATATAATATATATGTGAGAAATTAGTCCATGAACATATCAATTTATACTCTATTTTTTTTAAAGATCTCAAACATTCAATCTTAAAGATTAATCAAGGAGATCTTTAAGTCAAAAAATAAATAATATCAAGTGTATTTATTTATTACACGGTGCTAAGGTACTCTTGTTTTTGAAATTTAAATTTCAACGGTCCATATCGATGACGGGACAATTGAGATTCATAAGAATGTTTAAGCATATATACAAAAATTGATTGCTCATGAACTTTACTCTCTCTATATATACACATATATACAAAATTTATATATATATATCTTTTTTTTTTTTGCTTTTTTCCCTTTTACACAACATTACTGAATGCGAAACTTCAAGTACGTAACAGCAGAGGCCTAATCTCGAAGGGGCTACTTAACAATCATAGTTGACCAACCAATCCGCGCATTTGATGCCTTCACGATAGGTATCGACCACTTGGCGATCCCTTGTTGAGTAAATTCTCTTATATCTACCACCAAACTTTCAACTATATATGGATGGGTCTTTTTTTTCACAGCAACTGTTAGATAAGATAATATAATTTAAAATCATAACTTCATATTCTTTTCTCCAACTCTCCTATAAGGTTAAATCCCACGAAATCAATGGTCTAGAATCCATCTATGCAAGTATGTTCGTGATAAATCACCTATCTTTTTGGCCAGTCCTCCGGATTTGCATGGAAACGCACTTACACTGGTGCACACAAGTTGGTTCTGATTCTGATTACAGTTTTGGAATCGTTGGTTTCGAAATGGTTTTGGTTTGAGTCTGAAACCGCTCAATACAAATACTTTTATAAAAAGAGATTATAAGAAAAGTTTTTAAGAAATATCTCTAGTTCCAACTATTGGAAACTGTATAAACTTATTTGGACGGTGTCAAGTTAATTATTTTAAAAATAGTTTATCAACTATCTAGGACGGCTTAGAACCAACATATCATTGGTTTCTCAACTTTAAAAAACAAAGAGGTTATTTTTCTTTCGACTGCCTTATTTAACTTTTTTTTTCCGACGTTGCTGATCAATCGTCCATATATTCTTTTGACCTTTCAATTTGTCGACCGAATTGAAATGGTGAGGATTGAAAAAACTGAACTGTTCTAGCAATGTCAATGTATGAAACATTCGTGTTGGTGGTCACTTCTCGGTGCAATAAAGATGGCCGCCGTGAATGCGGAAGTCGATCTTCACATCATGTTCGTAGCAAAAACCGTTCAAGAAACGCCAATTGCGTTATCCTTGCGTCAGCACAGCTATATCGCAGTAATTTCGCTGGCGAGAGTAGAGACATCTGCCGACAACCATGGGAAACTGACGCCGGACGTAACGGAGAGAGAGAGAGAGAGAGAGAGAGAGAGAGAGAGAGAGGAGCTGATCTTATTGCGTTCGTCATCCGTCGTTAATGGTGTTTTAATGGTATCTTCACCATCATACTCCAGAGGGAGTGTGTCGTGAGCATCTGTTGCCGACTAGTGCAGATTGCTTGCTTCCGTCACCCGGGATCATAAATCAAAAGAGAAAATTCCCACAATTAATACACTGTTGAAATAATTTCCTGTTTTCTCCGACCTGGTTTGCTCTTAAAGTTTCCATTGCCTACCAGGTTAATTTAATTATATAAATCATACCGTCCCTCCTTAATCAACATGAGCTACTTATTGATAATAAAACACGCTTAAGGTATGTTATATTAAAACGATAGATGTGTCTTAGGCACATCAATGTTTGAAGAGTGACACACAATAGGTACATTTTTTTTTAAAAAAAAACAGTGATGCAATGAGAGATGAAGTAGTCCATATTAATGGCTCGTTTTACATGGTTCTACCCTTTTAGCCACGGACAACTATTTTCTATTACCTTTCACTATTCTTCTATTATCGAAAATTGCTTTTCAATTATCAAAACCATTGTTGCTACCACTAAAACTATTTAAGAGACTTATATTTTTATATAAGTAGTTTTATGGTTTTATTTATATTTTTTTAAATAGTTTTGATAGTGATAACAACAAGTTTAATGGATGAAATGCAATTTCAAACAATGGAGGAGTAATGCAAGATAGTTGTCAAATGGTGGAACTATGTAAAAGAAACTATTGAATACAATTGACTATTAAGTATGGACTACTTCTTTTCTTTTTGTCTCTATTTACACACACACACACACACACACATATATATATATATATATATATAGAGAGAGAGAGAGAGAGAGAGAGAGAGATTGGATCCTGTACACGAATTACTTTTGAGTGATATGAGTATAATAAAAATATCTATCATACATTTTAAAAGCACTTTAAAATTATACTCATGTTACTCAAAAATAATGAATGAGTATGAATATATAGGATACAGTTTTCTTATATATATAGAGGGAGACAGAGAAAGAAATTAGTCCATACACACTTCAATCCATGCTTTAATTGTCTTAAAGATGTTAACGGTATGATCTTGATGAACACTTGGAATCCTTAAGTCAAAAACAAATAATATAGAGTGCATTTATTTTATCAGTAAAAAGAATTAAAATATTTTTTGTGTTTGAAATTTAAATTTCAATCTAATCTCATTGATTGAATTAGTTGAGATGGTTGAGCATGTTTAAGCAAGATTCATGCCTCCTCTCTCTCTTTCTCTCTCTCTATATTCACTAGCCACTGATTACCGTGTTCCCTAGCGTATAGGGAAACAGCAACTCACGTGTGTTGCAAGATGATCATACTGGTGATTATGAGTCTCATCAAACGCTGCTGACATTTGTCATCCTAACACTGTTCAGATTATTTTTGGATTGTTGACGTGGCAGCATAAACTTTCCTTTTCCGAATTTAGGCTTCGGCTTTTCGTATGTCCTGCTGCTCTCGTAACAGGGACGCCAATGTACGACACGGTTTCCTTTTTCGCTGGGACAAGATTTGCGCTGTACAATATTAAAATATTAATGTTTACTCCAAAAAAGAAAGCTTCTCCAATCACTGCTATCAAATTGGTTTCTACTTGCACTCCGAGCGATAGCTCACTTGAAAGGGGTCTCAACTCACAAGATGATGGTCTGGGTTCGATACATAGGGTGTGCATAAACGACTTCGCCCTTCCCATTCTAAAAAAAAATTCAACTTTCAAGTGTTTCTATTCGTTAACGTGCTGTTATTAGTAATACTATAAACATCGTATTGTATTGTACTATATGTTATGTGATATATGATTCGGATACCTATTACTACTACTACAACTACAACTAAGCCTTTTCCCATACTAGACGAGGTCAACTATTTATAATTTGTGTAATCCATGGTATAAAAATCTGACAAAGTTTTACGCAGGCTGTTAGAAGCCTAACACAACCCTTCCCTTTTATTCGGGCTTAGGACTCGCAATGCAAGGCGAGTTAGATGCGAAGGGATTTTCGTAAAAAGAGGGATAAATTATATTGAGACATATTCTCCTTTTGTGAAATTTGTATCCATTAGAATTATTCGGATAATTTCATCATATTATGATTTAGATTTACATTAGTTAGATGTAAAAATTGCTTTTCTAAATGGAGATTTAGATGAAATCATTTACATGCAACAACTAGAAGAGTATGTTGTAAAATATGTAAACATGAAAATTTCCACTCCCAGTTTATGGAACTCGGAGTGAACCTTTTTGTGCCTATGCTTTTGCGAGCATGCCAGTTAGCTTACTCAAACTAGCGAAGGTTTTTGAAATATTTCTGACTTTTTGGCGATTGTTGGAACAAAATATATTTATCACACTGTATTGTATGATACATTGCGATACAAATACCATACAGTATAATATATCTTATATCATACAATATGATATATGTTTTAAAATTCATATTTTAAAAAAAATATAGTTTAAATGTGTTTAGATCTCTTCTAAGTATGTTTTTTAGCTCCTCTTACATATCTACCTTTTTTCTCCTTAAACCAACTCCTTTCTCTCTAAAAACTCCCATATGTATTCAACATTCATCATCAATCCTAAGTTTGAAAATGAGGTCCTAGATAGATGTACAAATATGATTTAGTTTGTTTTGATGTTGAATCTATTCTCTTATATAGTGCATGCTGCATAACTTTTTCATGTTTTAAATTAAAAAAATAATTTAAAAAAATATGTATTGTATGGTACGATACAAGCATATAGATGCCCCATGCAATACGGGATCCGATATGCTATTTACAATATTAATTATTATAGAAGGAGTGTTAAGGCCGAGGTTAGCCATAAACACGATTGGTTTAGAACAAGCTCAAAGGTTTCAAACGAAACTGAATAAACCAGGAATTAGCTGAAACCAAAACCGGTGAAACATGAGCCAGAACGGAAAACTACCCAATTAGATTTCAATTTCACCTTTTATGAAACCGAAACAGACATTTTTCAAACCGTCAGTTTCAATATTTTCTAATTTTTTGTTTAAAATTTTAAAATTTATCTAGAATTCAAACCAAAATAACTCAAAAACAGGTTCCGATACGGTTCTACGTATCGGGTTTATCGGAACCGGCAACGAAAAGTCGAGGGCCATGGGAGTGTGAAAAGGGTTGACCCGTAGGTACCAGAAACAGACGGTAACATCAAAAACGTTGCGCGGGTTGAAAGGGTGAGGACGGTCAATCAGGGACTGCACGAACAGTGGGGTAATCCGTGAGAACTCATCGAACGGTCAGGATTTCAGATGCCTTTTTGGACGGCCGGCATTAACTGGCTTCACAGTTAGTGGTGGGCTTGGCCGTCTTGCCTTTTGAGGGGCATCTAGGCCCCCACCCACCATGCATTTTGTATATTAAATAAATACAACTATAGCAAAAATTCACAAACACATAAATTCTCTTAGATACGAGTTTTATCCAAAAGAAAATTCGGTGAAGTAAATAAATATTTTGTTTTTATGGTTATAATAACAATAACTAAGCTTTTTCTCATCTATGGAGTCAGTTACATGGATTTTTCATTTTTATAAAACGTGATTATGTGTCATGCTTCCTCTTTTAACATTTTATAATATAATTTTTCATACTTTTTATCAAAGTTTCTCTTAGTTGTCTTTTTGGTGTTCAAACAATAAACAATTTTTTTTTTTTAATATCTATGAGTGTTACTCTCAATTTATTTCTAATAACCTTATTATGTATTTGGTAATGTTTTTGTGTGACTATTGGTCTGTCATAACATCCCCAATTTGTCATAAACATCTTTTCTATATATTAATGATTAAGTACCAACACTGAGAAATATACTACATAACAGGTTTAATTGTTATTCTATAATATTATTTTTTATCTTTTAAAAACATATTCACATATATGGAATCATCTAACCACACATATAAAGTGATTAAGAATTTATTGAGAAAAGCAAGAAAAGGCGCATTGAGAGTCAACTGCGAATAGTAGTAGAACCATTTCCCCCTTTATAAGCAATTATCAAGTTGCTTGTCATTTGACATAATTTGCTTGACTGAAATGATAAAAGAGAAGGACCATAAGGGTTCGATTAAAATATATTTTGACTATTAGTTGAAATCAATTCATGCTTCTTTGTTGTATTCTTTCAATTAATTTACCTTATTCATGAGAAACATGAAAATTTCAAATAGGCTTTGTTGTAGGTCCCCTTAGACATGGCTGGTATGGAACCATCCTACAATTGGAATTGAACTGGGCCGAGAACCAATTTAAACCGGAATCTATAAAACCAGACTTGGGATCGGTTTGGAACCGAGAGTCATCCAGTGCAGTTTCAAATCGGAACTAATGGTTTTAAATCATTTTTCTTATTTATAGATTTAATGTTTTTGTTTGTTTTAGATGATTTAGGACTCAAGTTAAAACTGCCGACAATTTCGATTATGGTTCTAGCTTTCAAGATAACCAAAACTAGCTATGTCTAGGTTCAAACAACTACAATAACAATTACTAAGCCTTTTCCCATACTAGACGGGGTCGGCTACATGGATTCTTTGTTTCCACAGATCCCTATCGTGTGCCATGTTAGCAGTTAACTCACAATAAGCTAGATCATTCTTTATTGTTTCTTTCAACACTTTTCCAGTCATCCTCTACCTCTTTTAATACGTTCAAAATTTAGTTTTTCATACCTTCTTATAGGTTCTTCTTTTGATCTTCTTTCTATATGTCTAAACCATCTTAAATGATATTCTCTCATTTTATCCTCTATTGGTACCACTGCTAATTTGTTTCTAATAACCTCATTATGTATACGGTCTTTTCTTGTATGACCACTCATCTATCTCAACATCTTCATCTTTTGTACATGTTGATAATTAACTGTCCAACACTGAGAACCATAAAACATGGCAGGCCTAATTGCTGGTCTATAATATTTACCTTTTAACTTTAATGGTATCTTCTTGTCACAAAGAATACCTAATGCTCCTCTCCATTTTAACCAACGAGCATTAATTCTATGAGTAATATCTCCATCAATTCTTCCATCACTATGAAAAATTGACCCTAGGTATTTAAAACTTTCCTTTTGGGGGATGCAATGTATGCCAATTTTAATTTCTATGTCCTCTGAAGTAACCAAATGATCAAACTTACATTCCATATATTCTGTCTTTGTTCTACTAAGTCAGAGGCCTTTGCTTTCTAATGTTTCTCTTCATAGTTCCAATTTTCAATTAACTTTTTTCTTAGACTCCTCCACTAACACAATGTCATATACAAATAACATACACCAAGGTACTTATCTTGAATATGTTTTGTTAACTCATCAATCACCATTATATATAAGTATGGACTTAAGCTTGATCCTTGATGTAACCCAATATTAACTTCAAAGAAGTTTGTCATTCCTTCATTAGTCTTCACACATGTTTTTGCACTATCATACATGTCTCTTGTAAGGTTAATGTATATCAATGGGATACCTCTTTTTTCCAAAGTTCTCCAAAGAACCTCCCTCTGTACCCTATCATAAGTTTTTTCTAGATCAATAAATATCATGTGAAGGTCTTTCTTTTTTTTCTCTAAAATGTTCCATAAGACGTCTCAAAAGGTGAATCGCTTCAACAGTAAATCTGCCTGGCATGAATCCAAATTGGTTCTCTGTTATACTTGATACTTGTCTTAACCTACGTTTGATAATTCTTTCCCATAATTTCATAGTATGGCTCATTAACTTGATATCTTGATAATTCGCACAATTTTGAATGTGTCCCTTGTTCTTATATATGAGTATAAGTTTACTCGCTCTCAATTCCTTGGGTATCTTTTGGTTTCTCCATATTTCATTAAATAGTCTTGTGAGTCAAGTGATTCTTATTTCTCCTAGTATTTTCCAAACTTCTATAGGAATATTGTCTGGTCCTACCGATTTACCACCCTTCATATGTTTAAGATCCTTTTTGACTTCATTCTTTTTGAATACGCCGGTAGAAATTGTGGTTTATATATTTTTCTGATTTGGCTAAATCTCCTAAGCTAATACTAACATCCTTATTTTCATTAAAAAGCTTATAAAAATAGTTTTTCTATTTATTTCTTATATCATCATTTGCCACTAGAATTTTTTCATCACGTCCTTGATGCATCTAACATAATTAAGATATTTAGTTTTCTTATCTCTAGCCCTAGCTCTCCTAAAAATATCTCTTTCACCCTCTTTTGAGTTGAGGCTTTTTATATAAGTCCTCCCAAATTTTAGCTTTTGCTTCACTCATGGTCTTTTTCGCTTCTTTCTTTGCTTTCTTATAAGCCTCTAAAGTTTCACTAGTTTTCTTAGCATTATGTAATCTATAACATGCCCTCTTTGCCTTGATTTTATTTTGCACTACTTCACTCCACCAGCAAGCTTATTTTTGTGCCGATACACCTCCCTTAGATACACCTAACACATCTTTCGCCACTTTCTTAATATGTATAGACATATTGTTTCATATATCACAGGTTGTACCAACACAATTCCAAACATCTTCTTGAAGAACTTTCTATTTAAATATATCTTCTTTCTAGCTTTTGAGGTTCCACCATTTAGTCTGAATAGCTCAATGCACTCTTTTCTTCTTTGTTTATTTTTTTTATTTGTAAATCCATAACTAAAAGTCGATGTTGGGTGGTTAAGCTTTCTCTTGGAATTACCTTGCAATCTTTACAACACGCTCTATCTTTTTTTTTTACAAATAAAGTAATCAATTTGTGTTTGTGATAAGCCACTCTTATAAGTAATTAAATGTTCATCTCGTTTTTTGAAGATTGTATTGACTATAAAGAGATCAAATACCATAGCAAAATTTAAAATCTCCCTACCTTCCTCAATTATATCCTCAAAACCAAAGTTTTCATGAATACCTTGATATCCTAATGCCTCTTTACCGACATGTTCATTTAAGTCTCCTCTTAAACAAATCATCTCCCTTTGTGGAATCTTTTGAATCACCTTATCTAACTATTTCCAAAAAGTTGTCTTTATATTATCTTCTAGTCCTACTTGGGGTGCGTAAGCACAAACTATATTCAAAACCTCTGCTCCTAACACTAATTTCAACGTCATGATTCGGTCACCATATCGTTATATGTCTACTACACTATCCTTTAAATCTTTATTTATGATAATACCAACTCCTTTTTGAGCCTTTTCTTTACTTGAGTACCATAATTTAAAACCTATATCCTCTATCTCCTTTGCTACTATTTAAAAAAAAGTTGAAGACTGTACGTGCATTACACGATTGAAGGAGTCCTCATCCCCTTTCCTTCGATGTGCTCATATACAAGAACATGGGAGGGTGTCTCTCACATCTAGACACGGCTGGTTTTTAACAGGTTTAGCAGTTTCAACCATAACCAAACTGGGTTAGGAAGTGGCTGAACCCAGAATCAATGAAACCAAAACCATAATTCACTCAGTCTGGTTCTGGTTTCACCTTTTCTAATATCGGAATCGGTGGTTCTAAATTATCAGTTTCCGTAATTTTAAATTTTTTTATTAAAATTTAAACTTTTTTAATAAAATTAAGAGGGACGGTTCCAGAACCGGAACGGACATACCTACTAAGAGTGGACCAGGTAAGGTAATAAGCTGAAGCTCTCTCCATATCTAATAAAATATAAAGTTGTCAGTGCCTTGTCAACATCAAGTGGAAGGGAAATGCCTCCCTCACATCTATGAATATACAGGGTTTTCCAAATTTAAGTATTTACGCTAGATATATTTCACCATTTTTATATTATTTTCGTGAAATTCCACTGCCCGTGTCCCTGTGACATGAGATACGCCTTTTTATAGGATACCACTCTTCTTGGTAAACAAGAATATGATTCTGTTTTCCCCTGAACCCAATTAAAAATAAAATAGAATATGCAATTTTCTTCACATAAAAAATAAAGTAGGATTCCTATTCTCGGGTCCAACCAAGCGAGGATTCTGAGCCCCTCGTGGCCAGAGTCCCATCATGGGCCGCCTCTCGTCCGTGCGCATCGAAAAGTTGAGTTAGTGGTGCACATGGTGGCCGTCCGCCGGCGTTGGTGCCAAAAGATAAGCCCCTGCCTTTTGTGTATTTTCCGGTAGCGACAAGTTTAGGCCTTGACTTTAGAGATGACCTTTTTACCCTCTTGATTGGCCACTAGGAAAGTTGAACATAAGCGCCATGAGGGGATGCGTCTCTGTTAGCAAGCCCTCAACAATGCTTGGATAGTGCTGTGGTTAGGTGCATCATGCCAACATTATCCAATCTTGGATTTGGTAATATTGAGTGCTTCTACCTATAGCATTATGAGAAATTAGATTGTAAAAATACTAAAAAAGAAATAGAACGACCATAAAAGTATTGAAAAGAAACAACAAACAATGATCTAACTTATATTGAGTTATTTGTTAACATGATGATCGAGTTATATAAAAATAAAGATAGTCGATCTCATCTAGTATGAAAAAAAAAGCTTAGTTGTTGTTTACATCATGAGCTTGTGACAAGAGACCACCTCATCATATTACAATGGTTGAATTCTATTTTCTAAAGCTCCGAAACATGTCGAGAGCCTTCTTTAAATAGGCCAACAACCAGAACACATACAATTTTTAATTTTCCGCAACATGTAAAGTCATGGCCCTTAACCATTTTCAGCAAATGGTGTTTACCCATGCGAGAGGTAGAACCCCCTATAGGGTATGAATTGTATGAGCTTTGCTAGTGGGGCATTAACTGAGCTCGATTTGTTAAGCCTACAACCATTTCGTACATTTACTTAAGTTAATCTGATCAAGAAGCCAAGCCCATTTTGATCAATATCACCACAAAAAGCAGATCACTTAAGCGGTAGCAAATGGCAATCTTGCAAGAAATTTGCAAGGCTTCGTGGCAGTATCGTCATAAAAAGTTTAGGCGGAGCGGCGTTGGTGGGTAACGATGAGGGTGTTATGGTCAGAAAAGATTGAATGCCGTTATATATAAGATATAATATAATAAAAATGGTGGTGGCCGGGAAATGGACGGGGATTCCATTCCAGGAAGGTTGGGAGGTGCGGGCGGGCAAAAAGGGAAGGAGAAAAGTATCGGAGACGGACGTCATAAAAGAACGGTAGAAAAGGAACGGTGGTGGTGGTGGGGAAAGAAATTATCCTCTACAGATGACCGCTCTAAACTTAACCACGGTTACATTCTCCTGACCGGTGTTTGACCCGCGTTAGTGCCGACCTCCCTCTCTCTCTTGCCCCGCGTTAGTGCCGACCTCTCTCTCTCTCTCTTATTACCAAGGAGTAGAGGCGCCTAGTCGCTTAAAGCAAGAGAGTGCCGGCTTTCTACTCTTTCACTCTCTCTCTCTCTCGTATCTGACGCTCGCTTTCAGAAGTCGAGAACGAAGGTATAATGGTGGGAACGCCATCTGTAGCTTAAAGAGGTGAAGGTCTAATCCCCCTCTTACCCGAATTTTCCGTCCCTCCAATTTCGTTCTTCTGCAGAAGAACCCGGTGTTTCATTTGTGGCTTCTTCTTCCTTCTCTCTCTCTCTCTCTCTTAGTGAATTCGCGTGCTTTCAGTGTTTGTGTGTCGATTGGATTTCTTTTTCCGTTTTCTCGTGAACGAAGGCCGGCTGGTTTTGGAGAATGGATTGATTAATTTCCAGCTTGGGGTCCAGCTAGATTTTCTCTGGTTTATTGCACTAGTAAGTGCAAGATTCTGTGTTGAGGCATTTTCGGGAACAAAGAATATGAGTTTATAGTATTGCCGGTTATGTGGACGTATTTTGAGTGGTGATCCGGCTACGCCCTTTCCCTGCGGAATATTTTTAGCATGCAGCTCTTCTCCCCCAGAACCTTTTTTTCTAGAATTCCGGCGATGAAGCTCATGCTCCGGTGCAAAAGCAGGCTTTTTGCGGCGGGTTTCTTTGTTCTTGATTTTTGAAGGCTTTTATCGTATTGTCACGTTGCACAAGTGAGTTCCGTGACTCCCTTCCTTTCCCTCGGAAGCTTTTGTTATTTTTTGGGCGAGTGGTTTCACTGTGGTAGGATATAGTTTGTCGGAACACGGATCCTCTTTCCCTACTTTTCTGGCAATTTCACACTTTTTGGTAGACGTAAGCCGGCAGTCCGTTTTTGTCAGCCGGAAACTCAAACTTTTTACTTTGTTCGTCGAATTCGTGTTCATCTTTCCCACAGCTTAATCTGGTAACATCACTTCCTCCTGCTGGCTTTGATGATTCATCTCTTGGGCTGCCTCTTTTGGCCACGTGAACATCTAATTGAACTGTTTTTGTTGGAGATGCAATCTAGTCTCGAGTGGCGGATTCGCCGATTCTATTTCTTCCCTTTTTTGTGATTTTCAGTCTGCCTTCTAAATCTTTCACAAAGAAAAGGAGTAAAATTCAGGCCACCTGAGTAACCTGAATTTGTTGCTTTTAGTTACAGTTCCAAATATTTCTTCTGTGGGCAGATTATCTATTCTGACGCTACTTTTTACGCATATCTGATCGAGGCTATCATGTTTCCGATGATGGTGATGTGTGGACATGCTAATTTTCCCTCTTTTTTGCTCTTTTTGGGTTACCCGACGGTCTGTTTTTCGGTGTCCGACTCCGTATTCCGGCAAGGTTTTGCATCGGCCCTCATCACGAGGAATTTGTTTGATTTCATGAGTTACCTCACATTTCTGACTTTTTCAGGAGTATAACCAATTGGTCTACCGGACAAGTTTTTACTCTTCACCAATAAGGACTTTCCTCGTATATTCTGCGCTTTTCGTCTCTTGTTCTTTCCGTCTTTTCTTTGTTGTGCCCTTTTCGTTTCGTTGTTTTCCCGGCGGACGTGACCGACTTAGAGCCACTTGCCGTTTGCCATCTTCCGGCCTTTTGAAGGTCGCTTCTTTATCTGAAAGATTGGTCCCACATCATGACTACCGGTTAGTCCGCTGTCCGCCAGCGGGGTCGGTTGTATTCGTTCGGTCATATTTTTCTTTGTGTAGTTCTTGGGCTACCCCCCTTCTCACCCTCTTTCTCTCACACACAACCTTTTGACCGTCTTTGGATGCAGAGATTCACTAGAGCCTTCCGCCGTGCTTCTTATTAGCAGATCCCGTCGAAGTACAACAAGATGAAGTTTTAGATTTCTTATTGTTCTGCGGTCGTCATCACCTTAATCTTCAGCCACCGAATGCTTCTTTCTTCAGGTTTTATGCTCTGAGATGACTCCTTACTTGACCAATTAAAACAATAACGCGCTCCTAGGCTTTCCTCTGTAATTTGATTGGACTAGCAGCTGGATTCTTGAAGCACTTACGATCGATTTGATGAATTGGTTCAGGTCAAAACGTTATGGGCATCTACGAAGACATGGGTTTTGGAGGGAGCTTCGATCTCCTTCCTCTGCCTTTGCCACCTTCAGACTGTGAACAGGGGATCGGAAACGAAGGGGAGGTCCTGCAAGATGACGATGACAGCGAAGAGGAGATTGATGTTGATGAACTTGAGCGTCGGATGTGGAGGGATCGCATCCGGTTGAGGCGGTTGAAAGAGCAGAACAAGGCTAAGGAGAACGGTGATATCGTGAAACAGAGGCAATCACAAGAGCAAGCTAGGAGGAAGAAGATGTCGAGAGCACAAGATGGAATTCTCAAGTACATGCTTAAGATGATGGAAGTCTGCAAAGCACAGGGCTTTGTCTATGGGATCATCCCGGAGAAAGGGAAGCCAGTGAGCGGCGCCTCCGATAATCTCCGCGCCTGGTGGAAGGAGAAGGTCCGATTCGATCGCAACGGCCCTGCTGCCATCGCCAAGTACCAGGCCGAAAACGCCATTCCAGGTAGCAATGAGGAGAACTCTGGCTTGATTTCCACCCCTCAAACCCTTCAGGAGCTTCAAGACACAACTTTGGGGTCTCTGCTGTCTGCTCTGATGCAGCACTGTGAGCCGCCACAGAGGCGGTTTCCACTTGAGAAAGGGGTGGCTCCGCCGTGGTGGCCGACCGCTAGAGAGGATTGGTGGCCTCAGCTGGGTTTGCCAAAGGACCAGCCCCCCCCACCCTACAAGAAGCCTCATGATCTCAAGAAGGCATGGAAGGTGAGCGTGCTGACTGCTGTCATAAAGCACATCTCACCAGACATCGATAAAATCCGAAGGCTTGTCCGGCAATCAAAGTGCCTGCAGGACAAGATGACTGCAAAGGAGAACTCAACATGGTCTGCTGTGGTGAACCAGGAAGAGATTCTTGCGCGCCAGATGAACCCCGACGCTGGCATCCAGATGCCATCTTTGAGTGTAAATGGTACTCTCACCTTCAGTGGCGGCAACGAGTATGATGTTGATGGCTATGAGGATGATGCTAACATGGAGATTCAGGAGTGCAAGCCTGATATATTCAACATGGGGATCACAGGGGAAAGTTTTGTTCCCCAAATCAAGGGGGAAGTTTCTTCTGATCAATGCATGCGCAAGAGGAAACTCACTGGGGAGCAACTGATAATGGATCAAAAGTTTTATACTTGTCAAAATGTTGAGTGCCCCCAAGATGACTACCAGAGCGCGTTCCTCAACAAGAATAATGCACGAAACAATCACATATCCGGTTGTGTTTATAACCCGGCGAATTTTCCTCAGGGGATCCACTTCCAGGGGATGCAGATGAACGAGGACAAGCCTGCTTTTGGCTTGCAGTTTGCTGATAGCAAGCAGCAGCAGAACTTGCCTGTAACTGTGGGCAGGACTGCTTATGTGCCGAGCAAAGAAGCCAACAAGATGCAAGTTGCTCCAACCCTGCCCCCGCCTCCAGCCTCACAGAATATGCCCAATCCCAGTTCCATATCTCTCTCCACTCTGGGTATTCCGGTCGATGGTCAGAAATCGATCAATGATCTTTTTGTGTTGTATGACCGGCAGAGCAATAGCACGAATCAGATCAGTTTGTCTCCCGCTGATAATAGGAGCCTTCTTGATGCGCCGCGGAATGTTGCGCCCCAAAACCGTGCTATTTCGGTTGGCCAACAGGATGGCAATGCATTTGGCGTCCACGGTTCTACGCTTGGCAATGACTTTGGTGGACATAATTCTCGGATGAATCTCCTTCTCCGAGATGAAATCCAATCAGATCAGAAGTGCAAGATGTTGGGCCAGTCCTTTGATCATGCTCACCAGGACATGAATAACAGTTACAAGTTTGCTTCAGCTTTTATCCCGATCGACTATGGTGACTCCTTTCACCGCGGGCAAGAGCTGCAAAAGCTGGAGTCATCGCTTTGGTTTGCTTGATCGGTTGAAGATGCTTAGGCTCCTTAGAGAAACTACTGTACACTACCGCTTTGCCTTTCAGTTGTTGCGGCACAACGGTCCGGTTTTCATGTTCAGAATCTTGACTACCAACCATGATCGAGAAAGAAATCGTTCCATAATTTTCCAGGAAGAAGGCTTGGCTTAGTATTCGCGGTTTTAGTGTTTATGTAGTAGGTGTTGTGTTCATCTCTGAAAATTCAAAATTAGCTATAAATTATTGAAACTAGAAACAGATGGTTGGCTGCCCTTCTGTAGGTGGATGGATACCTTGTGCTGTCCCGGCAACCCTCTTTCAGGTTTGAACGATATATATACTTAATTTCCGGAACGATGTATCCGTTTCTTTTTATCTTCTTGGCTTCTTTTCTTATGCCTTCTGAAAGGATAACGGTGAATTGGGTCAAGAAATTCGACATCGGTGCATGAATAGTTACTGCTTGTGACTCTTTTTTGAATGTTTGCTCAGTTTGTTCGATAGCTGCAGATTCGAAGTGATGTATATGTTGGTTCTTAGTCCTCTTCATCCCTGTTGCAATGCAAAGATGGAATCTAAACTATATGCTTACTTGGCTGACATTACGTCTTATCGGTTCAGAACCCACCCCCATTTGATAATGATAATCATGTAGTCAAATGACTAAACGTGAGCATGGATATCAGCTTTGATTAGAACACTCTCTTTATATATATATATATATATATATATATATATATATATATATATATATATATATATATATATATATATATATATATAAAGAGACAGAGAGAGGGGAATGCTAAGGTTGATAGTATTTGCCATTTTATCATGACTGTACCATCGAAGTGATAGAACAGTCGTGATTCGTAAAAGACAGCAACACGTATTATTGTATGAAGCAACTATGATATTTTTTTAGGTGAATCATAACCATTCAGTCATCTTAATCAAATTATCGTGATTGGAAAATATATAGCCTCAAAGAACCTTTACATTATATATATGCGTACAAATATATACATACATATATAGACGTACATATATATATATATATATATGAATCCACTTAGTAGTCTTAAGTGTGTGGGCCTGGGCGGTTTCATCGTGCTCGCAGGCTTTGGTCCCAACCTGAAACCTCTGTTGTGGAGCAGAATCGTCAGTCCTCTGTATGTGTGACCTAGTTGACAGAGGGTGCTGGGCAATTCTGTGGTCTGCACTGCGCGTTTCCTATTCACCATAATTAACATCTGGGCCACGGGAATCTAGCCTCAGTGCTGTCCTTATGCTTCGTCTCGCATATCATGTTCTCTGCAAAATTTACCTAGCTTCCAACTGTTCATGTACAAACATGACACTTTATAACCGTATGTAACTGCATCTTTCTACTTTGGGTATGTGAGATACGGCCCTCAAGCACAAGGTCAGCCATGAAATACCACACTACAAATGAATCCTTCCTCCTTGTTATAATTATCATTTGTTGTGTTATTATTATTATTGTTATTGTTATTATTATTATTGTTGAAAGAACATCATAACGTTCGCATGCGTCATTACATATTCTTACTCGAAGAAGATTTTCACTCTGATGAAGAGTGGGTACAGCCATCTCACGTCCATTCATCAACTCCTATGCACATCCCTTTTGTATGCACTCCTTTCAAAATAATAAGCCACCAACGGAACTTCTAACTTTTGTGTTCAATTCGGTTCGGGTCACTTTTCGTGTCCAAACCAAATTCAACCTCATCAACAATTTGGCCCTTGTGAGGCCTGTGGTTTGTTAGCCAAAAACTCGAAAAGCTAGGACGTTTGCTGTAATCGTGCATTGACTGGACGAGTTTGACGATGTCTTCTTGAATGGTAAGCAGGATGGGCTCCGGCGGCAACAGTCGCCGGCCGGAAATGGTTTTCGCTTAGTTGAGAATCAATGATGGCATATCTTCAGTTAGCATCCAGAACCAGGTGGGTTAACTTTATTCATGATGACACGAGTGGCGTAAGATGTCAGGTGATTGTTGCCCATCCTGCTTACCATTGATGTCAGGCAGCAGCTAGCAGATGGAAAGCCTTCAAGCTTACCCGCTAGCTGTTAAAAAGAAGAAAAGTAAAGCAGAGGCAGTGATGGCGCTAGTCATTCAACAGCCTGGGTCTTGGCTGGAGTCCTTTGTGAAGCAAGAGATGGGTGGCGTGAGCAACGCCGATCGATCATTATCTGCTTGGCATTCTGTAGAGGAAAAGAAAATCAATAATGTCTGTCCCATTAATTGGAAAAGAAAAGCAGCTTTCCGCCACATTAATGTGACATGGGACACATGGGGTGGGGTGGTTCACTGGAGAATAGACCCTTGTTCGTGTCTCATCTCCCTCGTCTCTTCCTCAATGTTAAGGTAGTTTTCTCAGCTTGTTGGGTGCTGGCATCTGCGTTGCATGTGCGTGCGTCACCATGCACTCTTTATGGCAATGTACGCAATCATGGTGACTGCTTTCTACCTACCGTCGATTACACACAACATCTAGGCCCAGGGAAGTTTGAATTACCTTTAAGGCAATCTTCTTCTTCTCCTCCTCCTTGAAATTCTTTCGAGTAAAAGAAAGCAGTCTTTGCTTCTCATATATGCATATTGCTTTTTCTTCCTCTTTCAAGTAATGGCACATGAGTGCGATAAAATTGATACGGGATATACTGTTTCTGTGCAAAACTTGAGATACATGGGGACAACGCTCGTCCGCAAGTGGAAGAATGGTCATGATTGTAAAACATAACGTGAGCTTGAATAATTCGCCGGAAAAACTCACTGATCTAACTACAAAGTAATGAGAGAAAGATTTCTGGTGAGGCAATCCTCCGAGGGAAAATGATTATTCCGTAAATCTAGTTTTGTGTACAAACTCTAGTAAATAACTAGTGAGAAATGAAAGAAATGGTCATGAATCTTCGAACTGAAAGTTTGCTATTTTTGTCTAATATAGAAATGCAGTTGAGGGGTTGAATGGAATATCAATGCTGAACACATCTAGAAGGTAAGATTCAGTCAGCACATATTTAATCCCGGTAACCAGTATGCAGATCTACCGCCTTTCAAGCATCATGAGAAGTATGAAGATGATGACCCGGAAAGATTGATTTAGTGCGTTGAAGATGAAAAAGTTACAGGTATACTCATGTCTCATGTTATGCTTCGGCTGTGCAAATACTATTGAAGCGCACACACAATGACACAGACCATTAGCAGAAAATGATCACTCAAGAAAAAGAAAAGAACATAGGGTTTGTCTGGTTCGCACGAAGATGTAAGAAGATTTTTACTATGACGAAAAACGCCAAACTGCCATAGACTATCTCTCACAATCTCATCAAACCCCAACCTTATGCATATCCCTCTTACATGCTCTCCCCAAATATAGACAAGAGATACTAATTACAACAAAAAAATTCTTATGACACTATGTTTCCAATGTTTGTGTGGCGCACATAGTTTATCGACTCATGCCCTCCGTGACCAACATGAACCTCAAGTTTTCGCTTCCAATTTGGATCACTCCATGAGCTATTTGGATTGGATCACAATCTTTGCCCATCACAAATTCAAGCCATAGGAAAAAGTGATGGACGATCTGGCTTTTTTGACGATCGTATGATCCTTTGGCTTTGCTCCTTTAGTTTTCTTATGGCAACTGATTTTCTTCAGGTAAGCTCTCAAGGTAAGGAAAGAAAAAGAAGGTTTGTGAGTTTTCCCGATTTCTCATAGCGAGATTTTGAGGGAGGCTTTTACTTATTTTTTCTTGGATGTCTTTTTCAGCGTGCTGCTCTATATTTATAAAGTATGCCTAACTCTTCTTTCGGGATATTTAGGTTGGGTTTTCCATTCTGAATCTCTTATCCAGTTGTTATAGAACAAATTTGTAACAGTCCGACTGTTACGGATTTGTTTCGTAACAACTTCCGTGGGTGAAACGGTCGAGAATTGTCATTTTCTCGGCTTAACATGTCACACTTAGCCATTCGAGCCAAGTAATCTGATATACTGATTTTCCTCCCACTTTTGTGGGGCCCCTAGTCATGTCATTTTATGATTGTTATTGCACTCATTATCCGTTGTATGGTTTCTTATCTACACAACAATCAAACATGTCTCAAACCAATATTTTTTGAGAAAAAATCCTCTTATGCCTTTAGTCAAGGGGTATGCCAACATATCTTCAGTTGGTATGTATGAGATGAATATTTCCTTTCTCATAACCATATTATAAACATAGTGGTATTTAACCATTATATGCTTACTTTTGAAGTTGTCAGCTCCACTCTTGATTATAGTAATTGCTTCATTGTTGTCACAATAAATGACAACCGGTTCATTGGCTATGTTCAGGTTCAAATCACACATGAAGCGACTTATCCAAATGACACTTGTTGCAGCTATACAACAAGCTATGCACTCAGATTCTTGTGTATGCAACGCTACACAACCCTATTTCTTAGAGGCCCAAGCAATAGCTCCACTTCTAAATAGAAATATTTGTTTTGAGGTTGATTTGCTATCATCTTTGCTTCCAGCAAAGTGAGTATCTTAGTATCCTACCACCTTTAGTTCATCTGCTTGAAAACACGATTTCAAGTATTTTCTTCCTTTAAGGTATTTTAGAATCATTTTTACAATTATCCAATGTTGTTATCCAGGATTACTTTGATATATACTCACAAGATCAATAGTGAAGCTGATATCAGGTCTTGTACATAACATAGCATACATCAAGCTACCCACAACTTGTGCATAAGGAACTTTAGGCTTATCGTCTCCTTCACCGGGACAATCAATCTTTCTAAGTTTTACTCTTTTCATAACAGGTGTAGATAGAGACTTTCATTCACCCATTTTAAACTTTTTGAGGATATAATAAATATCTCTCTCCTGACATAGGCATAGAAGTTTAGATTCTCTATCTCGAGAAATCTTTATATCCTTCATTTCAAACCTTGAGTTTGAACATGACTTGTTTTTTATAATAATTTCATTGTCAATCCCAATCAACAATATGTCATTTAGTATAATGATAAGATAACAAAGTGACTCCCACTGTTTCAAACATAGACACAGTGATCAAGTTTATTAGCCACAAACCCAAGTTCAATAATGACATTTTGAAAGGTCAAATACAATTGACAAGGTGATTGTTTAAGGCCAAATAGGGATTTTTTCAACTTATATACTTTATCTTCTTCACCTTCAATTTTGTATACTTCAGATTGTTGCATATATATGATTTAATCTAAATCTTCATTTAAAAAAGTTATTTTTACATATAATTGATGTAAATCCAAATCATAATATGATGATATTGTCAAGATTATTCTTATGGATGCAAATTTTGTAACAATAGAATATGTCAAGTTATCTTGTCATAATTTATCCTCTCTTTTTGCAAAAAATCATTTGTAACCAACATCGCTTTAAACTTGTCGATTGTCCCATCGACTTTATATTTCTTTTTTAGAACCCATTTGAATCCTATGATTTTTCTTTCTTTTGGCAAATTAATCAATTCCCAAACTTAGTTTTTCTAAATAGATTCAATTTCCTCGTCCATGACTTTTTCCAGTCTGATGATTTTGATGAGTTAATAGCTTGACGATATGACAAGTTATCAATTAACTCATCTATATCCATCGAGTTACAAACTTCCTCTATATGGTAAGTGTGATAATTCCTTAAGTAGGATGGGGTGTGACTCTAGGTCTTTTATGTCGACTTAAAGTTTTGGTTTATTCAAGAAGATCATCTATGGGTTCAAAATAATGATAGATCCAAATCTACTAGATCATTAATATATTCATCATCATTTTAAAGGACATCATTCTTAGTATCTTCTAAGAATTCAATATCTTTGCTCTCTATCAATCCATGATCCTTGTGATAAAATAGATATCCTTTAGATCCTTTAAGATATCTAATGAATATATATTTAAAGGATCTACTGTCTAGTTTATCTCTAAACTAATCAAGGATTTTCACATGAGCGATAGATCTCCACCTACTAAGATGACCTAGGTTGGGTTTTCTTTCAAACCACATTTCATATGCTGTAGAGAATATAACTTTACATGATACTCTATTGAGTATATATACAATTGTACTTATTGCTTCTCTCCAAAATATTCTTAGTAGAGATATCTATTAATATTAACCTTATCATGTTTAGTAAGGTTGTGTTATATCTTTCAGCTACATAATTTTGTTGAGGTGTTGTAGGCATTGTATTTTGCTTAGAAATACCTAAGTCTTTACATAATTCTAAATTTTTTGAAGAAGTGTGTACTCACCACCTCTGTCTGATATTAAGACTTTTATTGCTTGCCCTAGTTGGTTCTCAACTTCTTGGTTATATTCTTTGAACATTTTATGTGCTAAAAGATATATGTATGTATATCTCGAGTAATTATCGATGAATGTTATTAAATAAACCTTTCCTCGATGTGTTATTACTTTAAAAGGTTCACATAAATTAGTGTCAATAATTTTTAATAAGATTATTGCCATTGTTACTTCTTTGAGAAATGATTTTCTTGTTATTTTCTCTTGTATATATGCTTCAAAACAATAAGCCAAAGTTGAAAACTTTCTCAGTTTTTTCAGACTTGTATGCCCTAGGCGTTTATGCCATACGTTCACATCAACATTAAAGGCACAATCAATATAAGTAGAATAACCTTTATTTTCATTAATATTCAATTTAAACAATCCATATTCTATATCAATTTCTCCAAAGAATATCACTCTCCTATGCTTTTTCACTATCACTTTGACAAGAATAAACCTAACTTAAAAGCTCTTTTTTCCCAAATTAGGGATCAAAACCAGATTGTGCCTTATAGTTGTTACAATCAATACATTAGTCAAAACAACTAGTGTGCCTTGTACATAAATTCTAAAGGATCCTATTTTAAGAACATCAGAAAAGATGTTATTTCCCATATACACCTTATGTTCTCCTAGTACTTAAAATATTTAACAAACAATAAACAATAGATAGAAAATTTTTAACTGACAGAATGCATAATATCCAACTAATGAATTGAAAATAACTCATGATACTTAAAACCAGTTTCATACATATTTTAAGTAGCATTATTGAGTTTTTCATAACTTGATTCTATTATTTATAGAACAAAACCGGGAACAAATCTATAATTTTTCCCAAAAATTCTTGCCACCGATAATTTCTCCAAATTGTAGGGGTAAACCAATAATTTTATCTTTTTATTCGATTTTATAAATTTTCAAAAAAGGACCACGGGTAGAACACTAAGCGTGGTATTTGTTTTTTTTGTAAAATTTGTCACTTATCGAGGGTAAATGTGTAATTTTACTCCTAAGTCTAAATTTATAAATTTTCAATAATATAGGGACAAACTTGTCTTTTAATATAGTGTAAAACTATTAACCTTTTATTAGGTAGAGGTAGGAAAGTAATTCAACCTCCAAGTATTTCGTAATTTTGATAAACAGTTCAAGGGCAAAATTGACCTTTTTCTTATTTGAAAGTAATTAAAAAATATCTGTATATTTTGGTAATTTTATACTATGGCAATTCGTAATTTTCAAAACCAATCAGGGGCCAGAACGAACTTTTCAGGCCACAGTTTGTGGTTTCTCACGGACGACTTGTTGTTTCTGGCTAGAACAGTGAGTTTTGTCTCTTATATTCCTCCATTTCCTTTTTGTTTTCTCATTTCTTCAAAACTTAATAGGGTACCTTTTTAATTTAAGGTAACGAGGCCCTAATACCAGTGATGGAAGATCTGGTTTTCCCAACGATCATTTGATCCTTTGGCTTTGCTACTTCAGCTTTCTAATCGCAATGAATTTTATCAAGGTAAGCTCTCTTGGTAAGCAAAGAAAAAGAAGGTTTGTGAGTTTTCCTAGTTTCCAATAGTTGTATTTTCGAGGGAGACTTTTACCTGTTTTTTCTTGGATGTTTTCTTTTGTGCACTGCCTTGTATTTATAGAACAACATTTGACTCCTCCTCCCAGATATCGAGGCTGGGCTTTCCATTCTAGAGCTCTTATCTGATTGTTATAGAACAAATCTATAAAAGTCTGGCTGTTATGGATTTGTTCCATAACAACCTCTATAAGAAACGGTTAGATGCCCGATCTAGTTGTTTTTGTGAGTGAAACGATGAAGAATGACCAATTTCTTGGCTTAACAAAAAAAAATTAAGTAATGCACATTGCTCTTATGGACATCTGCGCACACACACCAATGTGTATTCTTCATAGATTACATGCACATTTATTGCGGATTATACAAACTTAACAACGAATAAATATATAATAGATGTTTAAGGGTCTTACAAATAGTGATTTTGACATAAATAATAGATATTTAAGTTAGATTTGGATAAGCAAAGACAAGACTGGCATTACGAAGCTGTGGCTGCTGTCTATTTATCACTTCAACTGGGTCATCCACTTGAAGCCCCGATAGGCCCAAGCATGGTGGTCACACCAGAGTGACCCCTCTAAACTAGCTAGCCGGGCCACAAACCTTCTCTTCTCCCTTCTCCCCCCATTAATATTCTAAACAATTGCAGAAAAAAATCAACTCTTTTATGGATTCCTGGAAAAATTCAACTGTCTTGAAGCACTAACATTAATATTCCATTGGTATTGATATCTTTTTGACTTAATTTATTTTGATTTCTTTTATTTGGTGGTTATCCTCCACATCGAGTTTCGCACCTTTCGTAGAAGCAGACCGACTTCACCCTAGATAAAGACTCGAGCCCATGTTGGTCCGGTGTGGCTCTAGGCAGCCTTGTGCAGCACATCAGGGACCACGCTTCATTCGTGAGTACTTGTCAGATATGAAGCAATGGAAGGGACGAGAAAAAGAACGAAAACTCCTTCCAGAGGGTGAAGAGATGTTAATACTTTTTGAGTACAGTTTTGGTTACGTTGGCCACAGTTCAGGGATTTTTTGACTCCATTTGCACATTTAATAATAATTGAGAGAGATGTTTCTCTCCCCTCCTTTTCTATGCTTTCATTTCCAGTAAGGATATGTAAATGATTGAAAGGAAGACCAGGCAAAAGAAAATCCGGCCAACCATCCCTTCTTTTGTGATGAGCTCGATCAGTACAGAACTGTTTGTTAATCATCAGTCTCTCTCTTATCATCCCTTTTACCACTACTTATGTTGTTGATTCATGTTCGATTGTTGTTTTTGAGTGGCATCAATTGTAATTTTGAAGATTATAAGAGTAATTGAAAAATTATGACAAAAAATTCTTATATTCATCCTACCGAAACATAAGTAGACAACATTAGTGATAAATAAGTATATACATGAATTTTATGGTCTTTCGATATTATACCACTTAATAAGGGATGATTTGAGAGCTAATATTTGAGAATACCTAATCTTAAAGTATGCTAGCATTCTATACATACAAGCACATATACATATAAATTTATATACACAACACACACCAACCTTACATACATACATATGTGTATGTACGTGCTTCACTTTTATTATAGAACCTTACATACATACATATGTGTGTATGTGCGTGCTTCACTTTTATTATGGTAGGTGAGCGCAATGTCGGCCGACAAAAGCGTGCAACTTGGGTTTGATTGAGAGGATATGCTTTGGCCACAGAAACTCATGATGTATGATGCTAGAGGGGGCCTAGGCTGTGGTCCAACGTGCATTATTACTCCGCACTGTGCCAACTAAGAAACCTTGGTCAAACTTTTGGAGATAACATACTAAACTGCATTTGGAAATGATGGCAGTCGTGAGTTTTAAATTTTTTACTGGTTAGTGGGTCAACCCGAAACTCTTTTTGCTCGACTTTGCTGCACGACCTCGCCGGCGGCCAGGTTCATCATGGAATTTTATCAAATTTACGGGCTCAAGGGTCAATCTTCTTTATGCTTGGCTTAAGAAGGAAAACTTCATCACGCCTTGTGTTGTTGATTGCTTTCATCATGTATAACAACCCATATTCTTGTTCGAGTCACAGGCAAAAGTCGTTCTAATCGGATTTATCTTTAGTCTCGTGCAGGTTGAAAGCTTAGATTTGGTTTCTGAATCAAGTTCGTGGGTTGGAGGGATGATCTTGTTGATGCCTGGCTTAAGAAGGATCAATCCTGGTGTGCTTTAATTTGCTTCGACTTTGACAACAACTTTGGCGGGTCGTTATCAGTGTTGCGCCTAACTTCGACGGCCCCTCATACCTTCCAAAGGTCAGGTACCTATTATGTGTATTGCCTTTTTCCTGACACAGATAGGGTCGATTTGCATGTGAGCCTTGCAACTTGCAGACGAATTGCAAGTGATTTGTGTTCGTGGGACTTAACTTTAGAGAGAGGAGGAGACACGATAACTTGACGTTGAAGACAGTGAGAGTGACCAGGGTTCCATCTGAAATATGGCATCCAGCTCAATGTTTGAGATGGACCCTCCCCATTCTTAGCGTAGTAAAAGGTCTCGTCACAGAGGAAATTCCTGTAATTTTTTGTTTTTATGCGCAGAAAGTATGGTATCCAAACAAAATCCAGTTTCTCGATCGACACCACGCCATGAATGCACGAGTTAGCGATAAAGCATTCGTCTTTCTGACCTGATGCCAATTGATCCTTGAAGTAGACTAGTTGGTTGGTTCCGGGTGATCTCGGGACGATTTGTTTCAAACAGTCGGTTTCGGTTTGGTTCCGGTTCATTTGAAAAGACTATTAAACAAGGATGAGATTTCGGAACCAGAAACAAAATATGATATGGGGCCATTGATTTGGATTCTGGTTCAGCTTGATTCCTTTGTGGGTCGAATAAGAAACCAGGGGTTCTCCGGCTCGTTTTGGTTCCCATTATAGTCCATAGTTTGTTGGTATCCTCGACAAGGTTGATAGATCCTTTTGGACATGGTCACCTCTCTTACACTTTGCTAAGGCTTGCTCGTATGTTGGCTCTATTTTTGTGTTTTGGAGTACCCGGAATTTCTAAGATGGCTCTAGTCGGGGGCGGGACTCTAAGCGCTCCTCGAATCACTACTTGGGCGGCTTTTTTGTATATGATGATAGAAGATGGTGTGTGACAAGTAGTAAAGGTAGTATATGATGCATGCACTAAACCTTTCGAGGTTGAGAAAGCAAATACCTCTTTTTCCTTCTCACTGGTACTTGCATGATTGGGGAAGGGTTCTTTGAGCACAGTTTGGGAAGGCTCTGGTTCTTCAGTGACCTTGAGTCGGCCCTGCTCTATCAGGTTTTCGATTATTTAAAAGGGAAAAGCATTTATTCGTATCATGGCCTTTGAGCCGATGATATTTACAATACTTGTTCAAAAATCTCCTTTTTGTCGGGGTCCCCTCAGGAATTTTAGGGAGTATTACCAACCCTTGGGCGAGTAGGAGGTCAAGGACCTTCGAGATAGGCTGCTCCAGTGGGGTATACTCCATTTTTCAAAAGTTTTTTGAAAATTTTTATCGTTTTTTTGTTCGAGCTTCTTTGAAGTGCCCGTCGGGTTTGATTCCACTTGGACATTTGCAATCTTTTGGGGTTTTGTCCCTTTGTCCACCGTGGGTAGCCCGTAAGTTATGGGTTTTTCAAATCTCATTTTTAGAAAATTTTTTCCCTTCCACAAGTCATCGTAGACTCCCTTTTTCAGATTGATTTCAAATAGGGAAGCATTTTTAATTAACTTGTGAAAGGTTGAAATTTCATGCAATGACAGAAGAGTTTTATCTCCATTTTAAAGTTTTCAAGGATGAGCATTACTGCGCATCCTTCAGAGATGGGCTCTCTTACTTGCCCAAGGAGGGACCTCCATCGAACGATGAATGCGTGTACATCCTCGTTCGAAGCCTGTTTTGTGTCCCTCAAGGTGTTAAATGTGGGTGTTACTTTCACGTTGTGCGAAAATCTTTGCATAAAGTTGTTTGCTAACTCTTCAAAAGTAGCAAACTGGCTTAAGTCGTAGGAAGCAAACCATTTTGAAGCAGTCCCCTTGAGGTAAAGGAGGAACCAATATATCCATTTCGTAGAGTCCCTTTTCTTTTTATGGGCTCTACGAGAAAAGAGTTGCAAGTGGGATCTAGGATCCCCCATGCCATCATACCGATGGAAATTTGGTATATCGTCGTCGCTGTCTGTTTCATAATCCGAAGGAAGGAAGTCAGACAGGGCGTACGATTTCTTCTCTTTGTTTTGCCCCTTCAACAATGCGATCCTTCAGTGTGACGGAATCGTGATATTGGTCCCCCTCCATTACGGAGGTTTCCTTGGGTATTTTGGACTTGGCAGGTCTTTTCTTGGCTTTGGCGGGTTCGCCATGTGACGAGCAAGAGTTGGCCGCCTCAGCCTCTTGGCTAAGGGCGTCAATTCTTGCGTCAATGTTTTCCTCAAATTCCCTACATAAGTTTTCTAGCTCTTCTTTTTTCCATTTAAGTTGAGTTTTTGAAATCTTCTTCGAAAGAGAACTTGACGAGTGCGAGGCTCGGCTAGTCACTTCATTGGAGCTTGAACTAGACATGACTCTAAAGACTTTCGAAATCCTACAAATGCAAATAGGCGAAAATTTTAAACACTTTTTGAAAAAAAATTCAGAGTTTTGTTTGTTTTATCGAAGTTTTAAGACCCGTGTTCCACCGGGCGTGCCAAAAAACTGTAGGCGTGGAAATTTTCACTCCTGAACATATATATATATATATATATATATATATATTGTGATTATAATGAACACATCAAGCACATACCTACAACTTCAGGAACTGCTTTTCCAAATGAAGAAAAAGAGAGATGTGATTTATGTTTTTCGTGTTGAAAGAGAAGTGCTTTAAAATCACGTCAGGAATCGAATGTATGTGGCTCCGTCATGCCTATGATCAAAACAAACATTTGGACAAGCAAAACCAGGTTGCCTAACACGCATTTATCAAGCCTAATTGAATTAGGTGCACCGAACCGGTTGCCGTTTCGGCCGCCTAACACCCATTTATCGAGCCATGTTCCATTGATCATCTAGCTAGTATCAAACTTGGTCCGGCAAAGAAGGTCTAGGAAACATATATTTCCTTTTAACGAAACGGTTACCACAAATATCATGTTGATTGAGAAAGTGTATTGTGTTAGATCCTTGTTTTAGTAGCTTTCATGTGCCTAACTTAAAGGCTCCTTTGTGCACATTTAGTTTCGTGTAAAGCTACTAAAACGACAAAGAAGGCCATGTGGGATCATTGTGCACATTTACATGAATAGTTTCTGTTCATTTGAGTTGGAAGCAGTTGTGAGAAACGAGACGAGAAGCGCTTTGATTTGGCTTGCATACTTCTCGTAAAAAACCTGGATCATAAAGGATGTGTTTGATTCACAGTGCCAGGCCCTTGGTACTAGAGCTGCAGGCATTGACCCCACATGGCCTTATTACTATGGTTCCAAGGAACTATAGTTTCCTGTGAGAGGGATAAAAACACGAGAGATTGAGAAAAGGATGCATTTAGTTTTCATTCAAAGCTCTTGAGTCCAGTTCTTTTGGCCTACGTCTGCATTGGTGCCAAAGTTTTTGATTCACATTAGACCTATCAAACCACAGTTCCAAGGGTAATGGGTTCTTGATGCACAACAGAACTTGGAACTGCAAATCGAGATCTAATTTCCCTGAAACCTTATATCAAATACATGCAAAAGGATTGAACGATGATCTTGAGATGGACCAGGGAAATCTCTTCAATTGTTTAGGCTCACAGCTACACACCCACATACATGCAAAGGCTAGCAGTAAATGTGCCGACCGCGCATGGGGTGATCTGTGAGCTACTGTGTATGCTTAATTATGAGCGTATGCAACAGTAAGTAGTTTGCCTTGGTAACGAACATGCATATTAGACCAATAGGATCATTAAAAGGAAAAAGAAAACATGATGTAGCGTAGTATTGCCTGACTGGAAAAGTATCACATTATGAAACTATCACTAAGAGTTTCAAAATCTGTGTGTTTAGGGGTGACAAATGTGTATACATGTATCAAGTATATTTATTTGTTTGTTTATAGAATATAATTAATACATGCAGATACATATATGTGGATATGTATGTATGTATATTATATGTATTAAGAGAACCACCCCACATTTACAAGGCAATTGGGACCCCTACCTATGTGTATATATCATATCTCTCTCTATATATATATGTGTATATATACACATATACACATGTATTAAGCGAACCACCCTATTGTCTTAAAGCATCTTGATCCCCATATTCCATGTATTTCTCCTTTTGAAACATGGATGTGATCTCCACCAGTTCTTATAAAGCTCTAAGGTCCGACTAACCCTTGAGCTCAAAATTTTAATGAAGTGAACAGGGAGATGTACCCTTAACTTGACCCAAATACATCATGGATCCTGCAGTAAGGTAAGATCAGAACTCACGAGAATGTACACACTTTGGATTTCTATTTGAATGATTAAAGTAATCAATCACAAACCTGTTGTGGAGCATTTTTTTTAGTATGATTCATCACTTTCGAGGAAATCAGTCCTAATGAGCTGTTTATGCCTGATTGAATAATGCACTTAAGCTTTATGGGCAAGATCAAGTAATTTCCAACATCAGCACCTCTGTTGAAAAGAAACAAACAACAATTGAGCCTTTTCCCAACTAGATGGGGCTGGCCACATGATTCTTTGTTTCCATAAACCTCGATTTCGTATTATTCTTTATTCTTTCCTTGCAATACTCTTATAGTCTTCTTCTTTTAACTTTTTCATCATCTAGTTTCTCACACCTTTTTACCATAGCTTCCTTCGATAGCCTTTTTTTGTGTCCAAAATATCTTAAATGATTTTTCTTTATTTTATCATCTATTGACACCACTCCGAATTTTTTTTGATAACCTCATTACTAGTACAATCTTTTTTTGATGTGATCACACAATAATTTACTTCCCAACACTAAGAACTATATAACATAGCAGGTCATATGAGATATCTGCAACAGAGACTCATGAAACTTGAGGCGTTGCTTGAAATGTAAAAAAATCTAAATCAACGTGAGACATTATTTCGAAAAATCCATTCCTAAATGCTAGGGTACCATGATTGTAGTAATAATATATCATATATGCCATGCTATTTAGTAGTTTAGATCAATGCTGTCTGTTTGAGGTGCATTACAATTGTCCTAATGAACTTTGATGTGTACAATTATTTTAATGTGAAACTGAAGTGGACTGCGATCAACTTATCCAGAGGATTGTAACTCACGAAGCCTGATATTTCTAATTTAGGTCTATACACAGTTCATATGTAGACATGTTGTATAAATGAATTCAGATCCATTTTGACAAGCTTCAGGACAAGATATCATGCCCAGTTGCATGTTGAGCTGATGAAATAGGTCATAAAAAAAGAAATATAATCCCAAGTAGAGTCGGGGCATGTGTTGGGAAGTGTCAAGTTTCTTTTGTTTTGAGTTTTGATGCTTAAGCAGCCTGATAATCTTATTGGTTGAAGGAAGAAGATGGAGGAAGAAGGATATAACATCAAGGTCTAACAGCCTTGCAAAAGTTCAAGGAACTATCGGTGTGCTTTTGAGATTGATAGTTTGTTTTGGTACTATTGCCAGTTTCTTGACTTCGTTGTTCGTTCTTGTTGGTCTTTTGAATGTATTATTATGCAATTGTTAGTACAACTGGATCGCTTTTGAACCATAGTACAATTGTTTCTATTTTTGTGAGGTGATATTTCACCTGTGCGCGTTTGGTGCTTGTGCATGTGCATGACAGTGTGTGTATGCGTGTTCACCTATTTGTCAGTTGTCATTTTCAGCTATAATCTTTCTTTTGTTAACTGATCATACCATGTAACGTGAACAGATTATTGTTTCTTTTCATTCATATTCTTTTGGTTTCAGCCTTTTCTGGGTCTATGAGGTCAGGAAGTCGGTTCCAGCGGGTAGATATACATCTCTACCGTTTGGCATTCTTATGCTGAATGCTTCCCTTTCTGAGTGACAGTTTGCTGCTAGCTGTACTACTAACTTCTTTCTGTTGTCTTCTCTAAATAATCACAAAAAATTATGGATTAAGAATGATGTTACGTTATTATCAAAAGTTGATCCTTCAGCCTATCAGCTGCAGGAATGAAATATAAAACACGAAGTATGCATTGATGTCTAGTAGCAGAACCGAACTAAAAAATTGAGGAAAACAATAGACTGAAATGGAGAACTGACCTCAGATGGAAATTTCATGATACTTGTGAAAGGCAATTCTTGGGTGCGACATATGAACATGCTGAATAACATCTGGGCTGCATTTAATCTTTCACAGCATTCATCATGTTTCACTGGACTTGTCGTTTAAAGCATACATATTCATCCTTTACTATGGGCACAAACGAAAAGGATGAAGCCATTGAGTATTTGGTTCAAGCTGCATTGTCTTTTCTTGCATTCCCCATTAGCGTGCAGTGAATAAGTCTTCATGGATAATAATGATGATCGGATCATGGAGACTTACATGAGCATGTGCTTGGCGTCTTGCTCATCCGTGATGCCAACAAGCGTAGTTTATGCGTGTGTGATATCTTGAGCGAGTTCATGTAAGCTGTCTATTCTGAGGATTTTGAGATAAGCGGACAGCATTTCAAAATTTGATAAATTTGCAATCTCTCTCTCTCTCTCTCTCTCTCTCTCTCTCTCTCTCTCTCTCTCTCTCTCTCTCTCTCTCTCTCTCCATGTATGTGAATATTCCGTTCTTTCATTTTGATTAGGCTATTAATTTCAACTGGGTTCCCAACCGAAGAATCCCAAGGCTTAGTATAACTTCTGGAAAATCTCACGTTTCAGCCACTCCGAGAAAGCAATAATCGTTCTGGCAGTATTCCTGAAAAGGCAGAAAGAGGAAAATTGGACTTCCTTTCATTTGGCATAGAATTCTATGATTAGGTTTCTCCTTTTTCATTTGGCCTCAATTCTGTGGCACAGTCTCCCATTAATGGGGTACCAACAGAAAATAAATCAATTGCTTATCCATGGAAGTAAAAGAAAGAATGATCCTGCACCGAGTGGTGCTTCACTTTCTGCTTTTAGCAACTACATCCAAAGGAAACAAGAAAAATCAACTTTGGTTCATCTCATGAATGAGTAGGTAAAACTGAAGGCATAATTGAATGCTTACTACTAACAAGTTAGTAAAAAAGGATTACATGAAGATTTTCAGGTGCAATCATCTGAGCTGTACTTTTGAGGCTCAGATCTGCTGGTTGATGCTGGCTTGGTATCAGTCTGTAATAATCTGCACAGTAGTTATCGCCTAAACAAAATTTGATTTGGTTGCTACAACTCTGGATTGTCAACGCCTGCATGATAAGAGCACAGAGACGAGAAAACCACTCAGTTTGCTTACCCACTCCCCCGCCTACACACACACACACCAGATCTGTATGGCTTGGCTTATTCAGAACATTTGATCAAGAATCTTTAAAGAAAGGCAGGATTTTGTAAGCATCTAAAAAATAAAGGGTACATAATGAAGTAATATCTAGCAGTAAAAAAAAGTCCAGTTTTTTGTCCCCATAGAATCAGTTAAGTGAAAAAGCATGCTTTTTAATACAGTAGCTCTAGTAGATACACCAGTAATTCACAGGCTTTCTCTAAGAAGACGGATGAGTGAGTGTTTATACTTACAAGTTGCTTACACTGAAATAGTTGCCACTTTCTGGTAATAGTTCCTCTGCTGCAACTTTCATTGGTGAGTTGCACAAAAGTTTCTGCGTTCAACTGTCAAGGACATCAACAGCTGCAACAAAAACTGCACATACTGGGCGGTGGTCTGAAAATCTCAATTCACTGCGGACATATGATAATTGCTGAATGCCACTCCCATGCCACAAAATTCTATCACACCTGAAACCAGGGTAATTTTAATGCCATGTATTGGCACACCCTGCTTTACTGAAAAAGAGAAGGAAAAGATTTCGTCATTCAGATTCAACAGAGACTACTTAACAAGAGATTGTTGCGGGCCTGTCATAGGCATTTGGTAGTTTGGATTGAACAGTTCCACTATGAAGATATCATGTGATTAAGATCACCCCGTCATTATCAAGTTTTCTTCTTCTTTTTTCATTTTTTGGTGAATAATAAAAAAACTACTTGACCACATGATATCTTCATGAGCCAGTGCTCACACACATGCCCTGTTGCCAATCTATTCCACAATGTAATTTACATTATTTATCCCTGTGGTTATGAAGATCACATACCATGCAGGAGTTCTGCGTTGCTTCCTTGATTTGACAGCTTCTCCAGCATAATTGTCAGAGTTGTACGAGTATTTGTAAGTGGGAGCAAAATAAATCTTTCCCTCATTTTAACCTTTAAAAGCTCAACCTGCCTCCCGCTCAATCTTTAGCTAAACAAGTCAAAGCAAGCAGCTAGAAGTTTGTAACAATCAGATTCATAAAAGGATTAGAAAAGACAAGAAGAAGTATACATTAAACATGCAATACATATGACATAACTTGATCTGGTGCAGAAAATGAGAGTGAATTTGTATCTACAATTTGGTACTTGTGTAGAATGAGAAAACATGGGCCAGCTTGAAATGACCCATGTTTTCAAACTTGAATTTACCAGGAGATGTTGATTTAAATCCACATTTTTCTAGTTTTCTACAAAATTTTTGAATGCCCAGAAAACATTAATCAACTTGGAGAAAGATGGAAGAGCTGGAGATGACTTGTCATCAGTTCCAACAACGTTTGAAACAATTCACACAATTAGGTGAATGGACATGATTGCAGAAAGATACCTGGTCCTTATCGAACAATGAATTCCAATCGTTGTCCTCAAGAAGCTTTCTCGTCTCAGAGTAGCTCAATGATATTCGATAGTTGAGGTCCCCAAGCCATATGACTCGACTAAAGAATTTAATTCACCATCAAAGCCAAGTTGATTAGTAAGAGGAAAAATGACGAGACATGAAACCAACATAAGATGGCAAGAGAGTGTGAAAAGTTGATGCTCACTCATGCTCAAGAATTTTCTCAGGAATTCTTCGACTTGAATTCTTACATATCCTGCGAAATTGAGTATTCTTCAAAATCTCTATCACATCAGAGTTTCTTCTCAACTCATCTCCTTCTTTCTCCCCAGAAGCAAGGTGACTGCATACAAAGCAGAATGTAGTCTGATGTAGGGACATACCCACAGAGATGCAACCCTGCAGGGAAAAGCGAGTAGTATATTGATGTTTAGTAAATTCAGAAAGTAAAAGGCACCCTTTATTTTGACAAGCAAACTGGTGACAGTTGACACCTATCAGATGCACATGTGGGGTATTGAACTCCTAACAAGGAAGCCATTAATCCTGAAAATATTCTATCATCAAACTAAATAGTGTAATTTTTTTAATGTTCAAGCTTAAGAGTAGTATTATATAGTTATACGTGTTGGCTTTGTTTCTACAGAAACCAAGTTTGCCAATGCGCCCATTAGCAGTAAAAAAGTAACTTCACTGGTTCTTAAGGCATTACTGATGAATACAGATGCTTGTTACAAGAACAGAACAAGTAAAAGAAACAACTAAAGTCAAAACTTATATGCTGGAAAGGATTTATCGAGCACCTTATTTAAGAATCGCAATCTGAATGTAGTTTCCTTAAGATATTAAGCAAATAAAATTGGGAGCAAGCAAGCTACAACTTTACCTTGTTTCCAAGGTAACCCATGATCCCACACGCAACAGAAGACACTCTGAGATGCCCAATGTGCTCCAACAACGCATTCTTTACCCAGACAGTGACAAAAATGCCCACCATTTGCTTGCTTTTTATCAAATAATAATTCAACGTATTTGACCCTGAAGTCCTTGTATACGTGAAGCCTGGTCCTTCCTCCTCAGAAGAAGAATCTTCATCAACTGTAGAAGCCTCCTGGCATCTAAAACATGAATCTCTACTTCTCCTCAACACCTCTAAAGGGCAGTTGCAGGCCTTTAAGCGCAGAATGATCTCAGGCTTAAACCTTTTACTAACAGCCTTTAGTAAAGAGGCTTTCTGAAAGATAGAAAAACTGCTGGACTGTCTCAATTCTCGGTAAGCCAACCTTGAACCTGATCCCCTTGATAAGAATGAAGAACAACTTAATTCAGATTTGGCGTTGTCACTGTTATGTGGTTTGTTTAGGGATTGATTGATTAAACCCAGCCATTTTGCTGCTGGTTCATCATCCTCTATGACAAGCACGTTCCCAGCATTCAGGGGCACAATTTCCTGAAACCTGCTTCGAATCATGAGCAAACATTCACGGACGGAACTCAGGCAATCAAGTGATGGAAATTACAAAGGAACAAACTAGTTTCTTCTCCCCTGTACCATCTAGTAAATTGATGTTAAAGTTAATGATGAACAAGAAAGGGCTTCATACCCCAATACGTAGATGTATGAGGGGTCATCGATATGTAGAAAGCTATCAAGATTTAAACAATTGTGAGGAGACTGCCCACCAACATTCCATGTTGCTACGAATATACTCCAAAATTAAACCAAAAAGCAACATGGTCACACAAATCCATCAACAAAGCTAAGTATCCTTCGCATCCGTTTCGTAAATAATTATACACATGAAGAGCAGATATAACATGGATTTTATAACATGGATTGCATTGCCGGTCCCAAGCCCGGATAAAGGAGGAGGGTTGTGTTAGGCTTCCAACAGCCAGCATAAAACTTTGTCGGATTTTATAACATGGATTACAAAAATTATGAGCATTGCTTTGGGGCGTCCCCGCCTAACGACGTGCTGCAGAGCCCGAATGCACTAAGAAGTAAGCAAGGGCCACTATATTTTTGCCCGAATGTAGTGAATCAATTACATAGAGGGTTCCCACATCATGGACGGGTGTAAGTAAAGAAGTTAGTCCCGCTACATTCCCGCCCAAATGTAGCGAAAAATTTTCAGAGAGGGTCTCCGCATTTTGATTATGGACGGATGCGGGGGGTAAGGAAGCTAGTCCTAGATAATAAGATTCGTATTGGTTCTTGGAATATCGGAACATTATCCGGTAAGCTAATGGAGGTGGTAGATACTATGATTCGGAGAATGATTCATATTCTATGTTGATAAGAGACAAAATAGGTTGGAGAAAAAGCAAAGGAGATAGAGGATACAGGTTTTAAATTATGGTACTCAGGTAAAGAAAATGCTCGAAACGGAGTTGGTATTATCATAAATAAAGATTTAAAGGAGGGTGTAGTAGACCTACAACGATATGGTGACCGAATCATGACGTTGAAATTAGTGTTAGGAGCAGAGGTTTTGAATATAGTTTGTGCTTACCCACCCCAAGTAGGACTAGAAGATAGTATAAAGACAGTTTTTTGGGAAGAGTTAGATAAGGTGTTTCAAAAGATTCCACCAAGGGAGATGATTTGTTTAGGAGGAGATTTAAATGGACATGTCGGTAAAGAGGCATTAGGATATCAAGAGATTCATGGAAACTTTGGTTTTGGGGATATAAACGAGGAAGGTATGGAGATTTTAGATTTTGCTATGGCATTTGATCTCTTTATAGTCAATACAATTTTCAAAAAACGAGATGAACATTTAATTACTTATAAGAGTGGCTTATCACAAACACAAATTGATTACTTTATTTGTAGAAAAAAAGATAGAGTGTGTTATAAAGATTGTAAGGTAATTCCAGGAGAAAGCTTAACCACCCAACATCGACTTTTAGTTATGGATTTACAAATAAAAAAATAGACAAAGAAGAAAAGAGTGCATCGAGCTACTCAGACCAAATGGTGGAACCTCAAAAGCGAGAAAGAAGATATATTTAAACAGAAAGTCCTTCAAGGAGATGTTTGGAATTATGTTGGCACACCCTGTGATATGTGAAACAATATGGCTATACATATTAGGAAAGTGGCGAAAGATGTGTCAGGGGTATCTAAGGGAGGTGTACCGGCACAAAAAGAAGCTTGGTGGTGGAGTGAAGTAGTACAAAATAAAATCAAGGCAAAGAGGGCATGTTACAAATTACATTATGCTAAGAAAACTAGTGAAACTTTAGAAGCTTATAAGAAAGCAAAGAAGGAAGCGAAAAAGGGCGTTAGTGAAGCAAAAGCTAAGATTTGGGAGGACTTATATAAAAAACTCAACTCAAAAGAGGGTGAAAGAGATATTTTTAGGATAGCTAGGGCTAGAGATAAGAAAACTAAAGATCTTAATTATGTTAGATGCATAAAAGACGAGGATGAAAAAATTCTAGTGACAAATGATGATATAAGAAATAGATGGAAAAACTATTTTTATAATCTTTTTAATGAAAATAAAGATGTTAGCATTAGTTTAGGAGATTTAGCCAAGTCAGAAAAGTATATAAACCACAATTTCTATCGACGTATTCAAAAGAATGAAGTCAAAGAGGCTCTTAAACATATGAAGGGTGGTAAATCGGTAGAACCAGATAATATTCCTATAGAAGTTTGAAAAATACTGGGAGAAATAGGAATCACTTGGCTCATAAGACTATTTAATGAAATATGGAAAAACCAAAAGATGCCCGAGGAATGGAGAGCAAGTACACTTATACCCATATATAAGAACAAGGGAGACATTCAAAATTGTGTGAATTATCGAGGTATCAAGTTAATGAGCCATACTATGAAATTATGAGAAAGAATTATCGAACGTAGGTTAAGACAAGTATCAAGTATAACAGAGAACCAATTTGGATTCATGCCAGGCAGATCTACTAATAAAGCGATTCACCTTTTGAGAAATCTTATGGAACATTTTAGAGCAAAAAAGAAAGACCTTCACATGATATTTATTGATCTAAAAAAAGTTTATGATAGGGTACCGAGGGAGGTTCTTTGAAGAACTTTGGAAAAAAGAAGTATCCCATTGACATATATTAACCTTATAAGAGACATGTATGATGGTGCAAAAACATGTGTGAGGACTCATGAAGGAACAACGGACTTCTTTGAAGTTAATATTGGGTTACATCAAGGATCAATTTTAAGTCCATACTTATTTATAATGGTGATGGATGAATTAACAAAACATATTCAAGATGAAGTACTTTGGTGTATGTTTTTTGCTGATGACATTGTATTAGTGGAGGAGTCTAAGGAAAAAGTTAATAGAAAATTGGAACTATGGAGAAAAACATTAGAAAGCAAAGGCCTCCGACTTAGTAGAACAAAGATAGAATATATGGAATGTAAGTTTGATCATTTGGTTACTTCAGAGGACATAGAAATTAAAATTGGCACACATTACATTCCCCAAAAGGAAAGTTTTAAATACCTAGGGTCAATTTTTCAGAGTGATGGAAGAATTGATGGAGATGTTACACATAGAATTAATGTTGGTTGGTTAAAATGGAGAGGAGCATCAGGTATTCTTTGTGATAAGAAGATACCATTAAAGTTAAAAGGTAAATATTATAGAGCAGCAATTAGGCCTGCCATGTTTTATGGTTTTGAGTGTTGGGCACTTAATCATCAACATGTATAAAAGATGTCTCTGACGGAAATGAAGATGTTGAGATGGATGAGTGGTCATACAAGAAAAGACCGTATACATAATGAGGTTATTAGAAACAAATTAGGAGTGGCACCAATAGAGGATAAAACGAGAGAACATCGTTTAAGATGGTTTGGACATATAGAAAGAAGATCAAAAGAAGAACCTGTAAGAAGGTTAGAAAAACTAAATTTGGAAAGTATTAAAAGAGGTAGAGGACGACCACAAAAGTGTTGGAAAGAAACAATAAAGAATGATCTAGCTTATTAGGAGTTAACTGCCAACATGGCACATGATAGGGATCTGTGGAAACAAAGAATCCATGTAGCCGACCCCGTCTAGTATGGGAAAAGGCTTAGTTGTTGTTGTTGAAGAGCAAATATAATAGATACTGGGTTCTCTTCTCACTGACCTTAAAAAACGAAAATAGTTTCTCGAGGGATAGAGAAAGTGATATCTCGCTTCTTACAATCAATAATATCACGATTCTTAGATAACCAATTCATACCAAAAACTACATCATAATTCGAAATCCCCAACAAAATCAAGTCGGCTTTCAAATCATGATCACTAACCATCACATAACAATTTCGTAAAATCCGATGCGATACAATAACATCACCATTTAAGGAATCATATAAAAAATCTCTCCAAAAATTACAGTTCCAAATCCGTACGACTAATATAAGTGGGTGATAAAACAATATTTGCAGCATCTAAACCACCTTTTACAAGTGAAACATGCAATAACACTACATGTCCTTCGAGTGACACTTGTGTTGTCTCAACTAAATCAACTAATCCATATGACGGTATTTCCTCATTAGCGTCACTTATAACGCTCATAATTAAGTTTAAATCCAATCCTCGTGAGTCCTATATATAAATACGATATTATATTTCGATAATTAACTCGTTATTAAATATACTTTAGCAACCTTAGGCTCTGATACCAAGTTGTCACACCCACTCGAGTCGGAACCACAACCCGGCCCGAGCCGATGCCACGTGGTCGCTTCTCGGGCGGGTGTGGAGCAGTAACCAAATACAATACTAATTTAATGCAAACTCAAGAAATATCTAACTGAAATAAATATCTATATCAAAGTTCTAAACAACACGTCCAAAATAGTGCAGGGCCTACCTAACAATAACCCCGAATAAAAGACTTTCTAAATCATTCAATACTTATCGTACCATCTAAAATAAAAATGCAACTCTATCAAACTCCTACTCTTTTCTGTGTTTTTTCGAGGTGTTAGCTTCAGGATGAGCTGCAAAACAATAGAGTGAGCTCCTATACATAGCTCAGTAGGGAGGTTAAACATCTTTAAACAGAAAACATACTAAAATTCATAGCAAAGCATATTTATCTTGAAACCATGATCTCAAATTCATACGCACACACTCACACACACGCACACGTCATTAGTTTTGATAATTATAACCTATATTGTGTCTGCCCCAAAGGCCACGGGATTCGTTCGGCCCTCCCTAACGTGACCTCGGTAATCCCATCAACGACGGTAACCACGCCGACTCACACGACAGACTGCCCAGGAATACACCCTTTATTCGCCCCAAGCCGGATCGCCAGAGGGACATGCAAGTCTCTAGAGACCCCACACAAACCACACAAGTATGGCTCATATATTCACACATCATTATATTTCTAAAATCAATTACAGTTCATCACATTCACAAATCATAACCAGATCCACGAATATCCAAAATCAAACTCATATCCACACAACATTTAAACAACATTTAAATATCATGTTCATACAACACATGCATATCAAAACATGTTCTTTATCAAACAGTGTCATAAACATGTTCTATTTAAAAAGCATATCAAATAATCCATAATTGCGAATAACATTTCATAAACATCAATAAAATATTTATCAATCATGCATATTTAAATATATATAAAACAAGTAAAATCACTTCTAGCATGGTTCTGTAAAAGAATGCATAACCCCCTACCTGAAGGAGCGCTAAGATCTAGTTCCCAAGCTGCTGGGCCACTCTTATCACCACCAAATCCTTCAAATTTAATCTCTAAACAATTGTAAATAATTAAAATATTAAAATTTATTTAACTATAAGTCTAACAAAACAAACTGTATTCTAATCGAATTCCAAACCCCAATCTTGATCTGTTTAAGCTATCCGAGATCCAAATCGATATCCAATTCCATATCTGATCCAAATGAGTGACACAATAGGTAGCTTGTGTCATTGTGTCAACAGAGAACGTTTAACTACTGACACGAGTCTTGTTTCTAACCTAGAAACTCATTTCAAGACACGACCCAAACTCGACCCGTTTCTAAAACATAACCTGTTTCTTAACATGCGACACGAGGACACGACACGAATCAGTGTCGGTTCATGACATTTCAGACACGACACAACACGGAAACGAGAGACATGCCCAAAAGAGCCTTTTTTTTCGGTATCGATTTCGCCGGTTTCTGGCGAATCGTAACCGTTTTCCGGCCAAATCGACTTACCCCTACCAAAACACTTAGTTCTATCTCAAACCTTAAATCCAAGCCCAAAACGATGATTTTCAACAAGTTTTTCATCAAAAATCTGAAAAATAGGTAAACTCACTTTATTCCGGCCGACTCCTCGCATTTTTAGGGTGGTTCGAGGCTGCCCCAACTCCATGGAGAAGACACTATGAAGGGCCCTTTTAAAGGCCCTTCATATACTAATATGCTGTTACAAGAAGAGCACGACATAAGACTTGTGGTACTGGTCAAACTCAGGCTGCTAAGTGTAGAATAAGCCTCTGTTTCAGCAGCAGACTTAAGTTAGATAACAGAAACTACTGGAAAAAGGAAAAGAACAATCAAAGAAGGCTTCATTCTCTCTGTTTATACCAAAGGAAACATTCTCGTAGAAGACACAGTAAAGTAGGGAGCATGATGAAGCGCTTGAAACAACTTGATAGGAAGACAATCTTCCAGGCCAAAACGGAAAAACGCGTTCATTAGTCTTTACCACAAAAAACCATTTAAAATTGTTATAACATCAAATACGACCCCACTTATAGATTATCATGTTCAAACCTTCTAAAGAATCTGACAGACAGCACCTTTCTATCATATCGAATTACTTTATACGATTCTGGAAATTGATGGAACCCCTCCCTCTTTCCATTTCAACCTGCAAACGGCTCAGTAATTTCTCAACAGATTTTACAATGCAGAGAAATCGGACTCCAGTTTAGAGAAACGATGTCGATACAGCAGATTGCGTCTCGTGTATTTTGTGACCAGACACCGGTAACATAAGAATTTTCTTAAGTGAGTTTGGCATATCTTATGAATTTCCTGTTAATTTTGTTCCGCAGCCAAGAAGAGGGGAAAGAAAAAACTAAGATGGTCTCTAAATATATGGCTGAAGATGATACAAAAGGAACTTTCTGCTCAATCGTTCGCTTTCCAGCCACCGAGTACTCCCATGTTCTTTCATACAAGAAAAAGGTGTCGCTTTCTTTTCTTTAATGGTGCATGACGTGTTAAGCTTTTAGATGTACTGTAGTGATGGGGAGAGAGAGAGAGAGATCAATGTTATTCACTAACAAACTTCTCAAATTCATCAGAAAGAATCTGTTCGCTTAAAGGGTTGACGTTTGACCGCATTGACAAGATTTCAAGCATACTAAGAGGTCATTTTGAGAATTTTTCTTCAATTCTTACCGGAGTAACCGAAGAAACAGCTAGACGCCCGTCGCAGCATCTTCCTCTTAAGAGCGGACATCCTTGGAACGGACGACTACCATCATCACCAACAAAAATAAAGCAAATAATCGATCATTCGAACAATTCCCATGTCCTGCATTGCGATCGAAATGCACCAAATAGAAAAGAATAGGAACAAAGGTTGACCATAAAGAAGAGAACCTTGTGATGTTGCTCACTCCCAGCAGTCATCTCCGAAGACCCGCGTTTTCCTTCTCAATAGAAGGCACTCTTTCTTCAAATGAGCCCTGAAAACCAAACATGAATCCAAGGCGTCAAAAAGAAAAGGAAGAGAGGAGACTCCACCGTATCGCCGACGCCACCAATCAGGAGATAGATATAGTACAAAAAGAAACCAACCAAGACAAGAACATAAATTTAGAAAGACGGAACAGACTTTCCAGCAAATAGGCTGAATTCTTTCTTCATTTATTAATCTCGGGAGCGACGCTTTGGGAATTGGAGGACAGTCTTCCTGTCAGCAAACGGAGAGAGAAGATAGAGGCAGTCAAACGTGTTGGCACTGGAACGCAGTTCCGTTGCTCATAGGGAAACGGGGAAGCCTTGTCCTCACCCCGTTTGTTTTCTTGCTCGCTAGGCTTCAGCAGCGCATGCTACCGTGAGGAGAGTTGTTGGCTATGTTGCACGGTTACGCAATTCTTCGTGTCGTAGCGGTATCCGGTATGGGTAGGGTATGCATATGGATACATCGGATACGTACCTTTACCATCAATAGCGTAACGGTACGTTTCGACGTATTGTGGTATGCTTACCCAACTTCAGGTACGTCCGATACCTGGTACGTTATAGATCGGGTTGACCCATTCGGATCTGGGTCAACCCGATGCGTGTTGTTCTCTCTCCACTGCGCATCCCCTTCTCCTTCTCTCCACCGCGCGTGCTTTCTCTCCACTCTTCGTATTCACTGCCTTCTCATCGTCACTGGCGACCGGCGGCTGCTCCGACCATCTCGTGCTGCCTTCCCAATCCACTGTTTCCGTGAATCTTGAATTTTCACGTGGTTCCTCTTCCATTCTGCCGTCTCCTCCTTTGTCAGGTTAGAACTATGGGAACCAGCTTAGTTGTTGTTTGCATTTTGTATCGGTTCTGTCACCGTGTATGCTTTTTAATGGTATTTGAGCAACAAATTACATGCTGTTGGAGGAATTCTACCGGCATAGGGATCTGTTACAGCCTGAGATTTTCTTGGTGAACCTGGAAATTACATGGTAAGCAATAAGAACTGCAATAATATTTATTTTAAAATTGTAAATAGGAATACATCCACTCCTGAACGTTTTTCACTAATTTCCCTCACCCTGAGAAAGTTAAATTATTATCGATATAACATGAACTCCTGAGAGGAACTCTACGAGGGCAAGAGTTTAAGCTGAGAATGTTGATAAGTTGTTATGCAGTCCATGATTGCCCAGGCTCCAGATGCGCTTTCCCAATCTGTCACAAGAACAAAACCTGATGTCTGTCTGCTCCCATTGTTCAGAAAGAAGGGTAGGTTAAATAAAAAAGGCAAATGTGTGATGGTGGATACGGGCATGGTGAGATTGTGGATGACAACTTCAACAATCATGATTCATGAGTGACGGGATATGGCAATATATATACGTTTGAATCTGCTTCATTTGACAGCACCTGTGATTGACAAAGGTCTCACTCTTTTTGCATATGTATCTTGCTTATATGTTGTGGACTTCATTATATTATTTTGATTTATGATATTCTTGGACTCATTCTCTTATGGACCTTATGGTAAACACTGCAATGATGAGGATCGCCTTTTATGTTGGTTTCAAATTTTTTCTTGCAAATTCAATCGACGACTTCTTGTACGTGTTTGATACTTTGATGTTTAATTGTTCTTACTTTGAAGAAGAATATAAATGTCATTCTTAGAATAAAATCTCAAATACTAGAATGCTTTTAAAATATAGAATGCTTTTTAAAATTATTTAATAGTAGCATACCTGTACCTTAATTTTTTATAAAATTGCATACCCGTACCCATACCGGTACCCTTGCATTGGCCGGCGATCTCTGTCCGTGGATTGGTCACAAGAGCAGAGAGGCAATTAATCGGTTTTCTCTCTTTGATGCGGGAAGTGAGCTCGGGGTGTGGCGCGTTGTTTACTGTTGTGTTTTGGTTTGGTGGTCGTCTTTCTCTGTAGCAGTAGCGTTGGGAGTAGCAGCAGGAATCCTCTCTCTTTTTTCCGTGAGGATGCCAATTGAGAGACTGCTACACTCATGCAAAGTGGTGGGGTTCTTCGCTTCTCTGTTCATGTGTCTATAGTCTTCAAGGGGCAGCAATTAACGGGAACCGGTTACCTCTGTCTCTCTCTCTCAGAGATTCCTGCCCCTCCATCGACTCGACGTGCAAGGCACACTATCCGAATCTCAATGAGGTTGTGATTCTGAATAAATGTAGAGAGAGAGGGAGTAGGAGAGCTTATTTTGACTCTTGAAGCAATTCCGGAAGCATAATCTAATCTAATAATACCGAACCTCACTAGGATTCTCCAACAAATCTTGAAAATAATTGAATCATACATAAAAGGATGCCTGAAAACGATAGGATCCTCTGCTTCCTTTTGACTTGCCTTTTTTTCTCTAAAATGATAATCCTCCTTCAACTTGCAAAGAGAGAAGATCCGAAGTGGCATCTCTGATAACTTCACCATTCTTAGACTAAAAACACACACCAAAAAAACACTAACCTTTACTTAAGTGAAAGGTTAAACGTGTGATTTGTTGTAGTCGCAGCCACTGCTTAAGGTAGGCAGTGAGGAATAAATTCTCTCTCTCTCTCTCTCTCTCTCTCTCTCTCTCTCTCTCTCTATCTCTATCTGTATATATATATTTGAAATAACTAAAATTAACAAAAAAATTTAAAAATTATAAAAATACTATAACAGGCTGTTTGAAATGGTGGGTTTTGGTTTGGTTGGTGAAAAAAAAACGAAACCGAATCAAGTAGTGCCCTCAGTTTCATAGGTTTCGGGTTCAACCAATTTTTGGCTTGTTATGATTAAAATCGCTGAACTGAGTAGGAACCAGCCATGTCTACGTTCAATAGAACCACCGTGGGTGGTTGAACCCGAAACCGATGATAAAGGGTGGTTCTATTGAATGTAGACATGGCTGGTTCCTACTCAGTTCAGCGGTTTTAATCATAACAAGCCAAAAAACTGGTTGAACCCGAAACCGATGAAACTGAGGGCACTACTTGATTCGGTTCCGTTTTTTTTAGAAAAAACAGCAACCAAACCAAAACCCACCATTTCAAACCTCCTGTTACAGTATTTTTATAATTTTTAAATTTTTTTATTAATTTTAATTATTTCAAACCGTTGTAAACTCAAATTGAAACCACTCTAAACCAATAGTTTAGAGTTTCGAAGCAGTTACTGACGGTTTGAAACAACTTGCCATGTTTAATTGAACCCCAACTCATACAAATCTCAAGTTGATGAGGATGTGTTGTATTGTATAGACGATAAATAAGAAACACTCCAAAATAACATGACTGTAAGATTTTCACAAGTATGGAAAAATTTTAGGTCGAAAAAGGAAATATCAAGAACCCAAAAAAGAAGAAGGAAATACCAATTCAGTTCTGGTTCTGGTTCTGGTTCTGGTTCTAGGTTCTGGAGTAACTGAAACTCGCATGTCTATCCTAGTCGTTGTGTATAAGTTACACCTTATCGAGGACAAGGAGTGGTCAATCGAAGTGCTCATACCAATTGAGCCTTATAAACCAATGTTTTAAATATCATATTAGACCTCATATTGCACAGAGTACCAATACATATGTATCATATCGTATCATACAATATAATAAAATACAAGTAATTTTAAGTTATTTTAAAAAAAATCATAAAAAACATTAAAAATTAAAATCATGAAAAAATTCTTCAATATGCATCAACCCTATAGGCAATAGATTCAACATTAAAACAAACCAAATTTCATGTTTACATTGCCCTTAAGCCTCATTTTGAAACTTGGATTGATGGCTATTGAGGAATGTAGAATAATTATGAGATTTTTATGGAGAAAGGAGTTGGTCTTGAAGAGAGGAAGGAGTAGACATGTAAGAGGAGCCAAAGAAGCTGCCCTAAAAAGGAGTTTGAACACACCAAATCTTTGATTTAAAAATAAATAAATTATAACTTACACCATATTATATGATATATTACTCATATCACAACGTATCATACGATAAATGTTATTTTGCGATATAGGTACCTAAATTATATTGGTTTAGGTACCGATATGCTTGATAAGATTTTTTTAACATTGATATAAACATTTCTCCTTCAGCCCCGGCGGTTTACTATTATTGGTTACATCCTAATGGATGAGGAAATGGACCCTTAAAACCGTGAAACTTTACGACGCTTCAAGGCCCTCAAATCAACCTCAGGTTGTCTTGCCAAATTGATGTACGAACTCCCAATCTGCTGTGCTTGGACTCAATACCAATGAAACACATTCAATGCTGAATGAGCTTGAAGATTGGTCATATTTTGAGTGATGAATTGGATCAGGATTCAAGTCCAGATGCAAATACGGAATGCTGAATATCTAATGCTTAACTAGAACCAACAGGTTCACGTTGCGGGAACCGCCGAACTCAAAGAACGTCCCTCTGGCCTTGCCAGTAATTGTGTAAGTTGTACGTGGCTAGACTGCCAAAATGCTGAAACTAAGTCAGATCGTTAATGTATTTAATGAATTAATGTGTGTACATGTTTGTGGGAGTATCTGCCGTTAGGTTGCATATTAGAGTGGATGGGTCATTTCCTTGCCCTATTCATGTGGTACACATAATGTATTATATATATATATATAATACATTTTTGGAAAGACAAATAACTTATCAAAAGCATTGCAAAGAAAAGCTTAAGACATTATAAATATTGTGAATGAGCTAATATATAATTAAATAGTTTTACAAATGAAGAGAGTGAATGAAAATCTGTTCTTGAAAATTGTTTGTTTATCATGTATAGGCCATGATCATATAGAGGTTAAAAAGATGGAAGATATTTTTGTAAGGCTATATGAGAGAGATGCAAGATGGAGACATGATGATATTATCAATGTTTATCATTATTTTTATTACTCAATGATATTATTGATTTGGTGTTGAGTGACATCAATAATCATTTTAATGAAATGAACACCGAGTTGCTTTTATGCATTATGTACCGTAATCCAAGCGACAATTTTGTAGCTCTTGATAAGGAAAAGTTGATTTGGTTGGCAAGTTATTATAAAATCTTAAATTATATCACAAATATGCATAGTCATCAAGAGTTTCATGTAATTAATGATGTTCCTAAGTTGTTGTATAAAAAAAAAAAGAATAACAAGGTTTTTCCTTTGGTCAATTACTAGTAAAATTAACAATGGTTTCGCTAGTTGCAACTGCAAGTATAGAGCAAGTATTCCCTCCTATGAACAAAATAAATACTTACATATATTGAGTATGATATGTTATCAAGTTTAGTCAATGAAACAATCATTTAACAAAATGCAAACTCCACGTCACAAACTTTCTGTTTCAAATAATCATATAAGTAATATAATTTCATATATTTGTACTGTATAGTGATAAAGAATCATAGATACTATATTTTCTCATGTTCATAAGCCTAAATTTTCTTTCTTTAATGATGTTCCTTTTTTTATATAAGTTAAAGTTGTGGAGAAAAATATGATTCCAAGTTTTGCATGCTAAGGATTAGCTGAAGATAATTGAGGTTTGTTACTTAATGTTGTGCCTGAATAATTAATACACTAGGATATCAACTTTTTTTTTTCGATTGATACTTATTCATGTCTATTTGTCATTATGGGCTTTTAATTCTTTAATATTTATTTCATGTATTGTAAAGTAGATTTATTTATCAAAGTCTTTCTTAGCTAGAATCCAAAAGGTATTACATTATTGAAGCATATCAAGACCTATCTTATCAAACAGTTATGTTTTTTTTTATACAATCACGGAGCACATGCCCAGCCACTCTGTCTTCAGCACGGCTCTTCACTGGGCTGAGATCATTCTGCAGTAAGGCGTGCAGTTGAACTGATATTGTTTCACTGACAAAACTATACTCTCTTGAAACTATCAAACAGTTCAGTTAGTTGCAGTTCTCTCTGTTCGGAACTTATTTTGGTATTCTTTAAAAGGTGCATGCTTTCTATTGATGGGTGATAGGATGTATATCTCATGTTGATAAGTTAAATTTAATATGTAAGATGCCTTCATATAAACTCTTAAAATCTATTGTGCTATTTTGATATTATCAACAACCTCTAAATGATCATATCGTGATAGACATCGTTACATTATAAAATCGAATATGTAAAAAGTATTTATAATGGAAAAATGTTTAATAAGTAAGTGAGTTTTTGGAATCCATTTTTGTACTTCTCACTCTAAAAAAGTCCTTGGTGTGCTATTGGCTTAGTTGAAAAGTAAAAAAGCAAAAGTATCGTAACTTTTTTCATGTGTATTTGATTTACATGTATGCTTTTTGCTTTTTAGACTCATGATCCATCTCTTAAGAGGCATGATTGAGATTTTAGGAGAGAATAATTATATATAATATAAAAAAAGAAAGAAAAAGTACATGATATATACTAATAATTTTAAAGTCCAGCATATTTCAACAAATCTCAACTATTCAATTTGAAAGATGAATTGAGATTTAAATTCAAAAAACACAAGTTACTTTTTGAATCAAGTACACTTACAAGAAGTATATTTGTACTTTTAAAAAAAAAATTCAAATATCAATTATCTATTTTTTAGAATTGATGGTTGAAATTTGTTTGAATATATTAGCACATATCAATATATATATATATATATATATATATATATATATATATATATATATATATATATATATATATATATATATATATATATATATATATATATATATATATATATATATATAGGATCCTTGAAAAATATGTATTCTCAAATGACCACCATCTTGATCGTCCATTAACGTCGATTGAATGGTGTGGACGAGGAAGTGCCTCTACTAAGTGAATCTTATGATATATATAGTGGTAAAATCTCAAACCCCGTTTTTGCTCAAATCTACTTTATTATATTGATAGATCGATCTTCGAGATGGATGATTGAAGTGATAAAAAAAAGTGGAAGTGAAGGATACTTATAATTCAAATCTCGGTTGTTGACAGGTTGATTAAACAATGGAGAAGTTTGACTAGATTTGAGCATGAATAGGATTTGAGCATTACCACTACCCCTTTTCTTTCTCAATATATTTTGCTTGCTAGTTGTTAGATGCTTATGTATTCATATAAATTTCAACCGTTTCCTCGAATAGCAATCTTTAGATTTATAATGTATCAAGCACGCAACACAAGCAATCAGACTTTTCATACACATAATATGGTCGAGAAATGTTTTCTTTTAATCCTCGAGTTGTCATCTTCGTCATGGACTACGAAATATTCTCCACTCTTCACCATTCGTAATTCAGTTCGATATCATTTCCTGATTTTTGTCAGCCTCAAACAGTTTTTTTTGGTCGTTTCTTAATTACCACCTTTTGACTGATCCCGGGAATTCCAAAACAACATCTTAAGCAAATAATTAAGATGGTTGCGGCTCTTGGCAGTCTCATTTCTTGAAGAGTGAGTTATTCATTTACCATGTAATTTGTCAGTACTCCGACACGTCAAAATTATAGTAACTTCTGTCTATCCGGATGTGCTAATATCGTGTTCTGAGGTTCCCTTCTTTTCTCGATCGTATATGGTCAGAGATGGATTGATGCCGCTTAAGTCAGCGATGGCTAAAAAGCCTTGCCATTTAAAATTGCTTTCTTCTCACAAACATTCTGTGCAATGATTGATTTCCATCAAATAGATCTTGATGAATCTCTCTATGCAGTTGATTTTGCTCAATTGGAACTCCCGAAAGGTCTCACAAGATCCCTCAATAGAACGCTTTTGAGATGTTACTGTTCTCCTAATTTTGTTGTTATCCAACTAATTGCTTTAGCTGATCACTGAAGTAGTATATAGAATGAGACTAGACTTTCTAGTATATGAAAGACGGAAGATCCTGTAATCTGTCAAACTAATGACATGAAATTACGTAGATTTGACGGACACACAAGCTTAAAATCATGTTGTGGATCTTTTTTTTGAAAGTAATAATAATAATAATCAAAACAGAGATACAAAGACCAGCAGCAAATCCATATCCTGCCTTCACTTCTGAAGATAGATGCATCAACATTACGCTTCAGATGAGTTGGGATTGGTGCAGTCGATTGGTTGGGTAGCTGATTGGAATGTTGGCAGATCGACATTGAATGAGGTCAGAGTGCACTGTCAATGCAACTCTGCAACTTGACTTCAATCACTGAACTCCTTTAGATCAGGTAAGGATGTGTTGCAGAGGGTTATGGAGAGCGCCTGAGAAGCCACTTCAGTTGTCGACAGAGTGCAATTATTTTGTGCATCCATCGTTGTCTTCCCTCCTTCATTAGGTTGCACACTTTGCGTTCCCAAAGAATTGAGTCGGACGGTGGATTAAGCTTGAAATTCAGCAGATTGAGAACACAAGGATCCTTGTAGAGTGAAATAGATTTGCCAATGACGACCCTCCAATATCGTTATCGTGCACTACATTATTTTAATCTGGCAATGCTCGGAAAGTAGGCATGGAGGGTCTTGACACAAGCTTAAAATCCATATTTGAGATTAACGGTTAAAGTGATAAAAATAAAAAATAATTAATATATTTTTTAAATTAAATTCTTCATTATTTATTATGTCAATCGAGATATCTACAACTATGTGCTATAAAACATTATAATTTATACATCTAAAACTACTTATCCCTTTTCTTCTCCTTTTATATATATATATATATATATATATATATATATATATATATATATATATATATATATATATATATATATATATATGAGAGTGATTAATCTTGCTCCACTTACATTATATGAGTATAAAATAATATTGTCTTTTACCTTCTTTCAAAAATTATTGATTTTTTTAAAAATTATACACAACTATCGAAAAACAATAACGCAACATGTAAAAAATGAAAGGATTCGATTTTCATATATATATATTGAGTGTCGTGCATATAATTTCAAATAGTTAACAATTTTGAAAGAGCAGAAAGAATGTATTTATATTTATGTTGGCACTATGAGTGGACATGTGTTAAAAGTGAACATCCAATCACTATCTTTCTCTCTCTTTATATTAATCTTACATTTATTATTTATTTATTTTCTCACTTTTTATAGTTTTTAAATTTGGCATTTGCGGTTTCCCGTTTGGGTAACATAGAGTTGGGGACGTCCTCTGATGACGTGTTGAACTGCGACACTCAAATGTTGTAACATTCCTAATGCTCAATGGATTAAAAAATAAGTCCATGTGAAATCAAGAGAGGAGAAGCGACGTGCTTATCGATTTTCATCCTGTTGTTTATAAAAATAATACATGTTAAGTCCAATTCAATTTAGATAAACTGCATTAGGAAAAAAAAGGTCTTGCTTCTTTAGTGTTAAAGATTTTCCACCATTGTTATTATACAATTCTTCGACCACCGGAGTCCTCTACGAATGTTTTCTAACATACTTATTATTAAGAACATACATTTTTAACTTAAAAAATTATAAATTATCTTTTTACTTAGTTGCTCGCACACCTCACCACACCATATAACAGAGGAGATGAAAAAGACTGCACTCAAGATGTATCTCTTTTGAAAAAAACGTCCACTTTAAGTGTGTCTTTTCGAGTAGATTCATGCTTCTCATAAACGCCTTCCGTATTTTTCTCAAATAAGAGACTTTATCTCGTCTGTTTTTCTTTTAAAAGAGATGCATTGCATCTCTTTTTAAGAAGAGACGTGCATTTTCTTTTTAAGAGATACGTGTACATTTTTTTTTAAAAAAGAAACACATTTTCTCTTTAAAACATATACACAAAACATGTATTTTCCTTGAAAGAAAACACGTTAGACAAAAGATATGTATGACTTGTGTGTTTTTCTTTAAAAGAAAAGAGGGTTTAAAGCCAATAATAGAAGAAAGAAAAGCCTTATGATTATCGATAAGACTGTAGACAAGTTTTGACAAAAGTGACAATTGACCGCTTGAGAAAGAGAGAGAGTGAGCAAAGGATTTAATTGTTGTAAGCGAGTTTAAATAATAGAAAAAGAGTGTAAGAGATGCTAGAGCGCGAAAGAGATGAAAAGAGAATAGAGAGAAACAAGGAAAGTGAGCTATGTATGTAAATAAAAGTAAAATAAAAAAAGGTATGTGATTAGTAAACATGATATATATTTAACTATTTAATGGATACATATACTGAGCTGAGCTAAAGCTGAACAGCCACTTTTCATACGGCTTCAACGAGCTGCAAGTGTCCAGCAAATTAGTCTACTGAACTGCTAGCAAGCCAAGAAGCTTAGGGCAAGCCAAGCCGAGTTTGCTTGGCTTGTTGCCGAGCTCTAAAGCTAAAGTAGGTTTAGATGATGGGAAGGAATTGGGAATTGGGAGGCGGAAGCAAGATGAAACCCCACTGTATCGAACACACGACCTTTAACATGTCAGTCGAACCCTAGCCAGGTGCGCTATTGCTCGTTGTGCTTGTTAGCGATTTTGTTCGAACTCTTGAATGGAAACGGCACCAGAAATCCGATTCTTCATCCATAACGTGCCACTTGAAACACCTTCTTCAGAGTGTTAATGGCTTCTTCACGGATTGGTGTCCATGCTCACCATCAAACGTTTCCGTCAATGGCGTCGCTGCTGTCTTCCGAAAGACCCGGATGCGGCGTTCCATTCACAATCGACGAACGCAGTAGAGGAGCGTCTCGCGTCCCTCCTGGACGCATGCTACTCTATCAGCGCTCTCCTACAAATCCACGCACAGATTGTCACCAACGGCCTCTCCCAGCAACCTAACTACGCCGCCCGCCGACTCGTCGCCTTCTGCACTTCATCTCCTTACGGCGACGTTGGACACGCCCGTGCCTTCTTCGACCGAGTCGTTCACCCGAGTGTGTTCATGTGGAATTCCATGATCAGGGGTGTCTGCAATGGCGGAAGCGTCGATGCCAAAGACGCGATTTCTCTCTACAAGAGGATGCATTCCGAGGATGAAGCTAAGCCCAATAGTTTTACATTCAATTTTGTGTCTAAGGCGTGCGCTGTGGCAGTAGCAATAGACGAAGGCAAAGAGGTGCACGCGCAGATCGTGAAAGCAGGGTTCAGAGGGAGCTCTCACGTCATTGTTACAATGGTGAGTATGTATGCGAGATGCGGGAAGGTTTCTGATGCGCATCGATTGTTCGATGAAATGGCTGAGAGAAATTTAGTGGCTTGGAGTGCTATGATTAGTGGATACGCGAGGGCTGGAATGGCTACGAGGGCGCTCGGATTGTTTCGTGAAATGCAATTCGCCGGGATGGAGCCGGATGAAGTGACGTTGGTGAGTGTGGTCTCTGCTTGTGCCCAGGTTGGCGCGTTAGACACGGGCAGGTGGATCCATGCCTATGCAGAGAAGCAGAGGATTGAATTAGACGTTGTGTTAGGTACTGCGCTGGTTGATATGTATGCAAAATGTGGCTGTATCGAGAGGGCTCGCCGACTATTTGACGAAATGCCTCACAAAGATGCTATGGCATGGAGCTCCATGGTTATGGGTTTGGCAGCACACGGGCTTGCAGAAGAGGCATTGGACGTCTTCTCTAGTATGAGGGTGGCGAGTGTGAAGCCAAACGGAGTCACGTTCATTGGGGTGCTGTCAGCATGTGTTCATGGAGGTCTGGTAGACCAGGGGAAGTACTACTTTGACATGATGACAGAACATGGAATTTCACCGCAGATGGAGCATTATGGATGCATGGTTGACCTTCTTTGCCGTGCTGGGCTTTTTGATGAAGCGCATAAGTGTTTAAGAGGCATGCCAATGGAGCCTAACGCGGTTATGTGGAGGACTTTGCTCGTGGCGTGTAAGAACAAAGGCGACCTTGCTAAAGGAGAGGCCGTTGCTGAGAGACTACTCGAGTTAGAACCAGGCAATGCGGAAAATTATGTCTTGCTGTCCAACCTATATGCTGCTCAATCGAGGTGGGAGGATGTCAGTTCGGTCCGAAGGACGATGAAACTGAGTGGAGTTAAGCCGATTCCTGCATGCAGTTCGATCGAGGTTGATGGTGTAGTTCATGAATTTTTCATGGGGGATGAGTCACACCCGGAGTCAGAGGAGCTATATGCCTTCTTGAAGGATGTGATGTTGATGGTTCATAGGGCCGGCTACGAGTTTAAGACATCTGCGGTTCTGCACGATTTTGGGGAGGAAGAGAAGGTGAATTCCCTTGCCCAGCACTGTGAGAAGTTGGCGGTGGCGTTTGGGTTGATGAAGACTAGAGCACCAGCGGTTATTCGGATCGTGAAGAACCTCCGTATCTGTTGTGATTGTCATGAATTTATGAAGATTATCAGCAAGATTTTTGATCGAGTGATTATCGTTAGAGATCGGGTTAGATTTCATTGCTTTATTGATGGATTATGCTCTTGTAAGGAATACTGGTGATACCGACCGTCTGCCTTAGAAAAGAGAAACTTCATGCTTATGGTCCACTCCTCTGCAGCAGATTTTGGCTTGGCCGTTGTTCTTGCCAGCAGATGTCCTTACGCAGGTAACGCCTTCAGTACATGCAAAACCTTGAAAACAAGTGAGGCCTTTCTGCAAGTACTGGAGAAATGGAGAAGATGACACGATGAAACACAAGAAAACTGAAGTTGGTAGTGCCGATTACATGAAATGAACATTCAATCAGTTAAATATGCCTCGTAAAAATGCAATTAGTTTCCTCTTGGCTACTCTACAAGGTGGTAATCTTTGGTCCCTCCTCGATTGGAACATGTGTACTTGAAACTCTAGGAATACTAGGTCATCTTTCTCAGTTTCGGAGATCTTGCTGAAGGTACTGCTTGAGTGAAGTTGGACTCAACTGAATATGATGAAATCGCCATAGAACTGCACGGATCTTTCAATCCTGGTGAGTTGACGTTAGTTTAAGTCTTATAGTCATCTTGTTTGTTCATGACTCGCTTTAGAAGTGTTTGAAATACAATCTGCAAACGTTTATGATTAGTCTTTACATCATATACTTAAACACTGCTGGGAATCGCTAGCAGAAGCACTCCAATTTTGTTTGCCGTGGGGAGATTGCAGTTTCTACAGAGCAGTTCTGCCGGGTTGGGCATTATCGGTGTCAGAATGACATCCAGCAGTCAAGGTTTTCTTTCCTATTGAGATATGTAGCCAGCAGTAGACGTAACAGAAGCATTCACCACAATGAAGACTCATTATCCTGATAACATGCCAGAGATATTTCAAACACTTTACTACGCTGTTGCTGGTAAATCTAATTTGAAGAGGTAGATAACTATGAAATTTATTTTTTATTTTACATTACTCAATTATATACTCATATTCATTATTTAATTAGTGAATTAATTTAATTGATTTGATTTATATAAGCTAATTGATTTAGTTATAAACAATACTAATTTCAGACGTGATTTGAAGAATTGTTGAATTTATTGTTGTTGGACGCAGGTCCTTGAGAAATTGATTTATTTGTTGAATGCAGGTCCTTGAGAAATTGAAAGTTCTTGATCTTACGGACTGCCAACACCTAAATGCAATTGATTTTTCTGCACTCCCTAATTTGGAGCGCATGTGGCTTGATGGTTGTGTGGAGTTGGTTGAAGTTTCGGAAACCATTGCACAGCTCAAGAGCTTGGTTCTTCTGAGTATGAGAGATTGCATCAAGTTAAAAGAGCTTCCTCATTCCATATCACAGATGACTTCTCTGAAGGAGATTGTACTCGGCAGGAGCTATGGCCTTGAGAAACTGCCAATTGTTTTCATCAGCTAAGCTCACTCGAACGTCTTTTTCTTCACGGCTGCAAACGTTTATGGAGATTTCCGGACTCCATCGAATCAGCTTCCGTTAAAGTGCTTTTCCTTTTCGGCTGCACGAAGTTGAAGGGACTGCCGGATAATGCATCATCTCAGTGTGCCTCACTGGAGGACCTAAATCTTCAGGGTTGTTCCAGTATTACTAAACTGCCAGATTGTATTTCCAAATCGACTTCTCTACGTCGTCTGTGGATGGGAGCATGTCTTGCTTGGCGGACTCCCCAACCATTCTGCATGGAGAATCTCAAATTTCTTCACCTTTCATCAGCTTCGATTACACAGTTACTCGATTCTATGGAATCCTTAAGGAACCTTCGTGTTTTATATCTGAACCAGTGCTACACTTTGGCAGAGTTACCAAGTTGGATTGGAAGCTTGCACCTTCTGGAAGCATTGTCACTACCTTGTTCTGGTGCGCAGTAAAACAGCTGCCTCATTCTATTGGGTCACTAAAGAATGTGAGAAGGTTGGTTGGTTGGTTGGTTATGTTGATTGAATTAATATTTATGTTTTTGCATTGTTGTTTATGTAATTAGAATTATGTAAGTGGGTTGAATGGATCCCAATGAATTTGATCCATTGGAAGCCGAGTATAATTAGTGTCACTAATCAAAAGCAGTTTAGTCTTTAAGTTAGAATCCTGTATAGTTAATGTCCTAAGTGTACTTTGGGTTTTAAGCAAAAGAATAAAGTGAGAGAGGCTGCAGTTGTCATGGAGGAGTCGACTCCTTGCTTTAAAGATCTCGTCCATTGATGAATGTGTTAATGATTTTGCTTGTATGTGGGTTAATTTTTTGCATGGTATTAGAGCTTAATCACATGGATTAGCGTGTGTTTTAACAAGATTCAAGCCTAAAATCATTTAGGGTAGTGAAAAAGAGGTTTTTTTGGCACAAATTTATGTTGTCTGATTTTCAGCACATCAGTATATTGTATTATTTCCAACATCATCTCTTGTTTTAAAAATCTGGAAAAAAAAGAAGGTTACGATCAACTCTAAAGAAAAGGATAAATATGATCATGACGGATAAAGGCAAGATGAGAGATGGTTGTGACAACAATTCTTCAGACAAGGATGAGGTGTTTCAAATCATACACTTTAAGTTAGATGACAAGAACTACCTTCAATGGGTCAAATCCATTAAACTAGCTGTGATGGTGGGATTACCTAATTGGGGATATTCTTCAACCACCTACAACTGATCTCTTTTATTCTCAATTGATTTTTTTTATTCTTGATGGTACAAAGAAAATGTATTAGTTAGTCTTTGGCGTATACAATCAATGGTATCATCAATTGGAAGTACGTTCATCTTTCTAGAATTAGCAAAGGACATTTGGTTGGTAGTTTAAGATGCATATGTTGAGAGGAAAAATATAGCAAAGAAATATGATATCATTGAGAGGATTAATAAGTATAGACAAGAAGTTAGATCTATAAGTGAGTATTATGCAGTACTTAGAGGTTTATAGAAGGAATTACAACTTTATTCTAAGATAAAATGTTAAAATTGCATGTAAGAGCGCAATGAGGAATTTGAACAGCGGAAAGTGTTTGATCTTTTGTGGGGCATTTCGCCTGAATACGAGGTTGTGAAAAATAACATCCTTAGTAGAGAAGAATTTTCTTCCTTAAGCACAGTTTATTGTCTTTTACTATAGTAAGAATATAGAAAAACACCTCGAGAAAGGAACCAAGATTAATTCAGAGACCACTACTTTTGTGGGTAATAATTCTTCTAACTTCTTATTTTCTCGTGATAGAGGAGGATATGAACGTGGCAGAGGTAGATCACCACTTATTTCTAAAGAAAGAGACAAATTGACTTGTTCTCATTGTGGAAAATCATGACATATAAAGGAGACATGTTCTGAACTGATAGACAGACTTACTTATTATCAAAATAGGCTCAATAAAGCCTACTTCAGCAGTGACCAAAGTGAAAAACAAAAATACTGAAAGTAGTGCAAATTCTTTGTCCGACATGAATAAAGAAATTGAGATGCTTAAGGCTCGTCTGGTTGATTCGCAAACTGTATCCACATCCTCTAACGTTGATTCTCAAGCGACTATGACATATTCATTCTCATTCATGGCTCAGAGTAATGTAATTATTTTTCATTTTAGGATATGGGTAATTGATTCTGGTGCTACAGATCATATGGTTGATAAACGAGATTTCTTTGATGATTATCAGTTAACTTAAGGAAAAATTAATATTAGGTTGGCCGATGGATCACATACTCTCATCATTGGAAAAAGAAGTATCATTATACCTTTTGAAATATTGAAAAATGTCTTATATGTTCCAAACATTTCAGTCAATTTATTGTCAGTTTTTGTCATGACACAATATCTAAAATGTCGTGTAATCTTTGATTCTATTGGATGTTTCTTTTAAGAATTGAGGACGGAGATGATCTTTGATTCTACTAAATGTTTCTTTTAGGAATTGAAGACGGGAAAGATCTTTAGTAATAATAGCATAAAACAAGTTCTTTATATCTATTAGGAAGCTAAATGAACAACTATGCAGTCAACAATCATTACAAAAAAAGCAAAAAGAAGAACTGTCTTTATAGCATCACAGATTAAGACATTTACCTTTATCTAAAATTATGATGTTATTACTTGAATCTTTTCATTGTAATGACTTACAATTGAACTGTAAAACTTACCATAAGGCAAAACACCATCATGTTTCATTTTCTTTGAATGAAAAAAAATCCTCTAAACCTTTTCAGGTTGTTCGTTATGATGTTTGGGGCCTATGTTCTATTACCTCTCTACATGATTACAAATACTTTATTTCATTAATTTATGATTGTAGGTTCACCATGATATATCTCATGAAAACTAAGGAGGAGGAGAGGAATATTCTTCCCATATATTATTAGTTTGTGCGTACTCAATTTCATTGCACCACTAAAACAGTTAAGAGTGATAATGGAGGAGAATTTATGTCTCAATCACTGTATTTATATTTTTTAGACCATGGAATTTTGCACCAAACAGTATGTTCATATTCTCTACAGCAAAATAGTGTTTCTGAAAGAAAAAATAGACACATTCTATAGGTGGCTAGAACTCTTTTGATTGGTTATGATGTTTTAAAATTCTATTGGTGAGAAATAGTCTTAATAGTAGTTTTTCTCATAAACCGTATGCCTAGTAGGGTTCTAAATGGTAATACTTCATTTCACTTCTTATGTCCTTTACAAAAACAATTTCATCTACTACCAAAAGTGTTTGAGTATACTTATCTTGTTCATATACACAGTGGCTTGAGAGATAAATTAGATGATAGGGTTGTTAAATGTTTCTTAGGATATTCTTCTATTGAAAAGGGTATAAATGTTATAACCCTGAAAAAATATCATATGTTACGATGGATGTTACATTTCATGAAGATACACTTTTTTATGGCAAGCAAGAAGTTCAATCATCAGATATTCATTCACCTACTGTGATTCCTCTTCCAACAATTGAAGATCAACTAGAACTTAGAAGAGAAGAAGAGTATATGCAATCTTTTCAAGAAAAGAAATGACAGGTTTATACTAGAGGTGAAAGGAAGACCTTCCTCCCGCATCAGTCTGCTACCTTAGATCAGAATCCTCACCCCGAATCAGATTTGATTCCTATTCAGGTAACTTCTCAAAATTATGCTAGTGATATTGATGATTTACCTATTGTACTTCTGAAAGGAAAATGTGAAAATGCAAAATATTCACTACAGAAGATGATCTCATACACTAATTATCCCAAAAAGTATCAGTTGTTTGTGGTGAATGCAAATAATACTTATATTCTCAAGACATTCGAAGAAGAACGACATTTAGAGTGAAAAACAGTAATGAAAGAAGAAATTACAGCATTAATGAGAAACAAGACTTGAGAACTAGTAGATTTACTACCAAAGAAGAAAACATTGGGTTGCAAATGAGTGTATTCAGTACAGTATAAAGCTAATGGAAATATAGAAAGGTATAAAGCCAGATTAGTGGGTAAAGATTATAGTCAATCATATGATATTGACTATACAAAAACATTTGCACCAGTGGCAAAAATGAATACTATTAGGATTATTCTAAGTATGACTGTCAATCACGGATGGAACTTATGGCAATGGGATATAAAGAATGCCTTTCTTCAAGAAGACCTTATGAAAGATATTTGCATGGACCTACCACCTGAGTATGATCAAGGGTAAAAATCAAACAAGGTATGCAAACTAAAAAAATAGATTTATGGTTTGAAACAATCACGAAGAGCATGGTTTTAAAAATTCAGGGATGATATTTTGAGTTTGGGTTTCAAACAGTGTGTTAGTGATCATACACTATTTATCAACGAAGGCAAGAAAACCATTATATTACTTGTATATGTAGATGACATCATCATTATAGGTGATGATACAGAAGACATTGCTATTCTAAAATGACAACTACATGCATTATTTGATTTAAAGGATTTGGGCATACTACATTATTTCTTGAGGATTAAATTTATATGGAGTAAAGATTGTTTATTTTTAAGTCAAAGAAAATATATTCTAGACTTACTGAAGGAAACGAAAATGGAGGATTGTCGGATATGTTCTACTCCCATTGAAATTCCAAAAGAAGATAAAGATGAATCAATTGAACTATATGAAGATGTTGGTAGATATCAGAGATTTGTGTAAAAACTCATATATGTCACTATTACAATACCTGACATCAATTTTGCATTCGGCTATGTAAGTAGATGGATGCCTTCCCCATCTAAGCACCACATGAGTACCATATTTAACATCATCATATACTTGAAATCATCAATCACTTATGGTTTATCATATACCTCACATTCATCACTTTATTTATAAATCTATTTAGATGCCGATTGGGCTGGCTCCAAAGTTGATAGAAAGTCTAGTTAAGGTTATATAGTATGCCTAAGAAGCAATATGGTGTTTTGGAAGAGTAAGAAGCAATCTGTAGTGGTTAGATCAAGTGTAGAGGTAGAATATCGTGCAATTGCTTTCGGCATGTGTGAAGGTTTATGAATTTATCACTATTGAAAGAAATTGGCTTGAGAATGATCATTTCAATTAACTTTTTCACTGATAGTAAATCAACTCTGCAAATGGCTTCTAATCCATTCTTTCATGATAGGACCAAGCATATTGAAGTTGACTGTCACTTTATTAGAGAGAAAGTTTCAGAGAAATTTTCAATATTATTCATGTTCGCTCTGAAGATCAATTGATATATATTCTTACAAAACTAGTTGCAGTCAATGGGTTAAAGGAAACTCTTGACGAGTTGGGTGTTTGAAGTCTTAAAGACCCAACTTGAGGGGGCGTGTTGAAGATTGAATTAATATTTATGTTTCTACATTGTTTTATGTTTTTGTAATTAAAATTATGTAAGTGGGTCGTATGGATCCCAATGGATCAGAATCTGATCAATTGGGAGCCGAGTATAATTAGTGTCACTAATCAAGGACAGTTTAGTCTTTCAAGTTAGAATCCTATATAAATAATGCCCTAAGTGTACTTAGGGTTTTAAGCAAAGGAATAAAGTGAGAGAGGTTGCGGCTGCCATGGAGGTGTCAACTCCTTGCTTTAAATATCTCGTTCATTGATGAATGTGTTAATGATTTTCGAAGTATGTGGGTTAATTTTATCCAACTACAAGGTGTGATGGACTTTCAAAACTACCGACTCCATCGACGGTATGGAGTCCCTCTGTGAACTTGATTTGCGAGGTACGTTGTTAAGGCAACTGCCTAATTGTGTGAGATGCCTAACCAATCTAGAGATCGTGTTGCATACTTGAGAGAGTGTCGGATGCTAATGGGGGAATGGTAAACCTCAAAGAGCTCCGTCTAGATGGCACTAATATTGAACAACTTCCTTTACGTTCTATCGCTTCACTGAAGGGCTTGATTTGTTTTTTATATTGCATGGATACAGGTACGGTACCGATATCTGGTATGGGTACGAGTACGGGGTATGAGAATTTTAGAAAATCTGAGGTATGGTATGATACTATTAAAATATACAAAAATTTCAGTATATATTATAAATGACTAAATTTATAAGAAATTATATATGATAATTCATAATTGATAACTATAAAAATTAAAAAGATAAATGATTTGTTCAGTCATTATATATCTATATATATCATTTGTGGTACGATGAATTCAAGCGCGGTGTCGAGGAGCTCTTACTACACTTTTTGAGTGAAAGAATGTTTGAAAAGCCAACACTTAGCTTAAGCCACAATCAAAGAAAAACTAATTCTTCATGTGAGTGTCTATGCACAAATTTAAGGTGAAAACACAAATTAATTTGGTTAAAAATATAAATTTATGTTTTATACTTTATCAACAAAGTATCAATCGGAGTACCCAATTTCCCTGCCTGCCCCTCTGTGTTTCTATAAAAGCCCCTCTCGTTCCCCGTTTCTCCACTGAGTCGTTCTCTTCTTCCTTCTCCCTTCTTTTCGTTTCTACGTAGCAACGCTCTATAGTAACGAAGAAGCGCATGGAGTTTTTAGAGGAAGCAAGGAGAGCAATGGTGGTGAGAGTCGTAGGAGGAAAGAATACATAGACGAGTCCGGAAAGGATGAAGGTATCAACCAGAGCGTCGAGTTTTCGTCATCTATTACTTGTGCATAAACGGCCTCGTTGATCATCCTCACTTCATGGAAGTTTCGCTTTCTTCCTCTGGCGGATACTTGACATACCATATCATATCAGGCACGTGTATCGGTATATGGCTACGTGTATCAATACATGTTTTGCAGTATTGGTATGTACCCAACTTACTGATATGCATACTCGTATCCGGTACTTTGCTCTTTTGGGTGTACCCATGCAACACAGGTTGTCAATGAGGGGGTGCAAGAAGCTAAAGGTGGATATCGCATACTCTATTCCAAGATATAGTAGAAGATGTGCAGGTTTTGCAGGGGGCAGTGAATGAAGTTGAGCAACGCGGATCTGAATGTCTCAAAACTAATGGGGCCATCCGCTTTCAAGTCTCTGAGTAGGACTTTTTCCTTCAATTGTTTCGTAAATTGTGCTTCCAAGCAGAAAAATGTAGACGACGATGACGATTATTACGGAATTCCGCATTGGGAAGCTTATGAAAAGACATTTTCCTGGTTGCTTGGCCCGGATTTCCTACCTCCTGTAAAGGTTGACGATGATGAAGAAGGAAAAGTGTTGAAGGTGTTTACACGATTGCTGCGTCCACGCCTACCTTCACGACCACTCAAAAGGATCCCAAAGGTTTGAACAACGATGATTTCTTCCAAAACCTAGGTCAGCAATTTAAACATGATCCAGCTGGTTTGGAGACTATGCTTTACAAGCTGACTAACAACGAGGAGTTCTTCCGTGAGCTATTTAGGAATTATATGCACATCTATGCCGATAAGTGAATAAAGAATGGACAGATCAGATGGCATAAAATCGTCCAAAAGATGATCAAACACCACGGCATGGGGTCATACAGCCAGATTCTCGTCGCTTCTCTCTCCCTCTTTTCCTTCATTGTGTTTTTATTTGGTGCTTGCTGTTTATGGTGGTTTCTGACCGCATTGTATGTTGTGCGGTTAATGCGTTTTGTTGCTTTCTTAAGAATCAAATAAAATTTATAAAACTATCGATGACATACTGTCCGTCTGTGCTTTTGTCAGACCTTCAAATTGAGCGCAGACGGTGAACCGAAAAAATGATCAAAAATAAATGTCCTTCAGACAACAAAAGGGCTCTACAAATTCTGAAACGTGAAAATCAAGTATAGATTTTCATGTCACCTGAAGAAAATCCAGTATTTTCAAATTTTCATTTATGGCTTATCTTAATTAATTTGTTTGAAGTTAATATTATATTACATGAAAGATCAGTTTTAAGTATATATTTATATTGGTAAAATATATGTTTGATGTATGTTATTTGCATATGACATTGTGTTAATAGATGAGTATAAAGAAAAAGTTAATAGAAAATTAAAACTATAAAGGGAAACACTAGAAAGTAAATGTTTTTGACTTAATTAAGATTGACACACATTACATCTTCATAAAAAAATTAAATACCTAAACTCAATCTTTTAGAGTGATTGAAAAATTGATGAAAATGTTATGTATAGAATTATGTAAGTTGATTTAAATGGAGTAATGCGTAAGGTATTTCATGTGAGAAAAAGATATTGTTAAAGTTGAAAGGTAAATATTATAGAGCAACAATTATATATGCTATGTTATATAGTTTTTTGTGTTGGACATTTGATGATCAACATTACGAAAACTATTTGTGATAGAAATGCACATGGTGAGATGGATTAATGGTCACACAAGAAAATATCGTATACATAATGAGATTATTAAAAATAAATTAAAAGAAGCAACATATTTACATCATATACATATACATTACAAAATCGACTTAAGAAAAAGGCCAAAACTGTCAATTTACATCTCTCTAACTCTTTTCTAGGAAGAGTCCCATAACAAACCACTTTGCCGATTAGACATGGTCGACTCCTAGTAGGCCGAAACTGTGTGTAAATCGAAGTTCTGGTTTTGGTTTTCGTTTGAGGTTTGAATCGTCTGAAACCGGGAAAAAATTAAAAATTTTAAAAATTAAAAAATAAAAAATTAAGGAAGGTGGAACCAAAACCCGATTCCGGGCCAAGTTTTGATGGTTCTGGTTTCAGTTGGTTCTTGGTCGAGTTCAGTTCTAGTTGGAACCGATTTAGAACCAGCCATGTCTATTGCGATGATGCACAATGAATGCTAAAGAGGCCTTTTGCTTATTGGATTACTGTTGAAATATGCGACAGATCATTCCATATCGCTAGACATGGCTGGTTTAGTTCAACCAAAACTGAGTTGAGCCAGGAATCTGCTGGAACCAGAATGTATCAAACAGGATATGAAACCAAAGACCACCCAGTCTGATTTTGGTTCTCCTTTCCGTAGAGTTGAAGTTAAACCGCCTGTTCCACCTGTTCTATATTTTTAAATTTTCTTTTAATATTTTTTTCTGGTTTTAAGCTGTTTAGGACTCGAATTGCAACCGAAACCTAGCCGGTCCAGGTTCACTTTCGATTCTTGGTTATAGGAAAATTGGAACCGACCATCTCTCTCTCTCAATATATATATATATATATATATATATATATATATATAGAGAGAGAGAGAGAGAGAGGATAACCTTTCTGTTTGCTCATGCTAAACTAAAATAAAATTCTAAATCCAAGTAAAATAAAATTTGTGATACTTTTAAGATGCAGTAAAATGGAAAGTGGAAGAAACACAAGGGATGGCGATGGGGCGGGTAGGAGCTCCAGCCGACCCCGCCCTGCAGCCACGTCATTTAACTCACCCCGCCCCGCATAAACCTATTCTCTATTCTAAATTGTAATCCGTCATCAACCATAAAGAACAAAAAGTATGTGTCTTGTAGCTTAATCAATCGTAAATAGCCATTAACTATAAAAAAAGGTTAATCAATAACCAACAAGGGCTTTGTAGCTTAATCAATTATTCTTTTCATGATTCAAAGTAATCAACTATAATCAATGGACTGAATCAACTGATCTACAAAGAAATAACCATCTTTTTCTACTACATAGATACAACCATCATCAACCGGAATATGTTGACATATAAATTATCTATAGAGCTTGATACAACTAATAATATGGTTTTCATCCATTGTCAATTGCATCTTCTTCATCCTCCTAAAGCTTTTCAAAGTTAACATATGTATAGTTTAAAATCAGTAGAAATATCTTCATCCATCATGAATCTAAATGTCTTTATCCAAAATAAACAACCATAATCAAGCTTGGCCTGGCCCATGGGGATGGGGATTCTTTGCTTGTTGCTGTGTAATTTTTTACTGCATGGGAACCACATGAGATACAGTATCTGGCCCATCCTGTTTCAGCAAAAAGCCAGCAACAATAGACACAAGTATCTTTTGACAGTACCATCACTTGCAAGAGCATGAACCCATAATGCACGATGTAAATGGGGTACTATGTAAGAATCTGCCTTTTTAATGCTAACTGAAATAATCTTTTTAAAAAGATAATATGTTGTGGCATGCAATTGAAACCATCATCATCTTGGTGTCTGGTGTCCTTTTACAACAGAAAGCAAAGACTCTAGAACTTGTTTTAGAGGATGCACAGCCAATTGAAACCATCATCATCTTGGTGTCTGGTATCCCATGCATTATATCCATATTCTAGTATCTATTTAAATAACATAAATATGAGGAAAAGGGATAGCATAACTTCACTAATGACCAAAACGAATGAGGTTTACAAGTTTACGATACATAGCTTGCAACTATGCTATATCTAAGCACATAAGTGATCAAGTCAATACGAAAATTATAAATCGAGGAAAGATGAAGCTATAAAAGGAAAGATAAACACGTTAGAGAATAGGTTCTTTAAAACAACTTTCAAAATTTACATCCTCAAATTGAACTATAAAGAAATATCTCCAACCTATGAAATGTGATGAATTTATGGAATGTAGGATTGGTAACAACTTGCACCGGAAAGCCTTTTCACTTTGACGAGTAAGAGTCAACCATGAAGCACTAAGGTCTTCCATATTGATCCTTATATGTATGTGTTTGTGTGTGTGAACACAAAGAGGTACGATGGGGTAGAGAGGTGAGAGTGTGCTGCCTTAGGAATATATAGTGTAGATTAAGATTTATTGGATTTAAGGATAAGGTATGGGCTTAGTAAAAGGTTTCTTAAACTAGTTCTAGACATGGGATTGATCTATGGTAGGTTGACTAAGGGGGGACTTGTTGGGAATTTGTGGTTAGGACTTACAGGATAGCTGGGGTTCAAAACTTAACCATGCCCAATTTGATGCTAACAAAAGATTACCATTTTAAAATGGTTTAAATTTGGAATTTGTATACAGGTCGGATGTTTGTTATGAGTATTTTGCCAGCCATACTTAGTTGGACTTTACGAGTCTGATCCAGGTACGTGAATGGGTCTATACAGTCATGGCCAAACCCTAAATATTCTAACAGGTTTGATGCTGGAGAATTCACCTCGAGCTCAATACATTGACACCCCTAATTGGTATTTTAAACTATGAGAAGGTTTTACAAACATGACTTGATTGAGAATCTTTTTCAATATGATTTGAAATTAGCTTGGTACATATTACTTTAAATATGGTTTAATGGCAAAATGAAGTTTTTTAAACTGATTGTACAAGGCTACTTTTTCTTCCTTTTTGTGCAAGACCTGTTTTAATTCGGATGTAGAATATTGTGTAGAATACGAGGTTCGGATCTTAGCCTCTACCTAAACCCACAGAAAGGCAAGTTTAATTCGTGTGGGTCCATCAGGTTTGAAAAAAAAAACAAGTAATTTACTTATATTTTTGTCTTGAAAGCTTTTTTACAGGAAAAAGTGGTCGGCATCAGAAAGATGGACTATCTCCACCTTCCTTCCTGTGACCCTCCCCTCCCCATCTATCCTTTTGAACCTCCCTACCATGGTTCGGTTCAGGGCAACCCAACCCATTTAGTTCCAACAGAGAAAGGGCCTCGGAAGATATGAATAAGTACAACTCTTATGGTCATATGAACTCAAAAATACACAGTCCTATCGATCTGGAGTATTTCTGCTGTCAGGCAAACAATCCAGGGTAAAACCTCACATAAAAGCTTAATAGTATTAAACACTGGACTTGTTTATAGCTCGGAGCTTTAATCATAGCTTATACCTTTTATTTATGACCCCGTCTAGTATGGGAAAAGGCTTAGTTGTTGTTTGTTGTTGTTGTATGTACCTTTTATTTCTTAAGTTGCTTCACCTTGCCGATGTAGATATACGTCTCATCTTTGCAACTTAGTTTTATCAAAGTTTTGTCCAATGATAGATTAATCCAAATCATTTTGTAAGTTCATTTTCGTAAGGAGAGAGGTGGAGCCGGGTGTTCATTCAGCTTTCCTCCTATTAGTCCCATGTAATTCTTGGTTTCTCACCCTTCTCTTCCTCCTCCTCTCTCTCTCTCTCTCTCTCTCTCTCTCTCTCTCTCTCTCTCTCTCTCTCTCATTCTCCCATCTTCTTTTATGGAATAGGAGAACTTGAGGGTAGAGAAGAGAGGTTTCTCTAAGGAGAGAGAGAGAGAGAGGGAGAGCAATCATTGTTTGACCTCCTACAACTTTTTCTACTCTCTTGTTCCATCTCTCGCTTCCTATCGTGTTCTCTTAACTGAACGTGAGAGGATAGAGAGGAATGAATGGTGTGTGTTTTGTGCCTCTAGGGAGTATTTTGTATTGAGATTACTATTTTTACGCCTTTTTACCATGTATACACTTTTTTTCAAAATACCGAAATTGCTCTCTATACCATTCTCTCGCACGCTTCTCTCCACTATGGAGATGAACATTTTGTTGATGTATTTACAATTGTTGCATTTTCTTGGAGCTAGAAAACATACAAGTAGACTCCTTCAAATCTATCAGAGAAGAATAAATAAAAGAACAAAAAAAAGTAGAAAAAATGAAGATAGAGACACGACACAATCGCATCTCCCCTATCATCTCTCTTAGTGGGGGAGATGTGGTTGGGGCCATGTCTCCCTTATTGGGGAGATGCAGTTGGGTTACATTTTAGTCTATTGAGTGATGTGACACAGCTACGTCTCTCTTGATGGGGAGATTATGATGTGTCACACCACTTCTATATGATGCTTGACACAATATGTCCTTGTCATAATTTAGTGCAGAATGACAAAACTCGAACGAAAGTATTTATTATAGTAGAGTAGATTCTCATAAAATTGTTTGTTATATTGGAGTAACTTGTGGATCTATTATAGACAAGAAAACTGGATTTGATTGTGGTGTACTACATGGTGTATTTTTTGACTCATTGGCTAATGAAGTTTGTTGATTGTGAGAGCAATGGACTTGATTATTCACTTGTTTTTGCAACATACGACATGTTTTACAGTAAGGATGAACTCATTGAGTATGTAAGAAATATGAGGAGAAAGAACAATATTGTTATTATTATTTTTCATTCAAATAGGATAGTATGACTTGAGTATGACAAAAGTGTCAAATATAGGAGTAGAAATGTTGTTGAAAATAATAGGTAGATAGGCCCTAAGAAAGTAGAATGATTATTTTTACTAAAAGGGGAGTTGAAGTTGATGGATATTGGAAGTTGAATGTAGATAATAGGATACATAATTACCCTCTAAGTTTGTATCTTTAATTCACACTTTTGTAGAGACATTGAGTGAATATGATTATAGTATGACAAAAGGTCTTTACAAACCTAAGCATATTTTATCGCATTTGAAGTGAGTTGATGAGTCAAATGTTTGTATTGCAAAGCATATTTACAATATAATGAGAAAGTTAATAAGAAAGAAATGGATTGTCAAATTGTTCTACAACAACTATTATATGATTTAGATTGTCACTAGTACCATATATGGGATTGTAAAATACCGGATATGGATATTGTCAGTGACATTATGTTTATACATCCTTGTTTAGTATAACTATTACATATAATTTCATTCATATTCGAGTTTGATAGCATACATACAATTTTTTTTCTCAATCTCTTTAATGTTGCTTCTTATATTTAATTAATATTCGCATATACTATTTTATTTGCAGGTATAAAATGTCTTTCTTTGAGGTTGTGGGGTTTACCTCAATTAAGAAGAAATTATTTATAACTTTCGCTTTCATGAGTGTGAAAAAGAAAGATAATTATCTTTGAGTGTTGAGGTATGTTAGAAAGTTATGCACTCCAAATAACTTTTTATATGTAATTTGTAGTGACTGTGATATGGTATTGATGAATGCATTGACGTTATATTTTTGTAGGTTACATATTTCTAAAAACCAAATTGACAAAAAAAAAGATATGACCACTACATTCGGTGTAAGTTGGAGAAATGTCATTGAGTCAACATATAGGAGCAGTTATAAGGAAGCAGTAGATGTAATGAACTTGAAGTGAAAATAAATCCATGCCCTTGCTTTCTTCATTAAAGAGTAGAAGTTGGACTCATACTATGAGTGAATAGTCTCGGTGTGTAGACAAATAGAGTCATCTATTATGGTACTCATACAAGTAACAAGTATGTAAAGTTGCTTGTTAAGGCATATATATATATATATATATATATATATATATATATATATATATATATATATATATATATATATATATATATATATATATATATATATATATATATATATATATATATATATATCGTTTATGTATTTTGAATCTTTTAATGATGGTTTGTAATGCTAGACATGGTGGAGAGTGTATGCAAAGTTAAAGGATTTCACGATAGCTCAATTGGGAGATTCAATACAATTTAGAAACAAGTACATCTATTGATTGAGTTGTAAATTATAGAATTGAAAAGATCATTTAAGAAATCCTAAACCATCACTAAGTATTACACTGATATTACCCAAAATATCATTGTAAATCTACACAAAAGAGCGTTACAACACGTTATTGGGTTGACTACAAGAGAGTACAATCATGTTGATAGAGTAGTTTTAAACCAACCTACATGTCAATGTGCATTGCGATGTTCACATGGGTTGCGGTGTACTTATGAGATCAACATTCTCGTAAAATATGGTGAATTGACACAATTGAGGATAGTTGATCTCTTGTAGAGAAAACTTGACATAGAGGTAGAACAACCCCATATTGCCGATTACAATGATAAGGACACAAGAACATTAGTTATGATGGAGATCGTTATTCAAAGGCTAAAGTAACATCCTAATCGAAAAATATTGGTTAATATGCAGTTGAGTCTTGAGTACACCATATAAGACAAGCTAAGGCTTCACAACTCGGCAGCAGCCGCACCTGGTGCTGCACTAGACAACCTAGTGGTGTAGGCAAACCTCCACCATGTATGAACTGCATCCGGCCAGGTTCACTGGTGTTTTGCATCTAAGCAACTTGGACATCATGTTAGAATTAGAAACTGAGCTAAGCTGCTCTGTTCTATGGACCAACCACCCGACTGGTTGTCCTTAATTTTCAAGTAAGCACTTCCACATAATATGCGATGGAACCAAGAACCATAAACAAAAGGCATGAAGACTTCCCTTAGTAATGCCCCAATAGATGAGGCAGGATATCTGGGAAATCATTTTTATTTCACACTAGGAAATTCATAATCTCCATTCATCTCTCATACATTTGGATGACATCCAATCTTAGAGAGAGAGGGAGGGAGGGAGGGAGAGAGGGGGGGTGCTTGAAAATGAGGTGGGTAGATAAGAATTAGGGGCACTTTGGTCCCCCTCTCTTGGTCTTCCAGTTATTGTAACAAGGGCACATCTCCTTGTGGGCATAAGTGCCTGGTGGTACACATCTACACTTGAAGCAACATTCTTGGCAATAGAACATGCACGGCTTGTGAAATGCAGTCTTTGAGCACCTAAAAGAGCAAGCATCCGGGCACTCTGCACCAACATACTCATATATTTGTATCATCCAAAACCACATAAATAAACACTGAAGTTAGAAAGGGAGAAACCTATAAGAGAACAAACTAAATATTGTTTAAAATTAGGAGAAATTAATCCATGTGTACATCTATTCATGCTTAAAAAGCAAAAATGTGCATTAAATGTACCCGATACTATCTTTTTTTCTTAAAGATCTCAACAATTGATCTTAAAAATTGAGATGTTGAAATATTTAAAAAGATTCCTGAATAAGTGTGTGGATACATTTGTCTCAACAAAAAGAGGAAAAGAAGAAAAACATCTTGGCAATTATACCTGATGGAGTAAACCCAGAATGTCTGTGCTTCTGTTGAAAATTAACCATAAATGGGTATTATGCTCCCAAAATAAAAGGGAAACACTAGCAAATTCTGACGTGAAAAAAAAATATATTTTCTGCACCATTTACATACCTTTGGTGTGATGGAAGCAGCAGAGACTACATCCGTCCTCTTATTTGAGAATGTCTGCTCAATGCAGAAACAAGTTTAAGTTAAACTTATGAATCGAGAATGGTGATCCATTTAGATTAGTATGTGAATACCGAGGCAGAGTCTGCAACTAGCAATGCAAAACACAGAGATAAGAGGAACAAACAGCGGATGGGTCTCTCCATTAAGGCTTTGCTATTCCTTCAAAAGAGAGCTGATCAATGGAATCCAAGATATGAATTGTAAAGGTGAAACTATGTATGCTTTTTTATAGGGAGAGATCGATGATACCACCGACACTTTTCTACCTTCTTTTGTGATTTTTCCTTGGTTTACATATTTACCTTTTCGTTTGGAGCCTGAGACACCGGCACCACATGGTACGGTTCCTTGACTTTTACAGTAGAAACGAAGCCTCTCTTCGGATTCAATATCTACCAAAGAACAGTAACTGCGCTAAATAATGAGAATGACCCACTTACTGTGCAGGTGGCAGGGTTCTGACAATGCCACACTCTGATCTGCAGAGCACCACTGAATCCAGTCGTGTGTATGAACTTGTACATGGCTAAACGAATGAAGGACGCTATCAGAACTCTCAAGGCCAAATAGCTGTCCTGTACAGTCATAGATCACAAGATGACTAGAGGCTATCTAGTACCGACAGAACCAAAAATGATGCCTTTCAAAACTATATATGCATAATAAGCAGTAGTGCCCTCTGCGGTCCTGCATGAATCCCAATCCCAAATACGCACAATCATGAATAGAGCATGCTCGAGTCTTCAAGGCTTAAACGAAGATCATTGTCCATCAATTAGAGCATTTAGATTCAGTTTCTTCTCCAATGTGAACTTTCCAGTCACTACGACAGAGTTCATCTACACGGTGCGGTTGATTCTTCTCTGTGTGCAAAAGTAGAGCTACGCTGGAAAATGGTCAAATGGTACCACTAGAACAGCTAATGTTGCTAAAAACATTTATCACATAGATGAACTTTGTTATAGTCAACGGTGTTTGTGTGAAAAGCATTAAACTCTCCTGATGCACTTGTCTGAGAGGATCCAAGAGTGAGAGGCCCACTTGCATGTGCCCACACGAAGAAAGTGGTTTCACATGATTCAATTCTTCACGCGTAGCAGAAAAACGCTCCTTTCTGAGAGCTTCATTATCACGAAGGCGTAGCGCCTTTTGCAAAATGAAACTTATTCGGTTCACAAATTCACTGAATATCATACTGAAAAAAGAAAACAAAGAACACCAAAGTAAAAGGTTAAACTTCTGCCATTAGTGCTACTGGTGCTGCTGTTGATGCTTCACTTTCGGTGCTTGGAAGTAACAATGCTTACAAGTATTTGATTAAACCATGGAGGAGAATTCGTTCTGCTGGGAAACACCTTATATTGGAGGAGAAGGCAAGATAAGCCTTTGGGCCCTCATGTTGGAGCTATGGCTGGAGATGTATGCATACTGATCTTATTGTGATGATCTGGATCAGGAATCTGCGTTCAAAATTTCAAATTGTTCGAAATATTGGCTTGCTTCGTGATTGGTACCTTTCTCGAGTGAATATTTGAATAAGAATCTGAGGAGGGGGCTTCTCGCAATTCACATATCCGTTGATTTGTCCGCTTGAAACAGATTGATACAACGGGCAAATGACTGCCTTAGCACCAACATGAGATAGAATTTGTAAGATCGGTAAAACCAACGCCAACACTTGACATGACGACCACGGGAAATGAAAATTTTATCAGAAACAGTTCTTCTCGGAAATTAACTTCATAACGAATGATCATATCAATAGAATTACAGAATGGGGATCTTAGTTGTTAGATGCTGCAAATGAAACGCTGGGGGACAAAAATAGGTTTGATCAAATCCACAAGAATGCAATCTCTTGAATGAACTTATAAAACATGCAAAACTTTCGTATATGAACACCGTCGAAGGTCGCTGAAATTCTCTGTAGTGTCCAAAGTATCCCATCGACCTGCAGCGAAATACCGGTTTCTATCTTCCAGCATATGTGCTTTTAAAGTTTATAATGGATAAAAGACAGGTCAAGCGACTAGAACCAGTTCAAAAAGAAAAATTAAAACCCGAGTCGAACAATTCAGCAGCACATAAAAATAAACTCAGGATCTAATTGATGAGAATTAACAAATACTATATATTATTATGTAGACAAGAAAATATTATCATCATCATATATAAATTAAACAAACAGTTTACATATCGAGGTTCCTAAGGGACACCTGCTTTGTTTGTTGTTTTCACGACCAAGGCAATGTTGCAGCCTAGCCCATAACACTGCCACATACAATATTCTCCTCCTCCGATGATAACAAAGGCGAGTTCAAGTCTCCCTCAATACCAAAGACGACCCAATCCACATTGACTGACTTCATTCGAGGTGCATCGAGCAATCTAGAGCGAAACCTAACATATTTCATCTGTACGTAGCAAAAGAAAGAGATTCAAGATGTTCTTACTGAGCAACTAAAGGCTGATGCATTACATATAAGAGCTGCCAACGGACTGCAGATGCAGCAGCGCAGATTGAAGAATCACTCCATGGAATTTTAATGAAGTTGAAGAAAAAAGAACTTAGAAGGAACCAGTGAGTGGACTCAAATTCTTGCAGCAAATATGGTCGTACATGTCCCCAGATTCTTTCTGTAGATTTAATTTTAATTCACTTCTTGCAATCTTCATCTCCTTTCTAGATCTTTTCAGCAGTTTGGCTCTTTTCTGTTTACCTTTGTCTTCTCCTACATCACTTCTTGACTGATGGCTCCGTACATGATATTTCAAGGATGCCAAAATACTCCTTATGAAGCTTCTACGTTTTTCTTTAGACCTTCCTGTCAACAACAAGCACCTATCCTTGAAGAGAGTGCTGATATTGCATCTCCAAATTGTGGAAACGGGAGTTCTTACGAGGTTCCTGAAAATTATCTCCATCTCTAGAGCATGGATACAAGATTCAAAGGGCACACCGTTCTGCTAAACATTCTGCTTGTGCTTGTGACGTACATCTTCTTGATGCCAGACATTTAAGCCACATTAATAGACTTGAATGCAATTATGACAAGAAGTTTATGAAGTAGGGATAATCTTCATCACGGTAGCTTGAATTCAAGACAAATTCAAGCCACATCAAGAGGTTTTAATGTAATTATTGCAGAAGGTTTATGCAATAAGTACCGATACCCTAAATTGAGAGAGCATACAGAGAAGCTAGAAAACTCAGGGATCAGGTCTGCAGAATAGAAACCTTACCGAAAAGTTCGTTTACGTTATCTACATGCCCTGTTTCAAAATGAAAGTAATAGGAAGCCAAAACTATAGCACGAGTTCCTTACAGTGTGCACCGCATTATTTCAAGCCTGATATTTTGTCCACTCCGCACATAAGCACAGAAGATTCAAATACTGAACCAATTTGGTCGTGGAGAGGCTAATTGAACTATTTTATGAGCCCGCCAGCTTCATTTCTATGAATCAGTAGGCAAAGAGAAGATCCTAATTGTCAAAGAGAATCAGTAGGCCAAAACCAGTCATGCTGGATTCAGTTTTGGTACATCCTGATTGTCAATGCATCACTATGATTATATGACATTTCCAAGACTACTCTTATGAGTTAGGTATAAACATCTGATGGATAATGTCCTACACCATCGATCTTTGTACTTTAGTAGATAGTGCTGCGAAGATCGTTAAGATCATTCAGATATACTTGTTGAATATCAAAACTTTGCTAGAGGTGCAACTTCAAACAAACAAAGATCATTCCAATGATTTATCCGGTTGACATGCCTGACTGGATTCAAGCCCTGTAACAGATGAGTGGAGTACAGCAATAACAACAATCTATGAAACATCCACAATTCAGCCAACTAAAGATTTCTACAGAATTAGCACATCAGGGAAACAAATAGATGAGAAACTGTTACTTTGCACTTAGCTTACAAGCTTCTCTGATCTCTTCAGCCAACTAAAGATTTCTACAGAATTAGCATATTAGGAAACAAACAGATGAGAAACTATGCTACTTTGCACTTACCCTACAAGCTGCTCTGATCTCAAGTACGTTGATGAACTCTTCATCGCAACTGCCTCAGTCCCAAAACCTAGTGATTGGTGCCTGGCTTTATCAAAATTAAATTATGAGAAAATGGTGCTGTAGTTCCAACTATGATACTTATAGTGCATAAGTTTTTCTATATGTTTATAGCAAAATGGTAAATGCAGCATAGAAATCAATAAAGTGATCAGTAGGACTTATATCATCCGTGTCTCATTTGCTCATTTTGTTCTATGTCCCTTGTCCTTTATCAGTCTTTTCTCTTTACTCTTGTATAACGTATTCACAACGTGTATGCAGACTTCTTGTGGAAGAAACTAGAATTCTCAAGTTCACCCATTTGAAAATTTCTTCAGTTTTCCTAAACGCTATAGACTCCACACACAAGTTATAAGGCTTGTTTATGCTCCCAGCATAGTGAAGAACTAAACCTTTTTCTACATGGATGCAAGTTTTCCAGGAAAGAATAGGGTGTCATAGATTTTGCAGATGGCGTTGTCCTTGTGACACGATCGAATTGCTACTGTACAGAAAAAAAATGGCTAAATAGGTCTAATCTAACGTCGATCAACTCTCATTTTCTGAAGACTCGCGTTCTGTAGTCTGCTTCGAGCTAGAATGGACTCTTTCTGCTCTCTCCGCGATTCTAAATTGGAAGATTTCTCCAACCAATTTGAGCATTGCGATCTAGAGTTCTCCGATGGGCCACAAGTTAAAAAAACTCTGCTTCATCCGCTCTATCTTAGTGAGAGTTCAATCCCTTAAAGCTTGCGATTCATGACGCAAGGGAGGGTTTTGATGTGGAACCGCTTGAATCTTTTTCACCTCATCAATTATATACATTTTCTTCCTTGAAAAGCCTGTAAGCACAGAGTATTTATCAAATCTAATCAAGCGTTGTGCAAAAGAAGTGGTAGCTCACCTGGCTAGGGGGGCCGATCCACAAGTTGAAGCTCATGGGTAACCAAACCGTACCGAAATAACCGACTTGTATTCAACATGCGAAACTGAAACCGATTGAAACGTCTATACATTCGAACTGAACTGAGCCGAAAAATTTTAGCCCACTGCCTCCACCCTTGAGAAAAGCTTATCTTTTAGTGAAAGATTACCGATCGAAGCAGATTTAGAACTTTGGATGCTGAAGAAATTGAACAAAAAGCTTTCACATAGGCCTAATTTTGCTGGTATTTGACACGATCACGCAGATTCCTTCCATAAGTCTTGACGCAGTCCCATAGGATTCTGTATGTTTTTCCTCTAAAAGAAGCTCTTGCTCTTGCTATGTTACTAGTTTCTGGAACCTGTAATATATTGGAAACATTTGAACAGTTCAACATGTACAAAAGATGTCTGTGACAGAAATGAAGATGTTGAGATGGATGAGTGGTCATACAAGAAAAGACCGTATACGTAATGAGGTTATTAGAAACAAATGAGGAGTGGCACTAATAGAGGATAAAATGAGAGAATATCGTTTAAGATGGTTTGGACATATAGAAAGAAGATCAAAAGATGAACCTGTAAGAAGATTAGAATTTGGAAAGTATTAAAAGTGGTAGAGGGAGACCACAAAAGTGTTGGAAAGAAGCAATAAAGAATGATCTAGTTTATTGTGAGTTAACTGCTAAATAGGGATCTGTGGAAACAAAGAATCCATGTAGCCGACCCCGTCTAGTATGGGAAAAGGCTTAATTATTGTTGTTGTTGTTGTTGATCATTCTGTCAAGTCTTCTCTTTTGTTCCTTTTCCTGTATTAGATCTTGAATCCAGAAGAACCACAGGGTTGCAATTTGGAAGCTGCATATTATCGTCTGATCAATTCGTTAAAGTTGTCATCTATTTCTGTTTAAGAGTTTTTCAGGGTTACTGATTTCCATAGGCGTTGAAAGTAGTGCAACAAGTGGAGATAGGTCGCCTACGTGAATAATCCTCTCTTTGCATTCACCATTTTTCTTACTCTTCAAATTCATTTGTGTGAATCACTGTTGATTAGCCTCTTATCCTGTTAGCTTGGTCATGAAGCTATTGCAAAGTCATCACATTTTTCTCTCCGACCATCCTTGCCATTTGTTTTCACTTGTCCTATATAAAGATTTTCTGTGTTGCATTCTGTTGGCCAGTTAGCCTGGTCATGAAGCTATGTTCAGTTGCAGAGGATGTGGTTTTAATTCGTACATATAACTCACGTTCTAAAAACAAGTAGTTTGTTGTGAATCTTTTAGTTCATATATAGGAAAATCGGACCATGCATGCTCATTCATTCTTTTTCGGTGGTATAAATATAATTTAAAAAATTTTAAGAGTTTTTAAAAATATATAAAATATTCCGAAAAGCAATGATCATACATTAGTGAGCAATAACACAGTGAACAAGAATATATATATATATATATATATATATATATATATATATATATATATATATATATATATATATATATATATATATATATATATGATGTATATAAAACCTCGGTAGAACCAAGATGCCTGCCCATCATGTTACGCAATAAATTTAGAATTAAAAAAGAATTAGAAGAAAGAGCAAAAAGGTTTTGAGTCAAGATGATGCAAACACAAAACTAATGGCTCTCTGCAAAGTCTGGCACAACTAGTTCCATGCACAATGCAAATGTTAAACTGGTTGTACCAAGGCCTGATGATTCCAGCCCTTGTTAAGCCCAACCTGACCCTGTGACGCAAACGTACCCCTAAGTTCCCTGATGGAACTGATGACCTCTCGATCAGCAAGGGCATACAAGCCAACACCCGATGGTGGAGAAGTCCTTGTCTTTGATGAATACTGAAATACATAGAAGATATTGTCCACCAATCAGTCGTTAACAGATTCATTAACAACAATCTTAACAAAAACCAGATTATTCTGTATCAAGATCTGGCTCTGCTTGGCGTGGAACCCTTTGATGTAGAGTTCCTGTAAAATAAATGAATCACTATCTATCTATCTATATATCAAGCTACAGCGGTCTCTCTCTCTCTCTCTCTCTCTCTCTCTCTCTCTCTCTATATATATATATATATTGCCTTTCATGAGTCACCCTTGCTTTGTCGTGTTGTAAAATCAGCAAGAAGCCTGCCGCAAAGTCTGGTTGCAACTTTTCTTGATGAATTTCATTAACATGGCCATGTCATGCATTGATAAAAGTGGAGTAAGAACAGTTCCTTGCGCGCAATCGCAGCGTGATTATTTACTCCATCTCTTAATAGATAGTTTAGACCTGATCCAGAATAGACAAGATTAATTTCGGATGAGTCGCCGCCCACATTAAGATCAAGTTGAATAAGTCGGTGGTGACAAGTTTCTTCACATTTTACAACAGAAATTAGCCATCTAGGCGTTAGTAATCTCTTGCGTATTAATTATATAGGCGTAGGTCAGTCAGCGTTCTTAAATATATTGCCACGGTTTTGGGCCACTAAACCAGGAATTTGCTCTCGTAGTTGCTGGCTGTGAATGACAATGACAGACACAGGTTACGTCTGGCATGACCACCTGAATTTCAGTCTCTTGAAGACGAATGGTCATCATATGCATGTTCACTGTTAACAAGGATCTTAGCTATCTGAATCTGAAGGGGATTATTATTGATGCACTTCTTTTAATTAAACAATACACTCTTTTTTTCAAAATTATTTCGATTCATGTTTCTGTTTTTCACTCTCCCTCCACATATTACCTTTAAAAAATAATTTGTGTACTCTTTGAACAATCATCTTCCTATAACGCATTTCTTCTTTAAACAAAATGTACCTTACCGCGTTTCATTATCGGTTATGAAAGGTGAATTAGTTCAGTCGAGCCATATTTTTTATAAAGATGCGCTTGTTCGGCACTGATCTTCAAGTGTTTGTCTTTTAAATAAAATGTGTTTTATGTGTGTCTCTTCGTCGGTCACGGTTTTCTCTCCTCACTCGAAAAATCTCTTTAACCAATCTTTTAAAACTCCATTTTCTATTGATATTTTTAAGATTTATCCTAAGATTGAGATAGAGGCTAAGAGAAGTAGAGAAAATGGTTGGAAAGAGATTGATGAAGACATAAAAAAACAATTCAAAAAGTTTTTAAAGAAAGTTACAGATAGCAAGGTTGAGAGAAAAAGAACGGTAGAAAGAGAAGGAGATTAAAAAGGATGAGTGGAAAGAGAAAGGTCAGAAAATATCATTGGAGTCAAGAGAGAAGATGACAACATGCACACGAAACCGATAAGTAAAGAGGGGAAGAATAAAAATGTGTACCAAGAGTGGTTTGAACTTTTTTTTAAAGAAAAAGATGAATGTTTAGTGAAGTAGGACGTATGAATCGCAGTTATGAAACCTCAACCACCATCTCTCGTTATAAGCTTCATCTCTTCGTAATATACATCAAATGTCGAATGTTTTTCGTTTTGCACGTGAAACGAATAACAATTTCTCTAACAAGGATTTAGTATGACCAGCCAATAAAATACTTTCAATTGGAAAAGGTGATCACACTAGCTAATTAGTTTTCCTACAAGGTGAAGGGGTAACCTTTTAATGACTTACTGGTTCATGTACTGTGCTGTGAACTTCTGCAGGTATCTGGCCTCCTGTGGAATTTACTTTGGCTCACTGTTCTTCCTCAAAGACAGTTTGGCTCTAGTGATGCCAAATGTGACTGTCTATGCCAAGTGTAGTTTAGGCTTCCCATTTGTTTCAAATGCAATTGACCCCTACGTCCAGTCAACTGAAGACCTCGTCATTGACTTCAGCATGTGTCTTTTATGTGACATCAAAAATTGCAGTCTCATTGGTTTCATGTTCCAACGGTTTTTGAAATTACGAGTTGACTATAAGCTTTGACATTAACATAGTTAATTCAATTTCGTTGAAAAGCTAAAGTTTTCATCTCTCTCGGAAGCACATCTGGAGAATCAGATAGTCCATTGATTTGGTCGATATCGACCAAGCTATCAAAGCGCCAGTTCGAAACCTAGCTAGCTGCCAAGATGGTAGAAGCTGACCTATCAAGGTTCGAACCATGTGTTACATATGCTAAACGTATGTGGGATCAATCAAAATTTTGCGAAATGAATTCGCAGAGCCGAACATGAAAGGTTGTGTTTATTCAGTTGCAGAGCTTAATCTTCCATAAATGACGTACGCTGGAAGAATGATAATTGCGTTATGATCACTACCATGTGTACATCTAGGAATTAAGCATACATTTAATGACATGTATATATATAGAGAGAGAGAGGGGGGGAGAGATGCCTTTTGGCTGGGGGAAGGAGTGATTCATGTGATGACACTCGAGCAACACAGCTGACTTTGCATTTATGCTTTCGCTCTTTTAAACGAAAGTGTGAGACCCAAAAAAGGAGAGCGGGTCAGCGTGGCAGGTTTCTGGTGAAGAAGAGGCTGTCTCTCCGCATCTCTTCTCTATTTGTTTATAAGCAGATAATATGCCCCAAGAGAGAGAGAGAGAGAGAGAGAGAGAGAGATGGGAAGGCCACCGTGCTGCGACAAGGTTGGGATTAAGAAAGGGCCATGGACGCCTGAAGAGGACATCATACTCGTTTCTTACATACAAGAGCACGGACCTGGCAATTGGAGATTTGTGCCCATAAACGCAGGTTCTCACTCTCTCTCTCTCTCTCTCTCTCTCTCTCTCTCTCTCTCTCTCTCTCTCTCTCTCTCTCTCTCTCTCTCTCTCTCTCTCTCTCTCTCTCTCTCTGTGTGTGTGTGTGTGTGTGTGTGAGAGAGAGAGAGAGAGAGAGCCAACTCTTTTTCCACATGGTTGCGTGTAGGTTTGATGAGGTGCAGCAAAAGTTGCAGACTTAGATGGACTAATTACCTGAGACCAGGAATAAAGCGTGGGAACTTCACTCCACATGAAGAAAAAATCATAATCCATCTTCAAGCAACATTAGGCAACAGGTACTCAAATTTGCTTACTGTTGAACTATGCCATCAACTAAAATTCTTCTATGTTTAAAATCATATATATGAAAGTTCCCCATTAACTTAGTATATTATGATATTCAGATGGGCAGCCATAGCTTCCTACCTTCCTCAAAGGACAGATAACGATATAAAAAATTACTGGAACACCTACTTGAAGAAGAAGATAAAGAATCTGTCCCAAGCTACCTTAGATGATCACCCAAATTCAGGATTGAATGCGTCTTTGCCGATTCCGGACGCTAAAATTGAGAAATTAAGCCCAATTGCGAAGCTAAGTCAGAGCTCAACATACTACGCTTCAAGCACAGAGAACATATCAAGGCTCCTTCAAGGCTGGATGAGGGCCTCTGCTACTAAATCTTCGCATGGCACCTGCCACAACAAAGAAATCAATTCAAGCAATGGTGATTCTGATGGTACCGCGGCAACCACCATGACATTCAGTTCCGAGTTCTCAACGATTCAACCAAAAGAGGAGTCTTTGATCAATGGAGAGATCATGTCACAGGAGGAGCTGGATTACCTGCTTTCATTTGAGAATGTCAGCAACCTTACCCATGAGAAGCACACATCCGGTTCATCTATGAATGAAGTCAAACAAGGAATTGAGTGTCGTCCTCCCCTTTCGGACTTGCTAGAGAAGTGGCTGATGGATGAAGCTGCAGCCCAGGAAGAGATCATGAAGATCAACCAATTAGATTGCCTTAGAGATTCAATGTACTGATGGTTTACCAGTTATTTGCTAAAGCACAATGATAATAACCAGTCAACATGACGCTTCTTTTATTTTCATACTTGAGCTGTGATTCAAATTAATAGTTAAGAGCACTTCTGTTGGTGTTGATCAATCAATGGTGCTTCTGTTTGTTGATTGTCAGGCAAGCTAGAGTTAGATAACACATCAGTATCATGCACCTTATTTTAAGAATCTGATCAATAATATCTAAATAAGATCCTACGGTCATTATTCGAAAGCTGTAGTCTTGCAAAACTGAAATAGTAACAATTGATTAAAAAAAAGTCTAGATCCTTGCGCAATTTCAAAGCTTTCTTGTATACTCAGAATGAGATTTGTTTTATTACTTTTGTCACAATGCGAGTGCTCCAATTTTCTACAGTCTTACCGTTGGCTCAAAATACAATTACCCTCTGTAGATATCTAAATTCGGCAATCAGAATTTCATAGAAGTAGCTTCATTATTATCTAGAGAAATGGTTTAATTGGAATTACCTTCACACCGGGTCATATTCAGGCTAGAGTCGGCCACAGTGGACAGCCCTGCGTCTGGTTATAACGTACTGAATGCATAGCCTCCTTGATGAAAGCATCCCGGGGTCCCCCACTACATCTTGAAAAGAACAAGTGTAGATGCTCAGACCCACTCAGCTGAAGAATGAGGTCCATCAAAGCGATGGCTTGAATTTATGAGCTCTATGTGTTCGAATTAACAATCCTTCTGCAATCTGTAAATGATGTGCATTTATGTGTGTGTGTGTGTGAGAGAGAGAGAGAGTTATGGATCACCAATACAGGGAAGCAAATTCTTATTAGCGTAGGCAGAGAATGGGTAGAGCTAGTAAGTGAGTAGAAAATTGCAGAAACTTCAGCACAACGATGATCAGAAAATATGGTGAAAGGGCGTACTCGTTCATTTTATATCATTGAGCAATTTTTGTAGAGAAATGAGTGTATATGCAACTAAGATTGTAGCTGGTCACGATTAATTGGACACACCCACACATAAGCACACAAAGAGAGGAGCAAAATGAAGAAAGATTGCACGTGAGCTGCTTGTTGGAAGCAGGAAAAGTTTTGATTTCATGGCTTGCATGAAAACTGTAAAGTCTTGAGAGAAAAGGAAAAAACAAAGACTAAAAAGCACCAAGTGATAAATAAATTGTTGGCGGTTTTAATGGTAAGGTAATAAAGGCTGGGCATGTGAACGTCTGCTCAAAAGTGATGTTCGAAAAGACGATGATTATTGAGGGAAGAAGCCAACCGGGTTAGTATATATATATGCCCAGTAATTTAAAGCAGAACCTTCCACAATTCTTATAAAATAATTGGCCCAAGAGAACGCGTAGGCACTGGATCATGTGTCACATATATATATATATATATAGGTTAATTCCATTCTCATATTTGTGTACTCATGTTAACTCATTGTTTTTATGTTGCATGAATGTAATTTTATTGTATATATACGAAAAGGGTATATATATATAAGGAAAGGGTATCTAACCTATAAAATGTATTGAGTTTAAACTTAGTAAAAAAATCAGTATTACATGATATCACATAAAGAAACACAAGGTGCCTATACAACAACAATAACTAAGCCTTTTTTTCATACTAGATGGGATCAGCTACATCAATTATTTGCTTTCATAAAACTCGATCATGTGTCATACTAATATTTAACTCAACATAAGCTACATTATTCTTTATTGTTTCCTTAACACTTTTATAGTCTTCCTCTTCTTCTTTTAATATTTTCATAGTTTAGTTTCTCCAACTTTATTTGAGATTCCTTTAGTCGTCTTTCGACTTGTTCAAACCATCTTAAATTATTTTCTTTCGTTTTGTCATCCATTGGTATCACTCTGAATTTATTTTTAATAATCTCATTAGGTATACAGTCTTCTTTGTATGACCACTCATCCATATCATCATTTTCATTTATATCACGAACATCTTTTGTACATGTTGATAATTAATCACCCAACACTCGAAACCATAAAGTATAGCTGGTTGAATTGCTACTCTTTAATATTTACCTTTCAACTTTAATTGTATCTTCTTATCACATAAAAACATTTGATGTATGTCTCTATTTTAACAAACCTTCATTAATTTTATATGTAACATCTCTATCAATTTTATTATTATTTTTAAAAATTGATCCTAGGTACTTAAAACTTTCCTAATAAGAGATATAAAGTGTGTCAATCTTAATTTCTATGTCATTTGTAATAACAAAATAACCAAACTTGCATGCATATATTTTGTCTTTCTTCTATTAAGTTGAAAGCCTTTACTTTCTAATATTTTTTTCTATAATTCTAATTTTCTATTAACTTTTTACTTAGACTCATTCATTAATATAATGTCATATGCAAATAACATACACAAAGGAATTTCATCTTGAATATTTTTGTTAGTTTGTCAATGACCAATATGCATAAATATGAACTTAAAGTTAATCGTTAGTATAATCCAATATTAACCTCAAAGAAATTTATCATTCTTTCATGTGTTCTAATACATATTTTTACACTATCATACATATCTTTTATAAGATTTATTTATGTCAATTGGATATCTCTCTTTTTCAAAGTTCTCTAAAGAATATCTCTTCACACCCTATCGTAAGCTTTTTGTAGGTCAATAAATATCATGTGAAAGTTCTTTTTTTGCTCTAAAATGTTATGTAATATGTTTAAATTAATGAACAACCTCAATAGTAGATTTTTATGATATTAATCCAAATTGGTTTGATATTGCACTCAATATTTTTCTTAACCTACATTCAATAATTCTTTCTCATAATTTAATAGTATGACTTATCAACTTGATGCCTTCATAATTTCTACAATTTTGAATGTATACCTTATTTTTGTATATGGGTATAATTGTACTCTTTTTTTATTTCTTAAGTATCTTTTGATTTTTATATTTATTAAATAATCTTGTAAGCGAAGAAATACCCGTCTCTCTTAGGATTTGTCATACTTTTATAGGAATATTATTCAATCCTATAGATTTACCGATCTTCATAAGTTTAAGAGTATCTTTGACTTCATTCTTTTGAATATAGTAGTAAAAATTTGTGGTTTATATACTCTTTTGATGTGGTTAACTCTCCTAAGCTAATATTAATATTTATATTTTATTAAAAAGCTTATAAAAATAAATTTTTCATCTATTTTGTATATCATCACTTGCCACTAAAATATTTTCATCATTTTTTATGCATCTAAACAAAGTAAGATCTTTAGTTTTCTTATCTCTAGCCTCATCTATCTTAAAAATATTTTTTTAACCTTCTTTGAGTTGAGTTTTTATATAAATCCTCCTAAATTTTATATTTTACTTTACTAACAGTCTTTTTTGCTTCTTTTTTTGCTTTCTTATAAACCTCCCAAGTTTTATTAGTCTTATTAGCATAATGTGATTTGTAATATGCCCTCTTTACCTTGATATTATCTTATATTACTTAACCCTATCACCAAGCTTCCTTTTATACCGGTATGTTTATCTTAGATTCACCAAACACATCTTTTGCTATTTTACTAATATGTTTAGTCATATTGTTTTACATATTATAAGGTATATCAATATAGTTTCAAGCATATCCTTGAAGAACTTTGCGTTTGAATATATATTCTTTTTCATTTTTGAAGTTTCACAATTTAATCCGAGTAGCTCTATATACTTTGGCTTTTTTGTCCACATTTTTACTTTTAAATAGATAACTAAAAGTCGATGTTGGATAGTTAAGCTTTCTCTTGGAATTACCTTGCAATCCTTACAACATGATCTATCTTTTTACTTACGGGTAAAATAATCAATTTGTGATTGTGACAAGTCACTCTTATAAGTAATTAAATGTTCATTTCCTTTTCTGAAAATTGTATTGACTAAAAAGAGATCATATGCCATAATAAAATTTAAAATTTTCTTACTTTCCTCATTTAAAACTCTAAACTTATAGTTGTCATGAATGTTTTGATATATTAATGCCCTTTACCGACATATCTATTTATATTTCATCCTAAACAAATCATCTCTCTTTGTGAAATCTTTTGAATTACGGTATCTAACTATCTAACTCCTGTCAAAATATCTTTTTTATGTTATATTTTAACCCTACTTGAGGTGCATAAGCATAAATTATATTTAAATCCTTTACTCCTAATACTAATTTCACCATCATAATTCAGTCATCATGTTGTTATATGTCTACTATATTATCTTTTAAATCTTATTTATAATAATACAAACTCTATTTCGAGCATTTTCCTTTCTTAAGTACCATAATTTAAAACCTGTGTTTTCAATCTTCTTTGCTTTTTCTTCAACCCACTTTATCTCTTATAAACAAAATGTAAATTTCTCTCCTAATCATAGTATCTACCACCTTCATTAACTTGTTAATGTTTCGATATTTCAAATAGTAATATGAATCTTATTATCTAGGATTTGCTTTTTTACCCCTCGTATCCATTCATGCTGAAAATATAGAGACCCTCTTTGTAATTTGTTCACTACATTCGGGTGATAATGTAATGGGACTAATTTCTTCGCCCATACCCATATGTGGCATACGAATCTTCTCTACAATTGAGTCACTATATCCATACGAAGATTTAAAAACCTTTGTTTCCTGTTCATTATAATCAAATTATGTAATGCATCGCTAAAAGAGGGCATCCCAATGCAATGCCCATAATGTTCAGAATTCATGATAGATAAATCCGACAAGTTTTATGATGGTTATCGAAAGCCTAATGCAACCTTCCTCATTAACATATTTTGCAGACTTAATAACCTGTACCTACATTATTTTATTTTTGTAGTACTTAATAAAACTTGTTCACCTTATTTGTCTCACTTTGCAGACTTGTAAGCTTTAACTTTTCTAGATCCTTGCCGTAATTAACACACCATGCATTTTTGTTGCGTAAAAATAAATAGTCTTGATAAATTTTCTTTTGTTCTATTTCTCATGATCGTATTATTATATTATTAGATCTAACTATGTCTTAATATGTATTGCGTCGTTTCTAAACTTGTTTTGAGTTATTCATATCTTCAACTTTTTGTGTCTTCGCATCTCATTCTTTCATATACTTAAAGTAACAGAGTTTTTTTTTTTTAAAGCGATGTCTCTAATTTGCTTTACATCTATCATTGAATAAGTTTCGAGTACTTTACAATTATATATCATATTCGTGAATATCTCAATTCTCATCATTTTAAACATTATTTTTTTTATTGTTTTCAAGTTAATGATTTATATACTTTTAAACTTGAACTACACAAAGAGAATGGGATTAATTTGATAAACACAGCCATTCTATCACCACAGATGCTCCCCACAAGCTACATCTTCAGCGCTGCCTTAACACACACACACACAGAGACAGAGAGAGACAGAGAGAGAGAGAGAGAGAGAGAGAGAGAGAGAGAAAACTTCAATGATTGATGGCTGTGTTTGCCGTCAATTGATTGATTTATTGCCAGCTGAAAATGAAACTGTGGGAGATTGATGGACCACAGTTTGTACTTAAAGTGACCCGAGAAATTCAATGGCGATGGACAAACAAGACAGTGATGGGATAGTAGTAAATGCCCTTCAGAACATATAATTTAGCTTCAAAGAGGCGATCAGTTGTACATACGAAGCCCATCTAATGGATGAAAAACTTCTGTGGTGCTGGACCCACCAGAGACATTCCTTCCCGATATTCTCTTCGTATTCCATATGCAAAACCAGATTTGACTTGCCCATTTTTTGGATTTCAGTTACGGTTTTCAGATATCTCCAATTAACAACCATCTTAGTCTTACTACCTCATACCTTTGGAAAGCTCATTTTGTTCTATCAGATCCAATTCTAAATCAAAGAGTCCTAGTAATAGATTGATGAGATTTAGTTGAAGCTATATCTGGACTTTGGTTTACATCTCCAGTAACCACCAAAGGGAAGTATTGTTTCCATCAAGTAATTGCCCCATACTCAAGCACCTCCTTTTGTACAGGTACAGGCAGGCTGGTCACAATGTTGTGGTGCACGTCTTGCGTGCTTCTCACCTTGCTCAACTTATGGCCCAAGACAGAAATTATATATAGGAAAATCAGATCATGTGCACTTACGATATGTTCACTCATTGCTTTTTGATAATATAAATATAATTTAAAGTTTTTAAATATATAAAATAAAAAATATTATTATACTCATGACCTCGAAAAAACAATAATCAAACATGAGTAAACATCATCTATGCTATTACACTGAAACACAAACCCAGTTTGAGGTGTATATTTATTTAGGGAGTTGAAATGAGATCATTTAGAGGCAGTCTATGTGGATATTTGCTTCTCAAGGTGGATCTATGTATTGTTTAAGATAGGTAAATAAACTTGTCTTGGTATGATAAGGCTATGGCCCATTACATGTTCATAATCTTGCATAATACTATTTGTGCTTTTAGTTTGTGTATATGATTTATGTGTGCGTGTGACCGACTGGAGAGAAAGTATAGAAAGTGTACTAACTATGGTCAAAAAAGGATACGCTAGTATGGTTGTCTGCATGCATAATGGGTCTTGGTCGATGTTATACTTGTTTGATGTACGCATGCATACATCTAGTCTCATCATGTTGGACTTGAATATTATTCACCTATGATAAGGTTAGTACTAATTTGTGAATTATACAAATTGTTATGCTTAGGTTTATAATCATGTAACATAAGAGCACATATATAATTTATTTTAATTTAATTAGTTCTATATAACCAAAGATTTGTGATATTTGGAATTTAGATCAATGCATGTCTCAAACTCATGCTCGTAGTATCATGTCATATAGGTAAAGGTGGCTGACTGAAATTGAGATAATCAACAATATAGATTTGAATTAAAAATACTATTATACTTTGCATTAAGTGCTTATTAAATTCAAGTGAATATCTTTAAGAGATTGCATGCATGCACAGGTGTGCACATGGACTATGCTCTCTCTCTATATATATAATTATATTATATTATATTATATTATATATATATATATAGAGAGAGAGAGAGAGAGAGAGTGCGTGTGTGTGTGTGAACTTCGTCCAAGTTTACATGTAACAATCACTCTTCCCTTGATTTCTCTTGATTTTTCTTCTACGTTTCTGAATTGTTGAGATGATGCTAATGCTCAAAATACAAAAAAGTTGTGCTGGTAGAGAACAGCTAGCAGCGTGGTATCACCTGACCTTGCTGATTGACCTCAATGAATTGATAGTTGCTAGAACATCTGATCGGACCAAATAACCCTTAGCCTGCCTCCTCTCGAAAAATATCAAGACCCAGAAAAAGCAGCAAGTACAAAAGATACAGACCCCATCAGTAACACGAAGGAACCTCACCAATTTCCGCAAGGAAACAGCTTTTCTATCCACAATTTTCCTGGTGAATTCCCTGGGCATCTTAGGCTTTGCATGAGAACCACAACAGAAGCAGCAGAGGTCAAAGTAGAGTCCCCTCCTCAAAGCATTGCAACCAGCAGTTATTTTGTACTGTCAACTTTCTCGCATTCTTTGAACCTCCTCATGAATAGAGCGGAAAAGAACAGTAGGGATGTATCTCTCACCAAAGCTTGGAAATATAACCTGCAAAGAAATGCAAGGCAAACACCAGAAACTCAATTTGATCCACTCTCGAGTCACCAAACTTTTCCCTAAAAGCAAAGGAAAAATATTATAATGGGGATAAACCTAGGATTGCATGATTTGTTTTTACACATTTTGGAAAGAGTTGGATGAAGAAGATAATTCAAGTCCACGTGACTACAGCAAACATGTAGTTCACGTTTTGCAGAATCTGATGCAATCTATTCACATGCACACAGCGACTTCCTTTTCTCGTCATGTGAGCTCAAACCAATTCAATATAGAGTTTGCTCACCGTGACAAGCTTCCCAGCATTCTCTGGCCTTTTGGCAACATTAATTGCAGCAGCTGCAGCAGCTCCTGATGAAATACCAACCTGGAGAAAGAAATATCGGCAACACATAAATTGGAAATCTACCAACAAAAAAGTGCAATGTCAATCTTGAATGAACCGGACACATGGAATAAATGTTCATGTGTTAACTACTCCAGAATTATAAAAATAGCAACTGAAGGCCAAAACCGTAACCACGGCTTCTCTTACACTAAGTGGGGTCGATTATATGGTTTCATAGTCACCATCGTTATTGATATCACATCATATTAACATTTAACTCCAAAAAAGGGCAAGATTGTGTTCTATGGTTTGCTGCCAACACTTTTTTAGGCCTTTTGATACAGCAAATGAAATGTAAAATGAAAATAGTCCAGTAAAAAACAACAGGATGCAAATGTAAACAATAACGTTTCTTTTACACAGAACCAGAAAGTGCTTACCAGCAAACCTTCCTTCAGTGCCAGTTCCCTTGCCATTACAACTGCTTCATCATTAGTTATCTGCATGGAAGACAACATGGAACGTGATTATGTTCATATAGAATGTTTTGAACGCTGTTTAAGGTGATCCCTAGGCTATATAAAATGAAAATCAACATGACTTCGGTAGGTCAAAGAAAATAGCTGTTCACCAATCCAATACAACAAATATGTTGCAATAAACAAATGATATTTAGCCTGAAAGATCTATGAATTCTTTGCAAAGGGTTATATTATAGTACACAAGTTCCTATAACGAAAAGCAAATTACAAAGGACAGTCCCCAATATCAGGAACGTTTCAAGGCAACACCATTTTACAATGGCACTCCCAAACGACAAGAAGATACTACAAATTAACAGTTTCATTGTTGAAATGTGATATTGCAATCCTTAAGGTACCATTGTTCACAAGAATATCATGAAAATGTCAGATCTCTGACACTAATTGGCTATGTTATCAATAGCGCGCCCGCTATAGCGCGCTATATCGTTTTAGCGGAACAGCCCTTAAGATCCAATTGGGCGACCCAAATTATATAAAGGGTTATACTCAACCCTAATCCGACATTGTAATCCCTGTGAGCGCTCGCCTCTCCCTCTCCATCCTGTCGTCTGGGCCGCTCCCGCCTCTCGCCGCCACCATCTCCAGGTACCCTCCTATACCTTAATCTCTCCCTCTTTCTTTCTTCTCCTCCGTGCCTCTAATGGGTATTAGTTTATCATCCCAACAAAAACTTCCCTCGGGTGCGTATTTGGATCAGTCGCCATATATCTTTGAAGTTATAATCTTCAATCCTTGGCTTCCGCGGATGCCTCTCCCCTCCTCCTCGGGCCAATCTCGAAGGGGAACAGGCTACTAGCTTACCATGAATGAAACTCCGAGTAATCTTCTTAATGATCTAGAATGGCACCTTGTTGGAGTCATGAGTTCTCAGTAATACATTTTTTTTCCTTGTCCCATATCTTTTGACTAAGTTCATGAAGCTTCACATGATGCCATGAAATCCCACAGACCAATCTGTTGTTGCTGCTGCAGTAGCTCAGGGGGATATTAATGAAATCATTGGTATTATTTTTCTTGGTGTTTTTTATCATAAGGAAAAGGGATGGCCGTCTATATAGTTTTCATGGCTTTCATGCCTTAACCACTGACATTAGCATGCTGGTATGGCATTTTTCTAATTAGTTCCTGTTGTTTTTGCTCTCCCAGCAATGATTAGCGATACCATTTCATGACCACGCTCTTGCATTTTATGATGAAGCCAGCATGCTAGGAGTGCATCGGTTGGTTTATATAATATCCAATATTCCTGTTACAATGGTGCAGTGGACTGTGGCTTGAAGGTTTTGTTAAATGTATTGTGAAGAAACCTGAAGGTCATGAACTGGAATCATGTTACAATTGGATAGTGATGGTTTATAAAAAGAGTGATAGTGCTTCTTACAACAACAAGCTCATGGAATGATGTTTGATAAAATATTTAAAGATACATTTAGGTTTTATAAAATTTTTAAATCAATTTCTTAAGTGGCAACTATGGTGTTTTTCTTTAATATGATATATTTAGGTTTTATAAAATATTTAAAGATATTGGATAGTGATGGTTTATGCTTCACAATGATGTTTGAAGTTACATATTTTTACTGACTGTTATTTAAATTAACTCATGCTTCACAATGATACATTTAGGATTGTTTAATGATACCAATGAATGTTAATTATTTAATGTTCTATTTCTTGTATAAGGTTGGAAAACTCAAGATGAGTTGTTATTATTATTTTTTTGTAGCGAGTATGGAATCATCAACAAGTGCAACTGCTTGTTCTCAAAGTGACAGTGACAGTGACAGTGGTAATTGTGGCACAGGCACTAGTAGAACAACTGGTATTAGGTTTTCTAATCCAGCATACAATTATAGACCCCCAGGTTTGAAGGATCCAGGATGGAATTGGAGTATGACAAAATGTAAGACGGATAATATGTCAGTATTTTGTACATTATGTGGTCATATTTCTACTAGTGGAATAACAAGGTACAAGAACCATTTAATGGGAAAAAGCGGAAATGTGACAGCTTGCAAGAATGCAACTGAAGAAATAAAGAAAACAATTTATGATTATGTGCACAGTACATCTAAGAAAAAGGCCGAAAAGATTTCATTTCCATATCAAGGAAAACTTTCTAGTATGAAAGGTAACATAGTGACAAGCACCCAATGTTCATCATCTTCATCGTTATTTGGCTCACGACCACCGCTTTCGAAGGGACCCATGGATTCATTTGTGCGTTCATCGCCAGACTCACTACGACAAGCTACATTGGAAAATCGATATAAGAAAGAAGAAAGAGAACGAGTATGCATATCCATTAGCAGGTGGATGTATCAAAATGGAATCCCTTTTAATGTTGTGAGATCCCCTAGCTTTCAAGCAATGGTAAATGATATAGGGCAGTTTGGACCTGGAATGAAGGCTCCATCGTATCATGAAGTAAGAGAAACATTCTTGGAGAAGGAAGTGGGAAGAGTAACTACGACAAGTTACATTGGAAAATCGATATAAGAAAGAAGAAAGAGAACGAGTATGCATATCCATTAGCAGGTGGATGTATCAAAATGGAATCCCTTTTAATGTAGTGAGATCTCCTAGCTTTCAAGCGATGGTAAATGATATAGGGCAGTTTGGACCTGGAATGAAGGCTCCATCGTACCATGAAGTAAGGGAAACATTCTTGGAGAAGAAAGTGGGAAGAGTAAGAGAGTTTACAAATGTATTTAGAAAGCATTGGGCTACTTATGGATTTAGAAAGCATTGGGCTACTTACAGATAGAAAACAGAGAACACTAATAAATTTTATAGTGCATTGTCCTTAAGGTACAGTTTTTCTTAAGTCCATTGATGCATCCCATGAAGTAAAGGATACAAATAAATTGTATACATTGTTAAAAGAAGTAATCTTAGAGGTTGGAGAGAATAATGTTGTGCAGGTGGTTACAAATAATGCAGCAAATTATGTTACAGCTGGTAGAATGTTGATGGCTGAATTTAATCATTTGTTTTGTACACCATGTGGTGCACATTATATAGATTTGATGCTTGAAGATATTGGAGAGACAAAAAGACTAAAAGGCATCTTCAGCAGGAAGCTAGTGACATTTATGTATGCTCATGGTAAGATATTGCATATGATCAGACATTTTACAGGAGTAAAAGATATACATAGACCGGCTGTGACTCGTTTTGCTACTAGATTCTTAACTCTGAAAAGCTTGTGGCAGTCAAAAGAAACTCTCTAAGATCGATGGTTATTTATGAACAATGGGAGAAATGCCCTTTACCAGATAGTATTTAAAGAAAGCAATCTAAGGCAATAATTTTGCAACTTAGATTTTGGAAGGGCATTAGTTTTTCACTTAGAGCAATGGGTCCTTTGATAAATGTTTTACGTATGGTCGACAGTGATGAAAAACCAACCATGGGCTACATCTATGAGAAGATGGATCATGTAAAGGAACAAATAAAGGTGCGTAAATATTTCAATTTTATGTTTTATTTGTTAATCTTTACTTATTAATCTTATAAATTAATAACATTTAACTTCTTGTTTTATAGGTTAATATGAAAAACAAAGAAGAGCAGTATGTTTTTATTTGGGAGATCATAGACAAAAGATGGGACAGGCAAATGCATAAGCCATTACATGTTGTTGCATTGTATCTGAATCCAGGGTTGTATTATGATTATGATGGGATAGAATCTAATGTTGAGATTAAAGGTGGTTTGTTGCTGGTTATAGCTATACTTGTACGAAGTAAGGAAGAACAACAACAAGTGAGTCATCAACTTATAAGTTATTGAAGTGCATCAAGTTGTTTTGGACTAGAATTAGCTATAAGTTCAAGGAAAACATGTACACCAAATAATTAATTCAAGCAACTTTGCTTTCTTAATTATTTCATTATTAAGATATTATTTAAGGTTTTGAATATGATTAACTTATTGTTTACACATGATTTTTAACTTTTTGTAATAGCTGAATGGTGGATGACCTTTGGTTATGGATGCCCTGAATTGCAAAGTTTTGCTATACGGGTTTTGAGCCTTACTTGTAGTGCTACCCCATGTGAGCGCAACTGGAGTACCTTTGAAATGGTAAGAAATTAAGAATTATGCTTTTTATTTACATTATAAATAAATGAAAGTTTTTTTATTGAGTTAACAACTTACCTAAATTCTTTCTCTTATCTTAGATTCATACGAAGGAAATGAATAGATTATTACATCATATAACGAAAAGCTCAGAAGAAGGTACAAAGAGAGGAAATCTAATGGAGCAAATTTTGACCCCATCATGTTGGCATCGGTTGAAGATCATGATGAATATCCTACTAATGATGAGTTCGTTGGTGACGATGATTCCCTTACTTGGCGAAATATCGATATGGCATTCGAAGCATCAAGAGCGGGTGCTACTGCTGTTTATACAAGGTCGAGGACACGAAAGCGACAAAGAAGGCAAAGCAAAGGGAAGGATAAGATACCTATGGAAGACGAAGAAGAATTTAATTTTGAAGAAACAAATGAAGAGGAAGAGGAAATAGAAGAATACAAATCTTTTTCTGAAAATGAGTGAACATGACCTAAACAATTAAGTGTGATTGTAAATTTGTAATTGAATTTTGATGGATGTTATATACTTTTTGAATTAGCTTATTGGCCTTTATGTACTTTTGATGGATGCATAACATTATATACAATCTTTAAAAATGCTTTTTATGGCTACTTTGTCTGCTTTATTGCAAATTGTCATTCAATGAAATTATCATTGTCTTTGATTAGTGGGTAAGTATGATTAAAATAATATAATCTGTTATCTGTAGTTGCAAGTGATCGTGTTGTTTATAAATTGATGGAACATTCGTTATCTTGTGATGTAGGTGATCATCGAGTGGACATGGTTAATATAAAGTTTGGACATTAAAGAAAAAAAGAAAGGCAAAAGAAGATCATGAACTCCTATCACCAAGATGTTCAACAGTTCAAATTTCAAATAATGAGAGATTAAGGCAATAGCACCTGGACGGACATATCAAAGGCACACAAAATTCCTAGATGTTCCTAAATTTGCTGGATACAGTGCATTCCATATGATATTCAACAAATTCAGGAACATCAGGGAATCTCGTGTGCCTTTGATATGTTCATCCAAGTGCTATTGCCTTAATATCTCATTATTTGAAGTTTTACCTATTGAACATGTTGGTGATAGGAGTTTCTGATCCTCTTTTGCCTTTCTTTTTTGCTTTAATGTCCGAACTTTCATGCACTTTGGTTGGAGATGAGGCATACTACAAATAATATGGGCTAAAAGGTATGTGACATTCCTCCTTTACTACTTTTTCCTATTCATTAGTGAGTGTTTTGCTTGTTCATTTATTAAAGAACTGGTTATGTTTGTTGATATTTCTTAGAAGTTAGAAAACCTATTATATATATAATTTTTTTATCATAAATAAAAGTGTACCGCTAAATCCGCTATATCACCGCTACCACTATATCAGGGTCAACCGCTAAATCCACTATATCACCGCTACCGCTATATCAGGGTCAACCGCTAACAACCCGCTAACCGCTATTGATAACGTAGCTAATTGGAACAATGATAGCAACTATTTGAAGGAACTGAGTCCAATATACATCATTCTTTTTAAACAAGTCCAGAAGATATCATTAAGTGTTATAAAGTGGTTCAGCAAGCTTGCAAGATTATGGGAGTCCGATTCTTTTTACGATAATTGTGTAAATTCTTGCTTCTAATGAAGGAATGACAGTTTGAAGAAACTGCATTCATGTAAATTGTGCAGCCTATGACATGGAAAGGATGTTCAAATGAACATATTTCAAATTTTAGAAGCACCCATCAAGAAGTTGACCTTCAACACTAACACACAAATGTGAAAGAGGAGAAGAAATGTAATACAAGTTCCTTACATAGGTTGTGTACAAATAGTAAAATGAAGTCGACTAAGGTGCTTGTGCCAATTACCTTCATAACCTCATCAAGTACGCGAACATCCAAAATCTTAGGGAAATACCCTGCATCAATTAGTTAAAACAGGGTGCCCTGTTTGTTAAGGTATTAACAAATACTCTAAATTGCAACATGATGATTCTCACCAGGACTGTCGCCAGATATGATGCTAGTCTCTGCTGGTTGTACTCCCACTACCTAGGCAAAAACGGTACACATGAAACTGTGCAATTTAATGCTACTAAATCAAATAGACAAAAGAGAAGATAATACATACAGTCCAGAGGAAATGGGTGAAAGAGAAAAGGCAATAAGGACATCAAGGTATAAAGAACAAGACATGAAAAAGTAACTCAAGATGCCCATACAATGTGACAGCCAACTTGTCCCCCAAGGAAGGAAATGAAACCTTATTTTCTTTAGCCTAATTATAACTACCAACTTGTCCCCCAAAAAGAATAAAACCATAACAGAGAACTGAATTCAGATGGCCCACATTAAGAGATCAGACGATTGAGAATACATCATCGAACCTTGACATTATTGTTCATCATTTTCAGGTACCTTCCTGTGCCAGTCACCGTACCACCTGTACCAATTCCAGCAACAAGTATGTCAACACTGCCCATAGTATCCTCCCATATTTCTGGGCCTGTAGTTTCAAAATGGATCTGCAATTATTCAAATTGCAGCGTAAGATAATAGTCACAAAGGAGGACACGATAGGAGGGAGCATACATACAGACAAATGCATTTCCCTAATAATAAATACAGAATATTTTACATTAAAGAACTATAGTTAGATCAAAGTGTTCAAATACCATACGTTGGCCACAAAAAGCTGATAATTTACTGACAGTGATATGCACATGTCATTAACCTGCTCAGACACATCACTGACTTGTTTCCAGATCGGAACACAGGATCAATGAAAGTCATGAAAACCTGATCTGATCAAGTTTATCACATATAATTTTTGTTCGTTTGCAGAAAAGGCATGGTGAAACACAGAGTGGATCACTATAAATTATCCTAGGCATAAAAATGCATTTGTCAAAGCTTCAACCTTTGTGTTTGCTGGATTGTCAAACTGCTGAAGCATGTATGCGTTTGGAGTTGCACGAACAATCTCTAAAGCTTTCTCCACAGCTCCTTTCATTCCTTTCCTTGGGTCTGTGAGAACAAGCTCTGCTCCAAAAGCACGAAGAATAACCAGTCTCTCCACGTTTATGGAAGCAGGAATGGTTAAGATAAGTCTGTACCCCTTGGTGGCAGCGATGAAAGCAATTCCAGTTCCTGTGTTTCCACTTGTTGGTTCTACTAAAATTGTCTGAACCAAAGTAACACAAAAGGAAGAAAAGAGTCTTGACAGAGGTAGGTAAGTGCAGCATATGCTGGGGACTCAAAAATTTGAAGCAGGGAAGTATAAACAATACCTAACCTTTCTGGGAGAAATAGAACCACTTAGTTCAGCATCAGATATCATACTATAACCGATTCTGTGATGAAAACAAGATTTTTTATAAGTTCCATTCAAAAGTAACGGTGCACTAGCAACAAAATTCTCAAAATGCTCACCTGTCCTTAATACTTCGGCAAGGTTCCATGGACTCCAGCTTTGCAGCAATGTTTGCCACGCAACCTTCGACAACTCTGTTGAGATATATCATAGGCGTCTTCCCAATAACCTGGTACACACGAATCAACTTCATTCATTAAATATCAATTTGCAAACAACTGCAGTCTACAGGCCTTTTCTGTCATTGGCTAGAACGTTTTGCTGAAAGACATCTCCACTAAAATAAATTTGGGCACCCTTTTCAGACTTCCTAGAAACTTGCTTTCCACTTGGATCTTTGACATGTAAATGTAAATTTCTAGACATGAACTAAATATAACACATAAAGTAGGGATTGAAGGAGACATACAACTTAGCATTCGACTGTTTGTTGTACGAGGCATAAAAGACTACAAGAAGAACAAGAAAAGAAAACGCATGCGTGCATTTGCAAGATAGGGAGGGGCTACCTGAGTTACATCGTTTGCAATGTTTAAAGGGTCCACGGATTCCTCCCTTCTTCTCCGAGTGGAGGTTGACCTAGCATTTGACTCTTTGGTTTTCGCTTTGTGATTCGGAGCTACCCTGCAGCACACTTTCTCGCGGCAAGGAACCACCGTCCTAGACCGTAGGGTGGAAGAAGAAGAAGGAGAGATGAGAGATAAGAGAGACGCGGGTGGCTGCAGACGAGTTGGGACATTCAGAAGACTCGTTGGTACACAACCATGGCTACCCAACGCGGTGCTTCAGCCCCTTCTTACTACTGCATCTATTCGGGCGGTGCGGCACTCCTCGACTCTCTTCTCTATCCTAAATTCATTTTCTAGTACTATGGAGACGATGGCATTTTCAATAAACATAAGCTATTCTCGAAATGCATCCTTTTACCTGTCCATTTCCACATTCAGTACAACAACAACTCTTTTCTCATATTAGACGGGGTCGGCTACATGAATTCTTTGTTTCCACATATCCCTATTGTGTGTCATTTTAGGAGTTAACTCCCAATAAGTTAAATCATTCTTTATTTTTTCTAACTTTCTTACTGGTTCTTCTTTTGATTCAAATCGTCGTAAACGATGTTCTCTCATTTTATCCTCTATTGGTGCTACTCCTAATTTGTTTCTAATAACCTCATTATGTATACGGTCTTTTTTGTATGACCACTCATCCATCTCAATATCTTCATTTATGTGTCACAAACATCTTTTGTACTGATGATTAACTGCCCAACACTCATAACCATAAAACATGACAGGCCTAATTGCTGCTCTATAACATTTACCTTTTAATTTTAATGGTATCTTCTTATCACAAAGAATACCTAATGCTCCTCTCCATTTTAACCAACCAACATTAATTCTATGTTTACTCTTTGCCATTGATATATATATAATATTAGATCATTTAGTTTTATTTTTGTGGTTAAGTTTCAACCTCACAATCACGAACAGAACCATGGTTTTCTGTTTTTTGTCTTCTTAAACCGTACTGCACAACAGATGAAACTGAGCCTGACCATCAGTTACATTCAATTTCATCAGTTCCTTGTTTATGCATAATTTGCACAAAGAGCAATAGCTCACATGGCTAGGGTTAGATTCACAAATTAAAGTCATGAGCTCGATACCTGGCAATGAAATGGCTTTGGCCTCCCCATTGTATGATCTCTCAAGTTGTAAGGCTGGAGGTTGATGTTGTTCTCGAACTCGTCACACTTCCGGATTTTTTTGTGGCACTCCCACTCGGTCCTCTGGCATGTTTAAGGGGTGTTTGATAATGAGGCCGGAGACTAAGGAAATGCAAGTACGATTCCAGTTTCCGTTGTGAGTGCTGATTTCGAGCCCCATCAGCAATCACCAGGGATGGGCCACTGGAACTGGAACTGTAGTTCCCTACCTCGTAATCAAACACCCCGAATTGTGAACGCAGACGTTACCCCCTCAAAGCGTTTAAGTGGGACGGCACAGTTGCCAGGTCGGGTCGAGCGCGGGCCTCAAACCCAGCCTGGACGGGGCTGCAAACAGAGCGAGTGTCATATTTGTTGCCCTCTCTCTCTCTCTCTCTCTCCGTCTTCGCGCCTCTTCCCTTCTCCTCCCTTTCTTCCTTAATTTCGATTTCAATAAACAAACGACTAGGCGAATTGGGTGCATGTAACTGACTTCTTGGAAAGCAGAAACCCGATTTCTTATTTCCTTTCTTCCATGCGTCTTTATTATCATCGGTCCCTCATTTCTTCTGCAATCAAGAATTTGAGAATTCCATGTGAATCCTTTTGTTGTCTAGGGTGCCAATAATGCTCTGTTCTTCAGCTGCATGCTCGAGACTCCGATCATGGCTTCGGGACTACGACATGATCCAATCCGTCGCGGTCTTTCTCATTTACATTCAGGTATTACGCCATTTGTGTTGGGATTGAAAACTCTGAGTTCTCCTCTTTCGTTTTTTCTTCTGAATTTCTTACTAGGTTTCTTCTTCGTCGTCTTGCTGAGATCAATTTTTATCCGGGTTGCTCTTAGATCGGTTGTGCCTTGATTGGATCTATCGGAGCTCTCTACAATGGAGTCTTGCTGATAAACCTGGCAATCTTATTGTTCGCGCTAGTTGCCGTCGAAAGCAGCAGCCAGCGCCTCGCACGCACTTACGCCGTTCTTTTGGTTTGTGCTATCTTTCTCGACGTGTCTTGGCTCGTTCTCTTCTTTAGGGAGATCTGGTGAGTAGTCTTTCTTTTTGCAGCTGGTTCCAATCTTTCAAATCGATTTATTTGGAATGGCTTCCTTTCCTTGCATTATCCGTTACTATGAATCCTTTCACCTTCTGCTTTGCATCTGTTCTTTCGCTTAATGATGCTCTCTTGAATACCATTATTCGAACTTTAGGATTTTAACACACTCATAGGGCGTATTTGGCTAAATTCTCAAGAATTCATATGAAAATGAGAATTCTTGATGCTAGCAGTTCTCACTCCCATCTTTATGTATCTAAATCTTTATCTTTGCATCTCTTGAATTCTTTGAATCTATGGCGATGCGGCCTACTTGCTATGCTCTCACACCCACCATGGAGATCACGATCCCCATATGAGGTGGGAACGAATTGGAAATTTGATAAATCGACTTTGTTATTGTCAATTGAAATACGAACATGAGAATTTGAGGTAGAATATAATGGAATTCTATTTCCCCAATTTGTTATTGTCAACTGTGAGATTGTATTTCAGTTTATTCATGATAATCTAAGCACGGGTTGCAAACTTTGACTTTTTCATGATGATTGCATTTATGCAGGAATATGTCTACGGAAAAATATGGAGCCTTTGATATTTTTTCACTTAAAGTCTCTTTGTGGATGGAAACTATCGGGTTTATAGTCAGGTTCCTGTCATCATTCGTTTGGATTCAAATGTACAGATTGGGGGCTTCCTCTGTGAATAATGGCTACCATGAAGCAGACTTGAGGACTAGCTTTTTGGATTGTGAAAATCGCCCAGTCATTATGCAGAACTCTGATAACTGTGAGGCTTTGGGCGGTTCTATCTACAATCCAACTTATTTCTCCTCTCTCTTTGAAGATGTTCAAGATGGAGAGTCGCAGGGGGTAAAGTATCTCTTGTAGTATGATTATCTCGATTTTAGATTTTACCACCTTCCTATCCTGTGATGAAGCTGCGAGCAAATTGATTAATCAAAATGTACTGTACAGAAACTTTTCCGTTAGCATAATGTTTTTAATATATTACCCAACCCTTGAAATAGGACCCCATATGACAATATACGCAGTCCATTATGTAGTGGTGGTCAACTTCGTTGAGAGTAGTTTGATTTGGCTAAGCGTATCGGGCCTCAAAATATGTACCACATTTAGAGGTATGATGTACCAATCATGGGAGATGCATTCAGCACTGAATATTCTGTCTAGTGCATCTCCTATTTGCTTTCTTGTGTTGGCATTTTGTTGTGTTCACTGGAACCGTGGTGTTACCAATTTCAGTTGGGAAATTCCATTATGCATGCACCTATTTGTGGCTTCCAATTTGTACTGAAGTCATCAGAATCTTTTAGTTTTGAAATTCTAATGGTATGTACTTCTCTCTTGCAGAGTTCAAAGCAAAGAGCTGGTGATGATGGTGGATCTACATCTGCTAGTGAATCCCCACGGTCAAAACTCATTGATAGGTCTAGTATAGTTACTCTTGTAAGTGACAAATTCTAAACAAAGCTCAAATGCTTCTCATGATCATGGTGATGCATGGAATCTTTGGAAAAAGGAGTCACTTCATGTTTTTGTGAGATGATTTCTCTTTCAATCATTCGTAGGTCACAGATATTGTTAAGCAAGACAATTTTGGCAATAATACTAGCTGTAGCTATCACATATTAGATTATTATCATCCTACCTTTGTCTGACACTGGTCACTCTGTATAGTTACTCTATGTCCAGTTTTTTGCTAGCTTATAATAATCTGCGGTGCTAGTATTGCTCTCTGGCTTTGAGTAGCAGAAACAGAACCTGTAATTCGCTTCTTGTGTTGCTCGACTTAAACACTGGAAGGTTGAACAGATAAGATGCCCAGAACTGATTTTTTAGTACTTCAACGAGGACATACGAAAGGATCTAGGAACTTTCAATTGAAATCTAATTATGGCTGGTGCACCACTGTTATGATCTCCACCAAGACGATCTGCAAATAAGTCAATAACATCAATAGCAACCATGACAACACCAATGTTGTTCAATTGGGTGGCCATCGTTTGTGGCCTTGAGTTCAGGTTGGGCCTTTTGGTTGCTTGCTTTTAACTAACTCCCCTGTAAATTAGTACAGTATCTGGTAGTTACCTCTCATTTCAAGATATCTATGCCTCCCGTCTTCACCAATTCTCGTATATCATTCATAGTAATCTCCGTTGGATGTTATGAGTTGTTAAGGGAAGTGGATGATCTTGGATAGGATGGTTAAGTGATATGTAGGAAATTGGTAAAAGCTAGTAAGCATTGGCGGAGAAAAGGAAAAAACGTTCCAGTGGTTTGAGCATTTGATTGGCTAGTGGGCCATGGATTGAGCTGCCGCCATGAACTGTAGAGTTTTATGATGCAAGTTTTTGTTTTATTTCAAATTTTAAATTTTGTTTAGCTTGTTGTGTCATGTTTTCTGCAAAGTACAGAATTTTCATGATTTCATCTGACACTCATGGAACAATGTTTTGTTTCAGGGCAGTTGAGCAAGCTGGATTTCTTGGACATATTTGCATTAGTTTTGTACCTAGGGACGTTTATCTCCCCCAAATTTTTGCACCCTGGTTACTACAAGTTACTTTGGCCATCCAGAAGGAAGCAAAATGCTGAATTCAAGTTCCTCTTTTCAGTTTCCTCTTTCAGATCTTCAACTTTTCTTCGTCTCTGGGAATATGAAAGATGGAGTTGGCAGTGCCCAGATGAAAGCGATTAGTTTCTGAATCTTTGTATCACAAAGCTAGGTGACATTGTCAAATTGTTGGTATGGTAGGATCCCTAATTTTTTTTTACGGGATTTGTTGTTCTGGACTCTGAAGAATCGTCTCTGTAAATGATTCTGCTTGGATATAAAGCTCTTCGGTTTATGTTTCGCTTGCATTTGCTTCCAGCTTCTGAATGAGACAATGACCTCCGTTTCCATGCACCAAGATTATGCCATTGGTGAAACTGGCTGTCTCACACGTGCCTTTCCGGAAGCTTTTGAAACCAAGAGGAGAGTGTGCAAGACATCAAGGTGTTCGATGTGAAGGACAGCCAAGATGCAAAGCCCTACCATAGGGTCGTCGGGCCATTACTGGTCACCGGCATCCAGCAACTCGGCCTAAACCGAGTCGTCGGGCCAGCCGGTTCAGCTTTAACTCCAATTAGGCCTAGGGTCCAGACTTAGATCTAGAATGCCACTCATGGTAGCATGTCCTGTCCAAGAGACAAGATGACACATCGTAGTACATTTAAAACCGTGTTCGTGTCAACTCGGTTAATTCTGTATTGAATCATGAATGGATCCAGGTCCTGTCTAAACCGAGATACCTTGTTTTGGCAACCTGATTACAGTGTTTGGGCTTTTTTGAAGTCATACGAACTTAGATTCAAATACGGTTTGAACTGTTGGGTTCTTGAGTGAGTAATCTATATTTATATATTATTTTTATAATTGAATAGTGATTGGTTCAAGATGATTTGGAGGTAAAGATACTAGACTTGAGTAGTAAGACTTGGATTTTGAAGCAATTTTAGGTATGCAGATGTGCCGCTTTATATCGGCGCGTTAAGATAATTTTTTATGGAATTTAAATTGTGGATAATTGTTAATAATGATTTTGATGACTCAATAAGATACCTGTTTCACTCATGTTAGGAGTCTGTTTAGCATATTTGGTACTTTTGTTATTTTTGTTGGTGAATCCTATCACAGGAACTTATGGATATTTAATTGATGTATACTATTTGACATTAAATTTTAATTTAAGTTAAATTGTTTGAGTTTTTGCTGTGGCCATGTATACCGTTTATCTCAAGTTCACATGATTGTCAGTTGTTGGGTATGATTCCTGCCCGGGTATTACAGTCTTAGGTTTTGACCTTTCATTGGCAAAAAGTAAAAGAGTAGTTGTGGACAAGAACTTAGAGCGATAATTCATCAAGTTAGGAGACTTGATTCACTAATTGCAGGTCATGAGTTTGATTCTTAGGGCATGCGTACCTCGCTTCGGCCTCTATATTAGTGTCCTATAGTTAACTCAAAGTTATTTTATTCTAATCTACTATAACTAAACCTTTTCTCATATTAGATGGCTTGGTTACTTGAATTTTTTATTTTTTTAGATTTCATGGTAAGTCCAACAAAATTTTACGTTGATTGTAAGAAGCCTAATATAATCCTTCTCCTTTATCCGAGTTTGGGACCGACAATGCGACCATCCTTACATATGGGTGGAACCGGCAATGTGGCGATCCTTACGGAGTTTAAAGTTATCTTATTCTAATGTTTCGAAAAATGAATTTAGGATCCGATCTCTACATTATCGGCTTAGCATTTGACATGATTGTTGATATAGCATAATGGCTGACATGACACTAACATGACAGACACATCTAACGTAACATGTCTCACGTGGCACTAATGCTGACTACTACATCACTTTGGTATCACGTTGTACTATGAAAATCTACTATGGTATCATAATGAATATTAAATATTAATTTCATTAACTTAATTTGCATGTTATTAACATTAACTTAATTTTTATTGCTATTAAATATTAATTTTCTTAACCTAGTGGTTGGAGCTTTAATGTTAATTTTGCATGTTATTAACATTAGTAGGAAAGCTGATATATGTAACTATCATGAGACCAGATATCAGCTTTGCAGTTGGATATGCAAGTAGGTGGATGCATAGTCTTTCTAAACATCATATGAGTACGATGTTTCATATTATTAGATATTTGAAATCCTCAATTACATATGACTTGCTATATATTCCACACCCAACACTGGATATAAAAATCTACTCAGATGCTGATTGGGTAGGTTCAAAGATTGATCGAAAGTCAACATCAGGCTATGTGATACGTGCAGGAGGGAATACTGTATCTTGGAAAAGCAAGAAACAGTCTGTGGTAGCCAGATTCAATGCAGAGACTGAATACCAGGCTATTGCTCTAGGTATGTGTGAGGGACAATGGATTATATCACTCTTAGAAGAAATTGGATTCAAAGAAAACTCTCCAATTACTTTCTTTACGGACAGTAAAGCTGCTTTGCAGATAGCACAAAATCCAGTCTTCCATGAAAGAACCAAGCACATTGAGATTGATTGCTACTTTATCAGAGAAAAGATTTTCAAAGGAATTTTCAATCTAGTTCATGTCCGCCCAGAAGATCAATTGATAGATATCTTTACCAAACCAGCATCAGTCAATGGCCTTCAGAAAGCACTTTCTCAGTTGAGAATCACAAGTCTTTTAGAGTCAACTTGAGGGGGCGTATTGTGGAAAGCAAGTTGACATCGCAATATTTAGAGTCTAGGCTGCTATTATGTAAAGTCATTATATTTAGTCCAATGTAATTAGTACGAGTCGTGTATGGTTTGGATCCTAATGGATCAGATTCTGATCCATTGGGACCCAAATTCTATTAGTCACTAATTAGGGGTAAGTTAGTCTTTTAAGTTAGATTAGTAGTATTTAAAGTGTCTTCTAATTAGGGTTAAGGAAAAGCAAAAAACGTGGACAGCAGGGGGAGGCTGCCTAGGGCGCCGACCTGCATCCTCTTGTGTCCTCTTATGTTCTCAATCTTTTCAATGAATAAGATGCTGATTGTTGTGCGTAAAAACAACAATTGTGCTATAATGCTAATAATTTTGGTGAGCCTTGTACACAAGAACATCTCTTTTAAAGTGCTAACCTGTCATTGAGATGACATGAGATCTGTTAAGTATGACTTGTTCCGATTTTTTTTGTTTGCTTCCATAGATGAAATCATGGTAGCAGGTTTGATCAACCCATGGTTGGGACAATATTCACGATACGTGAGTTGTCAAGTATGAGTTAGTCAATATGGCAAAGGCATTCACAATATATATGCACCTTTTTGAACCAATGTTGTCAGATGTTTCTGAATTCAATTTCTTTTCTAACTGTTCTAGAGAGTTGGCTGAATTTAACCAAAGCATACTCAATGGCCAATTTTTAAAATAAAAGAACTGAAGAAAATGTGAAGAAGAAAATAACACTAAATTGAGAAATTAGTCAGACATAAAAAAAACAGGTTGAATCAGTCCAAAGATTTTTTTTTTCTGAGCTACTTGGATTGAAACATACCACTCAGGCCTTTTTGTTTCAAATTTGATGACACTGCATTGAACATTTGTAATAAAAATAGTTCAACCCGGATACTAGCTGGTGTTTAACCAGTCTAACAATCTCTTTCCAACCACGTCCCACTGAAGAACAAATCATGGAAACAGGGTTGAGGCAAGGTCAAGTTGCCAGCACTTCAGTGGGGTAGCTCTGCCTAAATATGTGGTTTTTCGTTTTGTTTTGAATGAAACTGTGTTTTTAAGAAGCGACATTTTTATTTATACAATTAGGTGTCATTTTCTTAGAGTGCTTTAGCCTTTTTGTGCAGGAAGGTGTTCAACAACTTGTATTAGGATTATACATAATAAGAGGAGATAACATGTAAGTTCCATATGTTATTTTTCGTGGCTCCAGGTGAATCTGCATCCTCCTTCAGCTCTTCTTACCTGCTAAGCATTATTTTCTTATTGCTCTTTCACAGAAGTGTGGTTGGAGAATTGGATGAAGAGCTTGATTCAAACCTTGTTCTGTCTAAATTGAGAGCACACCCACTTAAGCCCGTGATTCATTGAGTGATTGGGGCCAAAGAATACAGAAACCATCTAGTGTTACCTCAAGCGTCAGTTGGCTCTGTAAAAACTTTTATTGCTATGCCAATAATGTTAAATCTCTCTTGGTTTTTCTGTCCATGAAACGAGATATGTATTTCTTATTCTAAAAAGGGTCATATGTCGTTGATGAGGCATGTCATTGCTTACCATCAGTACGCTGTATTCTAAAGAGAGTCATAGGGCAGGATTTTAACTTCCACTGGGCCCTGAAAGGCCTAAATCCTTGCCCAAGGCCGAAGCGGCCTGACACGCTCCAGCCCATTAAGTCATATATTTTAAGAACAAAATGTTATCTTATATATATATATGCACATATATATAGAGAAACTGTATGGTAGGACACTTATGCCAGTAAATATATACACCATATACACACATATATAAACTGTATGGTAGAAGAATTATGCACGGTTATGCGTTTTTATATATATAATAGAAATATCATCTCCGGATTGGATTAGCTTATTGTGAGTTAATTGCTAACATGACACATGATAGGGCTCTGTGAAAACAAAGAATCATGTAGCCGACCCCATCTAGTATGGGAAAAGGCGTAATAGTAGTAGTAGTTGTTGTTGTTGTATCACCTCAGGATTGGTGGGCCCTGTGGCAACGAAGTTAGGGCTCAAGTGGGGAGATGATAAAAGCAGGATCCAACTGTACATGTAGAAATCCTTTTGAAGTTTTGGCCAACTAAATTAAATTCAATGTAGCAATGGAAGTCAAGGAATCGACTCCTTTGGCAATTGATTTAGATTAATGGTGTGCTTGCTCTTCGGTGATGGGGTTGACGATGGGACCGGTTGTTGCCACAGCTAAGAGGTTGCTGTCTACGGTTTGGCCCCGGAGAGGCTAACTGTTCCGGGATGTTGCTGGAGAATTTAACCATGTAGTTAACCCATAAGTAAGCTTAGCACGGATTTGTTCGTGTACTAAAATAAAACCGGAGTGATCGGATCGTGTTGTGTCTTCCATGTACCAAACCAAATTAACAACTTCCAACTTGCCTAGTTTCATTTTCAATCAACTTACATAATCTCCGTTTTCATATTAGTTGGACCCCATCTTAATACAACTATCTTAATTTTAAATTATGTTTCTTGTCATAAATAATTTTGTCAAACCAATGGAAAATATTCATTGGCACAGATGACTGTTTCAAATGTTTGTTTAATAACATTTCTTAAGATCAAGGTCTGATTAACCAAAGACGCTTAATATGGCCACCAAAATACTGAACGAATTGAAAGTAAAACTGTGAACAGTCTGGGACGCAAATAATTGCCTCAACTTTGATGATTAAAAACGTGAATTGATTCGGATTCAGATGTGACAAACGCGTCCTCTAGATGAAGAGAAATCAATCGGAGAAAACTTGTATGAATTGCCAGCAGTTAAAAGCTATACTGTACAACCAAAAACCGTTTCCTTCTTTGGATGTACCGGATGCGCATCACTATCGAGGAGTTATATATATATATAGAGAGAGAGAGAGAGGGAGAGAGAGACTCCTAAGGATAATCTTACATAAATATCTCAATTAAAATTTAAATTGCTTTCCATTTAATGTACATAGTGCAATAAATATAAAATACAAAGTATAACAAACCTTTTAATTCAAATATCTATTATTGATCTAAAAAATCTAATAATAAAGGTGTTTATGGAAGATTATGTGCCGAAAAACATTATGCATTTAGGACTTCTTATATATATATATAGAGAGAGAGATACTGATATATACTCACACTTGTTGCTAGAACAAATTTCACTATCAATTTTTTAAATCAAAATTTCAACAATCCATTATTCATGATATGATCAAAATTTATTTACATATGTTAACACTTAAGTCTGCTAATATATACCAAACCTTTTTCTTTCTTTCTATATATATATATATATACATATACATATATATATATATATATATATATATATATGTATATAATATATATATATATATGTATATATATATATATATACATATACATATATATATATATATACATATACATATATATATATATATATACATATACATATATATATATATATACATATACATATATATATATACATATACATATGTATATAATATATATATATACATATACATATATATATATATACATATACATATATATACATATATATATATATATATATTGATTGCATCCTACAACTTTTATCATACGCATAGACCCACTCGTTATACATGTATACTCATTCCAATCTTTACTTTTGAAAAGGATGAGTGCAATAAAGTGCTTATTATATCGGTTTAAATGTATATATTTTTAAATGATACTCATGCTTCTTAATAAGGAAAAGTAAGTATGAGCATTGCATCCTACAACTTTTATCATACGCATAGACCCACTCGTTATACATGTATACTCATTCCAATCTTTACTTTTGAAAAGGATGAGTGCAATAAAGTGCTTATTATATCGGTTTAAATGTATATATTTTTAAATGATACTCATGCTTCTTAATAAGGAAAAGTAAGTATGAGCATGTATCATATAAGTATCTTTCTATACGTATATGAAAACTGGATCCTTTTTATCTTTGATACACTTATTACTTTTTGATGATATGTAAATGGGTTTAAAAAAGAAAAAAATAATATTATTACACTTGTACTCTAAAAAAGTAAACAAATAATAATGATGTAGTATGAATGAGTAACTCATCAGGTAAGATCCTCTCTCTCTCTCTCTTTATATATCTATATCTATATCTATATATCTATATATATCTAGAGGCTCTTAACTCCGCCCATGTAAGGGATCACCCTTGCATTGCCGGTCCCAAACCCGGATAAAGGAGGAGGGTTGTGTTAGGCTTCCGACAGCCAGCGTAAAACTTCGTTGGATTTTATAACATAGATTACAAAAATTTTGAGCATTGCTTTGGGGCGTCCCCATTTAGCGACGTGGTGTAGAGCCCGAATACAGTAATAAGTAAAAAAGAGCCACTACATTTTCGCCCGAATGTAGTGAATCAATTGCAGAGAGGGTTCTCACATCATGGACGAGTGTGGGTAAAGAAGTTAGTCTCGCTATAATGTCACCCGAATGTAGTGAAAATTTTTCAGAGAGGGTCTCCACATTTTGATTATGTACGAATGCGGAGGGTAAGGAAGCTAGTCCTACATAATAAGATTCGTATTGGTTCTTGAAATATCAAAACATTATCCAATAAGCTAATGGAGGTGGTAGATACTATGATTTGGAGAAAGATTAATATTCTATGTTTACAAGAGACAAAATAGGTTGGAGAAAAAGCAAAGGAGATAGATGATACAAGTTTTAAATTATGGTACTCAGGTAAAGAAAAGGCTCGAAATGGAGTTGGTATTATCATAAATAAAAATTTAAAGGATAGTGTAGTAGACATACAACGATATGGTGACCGAATCATGACGTTGAAATTAGTGTTAGGAGCAAAGGTTTTGAATATAGTTTGTGCTTACGCACTCCAAGTAAGACTAGAAGATAGTATAAAGATAGCTTTTTGGGAAGAGTTAGATAAGGTGTTTTAAAAGATTCCACAAAGGGAGATGATTTGTTTAGGAGGAGACTTAAATGGACATGTCGGTAAAGAGGCATTAAGATATCAAGGGATTCATGAAAACTTTGGTTTTGGGGATATAAATGAGGAAGGTAGGGAGATTTTAAATTTTGCTATGTCATTTGATCTCTTTATACTCAATACAATCTTCAAAAAACGAGATGAACATTTAATTACTTATAAGAGTGGCTTATCATAAACACAAATTGATTACTTTATTTGTTGAAAAAAAGATAGAGCGTGTTGTAAAGATTGCAAGGTAATTCCAGGAGAAAGCTTAACCACCCAACATCGACTTTTAGTTATGGATTTACAAATAAAAAAATGGATAAAGAAGAAAAGAGTGCATCGAGCTATTCGGACTAAATGGTGGAACCTCAAAAGCGAGAAAGAAGATATATTTAAACAAAAAGTACTTCAAGGAGATGTTTGGAATTATGTTGGTACACCCTGTGATATGTGGAACAATATGACAATACATATTAGAAAAATGACGAAAGATGTGTTAGGGGTATCTAAGGGAGGTGTACCTGCACAAAAAGAAGCTTGGTGGTGGAGTGAAGTAGTATAAAATAAAATCAAGGCAAAGAGGGCATGCTACAAATTATATTATGCTAAGAAAATTAGTGAAACTTTAGAGGCTTATAAGAAAGCAAAGAAGGAAGCGAAAAAGGCCGTGAGTGAAGCAAAAGCTAAAATTTGGGAGGACTTATATAAAAAACTCAACTCAAAAGAGGGTGAAAGAGATATTTTTAGGATAGCTAGGGCTAGAGATAAGAAAATTAAAGATCTTAATTATGTTAGATTCATAGAGAATGAAAAAATTCTAGTGGCAAATGATGATATAAGAAATAGATGAAAAAACTATTTTTATAATCTTTTTAATGAAAATAAATATGTTAGTATTAACTTAAGAGAGTTAGCCAAATCAGAAAAGTATATAAACCACAATTTCTACAGACGTATTCAAAAGAATGAAGTCAAAGAGGCTCTTAAACATATGAATGGTGGTAAATCGGTAGGACCAGATAATATTCCTATAGAAGTTTGGAAAATACTAGGAGAAATAGGGATCACTTAGCTCACAAGACTAATTAATGAAACATGGAAAAACCAAAAGATGCACGGGGAATAGAGAGTAAGTACACTTATACCCATATATAAGAATAAGGGAGACATTCAAAATTGTGCGAATTATCGAGGTATCAAGTTAATGAGCCATACTATGAAATTATGAGAAAGAATTATCGAACATAGGTTAAGACAAGTATCAAGTACAACAGAGAACCAATTTGGATTTATGTCAGGCAGATCTACTAATAAAGCGATTCACCTTTTGAGAAATCTTATGGAACATTTTAGAGCAAAAAAGAAAGACCTTCACATGATATCTATTGATCTAAAAAAAGTTTATGATAGGGTACCGAGGGAGGTTCTTTGAAGAACTTTGGAAAAAAGAAGTATACCATTGACATATATTAACCTTATAAGAGACATGTATGATGGTGCAAAAATATGTGTGAGGACTCATGAAGGAACAACAGACTTCTTTGAAGTTAATATTGGGTTACATCAAGGATCAATTTTAAGTCCATACTTATTTATAATGGTGATGGATGAGTTAACAAAACATATTGAAGATGAAGTACCTTGGTGTAAGTTATTTGCAAATAGCATTGTATTAGTAGAGGAGTCCAAGGAAAAAGTTAATAGAAAATTGGAACCATGGAGAGAAACATTAGAAAAAGGCCTCCGACTTAGTAGAACAAAGACAAAATATATGGAATGTAAGTTTGATCATTTGGTTACCTCAGAGGACATAGAACATTGCATTCTCCAAAAGGAAAGTTTTAAATACCTAGGGTCACTTTTTCAGAGTGATGGAAGAATTGATGGAGATGTTATGCGTAGAATTAATGCTGGTTGGTTAAAATGGAGAGGAGTATCATGTATTCTTTGTGATAAGAAGATACCATTAAAGTTAAAAGGTAAATATTATATAGCAGCAATTAGCTACTATGTTTTATAGTTCTGAGTGTTGGGCAGTTAATCATCAACATGTACAAAAGATGTCTTTGACAGAAATGAAGATGTTAGAGATGGATGAGTGGTCCTACAAGAAAAGACCGTATAATTAATGAGGTTATTAGAAAGAAATTAGGAGTGGCACCAATAGAGGATAAAATGAGAGAATATCGTTTAAGATGTTTTGGACATATAGAAAGAAGATCAAAAGAAAAACCTTTAAGAAGGTTAGAAAAACTAAATTTGGAAAATATTAAAAGAGGTAGCGACCACAAAAGTGTTGGAAAGAAACAATAAAGAATGATCTAGCTTATTGTGTTGGAAAGAAACAATAAAGAATGATCTAGCTTATTGTGAGTTATCTGCTACCATGACACACGATAGAGATCCGTGGAAACAAAGAATCCATGCAGCCGACCCCGTCTAGTATGGGAAAAGGGTTAGTTGTTGTTGTATATATATATATATATATATATATGCTTACGATTGAGTCCTCTTTTTGCCAACCAATCACATGACACAAGTTTCTTTCATTTAAAGCCCCACCGCATAGCCACTTGACGTGCGGAAAAGTCATAGGTAAAACTAAGAAACATTAGTTTCCACAGCCAAGAGAAATGTCCAAAGTCCCTATCGCCTTTTACCAATCTGCTTCGATCCATGCCTTTTCACAGTAGAAACTACGGTCTCCGTTTGGAACTTGAACTTGAGAGGGTGGAAATCTTAGATTGGAGCGAAAATTCCAACTCCAACACAAACAGATAGGCCAGGGAAAAGAGGCGTTTCCTTTCTTCCTTCCACGCTTGCAACTTCACGCCACATCCCCTCTTCTCCTCCCTCTCTCGCTGTCTCCTCATCTCCAAGCAAACGTCAAATAGGTTTCCGTTTCTCTCGCTCTCTCATCGTCGATATATATGCGTTTCTGTTAATTTAAGCCAATTGTTGCAAATTTTCTTGCTCCAAAAAGAGAAATAAATGAAACAAAGCCATAATCTTCTTTTGCAGTCTTACCCGTCTCGGTTGATCATCGTACTTCGCATTTCACGCCAAGAAATTGGCTTTTGGAATCGGCTATTGTAGTTTTCTTTTCTATGTTCTGTTTTTTCGTACCGTCTTATTGTCTAATTTCCGTACTGTTTTTCGTTCACTCGGTTGCTTGTGAAGAAGAGCACCTCGAGTATTGGTTGGCCGGTTCGTTCTGATCGTCTTTTGAAGCAGCGAGCGAGATTTTTTCATGTGGGTGGCATCATCATTTGAGGTGTTGAACTTTTTTGTGGGTTAAAATCTGCAGTGATGGGTGATGCTTCTGCTTCAGAAGGATATTGGTGTCATGCTTGTTCTCGTATTGTGAGTCCGGTCGTGGGGGTGGAGATGAAGTGCCCCCTCTGTGACAGCGGCTTCTTAGAGGAGATGGCGAGCTGGAGGGGAGACCGCCTTCGAGATTCGGAATCAGAACCTGATCGCGCTCTCTCCCTCTGGGCTCCTATCCTGTTGGGAATGATGGGTTCTTCCCAGAGAAGGCGTGGGTTCAGAAGAAGGATCGAGGAAGAAAACAATGAGGAAGGAGAAGACGAGCGGCGCCGAGCCTCTGACGGTGAACAAACGGTTGGCGATGGTGATTTCGGTGAATTGGAAGCCACTCAGAGGAGGAGGAGGAGAAATGGGGCTGTTATACTTCGATTGCTTCGAAGCATAAGGGAAGATATTGTGGCTTTAGAATCTGATACAGCAGAAGCCAGTGAACAGGATCGCTTTATACTGATTAATCCATTCAATCAGGCAATAATTATCCAAGGGTCTTTCGGTTCGACCGAGTCCACGAACCGAAATAGTTCTGGGTTTAACAGGCTGGGTACCTCATTGGGAGATTACTTCGCTGGCCCTGGCTTGGACCTGCTGCTGCAGCATCTAGCAGAGAATGATCCGAGCAGGCAAGGGACACCGCCGACACAGAAGGATGCTGTGGTCGCGATGCCGATGATCAAAATTACTGAAAAATTGCAATGCCCCATATGTTTAGAGGATTTTTTGATCGACTCCGAAGCTAAAGAGATGCCCTGTGAGCATAAATTCCATTCAGAGTGTATTCTGCCATGGTTGGAGATTCATAGCTCCTGTCCTGTGTGTAGACACCAGATGCCTGTTGATGATGGGAACAAAGTATCACAAGACTCCGGAAACACTCGGCATGATGGTAACATGGTGCCGGAAAATGATAACAGGGCGGAGAGCAGTGATGTAGGAGTTGGAAGAGGTGGCGGTGAAGAACCCCAGAGCAGCAGGAGGTTTTGGTTTCCTTGGCCTTTCAATGGGTTGTTCTCTCACAGAGAGAATGGAAATTCTTCTCCTCATACGGGTGACAACTGATGCTTCAGATGAAAGTTTTTATGCGTCGTGTCTGGTGAGGATTGCTATTTGATATAAAGCTATATTGCTATTTGCTCCCCTTCGCTTTTCAGTATATAGGCTTTCTTGATGTGGATTGCATAAGAACATACTATGTTAGGTTTTGCTTCATGAATTTCAGGTTTCTCTTGTTCAAATGACAAACAGATCATTGTACATTTTGTGTGTCGCCGTGTTTGTATTGTCAACTTTTTACGATTAGATAATATTTACTGATGGAGTTGAAGCCATGCACAACGTTCGTGGTTTTGGTTGAACTGTCCTTCCTTGCTTACCTTGCAGAGATCCAACTTCTTTTGAGCTTACGCTGGACCTCATAGTAGAGCATTCTTGCATGACACTAATCGAAGTAAAGCACAAACATCTGAAGACCTAAGCGCTCCTCATTGCCTTAACCGCAAGTGTTTCTATCAATATGTAAAAGTACACCTTGAGTCACAAACAAAGAACAGAGAACTCGTATCCTTACTTGTTTAGCTAGTCAAAAGATTGCAGAGGACGACATCCCTGGAGTGTTGAAGGTTGAATTCAGGTGCTTGCACTATTCTTTTAGACGAGAAACCTGCTTGGTTCTTCAAAATTTCATTGATATCAACATTTCCTAATCAAATCGCAGAACTTCTTTATGCTTAACCACCAGGTTTGTAGTTCCTGTCAAACGAACCCATCTGCTAAATTGGTAGCTGAACTGCTGAAGCAGCAGACTTTTGAGGGCTCGTTGTCATTGCCGAAGCAGCCACCCCATACAATGCAGTGATTTTGAGTATTGAATAATAGTCATTCTGTTTTGAAGGGGATCTCTGTGGCTATCCTTATCGCCATCTGATTATAAGCACCAGCTTCTTCCATACCAGTAAGCAAAGCAAGGTAGTTGCCACTGAAGCACTGAACTTTACATATCATTTAGCTTCTCGTGTTTGGCTAGGAGGTCCATTGTGCATGGACGTCCATATTGCGGGCAGCAGGAACAGTTTTCTCTTGGATTTTGAATTTATACATAATGACGCTCTGGAGAGAATTTCTGAATGAGGATATTGCTAAATTGTTCCCAATAATCCTCTCACCTTACCCCAAAGGTAACGTCTTCCAAACAATTCTCTTGCGGATAATGGCATTCACTTCTTCCTTCGTCTCCAGCCCTTGAGTATTCACAACTACGAGATTCATTAATCAAAATACTTATTACCGCTTCTAAATCTCCAATTGTGTAAAAGCACCACATTCGGGGTGACACGGTTTGTAGGAAGTGGTGTTCTTGCTATTACAAAAAATGATTGGTGGTGTTGGACGTACCATGTTCACTGTCAGTCATTTGTGTGCAGCTAAATCTTCACATTCGAACCATGTTGACTGTGAGTCATACTACTAAAATTTGGTGATATTTGTCAATATAATCGACAAAAGAAGAAACAAATTAAATCCTTTCAAGATTTTCATTTGGCGAGAAATACTGCAAATGAATTTTGTGAGCATCTACAGCCGAATTCATGCTTAGAAGTTGGTAAATAGCAAGGATGAAGTTTCAGCCCTCATTTATCATAGTTATACTGGGTTCAAGCTAATGATCGAGCAGTAGAGAGGAGACGAAAGCATAGCAAGCGCGTAGAGTGGTCGAGAAACCATGTCAACAAGATACGGCCATTTCACCCAGTGTTATGTCCCTGTGTATTCATGATAAAAGGAAACTTTTGTGCATGTTTTCTATTGAAGTAACAATCAAGAACACATACATTATTAATTTGCATAGGCAAGGAAGGCAATCTCTCATGGAACTTCAAAACCAAAAGCTCCACCTTCAGTCACGGTTACCGAATAAAGCATCAATGCACCCCCGAATCTCGGATGACACGTTCAGTTGTAACTAAATATCAAGTTTGTTTAATCACATTACAGAACATCTGTATCTATAGTTTCCATCACCAAATGATCACACTGAAATAAATTAACCAAATATGATATACTTACAAGATGTGGCAGATTGGAGACATACCATCCAATCTGCCTAACACATAGAGGACACTCCAGTCGAATGCCCCTCTCAACTTTTCTGCTCCACCCTATTTTAAACCCTAATCTCTTATTTATAAATACAATTTAACTTTGACTACTAATATACCCTTATTACTAATGAAGTATTACTGATAAAACATAAGAAATAAAATGAAACAAAGAAGAGAAACATGTCCACTTTGGGACCCGATTTCTACCTTTAACACTCCCCCTTAAGTTGGGTGAAAGATATTGAGAACGCTCAACTTAGACAAATTGTCTTTAAGTTATCTGCTGGTAACAATTTTGGTAAGAAAATCAGCTCTTTGTTTTTCAGATTTAATGCATTCCAGTTTGAATTCTCTGTTGAAGATCTTCTCTCGAATAAAGTGACAATCAATCTCTATATGCTTAGTTCTTTTATGATAAACTAAATTGTAAGCCATCTGAATAGCTGCATTGCTGTCACAATATAGAGGTAGAGGCTCAACTCACATATTAACGAAGAAACTCATTTTCCTTCACATATAACTTGAGCTACAACTCTGTACGAGTAGTGTAACATAGCCCGTAGTAGATTTGCGATCATCTTTTGATCCAACCTAGTCAACATCATAGTAAAGTTCAATACTGAAGTTGCAAAATTTTGAATAATGAAGACCCATGCCAGGTGTTGACTTAAATATCTAAGAATGCGATACATGTTAATGTAATAGGGTGCATGGGCCCTAAGGGCCCGTGCCATGATGGAAGAAGGGCCAGGGCCAAGCCACTGGGGGTCCCCAACGGCTACTAGCCGTTGGGAGCACCCCCAATGGCTAGTGCTGGCCAGCACTAGCCCATTACTTGGGCCCTTTTGCTTTATTTTTTTCAAGCTTGTAATGTCTATAAATAAGACACTATCTCATGAATAAATTTATGCAGTCTAGCACTACTTTTTGACTTGTCTTGTATGCGTTTCCGCTCTTGTTTGTTGTTCTTGAATATCGGCATTCGGGATTGAATTCCATTTGACTCTTGGCGACTTGGTGATCTTGATTCATGCAACATCAACCTTCATTCGTTGACGAATATTCACATGGTATCAGAGCCTCGGATTGAAGAAATCTGATGCATTGAGAAGCATGTCATCGGTGCGAAATTTGAAGAATTTTACCAAACTTGAGGTTAGTTCATAAATTATGATTTTTTACAAAATGAAAGGTAAAAACGAGTCGTTTAAATATATCCTAGATCCGAAATGCTACCAAATTTGGGCTAGAACTATGAAAAAATATTTTTTGTCAAAGGATTTTTGGGATTACATCGGTGGAACCATAAAGGAACCCATTTTGAACATTGATGATTTAGACGATGATGAAATCGTCAAAGCCCATGAAAAATACAAGTTAGATTTAAAATTGTGAGAAAAAATGAACGCAAAAATCACATGGATCATTTGCCAAAATGTGGATGAAAAACTTAGAAATAGGATTAGTACATTTGAAAACGCTTTTTAAACTTGAGAATATTTGAAAAAACTTCATTCTCAAGATGACTTTGTTTTTCAAATTGATTTAATGGAAAGAATGGTAATGCTTAAACAAGAGAACCTAAGCATTAGAGATTACCATAATGAATTTTCGGAATTATGAACTCAATTGAGAAGTTTTGACAAATTTGAAAATCTTCACAAATTAGATGAATTTTAAGAATTTCTAGACAACCAATACTTTTTTTTGTTTATGCGTGGGTTGAGAGATAAATTTGAAAATATTAGATCAAACCTTATACATAGAAAACCTAGACTTATAGGGAATTCCTTTTTGGCCGATCTTGTTATGGAGGAAACAAGATTGAAAAACATGAACGTGGCTAGGGAAGTCGTGCTTGCCGCATCAAAACCGGGAGCAAATTTGAAGACCTAAAAGCCTCCGTATGCAAAGAACAATGAAGGCATGTTAAAGAAGCCCATGGGACCGTGGCCCAACAAAAACACTATTTGCCACTATTGTAAAGAAAATGGACACATCAAAACCACGTGTCCTTTACGAAAAAGAAGTGGAAATGCGGGAGCCGTAGAAGAAGGGAGTGTCTTGCCCAACAACATCAAAGCAATAAATCTTTAAAGAAAAAGCAAGCATCTCTGGGAATGCTCAATCCACTTCTCAAGGTATGTCTTGGTTTTTAGATTCTGGAGCATCCTTTTATATGACAAATAGTGAAAATTCTTTGATTAATTCTTGTAAAGCCGTTGGAAAGCATATGTTTACGGCCGATGGAACAAAACTCCAAATCAAAAAATTAGGAAACCTTGAAAACAAAACTTTAAAATTCAAAATGTAAGTTTTATACATAAACTTAATTTAAATATACTTTCAATTGCTCAAATATGTGATAACAATTGTATAGTCACTTTCTCATTCAAACATTGTGTGGTAAAGGATTACCTATCGAAGAAGGTGATTGGTTAAGGCCATAGAAAAAGCAGACTAGACAAAATGGACTATCTTGTTATGCCAAATTCCGGTTTTTGTAACATAACCCAAGATACTACACTTTGACACTTGAACTCTAAAAAATTATGTAATATTCCTTTGATGAAAAGCATTAGAGAGAAAAATTTTGAATGTAAAGATTGTATTCTTGGAAAAATGCATCATCTTTCCTTCGGAGAAAGAAACTATGTACCAAAGAAAGCTTTTGATCTAATACATTCGGATTTTGGAGGGCCCCGTGTCCGTTGTTTTTAAAGGAGGATTGCAATACTATGTAATTTTTATGGACGACTTTACTCGTTTTACATTGATATATCTCTTAAAACACAAATCCGAAGTATTTGAAAATTTTATAGTATTTTATAATATGATCAAAAACCAATTTGGAGCAACTATTAAAATCTTTAGATCCGATTCGGGAGGAGAGTACATGTCTCATGAATTTCACAAATTTATTGAAACTAATGGTATTATTCACAAAAAATAATGCACTAAAACACCTCAACAAAATGGTCTAGTGGAAAGAAAACATAGGCATATTATTGAAACTTGTAGAACTATGTTAATTGCTAGTAAGGTTCCTAAATTCTTATGGGCCGAAGCTACTCTTACCACAATATATCTTATAAATAGAATGCCTTCCTCTAACCTTGAGAATACTTCACCTTTTGAAAAATTATACAACATACCTCCATATTATGAAAGACTTAGGGTTTTTGGATGTAGATGTTTCATGTATACAGATAAGAACGACAAATTGTCACCTAGAGCTATTGAATGTGTCTTTCTTGGTTATGACATTGACAAAAAAGGGTATAGGTGTTTTGATCCTATAGAAGACAAATTGTACGTGTCCAAGGATGTGAAATTTTTTGAGAATGATATTTATTATGAGTCCAAATCCCTGAAAAATTCGAAACCTCTCACTCCTCAAGATGTCTTTGAACTAGAAGAAGATAATGATTGTGACTCAGTAGATCATCAAGACATTCAAGAAGATCATATTGAAAACAATGAGATTTCACACACCACTGTTGATACTCGATCAATTGTTGAACCCTTCCCCTCACACTTTACAAGACGACCTAGAACCACCAATGAAGCCCACATGGAACCTGATATTACAAGCTTAGAACCCAGGGTTTCAAGACCTCCTCAGCGATTTGTGTCATATGAATCTTTTGAACCACAACGAAGAAATTTGATTGCCACCCTTCGTCAAGTTAAGGAACCTAGGTTCTATCATTAAGCTAAATGAATTCTAGAATGAGAAGATGCTATAAAAGATGAACTCAATGCCCTAGACACGGATAGTTGCACCCTTGCCAAAAGATAAGAAAGTCATTGGATGTCGATGGGTATATAAAATCAAAACTCATAGCAACGGCCAAATTGAGAGATACAAGGCTAAACTAGTTGTTGAAGGTTATACCCAAGAATATGGAATTGACTATGATGAAACCTTTGTCCCGGTAGCTAGAATGACCACAATTAGAATTCTCATAACCATTAGTACAATCAAGCAATGGAACATATATCAACTTGATGTCAAGAATGCTTTCTTGAATGACTACTTGAATGAAGAAGTCTACACGAGTCCTCCTCCTGGTATAACTCTCTCTCCTGGTCATGCACTTAAATTAAGAAAGGCTTTGTATAGTATAAAAAAGCCCCGAAAGCCTGGTTTGACCGATTTGAAAAATTCATGCACTTACATAATTTTGTGACTTGCTATACTGATACTGCATTGTTTGTACGGAAAACAAAATCTAGCATTGTTATCTTGCTCTTGTATGTGGATGACATGATCATCACAGGCAATGATGAAGCAGACATTGCTGAAGTTAAACTTAATCTCCATCATGAATTTGATATGAAAGACTTGGGCATGCTAAGTTACTTCTTAGGAATTGAGATAACCCAAAATAATTGTGGATACTTTATGTCTCAAACAAAGTTTGCTAATGATATTGTTGAAAGATCTGGTATTACAGATACTAAGGTTGTTGACACACCCGAAGTCCTAGGCACCAAATTGCGTTCCACTGATGGTGAGAAATTAGAGGATCCCACCCCTTATCGACAGCTTATAGGTGCACTCACTTATCTCACTATTACTAGACCAGACATTTCTCATGCAGTACACACAACCAGTCAATTTCAACAAGCTCCTACTTCTGTTCATATGAGTGATGTCTTGTGCGTTATTCAATATATTAGAAAGACTGCCCACAAGGGGGTCCTCTTAACTTCCTCTTCATCTTTTGATTTATCTATATATACGGATGCTGATTGGGGTGGAGATGTCAATAATAGACACTTTACAACTTGTTTTTGTGTGTTTTTAGGTGAATCTCTTGTTTCCTGAAAGTGCAAAAAGCAACAGAAGGTGTTCCTCTCATCCACAGAAGCCGAGTATCGAGCCATGGCTACAACTGTGATGGAGATTTCTTGGATCACAACCCTTCTAGCAGACATGGGCGTCCATGTCAAACACCCCGCCATCATGTATTGTGACAACAAAAGTGCCATGTACATTGCCTCCAACAACACTTTTCATGAGAGGAGATGAGGTTCTGCAGTTCCCACCGAGGATCAAAGTCTTGCAGCTATGGGGATGTAGGTCGGAGGCACTAGCATTTGAGACAAGTGGTCTTCACCAACTTGAGCTCGATCTGTCGGAGGGTAGGTTCTCCAAAATATCATGGAACCATGAAGCTTCAAAATTAAGCAAGAGACAAGGAAACAATAAGGTCAGCAGCTATCGTTAACCATTACAGTTCAACTTAAAGTACTTTCTTCCACCTTTTACCCTTTTAAAGAAACAATAAGGTCAGGGGTGCGGTCTATCTATGACAGTTTCTGGATTTAGGTCCACACTTGAAAATTTTCTTCTTCGTATTGGTTGAAACAATCTACATGTTGATGATTAACTGCCCAACACTCAGAACCATAAAACATGGCAGGTCTAATTGCTGCTCTATAATATTTACATTTTAACTTTAATGGTATCTTCTTATCACAAAGAATACTTTGCTCATCTCCATTTTAACCAACTAACATTAATTTTATGCGTAACATCTCCATCAATTCTTCCATCAATCTGAAAAATTGACCCTAGGTATTTAAAACTTTCCTTTTGGGGATGCAATGTGTGCCAATTTTAATTTCTATGTCTTCTGAAGTAACCAAATGATCAAACTTACATTCCATATATTCTGTCTTTGTTCTACTAAGTCAAAAGCCTTTACTTTCTAATGTTTCTCTCTATAGTTCCAATTTTCTATTAACTTTTTCCTTAGACTCCACTAACACAATGTCATGTGCAAATAATATACACCAAGGTACTTCATCTAAAATATGTTTTGTTAACTCATCAATCACCATTATAAATAAGTATGAACTTAAATTTGATCCTTGATATAACCCAATATTAACTTCAAAGAAGTCTGTCATTCCTTTATTAGTTCTCATACATGTTTTTGCACCATCGTACACGTATCTTATAAGGTTTATGTATGTCAAAGGGATACCTCTTTTTTTCAAGGTTCTCCAAAGAACCTCCCTCGGTACCCTAACATAAAAGGAGTAACAAATAATTCAGCAAATTCAGATCAGCAAGAAAGCCTGATTAAACCTTCTAACCAAAAGAGTGGCAACAAGACTAGGAAATGTATCTGTACTCATCATGTGTATGTTTTTCTTGATCAGAGGCATGATGCGTCATCACAAACAAGTGATTTTGGAAGCCGTGATTCCAAATCACAGCCCCTCACCTGTAATTTGGGATCACAGGTTATGAAGTTTCACTCCAGACAAGGGCCGAAGGTTCACAGGCATTTGTTTTCTATATTTCCCTTAACTTGAGGAAGTGGAAGCAATGATTGCATGCGAAGATTCATGAATCACCATGAAAGAAAAGCATAGCTTATGGAATTTGTTTCTTAGTAAGACTCAAATACCAAATGTAGAGAAGGTACAAGCAAAGAGAACTTACCCCAGCCGGGTGGTGCCGCAACCTTCAACCTGGGAAGCTTGCTTAAAAGGGCATACCTTGAAAAGGGAAAGTGGAAAAACTTCAGAAACAAAACGAAGAACGCATAACACAAAAAATTGATAAGCTAATGGAAGTCTAACACAGAGAAAGCGTAAGAAACGAACTCTCATACTTATTTTGTTTGTTCTCAAAGCAACGACCATAAAATGGGTAAAATTCCTTCCTTGGTCCGGCTTTCAGGTAAAGCAACTGATGTAATTGACGTCCAACTAAAAAAGTCAATAATCTTGTATGCCACAAAATTATGTACCCTCTCTCTCTCTCACTCATGTACATAAGACGAGGCACTTGTTGGTGTGTACCCGTTTAATGATTTATAGAAGATGGCATGCTACGATCCCTACTGAGATGCCACATGAACCAAGGTTGTAAAAATCATATTGTATCATGATATGATACTATGATATGATATGATTCTGGTATATAAATTGTAAGAGTTTATCAAGGCATATTGCACCATATCGTAACGTATGATGTGTCATAACCTATCAACTGAGTGGATTTTTCAAAAACTTATCAGCGTGGGAAACTGGCAACCAAAAGGCTATGTAAGGCCAAATATTGACCATATAGCTTGTATTTTAGACCTCTTCTCACCCATCCCATTCTCAAATCTATTTACTAGGTTTTTTCTCCTTTTTCCCTTGAAGGGTTTGGAGAACTGTCTTTCAAGGTGATTGGAGCATCAAAAGAACTCATCAGAAATCGCTCGCCCTTGACTTTGTACTATTTTGTTTGTTATCATAGTGCTTGTATATTTTACTACCATTATAATGCTTTGCTACAATAGCTAATTATATTCTTTTTTTTGTTTTAAATGATTTTTTTCCATTAAATGAAGAAAAACTATTTCTAAAATATGGATGAAATATGTGTAAAATTAACCCATATGATTCGGATCCTTATGGCTTTTACAGAATTGGCATGAACGATGGTACCAAAATTAGCTTATGCAAAGGGCAGTTATTTTCCAACACTGCATGCGCATATATATATCTGAAGGTAAAAAGTGGTGTCCTACCAACAACTAACATGATAACATACAAAGAAGATTACCAAAATCTGCTTTTAACTTTTTAGACAAACTTGATATCCTTGATTGTATCTTTTGCAACTTGCTGTTGTAATCATCATACTCCTTCCGCACACTGGTGGCATCTACATTATGTAAGATACAATGGCCATATTCTTAGCACCATGTCCATTGAATCATCGTATTATACTTGACATTAAATAACTGAGGGACTGTCTGTTGTATCTTATCCAGCCAAGATGACTCACCAATAGTTGACAAATCTAAATGTACGAAACAGAGGATTGATTTAGAAGGCACTGTTCTAAAACTTTTCCTAATCATATCCTCAAGACAAGAAGGCCAAATACACCAGTTTAAAGGCCATATCTTATGTGGACACCATACAAAACAAGATCTCCATTCTAATTGGGTTCTCATACCTGAGGATCTTAGAACCCAATTTCTGCCAAAATCTATCAGTTTCTTGTGAAGGTTGTTGAACCCCCATTGCAAATCTCTCTCTCTCTCTCTCTCTCTCTCTCTCTCTCAGTTTTAAGATACAAGGATTCAAACACACTAACTTTGGGAACAAAACACCATGAGTTGGAGCAACATAACAAATCAACTGCAAAACCACTTAAGAACCAAGCTCATGGGAATGCCCATCTGTCCTCCAAAATGACAGGACATTTCAAGTCCCACTGACCAGATCTCTGTCTACAGTATCTGGAAGACATATCTCATGTTTGTAAAAGACGTATTCTTGTTCAAAGATAGGGTTGATTGACAAAAACCTGAATCAGTTGCACCATGAAGCTCAGGTGATTCAGAAATTCCATGGTCATCATGCTCCTCCTCATCCTCTTCATCACCTTCTTCCACAATGTCAGTGTCCATGTCATCACTATATGCTTCGTCATGTTCGTTCCCATCTGATTGATAACCGTCATATTCTTCAGCAAGTCCATCTTCTGGCATATCAAACTTAATCCCTTCTTGTACATTTGGAGTGTGATCCAACTCCTCAGCTTGCTCATCTGAAGGCCGTCCTGTCCAGCAGCTAGCTACCAGGCGACCCAATTCTTCCTTAGATAGGCCCTCTGTGTTGTCAGATATTATTTGCTCCTTGAAGAGATCATTACATAAATGAACATATGAGTCAAGTGCAACATACATATGAAAGAACATGTTCTCAGATTCTGCTGATCATGATTAGCCTTTTTTTAACAATTTGGGAACAATGTCATAAAGCCCCGTACCATATGGCAAAGATTACCCATCCTAAATATTGAGCTCATGGTATCCTTCAAATTGAAGGTTAACGAGAAGGGGTGGGCCGCCCCCACCCAAATATCAGGAAAGAATAATCATGTAGTTGTGAGGCATGCAGTAACTCCACCTCACCTTAAAATTTTCTTTGAAAGGAATAGCTCCACAATCTAGCCGGGGACATTAGAACACTAAAACCATAGCCTCTACACCTATGTCATATAGACCCTTCTATGAGGGTGTCATACCCGTATCAAACACTTTTACTCTCGCCACTGATGCTGACACCATATCCGACACTCCAAAGTCATCAGTTAAAACCACCTAACACGATCAATGTGCCAGGAATTATTTTGGACCGAAGTTTGATACTGTCAAAGTGTCTTAGTTTATAATCACGTAATGTTAAGGAAAAAAGTTCAGGTTTGCCACTGTTGGTGAAGAGGTGGGGTGAGGGAAACAATGAGAGGATGAGTAGTGGAAAGAGGGAAGGGGCAAGGAGAATAGATGAGGAAGAGATAGAGAGAGCGTGAAAGAAAAGAGTGAGGGTGGGCATGTAGAGAGAGAACAAAAGTGGAGAGAGGAAAATAAAATCGGATTGCCTATCGTGCATTTAGTTTTTAAAAGGGTTTTAAAATTTTACTAAAGAGTGTACAGATGTAGTACTTATACATATATTATAATAGGAGTAATTATTGGATAATTTTCTTATAAATCTATTTTCATATATATATATATATCATTCATAAATTTTATTCCAAGTATATTTTTAATGGCCATATATGTATATATATCCCTATACCCTCACCCAACATTTTAAAAATTTGTTGTCTTTCACCAGTATCTGCACCCACACCCCTATCTGTGTCACAGCTCTCCACTATAACCAGGTACTAACTCATTCTCCAGCTGCAAAATTTTGTTGATCCAGCACTGATTATGACAAAGCCCTTTGCACCGAGTAGGTCAAGCCCTTTGGGGATCTCAATTAGCATTTGGCAAGATACCTAACGGTTAAATGGTAAATATTACCAAAGATGAAAGATGGAGATTGGATTTACTTATAGGCTCACCAACTAGATCACAGCCAAATAGTACTCTCCATTTCATAACAAATGTCATGATTTTAATCAGAGGTTGTAGGACACAGAGCCCCTTGATTGCAAAGCTAGCTGAGAAGTATTGTCATAACTCCATGCAGCAATTACATGTATTTCATCACATGGGCAGCGACATTATGATATGCATGTGAGATTATGTCAATGCATGAAAAAGGAATATTAAGGTTATGCACTGCGAAGGGAGTCAAGGTTCCCAAATGGGAGGTACTTGAAGTTGTAAAAGTTAGGTGGACCTAGATGTATGGTTCCTACTTCAGGAAGAAATTGTAAGTTATAATTCAAATAGATTAGTTTATAAAAGAAAATGAAAAAGGTTGATATAAGAAACCAAACAAATACTTGACAATATGGCTTTTAATAAGAGAAAGTTCTCCACTCATTCTTCAAAAAGGAAAGAGACAAAGCAATCTTCACCATCTAAACTAAAATATAAGACTTGGCCAAATGGTAACATATGTTGTCAAATTCACACTTTTGCACTTGTAGAGGACCCCATGCATCCAAGTGGCTGATCTAAGAGGGATGTATTAAAGAGACAATGTGCTGCACAGTTTGTATGCTGCATAGTTCGCATATATGCTGTGCAGCTCTAGGGACTTCTACCGGCTTCCTCTCTCTCGTTTCTCTATTTTTCTTGTTCTGTTGGGAATTTCTGTATTCTGCAAGCTAGTTTTAAATATATGATTCTAGACCTGACAAATCAGTTTCTGTTTAAATTTGTGAGAAGGGACTGTATCATGTTAAAGACAATATGATACATCTAAATTCTGTAAAATATTTAGAATTACTAAATTAGATAATTTAAATTTCACAATGATGCTTGCAAATTACATAAGTCTATTATTTACTGTTCAAATTGGTTCACATTTATGGAGTGCGTTTCAATTGACACTTATTTTACCTTCTAAGAACAAGTTGTCCATTGTTATATTTTTATTGCTTAACCCCTAGTATTTTAGCATATCACTAAGTCCAAATAAGCACACTTAGCAACATATGGTTTGAGGCAAAAACATTGCAAAACGCCATTTACAACATGTTGTAGCGCCCTAAACTTGGCTTTGCAAAATCGTAAGGAGTCCCATATGCTGAAAATCATGAGAGCTCATTCATAAAGTAGAATATACCCATATTGAAGAATATGAGGGAAGTTACTAGGAGAACAAGAATCCTCAAAACTTTGACTCACATAAGGGTCCACTTTAACCTATGAAATAGTGACTAAGATGGAATTGAAATGTCCTTTGCGTGTATGCTAATCAGAAGACCTAGATGATCATACCCGTTCTTTGCCAATACCAGAATCTTCATTGCTAGCATCATTCCCATCATGTGCAACTTTGTCTTCAAAGTTATTATCTTCTACTACGTGCTACCAGAAAGAAGACCATAATAAAGTTAGAATACCGGAAGAAATATACCTAACGTCATAAACTCCACGCTGATATGCACCATAGTGACAGCATGACTCGACTATCAGACTTACTTCATCCACACGAATTGGGATTAAAGAAAGTTTACATGAAAATTCTTACCTGTTCAGTTGACGCAAATGATTCTTCCAGAATCTCATCAGGGTTTACTGCTGAAGTTTCCTCTGGTTGATTTACTTGTTCTTTTGCTTTTGTTTCATCAAGCTTTGTCCTATATTCTGACTGATGTACTTGATAATCTTCTTCCTGTTCGCCGGGCTTTGCAGAAAGGGTATCCTCTGACTGATTTACTTGCTCATTTTCTTTTTGTTTAGCTTCTTTCATCTTCTGTGCCTCCTTTTCCTTCTTAAGATGCTCCTCCTCCTCCTCAGCCTTTTCAATCTGCAGGTAAAAAAGCAGCCTCAGTTCAGAAGTAACATTATTAGAGCTGCAAAGCTGTTACTTTGACATCATCAAACTGCAACAATACTTCTGGATGGTGGTTTATCTACTTGGCCATCGCTATTTATCCATAGAAGCGCAAGCCACCTACAACTATCAATAACATATACCAAAATGAATGAAAGGAGAATGATAACATGGATGCATCCTATGACTGGATACAACAACAACTAAGCCTTTTTCCATACTAGATGGGGTCGGCTACATGGATTCTTTGTTTCCATAGGGCCCTATCATGTGCAATGCTAGCAGTTAACTCAATATAAATTAGATCATTTTTTTTTTTCTTTCCAACACTTTTGTGGTCGTCCTCTTTCTCTTTTAACATTTTCACAATATAGTTTTTTATATCTTCTTACGAGAGAGTCCTTGGGTCGTCTTTCTATATGTCCAAACTAACTTAAATGATTTTTCCTCATTTTATCCTCTAGTGGTGCTACTCCCAATTTGCTTCTAATAACCTCATTATATACATGGTCTTTTCTTATATGATTGATCATCCATCTCAACATCTTCATTTCTGCTGCAAACATCTTTTGCACATATTGATGATTAACTGTCCAACACTCTTAACTATAAAACATAACAGGTCTAATTGTTGCTCTATAATATTTACCTTTCAACTTCAATGGTATCTTCTTATCACACCCCTCTCCATTTTAACCAATTGGTATTAATTCTAAGCATAACATCTCCATCAATTTTTCCATCACTTCGAAAAATTTACTCTATGTATTTAAAATTTCCTTGTGAGGGATGCAATATGTGCCAATCTTAATTTTTATGTCCTCTGAAGTACCCAAATGATCAAACTTACATTTCAAATATTCGGTCTTTGTTCTACTAAGTCGGAAGCCTTTACTTTCTAACGTTTCTCTCCATAGTTCCAATTTCCTATTAACTTTTTCCTTAGACTCATCCACTAACACAATATCATTTGCAAATAACATCCACTAAGGTACTTCATTTTTAATTATGTTTTGTTAACTTATCAATGACTAATATAAATAAATATGGACTTAAAGTTGATCCTTGATGTAACCCGATATTAACTTCAAAGGAGTATGTCATTCCTTCATGAGTCCTCACACATGTTTTTGCACCATTGTACATGTTTCTTATAAGATTTATGTATATGCCAATGGGATACCTTTTTTTTTCCAAGGTTCTTCAAAAAACATCTCTTTGCACCTTATCGTAAGTTTTTTCTAGATTAATAAATATCATGTGAAGGTTTTTCTTTTTTACTCTAAAATATTCCATAAGACGTCTCAATAGGTGAATCGCTTCAATAGTAGATCTACCGGGCATGAATCTAAATTGGTTCTTTGTTGTACTCAATACTTGTCTTAACCTACGTTTGATAATTCTTTCCCATAATTTCATAATATGGCTCATTAACTTATACCTCGATAATTCACATAATGCTAAATGTCTTCCTTCTTATATGTGGGTATAAGTGTACTCACTGTCTAATTTCTCGGGCATCTTTTGGGTTCTCCATATTTCATTAAATAATCTTGTGAGCCAAGTGAGCCCCATCTCTCCTAGGATTTTACATACTTCTATAGGAATATTGTCTCGCCCTATAGATTTACCAACCTTCATATATTTAATAGTCTCTTTAACTACATTATTTTGAATACACCGATAGAAATTGTGGTTTATATCCTATGACCGGATGGTTCAACAAAAATGTTTAGGGTGTCACACATAAACAATGACTTAGAGAAGAAATTTAAAAAAAATATATGATAAGCAAAGCATAATAATATTTGACATAATCAGATATACTACACTTGAAGGTGACATTTACAAATAGTTCCTCAAAACTAGTTTGCAGGAATGGTTGCATGAGCATCAAGGCAACTAAGCAGTTTTCATAAGCAAAATGTCACCCCACATGTTTCTTTGCACTATTAGTGATCAAAAGTTGGAAGATTTCATATGATGAACAATTAACAATTTGCAAGATTCCATTTTCATGTGTTCATGCAGTTCTACAACCACGAATTAAACCCTCCTTCCAACTTAAGGCAGATACTGATAGAGCACTGCCTTAGCCTCATTTATTTTGCTCTATGCCTAGATTAAAAGATAAAAGACTTTTTCCATTAAACATGTATGGAATGTAGGCTGATTCTGATAATTACATGAGGACAGCTACCTCCTAAAGAACCATTAACACAAAAAAGAAGGTTAACGTTCAGGGGCCAAAAAATCAATTGAGATGGATAAAAAGCTAGCTACTAAGGCACATAGCAGAACGAACTATGAAACATAGTTAAATCCTCAAAGCATGGGTTCACAACTTCAAGTGGTAGAAATTCTAAGCACGGTAAAGGGCCAACAAGTCGCATTTCTAACGTACCTTTCAGATTCTCAACCAAATCATGGAGTAGCTTTTCATCATTTCTCAGACTTGATATCTTTTCTTCCTCTTTAGCGATTGCCAGTTTGGACTGCTCAATCTTCTGCTTGCGCACAGTAGCTCCCTCCTGGAATGTAGCAATCTTCTTCTTTAATTTATCACGAGCTGCTTCGCCAGCCTCCCAACACATATTTAGACATTTGATGGCACCATCATATTCATCACAACAATCTGCTCAATGAGTGAAATAAGAGATTGAAACTTCAAACATGTCATGACTCAACTATCCTATGACCTTATATACAGATAAAACTTGAGGGCTAAGGATGGAAAGGTTTAGTTGTTAGACATGTTCAATTATTTACGAGGCATATAGCGGATACCACTGGCAATAAGATTGGCACTGCAGGCTGGAAATACACAATGAAAAGTACAATAGCTGAACTCAACATACACACACATGCACACAGCAGAAGAAATGCAAGCACGTGCACACATACAGGCCCATGCACACACACCCATGGAAGCAGCACACAGCAGTGACATTACACACACAGAGGGCCCAGAAGAAAGAGAGGAGACAACTGGCCTTTCAAAAAGCTTAGCTCTGCCCCCTATGAGCTATAGCATAAGGGCGACAGGAATCAGATGTATTACTTTCGAGCACATTGAAAAATAGAACACCTCGTAGATAATGAATGACTTGTTTTTTATCTTTTGAATTGCTGAAAAATGTAACATATGCAGTTAGGTTAAAGGCCCACAAGTAGCATGAAATGGTGAATGCTAAGAGATCAGCAAAAGTGCTAAAAAAAACTGAGGAACTGTCAAATCTAATGTCGAGACATTACATGTTGAGGAAATGTCGCTCTCTAATCTATTTCCCAAAATTCCACATTCATGGATACATCAGATGGTGTATAGTTCTCTTAAACGACAAAGATCAAGAGCTTTAGCATCTCGTGGTAGAAGATGAAGAGCCTAACCTGCTCTTGCATAAAAAAAGATGACATTTTGTTCAATAGGAAGTAATTCTTCCCGCAAATTCCATCATTTACACGAGAGGAAAATAATGTAAGCGGAAGGTGAACCGAATTTATGCAGAAGAACCTTCCCTCAGGACACGCAGGCGTTCCGACATACAGCCAACACACCATTCATCATTTCGCTTCATGTGTCATGATCATCAGAGGTTTATATGAAACCATAACCTTAAAGTGGAAGTAAGACAAAAGAAACACCACGCCATGATATCAGGCTAACACGAACTAAAGAAATAAAGCAATGTGCAGAGAAGGAAGAAATTAGTAACCGGGTTCATCCGTTCCATCCTCACAATCGCAGAACCCGTCGTTCAGTCGCGCCCTAACGAAACTATTGGATTCGTCTTTGCAGTTGATCACTTCGGATTTGAAATATTGCTCATCTGACAATGACACATTAAGAAGAAGAAGGCCATTGATGAATCAGCGAGGACTAGAAACGGAAATCAGGAGACAGAAATGGACTAGTTACCGAAGGGAGAGATTCCCAAGAATGTATTGGAGGGATCCACAGCCCCAACGAGGGCAGCGATCAGGGCGAGCCACGCGAACCCGAGAACCAAGAGAATGGAACCCATTTCTCATCAACTTCCAAAGAATTGGCTTCCTCGCTCTTCTACTTGCTGACAAGTGCTCCCGAGGTACTTGCTCGAACGTTGGCTGCTGTTACAGCGGCAGGGTCGTGTCCAGCTTTCTGGAGTCCACGTAGGAAGTTGACAGACCTAAAGGCAGGGCGCTCTAGCGCCGTTGCTGGGAGTCGAACTTCCACAGGGTGCATGTGTGTTAGGCTTCGGCCTCCATTTAAAAAAAGAAGCAAAAATCACAGAGTCTTATAGTATATAATGTTGTACACACATCTCTTTATATTTGAGGTTAATGATCAAAGATTCAAATTAAAAGTATTATTATATTTTTGTATACATTAAATATGAAGTGATTCAAACCATGATTCAAATGTAAAGTGATTTAAATCTCCATCGTTAATCTTAAAGATGAAATGATGAAAATGTTTATACAAGATCATGCAAGTAAGATAACCCTATATATAAAGTGATTCAAATCTCCATCGTTAATCTTAAACATCAAATGATGAAAATATTTATACAAAATTATTATGCAACTAAGATACCATATATATATATATATATAATATGTGTACATATGTATGTATACACATACATGTTTATATGTATTGGGTATGAATCGGGGCATGAACCTGAAGTTGAATGGGTCGAGTCAAGTCAATATTGGCAACACTAACGGAAAATACTTAACATCTTTGAATGGTATGGGGTAGGTCGATATAAGTACTCAAACCAAACTTTATATATATATATATATATAATATATATATATATATATATATATATATATATATATATATATATATATATATATATATATATATATAGAACATTGGCTGGTTGTAAATAGCCACAGGCCTATAGAACAAAGGATTATCCCGAATCTATGCCGAGGTATTCATGGTCATCCTCAAACATGATAGAACTTAACGTCATATTATGAGATAGAATGCAATAGAAACAACGTTTGAGAACGGGTTACCTACTCCTGCCAGTCAAAGCAAGCCCCTTCATTAATCTCCCAAGCTACGATTTGAACCGCTTGCAGCAGCAGCGTCACTTGTCTCACCTCTGCCATCGAGGTATTGCTCTTTTGAACCTCCCTTTGTCCCTAGGAGAGGTTTTTGCACCTCTTGGCCGATAGGTCACCCTACAACCTGCTACAACCCGTGCAGCAACGATGATTGTTCTAAATACACTAGACCGCCTAGGTGCGAAGCAACCATTGTCTTAAATGCACGAAAGAAATTATATCCAAACACTTTATATATATGTGTATATATATATATATATATATATATATATATATATATATATATATATATATATATATATATATATATATGAGCATGGTCTATGCATATACTCATTTATACTAAAGTCTTTGTAAAGATCTCAACCATTCAATCTCTAAGATCAACGGTTGAAATCTTTAAAGTAAAAATACACTTGCGAAACATATCATGGTAGGAAGATAAATTGTTGAGATTGAAAAACAAATGGTGGAAAAATACATTTCAATATACTTTTCTTAAAAACACATACATACATACATACATACATACATATATATATATATATATATATATATATATATATATATATATATATATATATATATAGACACACTTAACTTTATCTTTAATTGTTACAATTAGACTTTTTATTTTAATCCAAAATTCTTTTAATGGTAGGAAGTTTATTGGAACTTTAATTGGGGTTCAAGTAGCTTTGTTACTCGGAGAGAAAAAAAGAGTGAAACTTATACATGCATCATCGATTAAGAGAGCAAGTATAGGGCACATTGAAGTTTGGATATAGGGTTGGTACAAGTCCCAACTCACTCCATTGTGATCCCTACAAGCGGTGTTCATCTAAAGGGGGTTTCTCTATATAAAATAGCTTTCCAAAAAAAGAAAGACGGTTGGGTTTGAAGTAGAGGAAAGTTCAATAACAAGTTAAAAATAAGGAGTCTCAAGTTCAATATTTCGTTGGTTTTGAATATAATGAGAAGCTTAGAAATGATATACACAAACAAGGTAGGTTAAATCGATTATATTGTTCGTTTGAAATTGGCACTAGTGCTTGCATGGTCTGAGGTATAAGCAAGGATTGTAGTTTATGTGCTAAGTTTGTAGAAGATTATAAGTGAATCACATGAATAAAAGTGTTGCGGTTAGATTTTGTGTCCTTCCTATGTATAAATTTTAGGTTTTGCGAAACCCTCAACTTGTATCCAATCTTTTTAATTTTATAAAAACAAAACAAAAACTAAGTCAAGAGCAACTCACTTCTTATTCTTTTTCTCTTTATGCTTTGTGGGCTTAAATCAATTTTTTTCACAATTACCTTATTGTTCCAACGGGTAATGATAGGTTCTTGCACTAAAAAATTTCTCGCTAATAAAAGAAAAAATATTTAAATGCTTAAATTAAAATGTGAGTACAAAAGAGTTACTATTCCTATTAGTTTCGGGTCCTAATTGGGCTTAGATCTCTAAATGAGACTTGAGTTTCTAAATGGATATGAATCTCTAAGTGGGTATAGATCTACAATGGATATGGATCTAGGGCTGACAACTCTACCTAATGTGGAATTTAAGTCTAAAATAGATATGAGGCTCTAGAATGGGTTGATATGAATCTTAGCGTTGGACAACCTTAAATGGGTGGTGCTAAGAGGCAAAGGGTGATATTATGCTATGCTGAAAATCTTAAATGGAGGAATAATTATTTGTAGGATGCAACAGGTAACTTTAATGATGCTGAGATTATGATATGGTGTAATCCTAGGTATGCATGTGACACTTGCAGAAATGTGTATCTACGTGTGCAAAATTTTTGATATGAATGTGTACGTAGAAATTATCAAGATGCTGAAATCTATCTAATGATATACAAATATATGTGGTTATTGCAGAAATCAATTCTAAGGATATGCAAAAATTTACTACACATATGCAATACTGTTTATGTAATGCAATAGCTATTATATGAAGGCTGAAATATTAAGTTGCAGAAACTATATGCTATGATTAAAAATTATGAATCTTAAAGGGATCGACTAAGACTTATGATGGTATAGGTATATGATGCTCATATTAAATGACTACAGCTTTTATATAGATGGAAAGAAATCTTAGGAAAATTAAATAGGCCTTTCCTTCTTTGCAATTTCACTAGCATTTATATTCAATTGTTTTTCACCTTGCTTTCAATTTAAACAAAGCTCATGTAAAATCAAAGGGTGTCAATTTCCTCTTGAAAAGTGATTGTGTTACAAGAGGAGACACTTTATGTTTGGTTGGTCTCACCTCTCTCTCTCTCTCTCTCCCAAATTTTCTTTTGTGCATTTGGTTTTAGGAAACTAGATAATAATTTGTTTATGAAGACAAAAACCATATGTTTTTGAAGAACCGTGGGTGCACTTGGTTTTTCCATGTATTTTACTATTTACAAAGAAATGTGAATTACTATATACATATATTTATGACAGTAAAATTATGATTTTGATTGTTCTTTTTTTTCAAAATTCCCAAATAGTTTCAAGATTTGCAAAGTTGATAATTTTAGTTATATTTCAAGTACTGAAATATTTTATATATTTCAGACAAGTACATCATATTACAGTTGCCACCCTTATTTTTTTTAGAAATTACAAAATGGTACTTATTTATTCCAAAACTACAATAAATTGTTTTATGTTCCTACTCAAACTTGTTGATTGAACTTCATTCATTTAGCTTCAAGCATATACATATTTTATTTGTTACCTTCTTTTTTTGAAATTTGCTAATACTAAAAAGCTCAATGGTTTGAACTTCCTCACCTAGAATAAAATAATCTCATTAGCTTTAGCCTTAGATGGTGTTGACTATGTCTTAAATGAAACAAGAATACAACTAACTGCTAATGCAATAATATAAGAAAAAGAAAGTTATAAGACTTTTACCAAGGACAATATCTTAGCGGAGAATATCATGTTGACCTATTAGAAAATGACCTAATTAGGGTTTTCGAGGAATGTGAAATAACAAAAGATATATTTGATTCAGTGTCTATCAAGTATGATGCCGTAACTGAATTATATGTTCAACTCCTCTTTCAAAAATATAATTCTTATAAGATAATGTAAGAAGATAATGGGGTTGAACAGGTAAAGAAGATGTTTGCTATGGGCAGATATTTATCCGTAGCAAAGACTTATATCTATTCTAAACAACTTGTTGCCCTCGTGAAACATGATCATCATAAAAGTTTGACTTAATTCTAATCTCACCTTGATTGAGCTCCCACTAAAATTAGCTATCATGCAAGAGCACTTAAATAAGGGTAAAAAGAAAAACCTACTATTGACTTAAGATGATACCGAGTATAGGGTCCATATCCACAAACACAAAAAAGACCAATTAAAAGGCTTGATAAATTTGAGAAAAAAGAGATTTCAATATTCAAGACATCATAGGAATCTACTTTTCCAATAAAGTGCTTGAATTATGGAAAAATGCGTTGTATTTGTAAGAAAAATAAGGAAACACTAAAACATTGGTATAAGAAGAAGTGAAAGTAATATGCATTGTATCTAACCACTTATATATGGATCATGATGTCTTGGGATAGTGGGTGGACTCTAGAGTTACTCAACAAAGAGTAATGATGAAGCTATTGACCTAAAGGAGTACCGACCTTGAGTACGTCAAGTTTACATGAAAAACAATAATGCTAATGTCTTAGGAGTTGGGTCATTTAGGAATATATCAAACACATCTGTATTGCTTACTAATGTATTGATTGTGCCCTCTATAGGGCGATTGGAAACAACTTTAGTATGTAATAGGGAATATTACTTGTGTTTGAAAATGCTCCACTTTCGTGTATCTTACAATATTTTTTTTATGGTTTACTAAGTTGACAACTCTCTCTCTCATAGTAGTGCATAGTGTGACAATTAGTTGAAGGGGAATATATATGGTTTAGTCGTATGAGAGACTTCAAACAAATGAAAGTTATACAGATCAAGTAATTTAGACAAATCTGATCTATAGGAGTTGTTATAGTGGTCCATTTGCATGCAATTGCTTTTTCTCTGAAACCAACATCATGCAGATTGCAATTTGTGCTCTATTAGGAAAGCAGAGATGAACGATTTTGACGGATAACGATAATACTTTGGAACATAGATACATACTTGTGGAATATAGATTATTTGCTTGCAAAAGCATGTAGGAGGCTAATTGATGAGCAACGTCGATCGATAGAAAGGTTCTCAAAGAGTTCCCAAGTTGCAAAATTTAAGATGTCTTATACATGTTCAAAATCCTTAAACTCTATGGTTTTATATATAGTCTTTTTCATCTTTGTCTTTTCGTTTCACCTCTAGAAAATGGTTCAATGTACCTTCTTGGATTCTCCTTAATGCAAGCGTAAGACTAGAAAATTGTTTTAAAGTAAAACTTGTTAAGCCATTTTTGTAGACTTAATTTGATTTTCTAACTAGGTTTGTTAAAGCTAATCCATGTATCTAGGAAGGGGACTCATTTTTCCAATTACGAGAATTTGTTTTGAGGCTAAAGTGGTCAAGTATAAAGCATTAAAGCTTACATCATCAACTTGGTTACTTGAGCTGAATCATGATATAATGGATCGTTTGTATCAATTATAAAACAATATGTCATGAGTTGTATTTGTTACATAGTTTTTTTATAATAAATATGTTTAGTTTTTATAATAAATATCTTTTTCCTGCATAATACTCTTTTTTTATTGTATAGTTTTTTGTTTTATGTATGTTTTCTAACACAATCAAGAGCTTTAAGCATATCTCAAACTCATGCATATAACATGCTTAGAGAGCAAGTCTTTCAATATGCCTTTTGTCAAGAGATTTGTTACTATATCATGAGTAAGTAGATAAGGTATTAATATTTTATTCTTTTAAACCATATCATGTGGATAATGATATTTGATAATTATATGCTTGCTTATAGAGCTATCTATTTCATTCTAGCTATAATCATCTTCAAATCATGTATGAAGTGGTTTATTCAAATGACACTAATTGCGACCATACTCTAATCAACATACTCATCTTCTTAATTATTCAAAGCTATACATTCATGTTTCTTAAACAACACCTTCAAATAAAAAAATATCAAATAAGGTTAACTTGCTATTATTTTTGCTCAAAATTAGCTTCTAAGTATTCAACTACTTTCAATTGATCTACTTGATAACATAATTTTAAGTCCTTATCACTTTTAGATATCTCAAGATCACCTTTATTGTAACCCAATGTTGTTAGTTATGATTACTTTGATATCTACTCACAAGACCAACAACAAAACTAATATAGAGTTTCGTACATAATATAACATACACCAAGCTACTAACACTTTGAGCATAAGCGACATTAAGTTTCACTTGTCCATCACAAGGACAATAGGTTTTTCCCAACTTACACCTTTAGCAATAGGTGTACTAGCATACTTGCAATCATTCATTCTAAATATTTTAAGCATATAGTAAATATATCTCTTTTAACTAAACCAGAGTACTCTTGATTCTCTAACAGAAATAATCTTTATATATCTTTATATGATACATCTCTCATATCCTTCATTTCAAAATTAGAACTCAATTATAACTTGGTTTTGGCCATTATATTATTATCATTTACATACAAAGATAGAATAACAAAGTAGTTCTTATTGTTCCAAATATAAACACAATGACCAAGTTGGTTAGCCATAAATCCAAGCTCTATAATAATATTTCAAAAAGTCAAATACCACTACTGGGGTTATTGTTTTAGGTTATATAAAGATTGTTTTCAACTTATAAGCCTTATCCTTTTAGCCTTTAATAATATATTCTTATGGTTGCTTTATATAAATGGTTTTATTAAGGTCACCATTCAATAATGTTGTCTTAACATCTAACTAACGTAGGTTTAAATCGTTGAGTACTACATCAGGTAGAATTATCTTTATAGATGTAATTTCATAACAGGGAAATATATATTAACCTAATCTATATCCTCTTTGTACGAGAAACCTTTTGCAACCAACCTCACTTAAATTTGCCCTATTCTACCATTGGTTATATTTTTTAAGTACTCATTTACATTCAATTGTTTTCTTTTCTTAAACAAATCTGACAATTTTCTAACTCGCTTTTTCTTAATAAATTCAATTTCTTCACCACTCCTTTTTACTTACTCTATCAACTTACAAGAACTAATAGCTTCTTGTACAATAAGTTATTAGTCATCTCATCTGTCTACCAAATAACACATCTCAATGTCCTCTGGACGAGGACTCCTTATTCTCAGCAGAAAACTTAAATTAGATGGCTGTGCACCCAACTCAGTTAGTCCTTCGAAACTGCAGAACTTGAAATTAAGAGAAACCACATTATATCTCATGTCTGAAGCCTAAGTTATGTGGAGATGGCGGTTCACCTTGTTATCTAACGATGGCAGCGGCCAGAAGCAAGAGTCCATATGAACCGTTCGCACAATTTACAGAAAACCAGAAATGTTTCAAAAGGCGCAATGAGCAACAAGCTCACCTGGCTAGCTTTAGACTCACAAGTAGATGGTCATGTGTTCGATACCTGGGTCATGCATCTGCCTTCAACTCCCCATTGTACCCACAAAAAAATTCTCAATAAGTTAGGTTCTAGCCTCAACCTCGAAACAAATCGGTACGGTCAGTTCTCAGTTTTTCAAGAACTGAACCAAACCATCTCATGGCCAGAATTAAACTAAACTGATAGTTACGGCTTGGTTAGGTTTCGAACCACGAAAAGGTAATGATGCCATTTACCAAAACTAGATAGTCTCAAGCTTTCTTATATTTTCTACAAAAGAGATTTCAAACAAAAAGGAAGAATAAAAAGCAGAGAGAGAAATCTATGCATCATGAGTTGCAACAAGTTAAAAAAGGTCCACATTGAGCCGATGTGAGGCATCCGTCCCACAGAAAATTTGAAAAATGGAACGAGAAGATCCTAGCATGCGGTTGAATCTACTTATATAATACATAGTCCGCCCCACCTTAAACAGTCCCATAACCTATTTGTCCCACCTTAAACAAACTTCTAGATCCGCCACTGATGGTAAGCATGATCTTCCAAATGGTAGATACCTCTCATGCTCACAGATGGTTCTTTCTTCACGATTGCCGGCTCCTTTTAGTTTTTCTTCTTCACTGTAGCTGTACCTTACCTTGAGGAAGGCATAGGAGGAAGGGCATCAGATTCACCATACATTGGTCCACTTGTGGACTCACTATAGAGATTTTGAGCTGTTCGGAAGATGGAGATGCCATTGGTGATTAGAGAGAGAGCTTTTCCCGTATAGAGATAAAAAGGTTTGCATTATTCAAGTAATTTTCTTACTCTACGTTTTTGGGTATGGATTTTGTTTTCTTCTAAATGGGTTTCATTTTACATTATATAAGTATATAACAAGAATGTAAGATTGGTTCGGTTCGGTTCCATATGATTAGTATCAATCCTAAACGACAAACCAAACTACAAAACCTTTTTCTTATTTGAACCAAATCAAACCAAATCGTTCAACTTTTAGAGCCAAATCAAACTGCTGGTTTAGTTTGGCTCTAAACCATTCGGTTTCATCAGTTCCCTAACATCCAAGGATGTCAAGACGGGACGGGGGGACTTCGGCATTTGTCATTAGCAGCACCACAAAGAGAAAATAAGAGAACAGGTACGCGTTGATGTCACAAAACCACATTGTTGCTTGATCTTCTTGCAATGAAGGAATTGAATTCTCCCCCTCCCCTCCCCTATTTTTTAAGACAAGCTGTGTAAGGCTCGACACTAGCAAGCATATTCATAACAAAATTATGTACAGATTATTATATAGAAGTGAAAAGCAAATGAAGGATGATCCCTCCAAGACCTCCATCCCCAACTTGGTTAATTTCATCAAGTGTATAAAACAGTGTCTAGCAATTTACTACTGCAAACTATAGAAAACTGCACGAACTGTGGAACGCTTCAGCTATGAATGCAACCCTCAAGAGCAGCTTTGATGAGGCTAAACAAACGTCACACCCCGCCCCGATGTCCAAATGTCCAATGTGGAGCCACAAGCCTGAGTCGTGGACCCGAGGTGTGACACCAAATCGCATCAGGAAGTTTTGATGATCACTTGACCGGCGGCAACAAAGCAAGAACAAATTCAGTTCTTGTAAAATGTCCATTTCTCATGAAGGGACCTCGCTATTGCAATGTGCAAAATACCAAGGGAAAACAGGCTTGGCTCTATGAATAGTTGCAAAACCAAGATTGAGATGGTCACCAAAGCTACATGATCGTTTTGTAGAAACAGTGACTGAGATTGGAGCATCACTGAGCAAGTATGTCAATTTTTGTAAGTTGCACAACCAAATAAATGTCATAGGATCTAATCTAGTTGACTAATGAAGTGTTGGTGCAGAGGCTACTCCAAAACAATAATGATAATTATCGAAATTCCAGTTCTCAGCTTGTATCATCTCCAGAGCCACCTTCAAGTGTGAACAAAATTCCTAGTCCTCGATGATAGACCTTCTCGGCACACATTAGGAGCTGTTCCCTTTTTGTTGCAGAAATACCGGCTGAGTAAGCATTTGCAAGCACACGCTTACAGCACTAACAAGAATTGCATAACAAAATTTTCTACCAAAAAGAAAAGAACTAAACAACCATCAAAAGAAAACAGTTTTCTGTTATCTAATTGAATACATTTCCTACACAGGAATATGCACAAGTTATACTATGGGAGTGGACGAGATTACCAAGGTTTTTGTACCATATACAACAAACGGCTGCTATAAAGAACTGCACTCTAACAAGTGAGAATTGATAAAATATTTCTTTGTAAGTTTTAGAAATTCATAAAACGTCCACCTATTAACCATAATTTGTCTTAGGAATTTCTAAATTGGCAAGGCACTTCAGAGGCAAATCAAGGTCCAGAAAAGGCTACATGAGAAACTAGAGGTGAATACAGATAACTACCTCTCATTCTAAACTTTTTGATAGATGCTCATGCTTTCCAAATAAATGACTACACCAATAAAATCATGGACGCCCTGAATCCTAGAGAATTAGGTTTTGTACCTAGACAGGCAGAAAAAGCAACTCAAGAGTTGACTATCTCTACGCGGTGTATCACTTGATTATGACACTAATCATAAAATGCTCTGCTACGGAGCAGCTGCTGAACAGTATTCTGTATCCTTCCACTTACTATGATCCTAATTTCTTTTAAGCATTATGACAAACATATATATATTATATAAAATCTACACAGAAGCTCTTAAGGCCGATCATTCTGCAAATCAAGTATAACTATAACCTCAAACTTGCCTAGTGGTTATTTTCAGACCCAAGATCTTCAATAGCACCCAATAACGACTAAAGCACTGAAGGACTGTTACACAGATTCCACAAACAGTTGCCAACATCCTTAATTTGTTTCTTCCCTCATCTGAATCAGGTCCAAAGACAACTGCAACTCCAGAATGAGGCTCAAATGAAATACTTGTGATCTGTGCTTCAGAAAGCACAGAAACCCTCGCAACAAAGCACAAAGGATCTGAAGGACTAGATGCAGCCAGGCGTCAACTTTCACAATTGGTTTCTAAGGCATCAAATGAGTATGAGTGTGTTAATCCTTCTTTCTTGAGGTCACAAGGCGTGACTACAGGTTGACCAGAGGAAAGATTCAAATATCATAATCAACAGATTGTTCAGTAGACAGCTGCATAACATCATGTGAAGGAACTCAAAAGGAGCAAGATACGCAAAATATTAGAGACAATTTAAAAGCAGTGTGCGGAAATGTGCCATCTGAACAGATAGAAAGCAGTGACCTCCTATGTTTTCGACAAGATGACATTTGCAGAGGGAATTGCCTAAATGAGAAGAAATCATCATTTTCAACTTATAAGGGTTCTGAATGCAAATTCTTCCTAATGCAGAGAAACCTGAAGGATTTATAGTGTTCAAGTAGAAAAAGAAAATGGAGGCACCTATGTTGCTACAAGATGGGAAGAGGATTGTACAGGAACAACCTTCTGCAGATAGTTGTTCTGCAAAAACATGGTTCATCAAGATGAGCATGAAGACATCAGCAATCTTGCTACTTTGCAGAAAGAATCTGAAATTAGACTTAAATGCTAGTATTGAAGATTCTGTTGCACCAACCTTCAGAAGGTTTGATCTGAATGTTTTTCCATGGAACTAATTAAAGATGAATTAAATAACATTATCATCAGAAGCCAGCTTCTTCTACTTATTATTTCTCAGTCCCAAATTTGATTCTGTTCTGGAAATATCATCATGAACCAGAAGACATTAGAGTTAAGGGAAAACAGATAAGGGCTATACTCCATTACAAAAACCAAGATTGCACTTTTATATACATTTCACCTAGATAAAATTTGTGTTCAGAATGTGCGCCATGTATTGTTTTTGTTGATATAATTTCCACAGTTTTAGTATACTATGCCGTGGAAACAACAACTTCAATAGCTAGCTTTGAAGAACATGAGGCTGTGTCTGCCAATTTACACTAATATAGGCACAGCTGAGGCAGCAAAAGTTTGAATATTCTCCTTCTCTTCAAAGTGATGCAAAACACCTCATGCATCACAAGATATGCAGGCACAAGGGCGTTTATTGGTTACAATGCAGCAAAGGAAGGAAAAACAAGCACCGAATCAGGATTGTGGTTAACCACTCACGATTTCATAACCTTTCCGGTGTCATGGTAAAGATAATGGTTCACTTGAACATGAAGCCACTCAGTAGTAAAATGACCCGATCAAGTCTTCCTGGCCTCTGAAAACCAAGCCTTAAGACCATGCTACCAGGTAAATTATAGCCACCAGCCATGCGTTCTTCCATCACTCGGTGAGCGCAACAACAACATAGTTCAGTTCAAAATAACATAGGTCTCGTGGATTGTATGAAACCGGGAAATTCTAAGTACACAGACTATCTTCGATTGGAAAAAAGCAGAAAAAAAGATGATAAAGTAAACATTACTTGCAATATTATTGTTATTACTGTTATCATATACGCTGACAAGTTCCAATCTCCCCCCACCCCAATGCAACAGTTTGTTAGGAATTCTATGAGTTGCTTATTTGATTGAAAGGGTGGCCTTCCACATACCACTAAAGTATATAACAAAAGAAACTAGAAACAAAGAGCAAATGAGGAGAACTCCTGAGATAAGGAACAACACAGCAACCCCCTGCAGAAGATTGTGTTGTTCACAACTTCACACTGTCTTCAAGTAACTTTTGTGGAAACATCCAATAAACTTCCTGGCTTTTGCAAGACTGTGTGCAGCCATAGATCTGAGCAAAGGAAACCACCCCATTCACCTGTCTAAATTCTAAGGCTCTACCTCTTGATCCTTCGAACTTTTTTTGGGCCCCAAACCTCCATCCTACCAGCAAGGCACCCGCAAGGCGCTCGAAATATAAGAACAGCTCTACCATTAGGAGGTGCCATCCTCTTCAGCTCTGCTTCCAGCTCCTTATGATCCTCACCCAGTTCCAACGGTCCAGCATCGATGATGTTTTTAGCTGTCAGTGGAAGACACTTCACGCATTCTTCGGATTCAAGCTGGATATCAAATTCAACTGCCTTGCGAAGACCCTTGCAGAACGGTTTTCCACACTTCCTGGCCTTGTGAAGTAGAATCTCCCATGTAGCAATTACGGTGACAACCATTGCCACTGCACCGGTCACATAAGCAACAGGAACGTGATACATAACTTCACCGATTAGAAATACGACGGCCGGAAGAATCTCGATAGCTTCTCGACATATGAATCTGAAATAAGGCAGCACGAGGACCCCAAAAGCGCCAAGCACGATAAGCAGTATGGTGATGTCCAACGCAGCGAAAGGTGATTGCTCACACAAAGGAACAGCCAGAGGATTCAAAGATCCGCTCAGTTTCTTGATCTTCGTGTTCTTGTGTTGACTGCTCTGCTCGCTGGCATTCCTATGTTGCTCAAAAGCCCTGCAGAATTCAATCAACCCCCGGCAGTCCACCATTGGTAGCGGGGGCATCTGTACCTACGGATTGGACCCCCCCCAAAATTTGTCGACCAAATCAAAGTCTGCCCAAGTGTTGAGAGGACTCCTGGCGAAAGTTGGGCGGCTAAAAGTATTTCATTATGTTGAATTGAATTGAAAGAAAAGCGCATTGAAGACAATGAAATAGCATAGCAGTTGCCCGGTTTTCTCCACACTTGCAGATTGGGTCTGAAGAATTTCTTTGTTTTGATAGTTTAAATAATCTGAAGCCACATATCTTAAGAAAAGCATCAAGGTCTGGTTCAATTGAAAAGCAGAAAAGAGGGTCGTTGACAAGAAGGCGAAATCAAGGGAGAGAAGATCCACGCAGCTTCCTAACTTGCCTGGAAGATTCCAGATCGGATCCGTCCAAAAATTGAAGAGTTCAAAAGATGGGGAAAGGAAAACATGTTGCACAACGGACGCGAACTTATGCACGAAGAATTAGAGAGAGAGAGAGAGAGAGAGAGAGAGAGAGAGAGAGAGAGAGAGAGAGAGAGAGAGAGAGAGAGAGAGAGAACCTGCAGTGAAGAGACTGTTGATCGTCCTCTCTGCGAAGAAGAAGAGACCTCAACGGGGTACAATGGAAATTCAATAAAACGGAAGCAACAAAATAAAGGCAAGGAAGGAGAAACGGCAGTGCACGTCGGTCTCACAGCCTCTTAAAATTTATACGCTTTCGTGCCATCTGTCCATTTTTTTTTGTCTCTGTGATGCCATATGAGAGACTCCATCGCGCGGTGCGCACCCATGACCACCTGACCCAAAAGCAAAGAGTCTTAGTTCAACACGAAATCACATCCTCTCTCTCTCTCTCTCTCACACACACACACACACACAAGATCACATAAATTCCATCTGTTTTGGTAGAGAACAAGAGAAGATCCTTGACCTTTTGAAAATCTTTCTAAGGATTTTCAGGTCGAACCAAGTTCACGAAAGGGCCCTCCGTGCATGCACCAATATCGATGGGATCGAGTGTGTGAAAGATCACGAAGATATGAGTGGTTTCGGGAATTGATCAATACGAGATGAGAACCTCGCATCGTTAAGATAAAGAAAAGTTGCAAAATGTGATGATACGTACCCCACTGGCATCAGGCAGTTTAAATGTCCTAGGAGGGAGAAAGTTGACTTCTAAATTTGCGAAAGCTAGACTGAGAACACAACCAAAGAAGAGATATATATATATATATATATATATATATATATATATATATATATATATATATATATATATATATATATATATATATATATATATATATAAATCCCAAATTAGGGTTTCATGTGTGAGTGATGCATCAATACACTTAAATTACTTTAAAAAAATATACTGTTTATTTTTCAAATTTAAACATAAATTATTAGATAGTCTGAATTTGATGCATTGGTGTACTAGGTGTACCACTCATACATGATGCACTAAATCTCGTGATTTACTTTATCTAACATCAATACACCTAGGTGTACCAGTCATACATGATGCACTAAATATGAATATCTTTTATATATATATAAAGAGAGATATGGTGGAAGATGCAAATTAGTCATATCTAATATGAATATGTACCTTTTTACTTTATGAATTTTCATTTCAATCACTCATAGGTATTGATTAGATGATTGAAATTGGTTTCAAGTTTTTATATGAGTGATTTGTATTCTCTAACTTTTTTCCTTATATATATATATATAGGGAAAATGACTGAATGAAAAAGAAAGCCCAGTAAAACTAATCTTTAATTTATACGTGCTAGATCTATTATATTGGAAAATAGCGAAATGGTAAATGATCTTCTTCGACAAGTAATTACTCTTACTAATTAATTCTTCCATCAATTCACATAAGGTAAATCCTCCATAGTTACAACTCAATCGATTATATTATCCACCAAAAGAAGAAACTCGATAATTCATTGGGTAAATCAAGTTAGCGAGAAGGCTACGCATTTGAAATGCATGATCTCTCTCTCTCTCTCTCTTATATATATATATATATATATACTCTTTACTTTTAAATTTAAATTTAAATTTCATCATTAAAGATGAATGATTGAGATGCTAATATCTATTGGTCTCTCTCTCCATATATATATATATATATATATATATATATATATATATGGATAGAGAGACCAATAGATATTAGCATCTCAATCATTCATCTTTAATGATGAAATTTAAATTTAAATTTAAAAGTAAAGAGTATACACATGTTTTTTATAAATATACTTTATTCACACTATTATTTTTTATTTTTTAAATTCAAATTTCAACTATTCATCAAAAAAAATAAATGATTGAGATTTGTCTATATTTTTTAGCACCTAAATGTGCTACTATATAGTAGGGATGTTCATGGGGAGGAGACTCCAGTTTTTGTGGAGAACATCTCGAAGGAGATGAATTTGAGGAGTAAAAACGAGGATGAAAAAAGCAAGAAAATCCCTCACAAGATCATAGCAGGGATAGGAGGTCATCGCCCCAACCCTTTCTTGATTGATTCTATAAAATTAGGATCATGTAAAAATAAAATAAATTATAAGAAAAAATAAATAAAAGAAAGTGTTATTTGAATTCTTGAACTCATCCTCATTCCCTCATCCTCATTCCTCACATTTCATTCGTAACAATATGTTCCAATTTAGATACATTTTACATAATTTAGGTTTTATTTCGTAACCTCGAATCTATTTTTTAGCATCTTTCGTTTCTCCAACGGGTCTCCATAGGAACACGAGGATGAAGATGGAACGGGTTTTGATTTCCGTCATAAGAACGGAGACAAAACGAGGACAAGATTATGAAACGGGAATGGGGTGGGGATTCTTCAAATCCACAGTCACGCATCTCAAACTTTATGGCGTGTGTGACAGTAACAAGCAAAATACGAGAAATTAGATGGGAGCAACAGTATACACTTTCATTGATGTCATTCACAATGTCCATTTCTTTCGTTTTCATTAATGAAATTCACAACATATCCGAAGAAAAAATTTGCAACTGCCAAAAGAAAAAGAAAAATCAAAGCAAATGCTATACCATATGCGTTCCAAAAGTAAAAGTAAAAGCAAATGAATGGGGAAAAGGTGCACATTTATGCCCTTGAAGTTATCACCGAAGAGGAATTTAATCTGCCCTTGATGCTCTCAGTACTTTATTATTCTTTTAATTAACTTTAACCTAAAATGCGTATTATCATTCCCAAAATGCTCGTCTCGAATCAGAACCAAACCGCTCGGATCCATTTTCCGTCCCGATTTTAAAACCGTTGACGTGGTTTCATTTTTTTTCAAAAACAAGGGCAATGCTCCCTTTAAAACATTTTTTTGAAAAATATTTAAAACATATTTGGTGACGATTTGAAGCCGTCTGTTTTTTGTTCTAGTTTCGAACCGGTTTTGGGGATCATGAATCGTAATAGAATCGAGAGGCCGGTGGTTCCAAAGCCGATTCCGGTTATCGCCGGTTTTGTAGGCAGTGTGGTTCCCACTCAAACCAGCGTACTAGTTCCAAACCGCCATGTCCACCCTTGTCCATTTTTCCTCCCGAGTTTCTCTTTCTCTCTCTGGTCAATCTTGATTCCACGTTGGGAATTCCTCTATGTAGGTCGAAGACTCACGCAGTGCTGCCATGAAAACTGTGTAGGTCCAGACATTTGATCATTTGTGGGAATGAACTAAAAGACTCAATAAAGTGTTGCTATGATTGAGGTGATGAGGATGATGAATATGAATTCGTCAACTCCTGTAAAGGCTTTAATATAGGCTATGTATTCGTTTTAGTATTTAAATCACATAATGGTTGTTCTTGATTTTATTGAAAGGAAAAAGATAGTCAAATTTCAGGAAGGAGTTGTTTTAAGCGATCAATATCACATACTTGCGTGCTCTTGATCGAAAATGCTCGGCAACTCTTTCTGCAGTACAATCAAATACATCTTGAAGATATCAAACTCTGTGAATCGGAGATTCAGACTTATTTATCTTAGTGAACATATCTTGGTTTCTAACTTTTCGAAATGACTTTTAAGTAAGATGGTGAGTGTATTCTCTTTATCAGGTTGCTTACTGTTGCCAAGAGAAATATGAAGCACATACTGTTTGAACTGGGGTTGGTTTGCACTACCCTTGCATTTGATTCCATTTATCCATTCGCGTGTTTCTTTTTTTCTTTTCTGAAGTAAAAGAAATGCAGTGGATGACGACCGACAGTGAGATTGTAAGTAGTTGGTGATCACTATCGGCACCAATTCTACCGTAAGCTCGGAAGAAGGGTTCTCTTCCTTAATTTTATGAGTTATTTTTTAAAATAAAGTAAACTTTATTTCAAAATTGATTTTTACTTTTTGAAAAAGTCGTAGGCATCTCCTAGATGAATTGGAATTGCTTTTAAAAAGGAAAGGCCAGAGAAAAAACTCGGAAAATGAAAAAGCCATGTATATAAATACAACAAAAATATATGAAAAAGAAGATGATACACTTTTATTACTTCTTTATGAGAAAAACCTTTTGTAGGTAACCTTGGACCTCTCTCTCCCTTATGTTTTACGTATCACATTTACACGCCTTCGACTGCGCTTCAACATCACGATCAAAGAAGAACAGGATGAAGAAGTGCAAAATGCAGCTGATGCCATAACAAAGAACAAGATCAGGGAGAGGGTGGTTGGGCATCATCACCAGGCAACCGGACCCCCTCAACGACTCCTTAGCAGGTATGTCATTTTTGAGAAAAAAAGAGGATGAGAGAGAAGCATTAACAATGCGAGAAATTTTTTTTGGCTTAAATATTTAGTAAATAAAAAAAAAGGAGGAAGAAAGAGAAATGAAAAAGAAGAAAATAATGTAAGAAGTGGTATTGAGGTAGACAACAGCCAGAAGCCGTCCATCGAAGGTGGCCTTAGGTAGGTCGTAGGCTTAAAAAAAATATAGAGATGGCTTGAACGCTGTAGAGGTCACGCAAAGAGAAAGAAGAACAGATATAGAAGGCCAGGCCAACAACAAAGAACCGCCGACGGCCTCATCTCCTTTTTCTCTCCATTCCTCTCCCTCTTTATAATAACCGAAGAAGAGGAATAGGAGGAAGAAAGGTCAAGCAAGAAGAACAGGAGAAAAAGAGCCTAGGGAAATGGAAGAAGAGGAGAAGCAAACACTAGACCAACGACGAAGAATTGCCAATGGCCTCCCGCCCCTCTCTCAGACTCTCTCTCTTCACGATCTCTCTCTCCCTTTCTCTCTCCTTCATTTTTATACTCTCGGGTTCCTTCAAAACAGCGGGCAACGGTTTTATGGGTGAATTTATTTTTTTGCCCCTAGAAAATACAAATTACAAAATATCAAGAGACAAAATTATCGAAATGTTAAGATATTTTTTGCAAAAAGACTGATGTACCCTTATATGAGTGAAAAGTCTTTTCTACCCTCTAATAGTCTATAAAACTATAAAAAAAACCTAGGTATAGTTTTACTCATTTGTCCCAAGTCATTTTACGGAATTGCAGAACCTGAGATTCAATTGTTTTTATAGATATAGCTCTCTTAGTTTTATAAGTTATTCGTTATGCCACTTGAGAAAAGTACAAGTTTACCCCTACACTTTTTGAGAAATACCGAGAACACTCTTTTTCTTGTTTAGTCCTAATTTTTTATAATATTTCTAGAAAGGTACTTGTATGTTAAATAAACTGCAACACAATGCCTGAAAATATTTACTCTCTAGTTTTATGATATTTTTAGAAAGGTACCTGTATGTTAAATAAATTACAGTACAATGCTTGGAAATATTTATAATGAGTACTTAGAATTTATGGATATTGCATTTAGGTGCTTTGATATTTTTTATTGTTGATTCTTTATGAAAATGTCTTATGTCAATTCATCTAATGCATGTTTTTGTTTTCTATGTAAAAATGTACAAACTCTCTACTTGTTGTCTCTACCAAATTAGTAAAAATGACTTCTAGAATTTATGTATCTGAATTAGTAAAAACAAAAAAGTTAAATGGCCTAAATTTCTAAACTTTGAAGAGAAGAATTCCACTGGCCTTAACTTTATAGGGAGTTGATTATTTACTTAGGAAAACTGTATTACCCTCTACTCCAGTTGCAACAGATGAAAAAAAGAAAAGTATAAGACATTTCTTAAATATGATAATATAGTCATGATTATAATGTTAACCTAAATGAAAGATGACTTAATTAAGGTCTTTGTGGAATATGAGATTGCTAAAGAATTATTTGATTTCTCAACTACAAAATATGATGCTACAGCTAAGTTGTATATACAACTACTCCTTGAAAAATATAATTATTATAAAATAAAAGAAGGTGATAATATAGTTGAACATATTAACCAAATATTGGTAATGGCTAGGGATTTAGCTGTAGCAAAGTCAATAATTCCTAAATCAATGTAGATATCCACGATTCTAAATAGTCTACTCCCTTTCTAGAATATAGTAACCACAACACGTAGACTTGTATCAGATTTAATCTTTTCAAAACTCTCATTAAAATTAATAATAGAACAAGAACATATGAACAAAAACAAAAAGGAAAGGTTATTAGTTGCTCTAGATGACTTATAGTCTAGCTCCAAAAACAATCAAGATAAAAAAAAACCAAATAAAAAATTTGATAAAAATAAAAAGTAGAGTGGTCAAAACTTTAAGAAATCACAAGAATTTGCTTATCGGGTAAATATTTTTACTATGGCAAAATAGGTCATTACAAAAGAGACTACCGCAACAAGAAGAACAATATTAAAAACAATCAACGATGTAGCTCAACAGAGAAGTAGGACATAATCTGCATCATTTCTAAGGTCCTCTATATAGACTGTCTAGTGATTAGTTGGTGGATCGATCTGACATATTTCAAAGAGCAATGAATCTTAAGGTATACAAGTTTGACAAGCATTGGGTGTATATGGGCAATAATATCTTTTTTGATGTTATTGGAGTTGAGTCCTTTAGAATTTTTGTACAAGGCATATTGATTGGACTTATTGATGTATTAATTATATCCTCTATTAGGCGCAATCTTATATCAATCTCTTCTTTAGTAAAGAAAGGGTCTGAGGTCTGGTTTGTCTCTAGCAAAGTCACTATAAAAGCATGACAAAATAACTCTTTCTGATTTATTTGATGCTGAGAATGAAAAGTTCAAACTCAATATAAATGAAAATAAAAGTTCTTCTACTTATATTGACAGTGTCTATGTGAATGTATGACAAGATTGGGTCATATACGTTTAAAGAAGTTGAGAAAATTAATAAAATTTAACTTATTGCCTAGTTTTCATGAAAATACTTTTAATAAGTGTGAGACTTGTATGAAAGAGAAAATAACTAAAAAATCATTTTCCCAAAAAGTTATTAAGGTAACAACCCTATTAGATACTATTCACATTGATTTATGTGGACCTTTTAGAGTAAATCACATCGAGAAAATATTTATTTTTTAACTTTTGTCGATGATTACTCGAGATATACGTATATATATATATAAATATCTTAGTACATAAATTTGAGGCATTTGAAGCGTCCAAAGAATATAAGTTGGAAGTTGAGAACCAATTGGGGTATACAATCAAAGTCTTGAGATGAGATAGAGGTGGAGAGTACACCTTTACAGAATTTTTAGAATTCTGTAAAGACTTTGGCATTGCAAAACAAAATATAATGCCTAGGATACCTCAATAGAATGATGTAGCAAAGAGATATAACATAACCCTATTGAATACGACAAGGTTTATGTTAATAGATGCTTCTCTACCAAGGATATTTTGGGGAAAAGTAGTAAGTATAGTTGCGTATATACGTAATAGAGTTTCATGTAAAGTTGTATTCTCTACATCATATAAGATGTGGTTTAGAAGAAAACCAAACCGAGATTATCTCAAGATGTGGGAATCTGTCGCTCATGTGAAGTTCCTTGATCACTCTAGAGATAAAGTAGATAGTATGTCTTTAAGATGTATATTCATCAGATATCTTAAAGAATCTAAAGTATATCAATTTTATAATAAGGACTATGAACTGATAGAAAGTAAGGATGTTGAATTCTTACACTAAGAATGACATTCTTGAAAATGGTGATGAGTTTATTGATGATCTAGTAGATTTAGATCAATCATCATTTGAACCCATAGATGAGCTTCTTGATCAAACTGAAACTTTAAGTGGACATAAAAGACCTAAGGTTACACCATCCTACTTAAAAGATTATTACACTTATCTTACAAAAAAGTATGTAATTCAGTATACTTAAATGAGTTTATCGATAGTTTGCATATCAGCAGGCTATTGACTCATCTCAATCTTCAGACTGAGAAAAAGTTATGGATGAAGAAATTGAATCTATTGAGAAAAACCAAGTTTAGGAACTAACTGATTTGTCAAGAGGAAGGAAAGCTATAGGATGTAAATATATTTTCAAAAAGAAATATAAGGTCGATGGAATAATCAACAAGTTTAAAGCGAGGTTGGTTACAAAAGATTTTTCATAGAAGGAGGGGATAAATTATGTTGAGACATATTCCCTTGTTGCAAAATTTAAATTCATAAGAATAATACTAGCGATATCAACATATTATGATTTGGATTTATATCAACTAGATATAAAAACTACTTTTTTAAATAGAGATTTAGATGAAATCATAGATATGTATCTGCCCGAAGGATACATAGTTGAAGGTTAAGAAGATAAAGTATATAGGTTGAAAAAATCCCTATATAGTCTTAAACAGTTACCTTGTTAATAGTATTTGACTTTTCAAAATGTCATTATTGAACTTAGGTTTGTGGCTAATGAACTTGATCTCTGTGTATATGTCTGGAATAGTGGGAGTTACTTTGTTATCTTATCATTATATGTAGATGATATATTATTGATTGGGAATGACGATGAGATGATTGTGAAAACCAATTCATGGTTAAACTCAAGGTTTGAAATGAATGATGGCCTTAAACAGTTACCTCGTTAATGATATTTGACTTTTCAAAATGTCATTATTGAACTTGAGTTTGTGGCTAATGAACTTGATCATTGTGTATATGTCTGGAACAATGGGAGCCATTTTATCATCTTATCATTATATGTAGATGACATATTATTGACTGAGAATGATAATAAGATGATTGTCAAAACCAAGTCAGAGTTAAACTCAATGTTTGAAATGAAGGATATGGGAAAGCATCTTATATCCTGGTATAAAGATTTCTTGAGATAGAGAATCTAAACTTCTATACTTAAGTCAGGAGAGATATATTGATTATGTGCTCAAGAAGTTTAAAATAGGTGAATGAAAGTCTCCATCTACACCTATTACAAAAGGGGTCAAATTAAGTAAGGTTGATTGTCTCATAAAAGAGTATATTGCGTACAAGACCTGATATTGGTTTTGCTATTAATCTTATGAGTAGATATCAAAGTAATCCTAGATGACAACATTGGATAACTATGAAAAGGATTATAAGATATTTTAAAGGAACAAAAGACTTGAAACTTTGCTTTCAAGCAGATGAACTGAAAGTGACAGGATACTCAAATGTTGACTTTGTTGGGAGCAAAAATAACAACAAATCAACCTTAGGTTAAATATTTTTATTTGGAGGTAGTGCAGTTTCTTGGACTTGTAAGAAACAAGGTTGTGTAGCATTGTATACACAAGAAGTTGAGTATGTTGTTTGCAATATGGCTGCTATGAGTGTCGTTTGGATAAGCTATTTCATACATGATTTAAAGATGAACATAACCAATAAGTTAATTGTCATTTATTGTGATAACAATGCATCAATTACTCTTATTAAGAGTGGAGCTGATAGCTCAAGAAGCAAGCATATAATGGTTAAATATCACTATATTTATGATATGATCAAAAGAATTGAAATAACTATATGTTATATGCCAACCACTGATATGTTGGCTGACCCCTTAACAAAAAGCATATTAGAAGAACTTTTTACTAAACATGTAACCCATATGAGTTTGAGATATGCTTAGTGTATAAATGTAGAAAATATACTTGTTGTGAGTTATGCAGGAAAAATACATTGATTGTGGAAAAATCGTATAACAGATTCAATTATAATTTACTTACAACTAGATAAAGGGTACAACTTGGTAAACCTCAAAATAGAAAGATTGACTCTAGTGGGCAAGTAGGAGATGTAAGTAGTTGGTGACCACTATCGTTCTCAATACTAATGTCAACCATGAAATGCGGGAAGAAGGGCTCTCTTCCTGAATTTCATGAGTTGCTTTTTGAAACAAAGTAAATTTTATTTTAAAACTGATTTTTACTTTTTGAAGAAAAGGAAAGCCTAGAGAGGAAAACTTAAAAGATGAAAAAGCTATGTATATAAATATAATAGAAATATAAAGAAAAGAAGATGATACACTTTTGTTACTTCTTATTGAGAAAAACTCTTTGCAGGTAACCTTGTCCCTCTCTCTCCCTCCTGTTTTTCCTATCACATTTACAGGCCCTTGACTGTAGTTGCAACATCGTCATTAAAGAAGAACAGGATGAAGAGGTGCAAAATGCAACTGACACCGTCACACAGAACAAGATCAGAGAACAGGGAGAGGGTGGCTGGGCACCATCACCAGGCAGCAGGGCCCCGTCAGAGATGTTTCAAGAGAGAGGAGCGTATTGGAGAGGAGAGATAGATGAGGCCCACAACTAGGTATGATGATGAAAGGCATCTTAGGTTAAAATTAATTATAAGAGAAACAAAGCATAATTTGGTAACACAAGTGTGAACCCCTTAATATTAAGGGCATTATTGCTTTTCTTGTTTTTCTTTTATGGTAAGAGGAGGCCACAGCCTCACACACATCCCACACGTGCATCCTCTAAGAGTTGAACTCACCAACAACAATGCCACTAGAGCATCCTGCCGTTGAGCTAATACTCTTGGTGCATTATTGCTCTTTGGTGATTATATATACCTTTTCACGTAAACGAGTTCTAGTTCATATGTATAGGCACCTCGCTCCCTCCCTGTGTGTGTGCATGCAGTATGAAAATATATCTCTGGTTGATTAATACCAACCTAATTATCATATTTATGTCATCCTTTGCTATGCCATGCATGTTTCATGCATATACTTGGCAGATGAGAGGATCTTCCAAATTACCAACCTCTATACATATTGAGGGTTTGCATCATGATCCACTCAAATTGAAGCATAGGTCAGAGATTGGTGCAATAATTGATATGTTGTTGTTGACATGTCTGCCATCAAACTTGGGAGCAATCCATGAATTTGCTAATTTTCTTTCTGAAAATAGAAGAAAATATGTTGCCCACATAGCTGATTCGTTGCGGAATCATGCACACAATCACAAATTGTTTATAGAAAACATTGAACAAAAAATTAAGTAAAGAACACAAGAATTTACGTGGTCTAGCTAGAGATAGCTACTCCAATTCTCTATGATGATGATAAAGAGCGATGTAAAATCATAATGGCATGACATCTCACGTTCTCTTGAATCTATCACAACATATTTCTTTTATATGCTCTCTTTGTTACAATGAAATGGCCATTCTCGGCTCGGGTAACGCCTGGACTGGCCATCCAGACATTACCTGAGGAGAGGTCGGATATGTAACGGACAACCGTTATCGGAAAATCCGGTAACGACCATTTGTTACCACTCCCAGACGAGGGAAGCCACGAGAGGAGAAAGCTAGACGACGGGGGGAGCGGGTGCCTATAAAAGGGCAGCCACTTATAAGGTAAAACACAGATTAAGAGATACACAGATTCACCGATTCACAGTGATATAGAAAAACACAATCGTCTGAGAAAACCCTTGTGTGGAAACCTCACGACATCAACATCCGCTGCACTCACTAAATCTCTGGCGACCTAGAAGACTGAAAGGTAAGAGCCGAAAATCCCCTTCAGTGGTATCAGGGCCTGGTTCCCTGCAAAAAAAAAAAAAAAAGAGAGAAGAGGGTTAGGAAATTTTTTTTTTAGAAAGAGAGAGAAGTCGGCGATCGGACAGGGAAGCTAGAGGTCAGCCGACGGAAAGCCCCAAAAAGCAAAGCCAGAGGCAGGCCGACAGAAAGCGCCAAAGGCAGGAAGGCAGAAAGCCCCAAAGGCAAAGCTAGAGGCAGGCCGACAGAAAGCCACAAAAAAGCAAAGCTAGAGGCAGGCCGGCGGAAAGCCCCAAAGGTAAAGCCAAATGCAGGCTAGCGGAAAGCCACACAAAGGAAAAGCCAGAGACAGGTCGGCGGAAAGCCCCAAAGGCAAAACCAGAGGTAGGCCGGCGAAAAGCCATAAAAGCAAAACCAGAGGTAAGCTGGAGGAAAGCCCCAAAAAGGCAAAAAACAACAAGATAGAAAAAACCCGAAGGCGAGACAGAAGCAGCAAGCGACGAACAACAGCCGACTGGAGTGCCTGGAAGAAGAAGAACCCGACAGCCGACGGTCGGCCATCGGCCGAACCCCTCTCTCTCCCTCTCTCTCCCTCTCTCTCTCTCTGGAAAAATCCAGATTTGTAAAGTTTTTTATTTTTTTACTTTTATAGCGATATAAATAAAAAAAACCGCGGCGGAGTGGTTTTCAAAACCGCCAGTGGTTTCAGAAAACCACCTTAGGTTTTGAGAGAGAAAGACAGAACTGCCCCCCGCCATTTTCTGATTATTACAAAATTGCCATGGTAAAAGGACAAGTTTACCTTTGTCTATTTTTAAAAATTACAAAAATACTGGGGGCTGTTAATTTACGGTATTATCCAACCCGATTTGGAAAATATCGTTTCTGCCATTCAGTCAAAAGACATGTTTATCCCTATTCCTTTTAAAAAATTACAAATTCACCCTGAGAGTTAAAATTATGATTTTAACCCCGATCAATTGCGAATTTTACAAGAATACCAAATAGTGATTTTACGAGTTTGTCCTTGTTATTTTTACAAAAATACAAAAAGGGACAAATAAGTAAAATTACAGATTTATCCTTTGGTATTCGTTTAAGGGTTAGAGGTAGAAAAACCCTTAGAAAAATTATTAATTTTTTCAATTCTGCATCAAGTTAACGTGTTTCTTGCTCTGTGTTTTTCTTTTGTTTCTTTTAGAAAGAAAAAGACCGCTTGCTTAGTATTTTTGCCAAACAAAAATGAGTTTTAGGATATGTGTATCCGAACTAGCAAAAATAGAAAAACTAAAGGGTCTGAACTTCTAGACATGAAAGAGAAGAATCCCATTAGCTCTAACACTAGAAGGTGTAGAGTATGTGTTAAAGGAAACAATGCGTACTCCACCACCAGACGCAAATCAACAACAGTTAGAAATGTATAAAACATTTCTAAAAGACGATACCATAGCAAGAACTATAATGTTAACTTATATGGAGGATGACCTGATTAGAGTCTTTGAAGAATTTGAGACTGCGAAAGAGCTGTTTGACTTGTTAACAGCTAAGTATGATACAACTGCAAAGTTGCATGTGCAGTTGCTACTATAAAAATACAACTCCTTTAGAATGAAAGAAGGAGAAAATGTAGTAGAACATGTAAATCATATGCTGGTAATGGCTAGGGATTTATTCGTAGCAAAATCAATCATCCCCAAACCAATGCAGATATCAACTATACTGAATAGTCTACCTCCATCATGGAATATTGTCACCACTGCCTTAAGGTTAGGGCCTGAAATCAACCTTTCAGAATTGCCCCTAAAACTAGCAATTGAGCAAGAACATATGCTCAAAAACAAAAGGGAAAAACTGCTAGTAGTCCAAGATGAGTTGGCATCTAGCTCCAAATCCAACCAGAAAAAGAAACCAAATAAAAAGTTTGGCAAGAATAACAAGAAAGGCAGTTAAGCTTTTAAGAAATCACAAGAAACTGCTTCCCGGATCAAGTGCTTCAACTGTGGAAAGATGGGGCACTACAAGAGGGTTGCCGCAACAAGAAAGATGGAGGAAACAACCCACAGCGCAGACAATCGGAGAAACAAGACATAATCTGTGTAATTTCAGAATGCCTATACTTGGACCGCCCAGTTACAGGTTGGTGGATAGACTCTGAAGCTACAAGACACATCTCAAAAACCAAGGAAGGGACAATTGATCTAAAGGAATATCAACCTGAAGAACATCGTATGTACATGAGAACTAATACTTTTTTCGATGTTTTGGGTATTGGATCCTTTAGGATATTTGTACAAGGCAAACCAATTGTACTGACCGATGTGTTGATTGTGCCATCTATAAGGCGCAATCTGGTCTCGGTCCCTACCTTAGTAAAGAAAGGTTTTGAAGTTAGGTTTATACTTAACAAGGTAACTGTGGGAAAACATGGGAGAATCATGTTCTCAGGAGAATTTGATGTAGAACATGGACTGTTCAAGTTATCCAATAATGAAAGTTATCAATCTTTTGTTTATATTAAAAGTGTATTTTCTGTTGATGTGAATATGTGGCATAAACGCTTAGGGCATATAAGTCTGGAAAAGTTGAGGAAATTATCCAACTTTGACTTATTACTCAGATTTGAGGAAAAGACTTTCAACAAATATGAAGCTTGCATACAAAGAAAAATGACAAGGAAAATCATTCCCAAGGAAACAAAAAGGGCAACAACCCTGTTAGAGATTATTCACACAGATTTATGTGGACCTTTCAGAGTAAAGACACATCGAGAAAATGGTTACTTTATAACCTTTATCGATGATTACTCTAGATATATGTATATATATCTTTTAGCACATAAATCAGAGGCACTTGAAGCATTTAAAGAATATAAATAAGAAGTGGAAAATCAATTGGGGCATACTATCAAAGTCTTGAGATCAGACAGAGGAGGTGAGTATACCTCAGCAGAATTTTTAGAATTCTGTAAAGACTTTGGTATTACTAAACAAAATATAATGCCTAAAACACCTCAACAAAATGGTGTAGCTGAAAGATATAATAGAACCTTGTTGAATATGACAAGGTCTATGATTATTTATGCCTCTCTACCAAGGGTCTTTTGGGGAGAAGCAGTAAGTACAACTGTTTATGTGCTCAACAGAGTACCATGTAAAGTTGTGTTCACTACACCATATGAGATGTGGTTTGGGAGAAAAGCCAACCTAGGTTATCTCAAGAGATGGGGATCAATTGCACATGTCAAGATCCTTGAACAGTCTAGAGATAAACTAGACAGTAGATCCTTGAGGTGTATATTTATTGGATATCCAAAAGGTTCAAAAGGATATCGGTTCTATCATAAGGACCAATGACTCTTTGAAAGCCGACATGTTGAATTCTTCGAAGATTCTAAGAATGACATCCTGGAAAACAATGAAGAGTATACTGATGATTTGGTAGATTTTGACCAATCATCATTTGAGCCCATAGAAGAACTTCCTGAAACTACCGATACCTTAATTGGACATAAGAGGCCAAGAGCCACTCCATCCTATTTAAAGGATTATCACACTTATATTTCAGAAGAAGTATGTAATTTGGTAGATTTAGATGAATTGACTGATAACTTGACTTATCAGCAAGCAATGAATTCATCAGAAGCAACAAACTGGGAGAAAGCCATGGATGAGGAAATTGAATCTATTGAGAAAAACCAAGTCTGGGAATTGGCTGATTTACCAAAAAAAAGAAAAGCTATAGGTTGTAAATGAGTTCTGGAAAAGAAATATAAGGTCGATGGTACAATTGACAAGTTTAAAGCGAGGTTGGTTGCAAAGGGTTTTTCGCAAAAGGAATGGATAAACTATGTTGAGACATATTTCCCAATTACGGAATTTGCATCCATACGTATAATCCTGGCAATACCTGCATACTATGATTTGAATTTACATTAGTTAGATGTAAAGACCACCTTTCTAAATGGCGATTTAGAAGAAATCATATACATGCAGCAGCCCGAAGGATTTATGATTGAAGGCCAAGAAGACAAAGTGTATAGGTTGAAAAAATCCCTATATGGCCTAAAATAGTCACCTCGCCAATGGTATTTGACTTTTCAAAATGCCATTATAGAATTTGGGTTTGTGGCTAACAAACTTGATCACTGTGTTTATGTTTGGAACAGTGGGAGCTACTTTGTCATCTTATCTTTGTATATCGATGACATATTGTTGACTAGAAATGACAATGAAATGATTGTCAAAACCAAATCATGGTTGAACTCCAAGTTCAAAATGAAAGATATGGGAGAAGCATCCTATATCCTGGGTATAAAGATCTCTCGAGATAGAGGATCTAGACTCTTATGCCTGAGTCAAGAGAGATATATAGACTATATCCTCAAGAAGTTCAAAATGGGTGAATGCAAGTCTGCAGATACACCTTTTGCAAAAGGGGTGAAACTAAGGCTGATTGTCCCGGTGAAGGAGACGATAAGCCTAATGTTCCTTATGCTCAAGCTGTTGGCAGCTTAATGTATGCTATGTTGTGTACAATACCTGATATCAGCTTTGTTGTTGGTCTTGTCAGTAGATATCAAGGTAATCTAGGTTGGCAGCATTGGATAGCAGTAAAAAGGATTCTAAGATATCTGAAAGGAACAAAGGACTTGAAACTATGTTTTCAAGCAAATGAACTAGAAGTGGTAGGATACTCAGCCGCTGACTTTGCTGGGAGCAAAGATGACAGCAAATCAACCTCAGGATAAATATTCTTATTTGGAGGTGGTGTTGTTCCTTGGGCATGTGAGAAACAGGGCTGTGTAGCATTGCATACACAGAAAGCTGAGTATATTGCTTGTTGTATGGCTACAACAAGTGTTGTCTGGATAAGCCGCTTCATACGTGAATTGAAGCTGGAAATAACAGATGAGCCGGTGGTTATCTATTGCGATAACAATGCAGCAATTACTCTTATTAAGAGTGGAGCAGATTACTCAAAAAGCAAGCATATAATGGTAAAATACCACTATGTTCATGATATGGTTATGAGAAAGGAAATATCCATCTCATACATGCCAACAGAAGACATGTTGGCAGACCCCTTAACCAAAGGCATAACGAAAGAACTCCTCTCAAAACATGTTAGAAACATGGGTTTGAGATATGTTGTTATATAGGTAAATAACCATACAACGGGTGATTTGTTGTGTAGGAAAATAACCACACAACAGGTTCTGATTGCAATAGTAATCAAGAATCGACATAACTAGTGAAAACCCCAGGAAAGTGGGAGGAAAACCAGTATGTCGATACACTTGGCTCAAATGGCCAAGTGAGAGATGTTACAATGAAATGACCATTCTCGGCTCGGGTAACGGCTGGACTGGCCATCAAGACGTTACCTGAGGAGAGGCCGGATATGTAATGGACAATCGTTACCGGAAAATCCGTTACCACTCCCAGACGAGGGAAGCCACGAGAGGAGAAAGCCAAACGACGGGGGGAGCGGGTGCCTATAAAAAGGCAGCCACTTACAAGGTGAAACACAGATTAAGAGATACACAGATTCACCGATTCACAGTGATATAGAAAAACACAATCGTCTGAGAAAACCCTTGTGTGGAAACCTCGCGACATCAACATCCGTTGCACTCACTGAATCTCCGACGACCCAGAAGACCGAAAGGTAAGAGTCGGAAATCCCCTTCACTCTTTCAAAGTATCGGTAAGTGGTGGCAATAAGTACGAGCTAGCATTGAGTTTTTTTTAGTTACAAGAAAAGGCCAAAGCCCAATACACACTCACACATGCACCTTCTGGGAGTCTAACTCTTCACCGACAGTAATAGCACCAAAGCACCCTACCGTTGAGCTGACTATCTCGTGCATTTCCTGGATTTTGCATAACTGTAACTTTTCACAAAAGCCTAGTGGAGGACAAAACACATTTTGGAAAAGATCATTTTCCAAGAAATAAACCAATAATTGTTTTCTATATCGTCAAGATCGATGGTAGTTCATATATCTCTCGATCCACTAGTCACCAAATAAGCAACCGATGGAAAAGCAAGGAGTAGCGGTTTCAGAGAAAACAGGCTTTGTGAACTCGACCTACACAAAAGTATCTGTGTTGTGACGGACGGTCCGGTGCTATGAATGTCATTATCACAGACCACCCAGTGGTGCAACAGAAAAGCTTGTCCATGAGCACCCAGGGCGCTACGCTACGGTACCCACCTGGCAGGGCTCTTGACTCATGGATTATAGACCACAAGTTCGACTCTCGGGGTGTGCATGCCCAACTTTCTGCCTCTCATTGTGAAAGGAAAAAGGAAAAAAGAAAAGCTTGCCGATGATATGGTTGTCACTATAAAACATAAATGTTGAATTGGCATAAGCAAAATGTCATCTTGAAAACGTTGAATTACTGGAAAATTCGCTTGCGTCGGGGAATAGTTCAGTGGTCATCAGCTCGGCCACATCGTTTGAAACGGAAAAAATGATTAAATTTTTGAAATTAAAAACATGAAAAAAATTATGAAACAACCATCGATTGCTGTTTCAGCTCGATTTTGAATTCATGGAAAGTAGAATCAAAATCAGTGAAAATAATCGAAACCAAAGTAAGTGATCGTCGGTTCTGAGTATGATTTCAACCGCTTTCTGACCCTATTCAGTTCCGATTAAAATCGCCAAGGAGACTTGAGATCGGTCATGATAGAAAAGCTGTGAAAAAGGCCGGAGACAGGCCGGAGATAGATGCTACCGTGGCAGGATTACGTGATGTGAAAGCGAAGAAAAGAAAAAGTTGAAGGCCTTCGTCACGTCAGTGCCGTTTGACTTTACTGAGCAAATTCTTTCGCCTGTAATGACTTGTTTAAAGGCATGTGACGTGACGTCCATTTACAATACAAGTCAAGTAAAAGTTGTGGGGGTTGCATAAGCATCCTTACGATACACACAAAGAGCAGTCAGCGAGATCTCTTGGTTTCTGTATCACTGCATACATAACCCAATTAGATCATGGAGCTAACCGGGCAATTCATCCACTCGGGAATAACTTAGTCTACTTAACTGGGCTGGCTAGGTTCAGGGTTCGGAATGCTGTCGCCAGTGGCGGATCTACATTGTGGTGGGGCGGTGTCTGACTATTCCACCTGAAATTATGAAAGTTTTCAATTATGTATTGAAATTTTTATTTTAAAAGCTTGCACATTCCGAACATGAAGTCTGCTCCATCCGAAACAAGTTCCTAGATCCGCCACTTGACTGTTGTCTTGTGGCTCCTGATATTATGAAAATGGTTCATCATGCAGCTAGCAGATGATCGTTTCATATGCTACGGTCGACAAGCTCAAAGCATTTTATGCGCGTCTCGTAGCGTGGGACAGCGACAAATCTGCCTACTGATTGATGAAAACCAACCGAGTTTCTTGCCTAATTTGACCACTACCTTTGAATAGAGAAAACGAGTAGGCACTGCATCGTTCTCAAATGGAGGTTCTGTTTTCAAAAGCCCTGCTGGTTAAGCAACTGAAAAGGGTGGCGTCCATGGACTGAATATGATGACATTTTCATGGCAATGCACTAAATTCATGGTTCAAAACCCTACGCTTTTGTATACTGGGTATTATCCCACCTCGCTGGGCTCTCGACTTGCATGTTGTAGACAGGAAGTTCGACACCCTCAGGCGTACCTACCCACTTTGTATTGGAACTTGGGGGTTCGGATAAATTGGCTTTTTATGGAGATTTTTACTTGAAAATGTTGGTAAACTTAAATCTTTCATGAAATCATCCTTCGACTTCAGACATGACAACAATAAGAAGGTTAATACATAACTCTTTTCAAGATATGCTTGAGTACTAATCTTTAACCATTTTCATCACTATTCAATTCAATTTTTTTAATATGTAAAAGACTATGATGGTTCGTAATACAACTCATGTTTGTGCATAGGAGGTTGCAGTAAGTTACTTGAAGAACTTAAGGAAGAAAATAACTCAATTATGTGAAGATAGAATTGGTCAAAAAGATTGTTAGGGTTTCAAGAGGCAACATTCGGATCCTCTAAACCACTGACTTAAACATCATTATTTATACTAACTAGACCAATATCCTTTTCCATGATCATCACCCTTTCTTAAGGTATTGCAACCAATCGACACTTGTGAAGAGATAATATTTTTCAACTCATACTAACAAAAAGTTAAGGATTTCTTGTATCATACCCATTCGACATACTTGTTGTCATCATACATCATGATATAACTGTAGCCCGTGAACTATGTATAAAGCTCTTCCCCAACAGACACTAACCCTATGTTAGTGCCCCTTTACTAGTATCCAGTTGAACCTTTAAACGGCTCTTGGATATCAAATTAAACATAAAACACTGCATTATTTGAAAAATCTTCTCACTACTTCGGCCTCCTGTTCTTCCCCCTCAAAGAACCTCCAAGTTTTGCAGCAGCTGAAGGTTGTTCAAAAATTATACTTGCATAGCAACTACGCGTGGTCGCACGAACAACAAGGTCTCTAGGCCCTTGGCTCAAGATAGGACCTTCCTATAAAGCCAATGACATAAATATACATTATATATGTATGTATGTATTAGCACTCAAGAAATTTGGAGCATGAAATTGGTAAAATAACAACAGCCGATACAAAATTCCGATGCTTGCCGATATAATCCAAATAAAAGTTGAGAAATTGTAAAGGCATGACTCGCACACACCGGAGAACTAGAGAGCCTTTTAGATGAAAATTGCTTCGGATAATGGCGGTCAGAGGACCTTGGTTGCCATCAACCTTTTAAAGGAAGCCGGTAAAGAAACCGTCGTTGAAATGACAGGTCTCGACGTAGAAGGCATAGCTGACTACGATCATGGGGAACGGGAGAAGTGAACGCTTAAGGATGATAGATTAGATATACGGAAGAAAGAGGAAGAAGAAGGGATTCCCAGAAATGATGAACTAATTTCCTATGTTTGATGTTTGAATTCTTCTTGTCCAAGTTGTTTTTGATTTACTTCCACCCTAGTTGATGTCCAAAATTATACCTTATTCTACTCATGATCTGCTTTCATACTGTGCACCTTTCACAACCAGCTTCCTGTAAACGTATAAGAATCTTCTTTTTTTACCCAAGTTATTTCCAAGGAGGAATGGGGAATCCTTAGTCGCCTAACTCGCGAGACAGCTTTATTTTTTACCCAAGTTATTTCCAACACTAATTACTGGTCATGTCCAAGGTCGTTTGGAAATGCCGATTCAACTTTGTTTCCTTGCATGCCTGTTTTATTCCTCGACTTCTAAGTGGATGTCTTAGTCATTGCCCAACATTAACTATAGAGATTTGAATTTAAAAAGTAAAATATATCATTGTATGATATAATTTCTTTTTAAATTCAAATTTCTATTGTTAGATCGTGTTGATCAAATAATGGAGATGTTTGAGTATATTTGAGGTGAGAGACCCCACTTTATTTAGTGAAGTAAGAGAACGGATAAGGATTGGCTGGATAGATTTTGAACGGTGGCCAATCTTATATTTTTTGCCATCCTTCTATGGGCATTGTTATTTGTCTTAGGGGTGGGATTTTGTAGTTTTATTCATTCTATTGGCGTATTTATAAGATTATTAAAAGAGGTTTAAGGGTTATTTTGTCATCTTTACTCAACTACTTAATTATGGTCTGGTTGTTTCTTTTTTGTTGGTATACTTTCACCTATTCATATTCATAGTGAGTAAGGCAATTAATATTCTTGTATGTAGAGATATTTTACTGTAATCAACTATTTTATAATAAAACATTTCTGCACTATGCTCTGTTTTTATGTATTACATTAAAGGATTTTTTATATCTTCCTATAAATTTTTGATGTTTGAGATGATTTAACAGATAGTTTAGAAAAAAGAAATTTTAAAGCTTCCCATATTGCTTTTTTAGCCTCTTTTCTTGTCATATTAACCCTTCATAAGTTGAAGGAATCTCTATCGTACTACAAGACTCTGCATTTTTCTAGTGGAGTAGTCTCTTATGAGAAAAGTCGACATTCGTGATTCCAGATTGATGACAACAATTCACATCTCCGGCGGGTTATTAGTTGTTTAGTTCCCCGTCACAAGCTAGCCGATTCAGAGCTTTCTTTATTTCCTAATGTTGGAGTTTTCTCTAAAATGATGATGAAGTTCGAAGTATTGAAGTTTGACAAGTATATGATTTTCTGTTTGTAGCAAGTTGGATGCTTGCCGCCTTAAGCAAACATGGGTGAAGGAAGCATCATTCAAGATATAGACGTGATCATGACCTGAAACAAACTAAGCTTTCACGAGTATTCACCTTCACAAATTATACCTTACAACAAATTCTTATGAGCAAAAGTATTGCGTTCTGTTTGGAGAGATTAGAAAAACTCCATTTGACATGGTCTCTTATTAATGAATTACTTGATACAAGTGTTACACACACACACACACACATATATATATATATATATCCTATTTGTTTATGGAAAACGGGAGGCAAAGTGTAATTTATGAAATTAAAGAGGTACTTGAAAAAAGAAAAAGAGCAACCCATTACTTTATGTAGGTGTGCAGTAGTGCACTGTGTCACTGGCATGGAGAGTTTATCTTGATATCACTAATGAGAGTCAAACTATATGTTTGTCTTATGTAATCTCTATCTTCTTCTTACAAAGGCATTAGAAATACCATATTGTCACTTTAGACAAAGTTTGTGTCCGAATTAATGATGATTGGGTTAATTAAACCTTTGTGCATTAATTATATTTAGTTCATATTAAGTATCCCTAATATTTATTTGATACATTTTTGATAAATGTGAAAGCCCTAAAGTGTAAAAGTTACAGGTGAGGGACTTATGCATGAGATGATCAAGAGATAAAATTTAGTCTCATATGAGTGGAAGAATCCCACATGTCACATGAACCTTACTTCGAAGAGTTTGGAGAGGATATGAATGACCACATATGCGGGCACACATGCGCTAGACCAGACTTGTGTTTGGGTGAAGAGGTGAGTCATTTGGATCATGTTTAGGATTCAATCTGTCCCCTAATCTGGAATTACCACTCACACTCTCTTTCCCCCCGACCGGCTAGGCAAATGAGGCGTGGTTGATAGGATCGTTTTATCTTGTGAGAAAGGTGTTTGGTACCATGTGTATCTAACAAAGGGGCACTGATTTTTCTAAGGTAAGCTTGTACTAATGACTCGATCAAAGTCTATTGATTTAATTTTTGGCTTTGTTTGTTCCTTGCACTATTTGTAAATAGATTTCTTTGAATCTGTGGTCGCATGTTTATGAGTGTTGCATGAAATCTATTTATGTATATAATCATACTATTTTTTCCAACAGTCTTAGATAAATCATCATCTATAGTAAGCATGTCTTTATTTACTACTCTTCAACTTAAGGTCGACTTAACCTTGATGCCGAAAAAATTTACCAACTCCACTTTAAATGTTGGTGACAACATATGAAAATTTGGTTGACTATGTTAGGATTCATACATTTATTAAGTTACATTAACTTCAACCTAGTTATACTAACCCTAGAAGTTCGGACAAATCACTTAGTAGAAGGAGAAAGATACCCTATACAGAAAATATTTCGTAACAAAAGATCGGTGGGGTACTTTGGATCGGAAATAAAATACTAAAGACCTCAATTTTTAAAAGTATTTTGTAACCAAGTTTTTGAAGTAAAATAGTAGAGGAGAAATATGTGACTAACATAGGTTTTAGTTTCTATGCCATGATCTTAAGGAAGTCGAATTTATTGTTTTGTCCATTATTGAGAAGTTTTCTTAATCTTTGGAAGGCTTCGGTCTATATCTCAAACACAAAAAGGCTCATAGTAGACATAGCAATGGAAGAAGAGCATAAAAGCCAAACCTAACTGTTGGAAAAAAATTGTCTAGTAATTTTAAGAGGAAATAGGCAAAATACCACAATTAAAGGATACTGCATCATAATCCTGGTAATGAACTCTTTAGAACTAGTCCGATGATTCTAAGAAGACAATATGTCGATGATGTGCATCAACTCTCCTAAGAGATTAGAGATGACAAAGAAGAGAAACTGAATTATGCGAGCTAATATATATATATATATGTGTGTGTGTGTGTGTGTGTGTGTGTGTGTGTGTGTGTGCGTGTGTATCGTGAGAGCAACCAAGTAGCTGATTTATTAGCCAGCAACAGCCTGCAAATGAATGAGGGACTTCATATTTGGGAGGAAGTACCACCTTTCGTTATGATCACAATGAGGACTAATAGGGTTGAAGTTTTTATGCAGATGGAAATGTAATATCCTTGGCAAAATCGCTTCATTTGTATAAAAAAAAAAGTTTGGTCGAATGACATATCAATCTCAATAATTACTAAACGAAGCTCATTTTAAATAAAACTTGCATTAAAATGTTATTGCAATGATGAATTATTTATAAGAAAACTTTCTAGCAACAACAGATGTGATATTAGATGGGTAGCCTGAGTCTAAACAATGGGTGAATCCGCATGTTCCTCTTGGGGTTCCAGGCACTTGGTGGTTGTTCCGTGGGACTCCATTAGTTTACATTAATGAAATGCCTCGTACAATAAGTCACAACCCTAACATTACCAGGAAAACCATCTAGCAAGACTGATTATTCGACTAGAAGGAGCAATGGCCGGGTAAACACCTTAGATTATGGCAATTGATCTTCAGCTTCTTCCTCCCGGAACCCTAGGATCATGGCGAGTGTTCGCACCCGACCCCGGATAGTCATCTCTTGCTATCCCCTCCGTCTCCATCCGGCCATGGACAACCAGGCCTTCCTCCACCCTCATCTCCTGTTCATGAATCAGTACCTTGTATAAAGTCGACCAATCATATTGAGCAAGCAAACAACATTATATCAAGCTTAAACACATGCATATTATACAATTTTTTTTTTTACTGAAGCTAAACTTACGAGCATGGGGAAACATGCACCAAGGGTGGCTCAACACAGATTGAGGCTTGTAAAGGAAATCAGATACTACATGTGACTCAAAAACTTGGTGCCTAAACAATTATAAGTGCTAACACATTTTGGGGCCTACAAGATCGATACTGTAATAAGATTAAAATTCAGGGGCCTAAGGCAGCTGCTTTAATGGCCTTAACCACGAGCTATCAATCTGACTTGTAAATACAATGTTTTCACACGAGGCACACAAGAAGAGAATTGGTCACAGTTTTCAACCAGGTGTGAAACACACACACACACACACACACATATATATATATCAGTCTTATTAAATGCATCATGCACCTTCCTCGTCCACAACTAACGAAAATGACCAACAGTTGCTTGGTTCAAGTGGTTGAGCACTGGTTCTCCTTAAGCAAGATCTCAAGTTCGAGTATTGAGAATGGAGCAAACCAGTGTTGGGAGAGCTTTACCCCGATAGTGCTTCGACCTGGCTCGTATCAGATTAGTCGGGGTCTTTTGGACTTCTAGATACCGGTGGTGTACTTCACTGGAAAGAAAGAAAGTCTCCCCACCTTGCAGGGCTCTCAACTCAAGTGATGGATGGCCACGATTTCGACCCTGGGAACGTGCATACGGGCTTTGGCCTCCAATTGTAACAAAAGAAAAAAAAGTAAGAAAGCTCTCAATGGACCGCTTGATTCAAAGCCGATCTTCATCTTTGTCCGGTTTGGGAGGCTAAAGGCAGGCAGGTACGTCCCCGGAATCGAACTCACACCCTGAGTCTGGTGAGTCAAGAGGGCTAACGCCCTGAGTGAAACGATGGCCTATTTTGGGCGGCACCACCGACTGAGTCCAGGACTCAATTGCATTAGTTTAGGAATAAACGGAAGGTGGGCTGGGGATCTACATTGAGCCAAGGTGGGGCGGCTGCCTGAAATTCGAAAAGCCAATAAAAAAGATGAAAGGCACAATCAAATCCATGTCTACGATGCCCACCCATTAATGAGCAAAAAGCAAATCATTCTTATCAATCAATCGCAAAGGAACGTATTCCATCGATCAACCGATAGAGCGAAGATCCCCATCTTTAATCTGTCAACAAAACCACGAGTTCGGTAACAGGAAGGATTTGTTCTCATGGGGACAAAAGGAAGAAAACAATCAGATCAATATGATCTGCCAAGCTCCAACCGCGACAATTAGAAGCTCGATCTAAGAGAAACAGAAAAGAAGAGAGGAAATTGATTAAGATGATGAAGATCATACCTGTTCTTCTGCTTCCAAAACAGATGCTTCTTGTGTGGTGGTCATCAACAGGGTTCCTGTGAGAAGTAACCCAAGAGGGTACGTGAATCATGCATGCATGTTGGTCAGACAACCAGCTTATATATATATTTTCTAAATTATATCCTTGAATCCCCAGAAATCAAAACCTTTGGCAAATGAAAAGCTTACTTGATAAGGGAACAGCATCCAATGAAACCAGATAATGTGCCAACAATAATATGAGAATCGTTATTGTTGACAGAGCCTTCCATTGGGGTTTCCCCATCACAAGAATATATAAGGAACTGTGTTTAACTTTGGAATTTTCTCTTCGTGACACTCACCCAGTTCTTCCAGGATAAACCTCCTTCGGTATCATAGCTCTTTTCGGGTATCAAAGGTGTTGGTTCAAGCAGTTTATATAGTCACAGACCACCCCTAGAGGCTCCTTAATTGCTCATCTTAATTCAATTAAACTTTTATTTTCCAACCATTTTCCACTTCGGGACCATTGAGTGACATGGATGTCAAATCTTATATTGGAAATGAAAGTCATGTATTTGGACACGTCTACTTAAGCAGGTAAAGTTCCATGATTTACTGTTATATGTATACCACGAAACCACAGTATGGCCAACTTCCACTAGTAGTAGTATTTTTGCTTTTGATGTGAGGGTTGATAGACATGGCGAACCCACTCTAAGGTGAGGTGAGCAATGTGTCTCACTAAATTTGAAAAATTCACTAAAAAAATATAATATAAGTGTTTTATGGATGTAAATAGAGGTGTGTCTCATCCGAAATAGAAGTTCGTCTCATCGAGAAAAAATCTATACAAACAAGTGCAGTGCCGGGGTTTTGAGATGATGCTGTGCCTGCCACTGCCATTCTTGTTGAGAAGGGAGCACCAAAAGGATTTTCATAGTGGGAAGGAAAAGTTAGAGTCCACCTTCGAAGTGGAAGAAACGCACAAGTCAATATATATGTGCTTGAATAGTGAGGTGCGGGTGCCAGTAATCCAAAGAGTTGAAAACGCGAGGCAGGTGAGATAGGCGTCCGCAGAGCCACAATGCTAACTTATCAGAAATATCGTACAGATTAAGTTCGTCGATCAACATCCTCAAACTGTGGTGGGCTGGACCAACTCAGCGCGTCCTCGTTTGCTGCTTTTGCTTCCATCTCAATGTTGTTGGTAAAAATCTTATGAATCATCCATTCGAATTGAGAAGCAGAACCATAATGCTAAAGGAACAAGGCCATCTACTGCTGATTGTAGATGGTTGATAAACTGGAGTCATCCTTCGCTTATGAGAATTATAGTTCATTAGGAAGATGGGAGAAAAGTTTTTGAATCTGGCTAAGGGGTAATCCTAGACAACATCTCACCTATGATCCCCAAGAACAACAACTGGCCGGCTTGAACTAATGCCGTTTAGGACACGAGCATCCGCCGATGTTCCTGCGTTCTGGATCTTGCCGTGAGTGCTCAACCAAGGGTCAGAATCCGATCAGATCCTAGGCCAGGACTGGGACGTTGCAGTGTCATAAAAAAATCCCATGTTAATCAGGCATTTTTCACGCACCAAACCAGGCTCGAGAACCGTTTTTTCCTGTGATCATATCTGCAGCTCGCTTTCTACAATTCAACCGACCACGAATCACCACCCGCTGATGAACCTCACGCAGATAAATCATAACAACGTTTGATCTGCAACAGAAAATGGATAGCAAATCTGTTTTTTTCGGTAGACAGGAAACATCGGCTCTGGCTAGTTTTCGGATGCTTTCCGACTATCGAATGACACTGGAGTTCACCACGCATGATCTCGATAACAGTCTGATACCAGGATGTCAATGGAAGAATGGATCGATACACAGACGCAGCAACAGACAAGAAAGTCGGTGCACACAATGTGCATAAATGTGGAAGAGGACGCAATAATGTACGATGAACAGATCAGCTTGAAAACGAGGAGATGCACGCACCGAAATCCCAAATGAGGAGAGAATATTATATATAGAGAAACTGTTAAGATACCAGGTCCTCGTAAAAAGCTTCATGAAAATAAAGCTTACCCATAAAAGTAGGTTGCTTTTAATGTTAGTTAAAGATAAATGATTGAGATTTGTTTGAAGTACTAACATCTGCTCATATCTTATATATATTATTGTAACCAAAAGTGATGTTATACCTAAAGAAACTTGCTTTAAAAAAATGTGATGTGAAATATGTTAAACAACTTTTACTCTCGTTCTAAAAAAAAAAGATGATGGATAAGACCTCGTGCATACGATTAAAATGGTTTTCGAGAACTTGATTGAACATAGAAAAATAAGAAAGAGCCACATTAAAAACAAAAATAATTAGAATGTAAGACATCACAATTGCTTTTTATAGACCTCTTCAAAGAAACAATACTCAAACCCATCCTTCATGCACATGATTTCCAACCACTTCCTACTCACCTTATCAATATTGCCTTTACACCGTAACTGTCACCATGGTTACATCATGCCTAAGACTCATTGGCATCGTGGGCCTAAACTGACGCCCTTCTTTAATTTTCAAGAGCTTGTCACGTACTCTTCTCGATCTTTTTTATGTCAATATATATGTCAAACTTTTTATGTATATATATGTAATATGTATATATATATATATATATATATATATATTTATTTATTTATTTATGTGAAGCTCCTTTTAATTCCCCTAACATGATAAGATAATCTTCAAGCAGTATGATCATTTTTACTCCAAAGCCGATACATAAAGAACCTCCATCACACATTACACCCAATTAATGTTATAAAAATCATATCATACTTATGATATGATAAACATACTGGTACCTTAAGCGATACAATTTAAGTACCTATATATTAAAATAATATTTATCAAATCATAACAGAGTATATGATATGATAATACTCTGCGATGCAAATAACTATTGTATCATAGACACTTTGTATCATATTGTATAAGTTTCAAAAACCATATTTTTTTAAAATAAAAGTTTGGATCTATTTAAACCCTCTATAAACCAACTTCTTTCACTCCTCTCTACTTCCCGGCTTCAATATCAACCTTTTTCTTTCTAAAAATCTGATAGATATTTTACATCTATTAATATTGGCCAATTATAAGTTTCAGGACGATGTATACATTTGATTTGGTTTATTTTGATGTTGAATCTGTTGCCTTTTGATGCGATGCATATTATTGAACTTTTTCATAATTTTTATTTTTCACATTTCTTATATTTTTTTAAAATAAAAATTTAAGAATCACCTAGTCTATCGATTGTCCTGTGCAATACCAGGTCTGATACAACAACACCAAGGCATAAAACATCCAAAACATATAGGCACAATAATAATCAAAACACCAAACGTAATGTCTGCTGATGTAGAAGAGGCAAGCTCATCAGGATCTTCCAAACAAACACGACGAGGAAAACCCTTTCCAAGGGAGGTAGGGTCGTTGTGTTTGCATGCTTTCTTCAGGATCTTCCGCCGTTAAACTTCATCTCGAGGAGAAAAGCAGGAGCAGGACACATGGTCCATATATACGTCAAAACAGCACGACACGTTAACGCCATATCTTCTCGGTGCAGTATTAATGGTTGCAGTGCGCGTTTCGAACAGAAACAATTCAATGAAGATAATAAAAAAGAAACTGAAATCACAAAAGAACGAAACGAAAGGTTGCTTTCGCTTTCCACAGATTAATTTATTGCTCTCGTGGGCCTTTTTGTGTCAGCCCCCATGTGATCATGAATCAACTATCGTAAAAGAATCCGCTCCAGGACAACATTGAAAAGCAGAGAGAGAGAGAGAGAGAGATGAAAGTTTTCCTGTACCATTTTCACGGTGATTCCATCCGTAACATGTGTTATGTTTCTGACATTCGAGGCTCCAATTTCATCCCTTAAGCTGCAATGGTGGTGTCCTATTGTACATAGGAGGATGCCTCTCCTCGATTCTTTCGAAAGGCGTCAAAGATGATCATAAAATCATAGTCCAAAGTTATTATTGGGGGTATACAAAAGAGAGAGAGAGATGGTTGTGTATTTCCAATCAGCGCCTTCTGTGTTAAGAAGTATTTCTTTGTTGGTGTTACGGTGTATATCCGTGGTTATGGGACTCTAATGGAATCTAATCCTCGCTTGAGTGGATTTACTCGGAAGGCCTGATAGTTTCGCCATCTGCATGCAGCAACAGCACCAACGAAGAAAGAAAAACAGAGAGAAGCTCCATGCGCTGCATCAATGGAGTCGGGGGAAAAAATAATAGAAAGAAACACCATTGGTGGGTGAGTGACGTCCATATGCACTAATGAGTAGTATACACAATTGTGACTTCTCTTACCTACTTTACTATGAAGCTGATGCCAGCCTTGCACCCCTTAGTGATTGTTTACAATCCAATTGCACCGTGACCCGAAGAGAATCTGCACATATGCCTTAGTGGGAACTAAAGAAAATTCCGATGTGCATATATATAATAAACCACAACCATTGGCAATAATAAGTCCTTGAGTAATTACCTAGGCATCTGAAAGTAGCATGATCTTACAGAAGCCAAATCCAATGTGGAAGTTGCAGGCAACAATGACGATGAACTTAAATTATTGGAGAATCCACTGGCTTGGATTCCATCATAGGCCGCTAAACTGTCGATTGAGGACGCGAATGGGCTGTCCGGTAGATTGTGCTCCAAACTTGGAAAGATAAAAAGAAAAACAAATCAGTGCGCAAGACAAGTGGAGAGATGTATAGATTCACTATCATGGGAGAAGTAATCAAAGTAGAAAACATGCAAACACAACGACCCTACCTCCCTTGGAAAGGGTTTTCCTCGTCGTAGGCGGCCCCGCCGTTCGTATCCGCGACGACCTTAAGAAGTTGGCTCATCTCAGAACCAATAGACTGCTGTTCTGATGGAGTGGTAGTAGCCGGGCTGGGGCAATGATCTAATGCAACTTCGTTACAGAAAAAATTTGAGTCTTCAGATCTACGGACGCCAATTTTACCATAACGTATGCTAGACAAAACCATCACTGAAAACGTTGGTGAATGGGCTGAAACTAACCTTCAGGAGTGTCTTCACTATGCATCCCATCTGAAGAGGGAGTCGCAGGAATATGATTGCATAGGCTACGGCCTGTCAATGAACTCTTTTTTACATCGAGGAGTTGCAAACCCATCAATCTTCTGCTCTCTAGTTGAATAGCTTGCTGCAGTTCTGCTTGTTCTTCCAGCTTTCTCTTGAACGCCTCATGAGAGTTGTAAAAGATCCTCCCGGACCCTGGAATATATTGGCGTGAACCGAGGATTACATGGAGAGCCAGCGTGATCGTACAGTGCATTTAATCCGTTTCTAAATAATTAAGGTTCGCCTCTTACCTAGCTGCACTTCGTAGGCATCTCTGGAATCGAAGCTGTTTGAAGATGAACACCCAGAAAAATCTCCTCTCTCTCCGTGCTTTCTGCAAACGAAACATTGAACCCAAAATGAAGGAAAATCAAATAGGAAGAAAGAAAGAAGAAATCAACTTTTATTTTTCTTTGTAGAGCAGGATGTGCCTGTACTTTTCTGCAACTTTTCCCTTTTCCTTGTAAGGCTTCACCAGCACACGAGCATCACACACGTAATGTGGGTTCCCTTTGGCAAGTATGATCTTCACAGTCTCCGGATGCACAAATGTCACGAACCCAAACATACGTTTATGTTGGTAGGGGATCCTCACGTCTTGAACGGGTCCGTAAATGCTTCAAGAAAGAAAGAGCAATGGAGATACCATTATTAAGCAATCAAAGAAGTGCCGCATTTCTACTTAAAACGATATTAATAACACGAGAAATGAGATGTAGTACCTGAAATAATTGGAAACATCTTCTTCTCTGAAGGTGCTATCAGCTGGGAAAGTAAGATAGATCTGTCTCGACCCGGGATTCACCAAATCATTCCTATCTATCCTGCCGGATCTGCAGAACTTCTGAGAATCCTGATCACCTCCGAAAAGGGAATTCTGTTGAAGTCTGCGGATGATAGATTTCTTGAGTTAAACCCCCCCGTCAGTCCCAAGGAAAAACGAAAATCAATATACGCTGGCTTCGATTTCAGATATAGTTAGCCATTTGTAGCGTTTTAAGACAAGCTTCTGTACTATAGCTTTACTTAGAGTAAGGGTACCAGATGAAGTGCAGGAGGAGAAGGAAGAAAATTGAATGGCTCGATCAAGGAGCTGCTGCTAAGTCGGGAAAATCAGGAAAAAGAGAGATACCTAGGACTGTCGGCAGGTAGATGGTACCCATCGAGGAGGAACGGATGCGTGCTGCATTTCCCATACGTGAAAGAGGGAGGGATGATATGTGGAAGACTAGGGGACCTTTGACTCCTGGATCGCAATAATTCCGATGCTCGATGTTCCGCTTCGGTGATTTTCGCTGCTACTGTAGTCTGATCACCGACGGGCATCTCCGTTCTGTTGTTACCCGCTGTGGCTGTGGGACTTCCGGACGCCGGCATGCCGTTGTCTAGGAAGCCATGCAAGAATCTGCAATTGCTTCCGTTCTTGCAGTATCCCCTTGCATAGTACATACACGGCTTCCACGCTAAACCGGACCCGACTTCCGGTGGCGTCAAGCATAGATCCGCCAAGGAACAACTCCTCCGGTGACCAACGATGTTAGCAGTAACATTATTGTTGCTGTTAGAAGCCGTCCAGTTCCCATAAGGGAAGAGAAGTGCTTCATTGGTGCCGTTGTTCATGCAGTCGATCTGGTCGTTGTAGATTACGCTGGTGCCATAGTCATCCCGGGAGCTAATTGGAAGAGAATGATTTGTAGTCGCAGAAGCAGACGCAGCCAGCGCCAACGATGGTGATGAGGACGAGGACGAAAGCTGATGGTCGTTGAGGAAAGAGAGATGATCGTGAAACTGAAAATCGTCAATGATTTCCCCTCCATAATAGCCATTGCAGATATTGCTGTTTTCTTGACCGCCAGAAGAAGGGGAATCAGATGCATGGGCTAATCCGGTCGAACTGTCAGCCGGAGCAACGTTGATCATCTCATCGGTACTTCGAGCTGTATCATCACCACCATTACGTCCCCTAAAGAAAGTTTGAGGATGACGAGCAGCAGAAGCCCAGCTGGAAGGACTAGCAGCAGCTGAAGACGACGACGGGGAGCAGAGGACACGAGAATTTTGCCTAGAAAAATAGGGAGCTGAAGGAGATGATGCAGTTGTGGAAGTGGGAGAGCCAAGCAAACCGAGCTCTTTTCTCGCCTTGAAAACAGTGGCTTGGAGGAGAGTCTCCGGCCCGAAAGCCAGTCGAATCATTTCCCTCTCACCGTGGTCCTGAATCAGCAAAAGTCCCATGATTTTTGCGGCATTTTCAGGATCCAAGCACTGAATCCTCGTGAAGACGATTCTGGTAGCTTCATAAGCCTCCATACGAGCTCCCCTCTACCAGCTGCTAACTCACACAACACTTACTGCCCAAAAGATAGATCGCGTTTCCTCTGGTCAATAAAGGCAGACAGGCTGTTAAAATTGAAAGGAGAAAAAGCTACTCGCTGAAAAAGGGAAAGAAAAAAGGGAAGGAGGGAATTTTGGAAAGTAATTACAGTAAAACAACTAATAAGAGCCGGGTCATAGTTGATGACTGACTAATGAATGACATGAAAAATTTAAGACACCAGAAATAAATTCAGTTCAGCAGCAGGGACACAGAAGCAGCACTTATCCATATGCCTTATCATGAAAGCTGCTGAAGGTGCTCAGTACTTTTCACTCAACTCACTCTGAGACAGGCTCTGTCACGCACCCATTAGAGATCCACTCCATTATCATCATCTCTCTCTCGTTCCGGCCTGCTTAGTATTCCTTGCCCTCCCCTTTCTCTCTCGTTTATCAAAGTTAGTGTATCACCGGAATCAAGTTTTTGTCTTGTCAATTCTCTTCTGCAGATCTGAAGATCGCAACTTTATCAAGTTGGGGCTGGACCTGCTTTTAATCCAGTTGGGTGCTGTTCACCGTCAGTCAATACGTCTTGCGGTCATCGGAACCACCACTCCGGTATCATCAGCAGGCATCTTTCTCCCGCTCGGTTCTGTCTGTTCCTTTTGTTTGGAACAAACAAGCTGCGGTCTTTCACCCTCTGCAATCTCCTTGTGGTTTCCACGATTCCCGGTCCTGCCCTTTTACGAAAAAAAATACGGGATTAAATTCTGCTTTAGAGAGAGAGGCTCGAAAACAAATGAGCTCTTACCATTCTTCTAAAAGTGAAAAACATAAAGAATTTTATTTACCAATCCATGTAGGCCACGCAGTGACAACAAACAAAACAACGAGAAAAAGAAAATAGCATGAGCTCACTCTCCAACACATTCACACACCAATCTGCGCAAGTGGATTAGAGGACCTGATGTACAATGTTTCTGTATTTGGTCTAATAAGTTGGTTAACCTTTAGCATTTAAAGCCGGAGAGGACGAGAAAGAGGGCGATGGATTGAGTGCTTTGTGTCACATGGGTAATCCGACGGTCGATTGGTTCGCTTGTCCTCGATGCTACCAACTTACTTTCAGCTACTGTTATATATATAAAAGAGAGAATAGTTCCGGTTTCATTCATGCTTAAATTTATTTAAAGATCTTAATCATTGAATTGGTAAGATCAATAATTATTAAATGTAAAAGATATTTAAGTATATTAAATACAAGGTATAAAAATACAATACTAATCTTTATTTCATTGATCAAACTGATCAAATAGTAAATTTTTTAAAGTAGATTTGACTATAAATGAATATGTACATATAACAATTTCTCTCTCTCTATATACATATAAAGAGAGAGTATAGTTTATGCAAACACTCTTCATTCTAAAATTCACCATCCAATTGAAAAGATAAATAGTAAAGATTTGAATTTAAAAAATAAACTAGTAATTTTCACTTTTTAATTGAATGATAGAAATGTCTAAACATATTTAAGCATGAATGGGTGCATAAGTTTTCTTTATATATATATATATATATATATATATATATATATATATATATATACATTTAAAAGTAAAAGATACATACTTGTTACAAGTATATTTTATTCATATAAATACTTTTATTTTTTAAATTCAAATTATAACCCTTCTAAACGTGCTAGCATATACCAATTTCTTCCCCCTCTCTCTATATACATGTATTGATCACCATGTTGAGGACCAAGCGACACTCTGTCCTTGCCGCTTCGTCGAGAAACAACGAATGCCACTTCGTCCTCATGAAACACACACAAAGGAACGTGTTTTCACGTGCTATTGAATGTTCTTGGTATGCTTGCAGCCCTCGGATGCAAACACGATTTTAGTGGGTTATTTGATTATGAGCCGAGACTATGAAACTGGAACTACTTTTAGTTATAACGTGTCGGTTTCTTAACCGGATAGAAAATAGGGTAGTGCCATCCGACTTTTTATTATTTAAACGAACAAACTGTATATCATATTTAATTAAAAGAAAAGCAGAAAATATAATTAAAATCCCTTAATCTCATATCTCATCATCAAGCACTCCCTTTAAGGCTGCTAACTGATACAGAGGAGAAGATCCATCCGAGCAGAGACAATGGAGAGAAGAAGGGTTCTCTACGTGGAATTTTTTTGGTGCCATGGGGTTAATTAACTCGACGAGTTTCTCTCCTCCTTCCGAGGCTTGTTTGTCGTCGCCCACTAGTGAGGTGGAGCTTGCATTTCCTATCTTGTCGCGTCATATTGCATGTGCAGAGCTGGAGAAAACTGCATGACGTTCGTCCGCAGATCAACCCGGCCGAATCAAATGACACATATCGTTTGTTCTTGGCATTTGGAACAAGGTTTGACGCCTCGAAATTATACATCACCAGCTGAATCAAACACACGTGCACGTTTATTGCCCAAGATTATTCATTTTTACACGAGCCAGGAGCTTGCTAACTGATTAATCTTACCTCATTAAACAAATCCCATCGGTTAGCGACGATTCGAAGAGAGAGAGACGATGCTGTGAGAAGGTATCGCCGGAAGAGCCGCCATATTAGGCGATTGACCGGGATTCGAGTAGTCAAGGGAAGCGGCTGGTTCTCAGTGGAAAGAAACCCTTTCTGGTTTATTTTAATACCATAAAACTGTGGAGCAGTTCAGATATTGCTCAATTCAAAGCTCCATCGGAATGTCCTTAGCATGTTTATGTACTATTTATCTAATGTATATGTTTATCTTGCCTATCTTCCTCAACTATGTAACAATGAACTTTACCATCTCAAAATCAAATGTTTGAGTAAAATAAACTTGATGAACCTTTCAGGAATCATAAGTTATCCATGAAAAAGACATCTATCTATATTGGCCAAACTAATAGTTGGTGGCTCGAGAGCGTACCACTATGTGAGAACGAGAGGCATCATCTTCCTGTTTATGAGTAGAGAATCGAGAGTCCTCAATAATGGCTATGGTAACTGGTGAAAAGATTGATAGTGGGTAACAAGCTCCTGTGACCGTGCAATCAATACGGTATCCGGAAAACCAATAAAAAAGTTTTGATTGGGTGTCCCAAAGACGGGAAGGGACCATCGCTGAGAGAGAGAGAGAGAGAGAGAGAGAGAGAGAGAGATGAGCCGCACATGGACCTCTGAGTGGAGCTGATGGTCGATGACAACACACTTTTGTTAACTAGTGAAGACAGTGTCGCTTTCAGGGTTGAAAAAAATTGGATACTACAGCAGCGCATAATCACATGCCTGCAAATTGACACCCATCATTGCAATCTTACCTTCACTTTTACTCTCAGTAAATCAAATATACACAGAGATGGAAGGGATCGTCCCTTTGCTGTTGATGCTCGAATTTTAACAGTTTCTGTCCACCGTGGTGGAGAAGGGATCGTCCCTTTACACCCACCCGATCGATCTCTACTTCAGGACCCAAAAGGCTTTCCTCCCAACTTGCCTCCTGAACAAACGTAAGGTATAAATTGTATAATAAATGACTGAAGGTCCTGGTATCATTTGCTAAAAGAAAAGGTTGGACGCCAACTCCAACGGTACTCAGGCCGGCTGGGGAAGAAGCTCCGGTTAGCACGTGACCATGTCAGTTTTTGTCCGCCATACCGTTTTTTAAATCAGCTTTTAGATACAGTTCTTTTCTTACTTCGGTTTGTACCAAGAAAGAAAAATGAGATTTTTTTTTTATGGGTGGTAATTCATTACCCGACCCGGTAAGGTCGTGTTCGACTCAAGGGATTGGCACTTCCAATCGGGTCATAATGACCTGATAAAAATAAAAAATTCGGGTCAGGTACCTGACTTGAAAAAGTATCTTCTTATTTCCCCCCCTTTAAGTTACAGACTTAAGGTACATGGTTTGTTTGGCACAAAATAAATTGTGAATCAAGACGCAATAGTCTGCATTTCTGTGCAGGCATGAAGATCATGCTTTTCTCAAGCAAAACACGGCAACAAGTTTCAATCCAGCCATCAAATTTCCAGTTCAATATTCCACCACATCTCTCTCTCTCTCTCTCTCTCTCGAGCCCCTCTTATATATATTATTTATTTTCAAAGCTCTGCTCTAACGTTTTGAGAATGATCTATTTGCCAGCATATCTAGAAACTTATAAAGTTGATCGTCTGAAAGCATAATATTCAGTGACTTACCTACTTGGGTTCCCGACGGTTTCAAACCGTCAGTTTCGGTGTTTTTAAAAAATTTTGAAGTTAAAATTTATTTTTTCATAGAATTAATGGTTCCGGGCGGTTTCGAACCCAAACCTGATATGTCTACTTGTGTCACTCTGAACTTTAACATCCCAATTATATGTCATAAGCCAGATTTGTGGGTTATGGTTTCAAGAGGAAGGGAAACAAACGCTAAAAGTTGATCGAGTTCTATTTGGGTCGATTCTGAGTCCCATCTGAAGTGTTCTCATTATAAATTTATGTAATATGGTCCCAATTTGAGGTTCGGAGAATAGTTCAAGGATTTTGGTAAATGAAACAAGGCTAAAATGATCTCTGAATTAGAAATATTTGAATGTGGTAGGATCTGGATTAAGATTAGTCATTATCGGAAATAGGATTGGCATCTTTAATCTCCAACAGAGGATTGATAATTTTTGTATAAGCAGTCGATCATCCACTACATTAAAGGATTGCATATTAATCCTTCATACTTAACTAACAAGTATTAATCAAATAGATAAGTACTCCATGATCACTATGGGCTCTTGGATTGGACCCAATCCATGTGGTTGGATCTGATTTAGTCAATCCTCTTAGTCGGGCTGTAACAAGTTCGTCCTCATGTTTTTGGAGTTGTATGTACTGAAACTATTATCTCATGGATGGAGAAATTTAGAAAACCTTCTTTCAGCAATCTTTCAAGTTTCTTAAGCAATTCCTTTAGTTAAAATTAGTTTTTTTTTGTTACAAGGGGAGATCGAAGTCTGACACACACACATGAATGCACTCCCCGGGAAATTGAACTCGCCACTACAAAGTGGGAGTCGGAGAGCCCTGCAGAATTAGGTTTTGAAGAAATTAAACATGGAGATTGTATGTTTATTCGCTCGATTCAGCTCATGAAAGCTTGTTAAATGACAAATCTTCTATTTTTATCTAAACCATGCTCTTAAGGTAATTGTATTAAAGTATTTAAGGTGATTTCAAGTGTCATTTTTGTTTTTAATTTTATCACAAATGAAAATTTTAAGTAAACAAAGGGCATCCTATTAGGGTAGGATATTCAAGGAAATCTCTCTCTCAACTTAGTTTGGCTCAGCTAATAAGAGGATAATGACCGATAATCAACATGTTGGAAGAGCAACTGTTTAACTAACAATTAGCAAGGCTCTTACATATAGAAAATGAGCTGAATCGAACCGGGCCGTGTGCTTTCTCCATCTTGATCATGCAAGTGAGCATATGAGGGGAAATCATCAAAACTACAGATGTGAATACGGGCTGGCCCGACCCAGCGTCCCCTCCTCCCCCACAATATATATATATATATATATATATATATATATATATATATATATAGTTTTTTCCCATTACATGTATATATGTATAGTTCTTTTCATTTCATGTATATATTTATAGTTTTTTATTACATGTATATATAGTATATATAGCTCATATATATTATAGTTTTTTCAATTACATGTATATATATGTACTACATACATATGTATAGTTTTTCTCATTATATATATATGTAATACATATATATATATATATATACACACACATTTCACACACACACACATATTATATAATTTTTTTATTACATGTATGTATATCTATGTATTTATGTATAAACATATATAATATAGTTTTTTTGTTACTTGTGTATATGGCTTGCTGAAGCCTGAAGTGCTTCATGGATTTGCCCCAACATAGCTTTTATATATGCTGGATTTCAAGCAGATTTGTGGATCTGAATCAGGCCTTGCAGGCCAGCCCGGCCCAGCTCTCGTCAGCACCAGGGCCATACGGGCTGAAACATTCGACCCTACTTCAAATATGAGCTAGAATTCTCTGATCTGCCCCCAGGCCATGCCCATTTCGACATCTCTAACCAAAACAAAGTGGCTTCTCTTCGGTGGCCCCCTTTTCTCCTTTTTCAGCACACTTACCTACAAAAGTTCCATAGTTGTTTCGTCTCTGGAGTCAATATTATGAATTAATTCTCATATTGTTTATGAGAAGTTCGTATGATCAATCATATATAAGAAAACCAGTCTGATAGTTACCTTATATGTAAGTGTGAATACTTTCTTACTGATAGCGTAAACAGACTAGCTTTTCTAACTCAATCCATTTTAATAGTCAAATCCGAGCTTGAATCAGCCATATGAGAGACTTGACCTCCACTCAATATGGGGTTTCCAGCATGTCCTTTAACAATCACTAGCTAATTGGGTCATCGAATTACCTGGTTGCATGTCGTTAAAGTCATTGAATGGGAGGCTTTATATGTCAATCCTGAAATTGGTTCTCACAATAGGAAGGGAAATCCTGCTGTAAAAGAGGATTAGAGGAGCAAATGTGAGACGACAAATGGGTAGAAGTTTAAAAACAGGATTTTCATTAGCATCATCTACCTTTGATTTAATTGATTTCGTGTAACTGGAGGTAGATGCCCAGTCCCTGGTGGATTTTATGCTTGAATATAATCGTATTGTTTCTTTTACTTCATTGTGAGTTTCTTTTAATCAGCAATCATATTTCATTCATTGAAATCACTCGAGAATTCGTTCAGAATTCAATATACTAGTTGGTTGTTCTCTCCTCCTCGGGTTGACGATTTCAACTTAATTTCCATTTGAATCATCAATTCCTTTGTCTGCTCATCACAAGACAAAGGAAAAGAGCCCAAAACGCTAGTGCTCGTGGTCGAGCAACTCAGCCATATTTAGCCGTCACTTTCTGCAAAAGTCTCTATTTGAAGGAGGATTCTAGCCCCCAACCTGTATGAAAAGGGCCATCCCACTATAGGGATAGCCTCGGGTACGCCAGTTTGATAAGGGATACGATGCACAGGAGGATGAAGGGGAGACGACGTTGGATGACTATTAAAGTCTATTTAGGAAAAGTCTTTGATAGGCCTCGATGGGAATCCATCGAGGATGCATTGTTTTGTGGAGGTGATTGTGAAGTGCTTGTGATGTGTATGGAAATGTTAGCACAGGGGATTAGAGCTGAAGCTGAAAAGAATAGGTGGAAGGCCATCTAGATGGAAAGGAACAACCCGAGAATCTCGCACTTGTTCTTCACGGATGACCTCGTCCTTTTCGCGAAAGCTTCCCAAGATCAAGTGCGAGTGATGCACGATGTTACTAGTGCATTTTGTGAAGCATTAGGTCACAAAGTGAATGCAGTTAAGACGTCAACATCCCCACGAATGAGAATTGGAAGACAACACCTGCTAAGCGGTGGACTTGGATTTTAAAGAGGTTAAGGATTTGGGAAGGTATCGTGGCGTGCCCCTGCTGCATAAAAGAATTTCATACACCGACCGCTACTTAATTGCGAAGATCGAGACAAGGCCAGAGGGATAGAAAGCAAAAAATGTTAAAATTAGCTGGGAGAATTGCTATAGTAGAAGTTCTATCCGATGGCGATTAGGTAATTAAGAAGGGCTTTCGGTGAAATTAGCATGTAGTTTGTTATGCAAATCTCAGGGGAACAAAAAGGATCAACAAATTAGTAGATTTGGAAATACCAGGGACCCCAACGTGTGAAGATTTTCTTATGATTGGTTGCTAAAAGTAACCTGCTTACTGATGAAGAAAAAGTCCGCAGATACTGTAATTTTTGTCAACATGAAATTGAGTCCATGAATTGTAAGCTGCTTACTGATGCTAAAAGTAAGCTGTGTACGGGCGCGTGCAGTATGGGATAAAATTGCAAGGCAGGAAAACAAGCAAGCATTTTATAATGAAGGCTTCAAGGACTGGTTCAAGAGGAACTTCAAAGCTACATTCTACTTCCCAAGCCCGCACGAACAGTGGTAGATCTTGTTTGGTATTGGCATTATATGTTGGACGCTGTGGAAACGCAGAAACTGTAGTCTTCAATGTGGAATTCGAGGAAAGCGAGGACCCCTTAGAAGAACGCGTGCGATGGATGGAAGAGGAGGTTAACGTAGCGAAAGCCAATGCGTTCAACTGCAAAACACGGCAAGGGTGGAGGTGGATAGGAAGGTCTTCACCAGATACCAATTGGTTTAAGCTGAATATTGGTGGTGCTTATCACAGAGCAAGCATGCGGCTGCTGATGGTGTCATCAGGAACTTAAGAGCTGCCTGGTTCCAAGGTTTCAATAGGAACATATACCCATCTGTAGCATTTTGACTCCGGGGGGTGTTAGATGACCTGCAACTAGCTTTGGGAGTAGGAATCTAGAAACTAATAGTTAAAGTGCAGAACTTGAAACTTGTTAAAATGTTAAAACGTTGAAAGTGATGAGTCATTGACCAAGATGTGCTCAAGGAAATTTAGAATCTACCAAGGCGAGACTGACAGGCGAATGTAGCACATTTACAGGGAAGGTAATCGTGTGGACGACCGTCTCGCTGCTAAAGCACATAGGAGAGACAGAGAGAGACTACTTTGTCTAGTAATGGCAGATTCAGTAATCCAAGCTGCATTTTCTTTTCTGATAACGTCTGGGAGACGTATTGATGAAAACCTTGGTATCAATCGTAAGTATGAAAAGGTTTGCATGGGGAAGAGAGGATCCAAGATTAGTAGGAATCGATATTTGTTGCATCTGAAGCCAGAGGCTCAGAGCAGGCCATTTTGTACATTACTGATCGACGTTTGTGTTCAGTTGTCACTGCACTCTATGGTAGTGTAGAACTCCGAGCGAAATGAGATGCTTGATACTCAGCCTTCAGCCACTGGCCAACTAACTTATTATTGGCCAAGTATTTTGATTTAATTTGGAGGGAAGAAACTACGATTTAGAGAAAGATTGGATTCAATGGCTCGGCTCAGTCTTGCCTACATCACATATAAAAAATTAATTTGGAAGTCACTGTCACATCCAACTTCACAACTTTCTGCTTACAACTTGATCAATTTGAGCCTGAATTAGATTCCTTCCTTCTCATTTGGGCACACGATCCGAAAATTCAAGATATTTGACACTTTTTCTTGATTTTCAAAATTGTTATATTCTACAAGCATTTTTATTTGAAATCATTTTTTCAGAAAAAAATTGAGGTGGTTGCATATGTACAAGCAATCTACATCATTGGTAGCTGCCGCTAAAAAGACTAGGTTTGGCGGCTCGACAGCTTGTCAGATCAAAGTAATCTTGCGAGAAGTCTACGAAGGGAAAGTCCCCCTGAATGGCATCCTTCATGAACAAAGCAGGCATCTCCTCTTCCTTAATGTCTTCGCCTGAATTTCGCCTGCCGTTAAGGAAATATTCAGACGAATATGTCTGGGTACTTCCAAGATCAGCAAGGTCACTGAAAGGATCATCCTCCACAGGACCATTTTCAAATTTGAGATCATCCATCCTGGAATCCGAAAGCGTGGAATTCATCGTCTCCTCCGAAGGAGAGGCAGCTTCGTCAGATTGCTGTATTATTTTCTCGCAGGTGTTTTTCTTATTATAGATCCGGCAAAGAACCCAGTCATCCAACTGCAGATGCAAAAGGGCAACAAGTGGGTAATTAGGTCTATGCTAAAAATGAACGGCGAGAGATCAGAACTGATTAGCCTATGCATTGAATTCATGCGAGAGAGAGAGAGAAGGAGAGAGAGAGAGCAGATGGTATTTCGTTACTCACCCTTAAGCTGTCTTTATTTTTGTTGGTGGAATCCGTGATTCTGTACTCGTGCATGATCCAATTGGTCTTGTATCCGTGTGGTGCTTTGCCTGCATAGAAGACGAGCGCCTTCTTGATGCCTCCATGCCGTGTGCTTTCTACAGGACGTATATGCTTGTCTGCACCGGTTGCTTTCCAGTAGCCACTCCCTGCGGCTCTGTTTGGCCTTGACCCATTTGGATACTTCCGGTCTCGGAGGGTGAAGAAGTACCACTCTTTCTCTCCAAACAAAGCCTTCTCTGCACAAAATAAATTTCGTACACAACAAACAAGTAAGTTAATCGCTGTCTTTTTAATTTAGTTTCTTCTCTTGATTTCAAGCCATATACTTTGATGCTAATTGGTGTTACGTGTTAATCACCTGGAAGTTGCCAAGGATCGTACTTGTAGAGATCTATCTCTGCTATGATCGGAACCGGGAGTACTTGGCACCGAACTTTTCTGCACAAATAGTGAATGACAAGCTCCTCGTCCGTAGGGTGAAATCTGAACCCAGGAGGAAGATGTAAATCAGTTTCTCCATTATCCTTTCTTACCATTTTCACGTGGAAGCTCATTACAGCAGCTTTCTTTTTTCTATGCTCTCTCGGTCTTCCCTTTGTTCCGCTACTGTTGGAGAGAGAGAGAGAGAGAGAGAGAGAGAGATTACACTGCGTCTGTTGTGCGCACTGGATGCGTACTCAAGCCAATAAATACCTTCCAAGGCACACGAAGAACAAAGGTGCGCTCAGTAAGATACGAAAAGTAGTAAAATGGTCCCACTGAGGGGGATGAAGTCCAATACAGTGTTCAAAGATAGGTTCTTCTGATCCCTCCCATTTACTTTTCGACATGCTAGAGATAATGCTCTTGGGCGATCCTTGTCCATCTTTCGCCTCTTCAGCTTTCAAATATGTAACGTCGTCCATGTATGGCGGCCGACCTCTTTCAGTCAAACACCACCAAATCGATCGAATTCTTTGCCACCCAGCTCAAAAACGTGGAAGAAATCGACAGCCCCAATCAAATCCCCACACGAATAGCAAGCAACCATGAGACTGACGGGAGTTCCCTCCCTTGTGAATCATTCAAAGCCTACGTCAAACCATGCCTCAAGTTTACTAGTTTCACAACCAAGTAACTAAACAGTGAGGCGAGAAAACGGGTAATTAGCCGACGTCGCAATGGTCATTTTTTCACGTTGGGAGCTCGACTGAGCTGCTCGAATCATGTAATCGACTTTACTCTTTGCCTGCTGAGTTGATAGGTTGACCAGTTGGATTGTGGTGTACAAACAATCAAGCCGAACCTCATTGTGTCTACGGCTTACGGCCTTACCACACACTAAACTTTAGTTGGAGAAAAGCAGTGGCGGATCTAAAAATTCTTGGAGGATGGGTGAATAAACCATGAAGCCGTTCAGGATGTGGCGAAGTATGTTTCAAGCTCACATAAATTATAGTTTTTCTTTTAAATTAAAGAATTACTGTGGAGCGAAAGCCCCATCTCGGCTCAATGTTTGATCCGCCACTGGACAAAAGAGTTGAAGCATGTCGGCTGGTCAAGGCAAGAAGCATATTACAGAGAAAACAGAAATATTCCAATCGGTCAAACACGAGAGAAGTTTCTGGGTAGCTTCGTTCCCTCTAGGATGACCCTTTAGTTTGAGAGAAGCGAGAAGCCATGAACATCCACTGGCTAGCGCTTATCGTCACCATCCTGACGTTCAAATGGGAGCTGCATATGAGCGACGTCATTGTAAAGATGTCATGTTAATGAGCATGATATGTTAGTGAGCATCGGTAATTTGTGAATGATTGGCAAGAGACAAGGCACGTAAGCAAATAAAGCAGAGCCAAAGTTTCCGGAGCTTTGCAAAGGGTTCAGGTTGGCTATTATTGAAGCACGTAGTGCTTGTAGAAAAAATAAGTTACAATTAAAACTCTGCTCATGAAAGAGACCCAAGCCCACATAAAGAAAGAGTCTTGTATTAAGCCTTTAACAGTCGGGAAGAAACTTTATTGAATTGATCTATCATAAAATTTAGACTTAAAATCAAAATTAAATTTTTTAAGTGAGATACCTAGAAAGCTTTCGACGAGTTCTTTGCAATCGGTGCTATTTTTAAGACCAGGTTTGGCCTTTGCATTCTAGAGTACCTTGATTTCCTCTCGTGAGTCACTATATCCAAATCAAATTATTTTTGGGACTGTGTTGGGACACATTAGTTAATGTAAAAATTTAGTTGATCTTAGTGTTAGTAAATTAGGTTGAGAGTTGCACAGGAGATGTTACCAGTTTTTATTAGTAGAGTTACTTGGTAATAACTTGTAGTAAGTGATAAATTATGTTCATATGTTAATAGGGTGTTTGTGAAAGTTTTTTTTTTGAGATACCATTATATAGACATGGCCGGTTCGAACCAGAACCATACTGCCTGCAAAACTGGCCATAACAGGAACCGATCAAACAGGTCCTAGAACCATAACCGAAACCGGGAACCCCCAGTTCGGTTACAGTTCATAATCTCCATAAACTAGCCTGGAACTAGAAGTTCCAAACTGCGATATGCTTTAAATAGTTTTTTCAAAATCCCCTGTTACAGATAATCGTTAGCTCAATGGTAGGGTGCTCCGCACTATTATAACTAGTGGGGAATTTGACTTCTAGAGGTCGCATTGTCCTTGTATTCTAAAAAAAATTAAGAAAAAGCTTTAAATATTTTTTCCAAAATCGCTTATGCTCAACGACTAGGTAAAAGCTTCATTTTCTTTACGCGATCCCATACTTTTCTAATAAAATAGAGACAATTACGTTTTTTTTAAAAAGCCCTTCTTTTCCATTTTTACAAGAAGCACAAACATGGATTACATTCCTCTTGGCATAGGAATGCTCGGCGGTCTTCCTACAACCTAACCACCACAATTGGCGGAGCTGCCTCCTTCCTCTCACCAGGTTCGAAATGAGTTTGGAAAGCATATGACCTAACAGGTTATTCCCCTGTTGTCATTCTTTGTTCATAAAATGTTCCAAACAAAGTTGATCGACTGTCTTAATATATATATATATATATATATAAGTTAATATACTCTTATAATAACTTGTCCTTTAAGTCAATTTTTTTAAAGAATCATCCAGACCCACAAGCAACTAGTGGAAAACAAGGTTACATCCGCAGTATTTTCCCCCCTCAGTCTACGGTTTAAACTCATCGTTAATAGCTTTGTCTGGTGGTACACAGTTGCTTATCAAGAAAAAACCAATGCACATCTTCCACCACTAATCAATCCGTCGCCAAAAACGTATTCTTGTTATGGTTGATCATACTTCTTGTGCCCGGAGATCCGTTAGCAAGCTTTTTGAAGTGATTACAAGGTGATCCTTGCTCCTGCTGCTAACATTGCAGTTAGTCCTATGTAATTAATTTGTTTGTTTCTTCCCTTAAATGTCATTTTCAAAATTCGGTCTTAGTATTTAGAAAAGTTATTATATATAGATAGAGATGTCAAAATAGGCCAGACCCAGGGGAAGCGGCCCAACCTAGCCCAGTACTGGAAAAATATAGGGCCGGGACAGAGAATTCCGGCCCATATTTGAAGCAGGGCAAAATGGCCCGGCACATCTGACCTTGGTGGCTGATGCAGGCTGGGCTGGGTCGGCCCACAGGGACACAGGCCCATAATCCAAATCTGCTTGAAATTCAAATCCAACCACAACATTTTAGGCTTCAACAAGCAATATACACATATACATATAATAAAAAGCTATATATACACATATATACACGTATATGTATTACACACATATATGTAATAAAATCTATATATACATGTAATGAAAAAACCTATAGATATATATATACATGTAATTTAAAAAACCATATATATATATATAGTACATGTACATATATATACCACACACACACACACACACACACATATATATATATATACATGTAATAAAAAAGTATATATCTATATATGTAATATAGTATATATACATATAAATTGGAAAACCATATAATACTGCAGTCTTGCAAGGGTTGGGTGGGCCAGTACTTTAGAGGCCCACATAAAATGTGGCCCGGCCCATATTGCACATCTCTATATATATAGAGACCGAAGTGGTTCAACACAAGTTGAGGCCTAGAGTTTTTTTTTTTTAAATTTAGGCTTAAAATGGTAGGAGTTTAAGATTTTGGGCCTATAAAATTGAGTATTACAATTGTAGCCTGGAATTTCCGGTTTTAAAACACTATATATTATAAGTGTTTAAAAGTCTTTGGGGCCTAAAATATCAATATTATAATTAATGAGTTTAAAGTTTGGGGGCCCTCGCCATGAACCACCCCGTGTAGTGAAGGAAATGCATTCAGTTTGATTCACGGTTTCGGAGGTGCTCTCGTAGCCTTTCCTCTGGCCAGAATGCATTCAATGTCTTGGCTATGGTTTACGCATTTTTCTCTTCTCTTCCGTTCAGTCACATCCCTTCGAAGGGAGAACTAGTGACGCTACAAACCTTGAGATATTCTTACCTTACTAATCCAGAGCTTTAATTCTAAATCATATGGATGAATCTTACAAGCAGATGGGGAGGCCCCCCAAACTGAATGTGAATCAAACTGAATGCATTTCCTTCACTAATACTAGGCAAGCTCAGCATCGAATGCATAATACCAAACTGAATGCAGACTACCAAACTGAATGCAATAACAAAAACTTTTCTAACTTAACAGATGGAATGTAGTAGCAGACTGCAAAATTTAAATGCAGACAAACTCAACACCGAATGTAGAATACCAAACTGAATGCATTTCCTTCACTATCAGCACATAGTCCGTGGTACCAAACTCAAACATTTCAAAGAAATCAAACATTATACGTGAATGCTTTAAAAAACAGACCATATCGAGCCCAGGCCATCTTTCAGATGAAGTTAACCTACTAGTCTGAATGCTTCCTTGGGAAAAAACAGGAAGTCATCTTTTAGTAGGCATCTCCATATCACACTATTTATGGAACCAACGATACTTTTCCAAAAATTGGTGATCCATTCCCCTTCTCGGTCAATGACACTGGCAATCTTGTCTGTCTAAGGGGTGGCATCCTTCCTGTCAAATACAATCGCTTATGTTCGTTTCAAACTCGACTTATATTTTCTTTAGAAAAGCTAGTGGTCTTTTTGATTAAAGTAAACGGGCTTGCTCTTTACAAGATCCACTCCAGTGATTGCATTCATATAAAAGTCTTGCTCAAGAAGATGGGTAATCAACTTACCATCCCTTTTCCAATGTTTAAATATCAAGAAGATCCAGCCTGGCATCTTGTATTGATCTATCCAAATTTATAGATATGTTCCAACATAGGTGACCAGGGAGGATGTTGCCAGCTAAAGAATCAAGATCTTCAGATATAGTTGGAGTACCATGGTAAAGATGAGCATAAGAAATGGAAACACAATGGTACAAAAGATAGTATCTCATGCATACATTCCTATGACAGGAAACTTCATAATAGTAGCAAAAGATAATCACTTGATTCCCCTCATACAAAAGCATGCCTACCATGCAATTCTTCCAACTTGGAACTCTGTTAGAGTTCACGAAATAATTCTCAGCCTCTCACAAGAAAAAAGTTCAAATTTATAATATGGCCCTTGGATTCACAAAAGATCCTAATTTTTTCGTCAGATTTTTTCAGCAAAAAAGCGGATAGGCAAGAAAGCTTTTGTTTCACAAATCCCCAAATTCTTTAGGGGATCTTGCATTGAAACAACGGAAAACTGGTCTGATTTTGACAGAGTTTGAATGAAAGGATGGGATTGAATAGGGGGTCAAAAGTCCCCACTCTCACTTTTTTACAAGGAAACGCAGTGTGAGTTGTGGTGCGCATAACTTTGAGACGGTGTGTGTGCAACGACATCACTGACTTACAGTTACAACAGTGAAAAATCATAGGAATGTACCTTGGAATGTGATAGAGCAGAGAGAGAGATGGAGCATATCACAGAGATGGAGAGGAGAAACGCTGTTACACTGGGAATGGGGTAGAGGAGAGAGAGAGAGAACGACTGAGAATAGGATTAAAATTGAATTTATATGTGTTTTTGGGATAGGGTATGGGTTGACCCGAATCCAATACGTACCCGATACAGGTACTTGACGTACCTAGATTGGGTACGCATATCGGTACACGCCTACACGTACCGGTATATTGTATGTGGTATCGGTATGTACCCCACGTACAGATACATGTACCCGTATCCAGTATATATCAGGTACGTACCGGATACGGGTACATCAACCAATTTGATGTACCCGTGCAACATAGGTTACCCGGAACCGGCTGTTCTAGGTTTTGGTTACACGAAACCTGAAAATGTAACCGAATCCGTTGGCTGGTTTTGGTTTTGGAACCGTCAGTTTCATAATGGTCTGGTTTCATATCCAGATCCATTCTAAAACCGATTTAAGAAGCTTAATGCAGCTTGTGTAAGTGTTTAAAATCACAAAACGCAAACCACAAGCGTCAAACTCTCCACTTAGTTCAACATATAAAGTACATCCTACCGTTAAACTATGAGCAATTTTATAAATGTAAATATTAAATAAATGACAGTTTGAAACAGCCCGTTTCAGTTCCAATTTCAGTTTTTGGGGTGATTTCAAAATTCATCAACTGTAATCGAACCGAGAAGTCCCCAGTTCCGGTTCTGGGTCCCGATAGTTTTGAGACCAGTTTGATTCCGGTTTGAACTGCCGGATCGGTTCTGAACCGGCCATGTTCTACTGTGGGGGATAGGTAAGGGCGCCCCACCTCACTTACTTTGTGGCCTCTTGGGCAATTCAGCTAGCATCATGTCGACAAACTGCACCACCATGTCCTGGATTATGACAGGAATTGGCTCTACTGCACTCTCAACCGGCTGCCCTCAATCTCGAACTAAAGCCGAGCATCATTCCGTCAATCACCGTTTTTTGCAGCAAGCGGTTGGTCGACCGTGACGGCGGACCACACTAATTTTCCTCTGTTGACCACATCTGTGCTATAGTCGATTCTTCTTACTTGACCGAAGAAGACGAGATGATAGACGAATGTAGGATAAGAAATTAAAGGAATAAAAGGAGATCATAAACCAAGAGCATAGAAGAGAGTCTGATAATAAAATAAAACATACTTTATACATAATAAGAGAACCCTTAGATATAAAGGAGGAATTATCTTTAAGATAAAAGTCTTATTTTATTTGAACTCTATCTAAACTAGGATCTTGTGCTCGATCTATATGTTTCTCTTAAAATGAACCATATCAAACCAAATTTACTAATTTAAGAAACAATAAATATTGAGATAAATACATAAATGAAATGATTGAATTACCCCATAAATGTGGAGCAAGCGAGGCAATTGCCCCAGATCTTGGTCCAAATTAAACTGCTCTATGTAGATTTTGTTTCGGATTTGGAGCTTCAGAGTCCACCAAATAAGATCTAGTTTCACTCTGGTGTGGATCTGGATTTAGGCATGCAATCCGGTTTAAGGAGAAACGCATCATGGCGCCAGGCTTCAAATGAGATGGTCTAACACCATTTTGTGAAAATGATTAAGGCACTTGAAGGTATTGACATCCACTAATTTTTGAGATGCTTCACACATTTTATTTGGGCCTCTATGCTATTCGGGTCCAAATCAAATCCATCTGCATTTTGGACCATGCCATACGATGTACAAAGTATACACTACAGGATGAAAGGGTATAAATTAGTCCATGCCAATAGTTTCCTCTAGTCCACCTTGAGAAATAGATGTCAATGTACACGAGATTCATCTCCATACAAATCTCCAACTTGACGTTGCTTAACTTAACTTGACGTTGGACAAATTTTGATGCTGAAGATTGAGAATTTATCTGTTTTTTAAGCTTTCCTTTTACAAACGTTGCTTCACTTAAGGTGGATTTTACCAATTAGGCTGTAATTTTCTCGACCTTTATGGATCCAGCCCACTTTGATAATGCACTTTTATATACGATAAATGTTTTATCATTTTTCAATGATTAACAAAAGTTAGACTTAAAATATGCATATTTAAAAGTAGTTGTTTGACGATCCCAAATCCGACCCGTTAGTCCCAACGAGCACATCTCCATCTTGCTGCACCCATATCCATTCATATTAATAGGCATACATTAGGCCAAATTCAAGAAGAAAATCAGCTAAACATTCTCCATCTTCTCAAGAGACATGGTGAGACTTAGTTCGTGTATTTCTTTTGGGTTTTTTGGACCCCAGAATGTTTATGATATTAGAGCAAGTTGAGGCTGTCACAGTGCACGCATGCTAAGTTATAGAATGGGTACTCACATTTGGTATGGTTGGCTATCTTCTGCAAAACCTCTACGTCATATTTAAAATCGAGCCGAATCAAGCTCAAACTCTCAAATTGATTTGGAAGACATTAAGAGTACGATAAGAGTCTATGGACAAATTTCTCAAATTGATTTGGAAGAAATTAAGCTCATTCTTTCTGTAAGGAGTCCTCCAAATTCATCGATAGAACGAATATATATTTTGGAAATTTTTTTGGTGATGCTTATGACTGTGAAAGATAATCATTGACATGAGTTTCTCTTGTCATCTTCAAAATGTCATGATGCATACACATCTGACCTGGAATTTCTTGCATACAGAGATTTGGAATGACTGTCAAACAAAACTTGTTTCCTTATAGTGCATGTAGATTGTATTCTCGGGTATAATAATAAGAAAAAGATTCAAAATTGTTGCGGTTGGGGATGACTCAATTCGAGTGGCACACTCACAATCTCATTGAATGTTGTTCGTGAAGTGCCTTAAAATGTCAGAGGTAACAACTATCTAACAGATACCTAAGGTTACATTACACTACTCATATGAAAAGAAAGAAATAAAAGTAAAGGACGGGATTTTTGAATGGTTGATTTATGTCTCAAGCGATCTCTTTCATTTTCATTTATAGAATTCTTAAGGTGGCAATCACAGGTTCCAGATGCTCTGCTCTAGCACTGTGAAAATAACCCTAATCTCTTTTTTACTGTCAGCCGTCATTAACCACCCGAAACACCTCGGTTTCTCTTCATTTAACTGATCAGCTTGCATTCGATATTGTCAGATACCACGGATGCTGCTCACATTACTTCGATTTTCGCCGTCAACAAAATATAAACGTGTGAAAATATGATCTTACGTACCTTCAGTTCCGAGAACACGTGGGCCGTGTCAAGGTTGTATTGGGTTCGAAATGCTTTGCAGTGAGAAGTGCAAAGCACAAGCCGTTTACTTAGTTTTGATAGCATATTGGCCAGCCATAGGATGTGTGAAGCATGTATGAAAGTTGTGCATAGAATATATTTGGAAAAGCATTCTGTATTTGTTATAGTATTTGCAGTATTAGACATGATTTATGTATGCTTTTATTGTGAGGAAAGCATATCCACCAAGTGATTGTGTGAACCACCAATTGGTATTTAGGACTTTGAGGATATTGACGATGGAGGTCACGATTATTCGATTATCCATGATTCTAGTGGATATTGATTATGTTAACCACCACTTGGTATTTGAATTTTATCTATATCACATAATTTTGATAGTTCATTGCTATGATTAGCGGGGTGATTAGCCAATGTTTCGTGGGGTTTAATCACATGTCATGGAGGTGTCCTATGTTTACATTTTAGATCTTGTGGGTCATTGTAGATTCATAGTTCTCGAAGCTTAACCTTTTCAAATTTTAAAAAATGTATCAAGTTTTGGTGCAGGTTGCACATCCGGGCTCAAATTAAGCCTGTATTTTTGTCTATTTGTGTAAGAGGATTTTAGCTCTTGTTAGTAACTTCTTTATCTCCTAGATCCTTGTGACATTGCTACCATGATATTAAGTTTCTTATGGTTGCTATAATTCAAGGCTTTGGAGTAACACACACACACACACACATATATATATATATATATATAAGAATGACAGGGTTCTCTAACAATATATACTACCAAACCTTAGCCATATGATCACTCATATACTATCAAACCTTAGCCATATGATTGCTTTTGATGGATGATAAAGTATGGTGCCAAAACGAATGGTCTATATGTGTTACAAATCCAACCAAATTTCATCCAAAGTCACTTTTGATCACAAACCACAATAAATGGATAAGCATGCTTGGATGCAGATTAACTCGGCATCACTATTGTTCCTCACAAGGACGCGAGACGACACAAATCTACATGGTCATAAACCAGTTCGGCGTGACTTAATGTTCAAACCAGCGAGTCCGGGCTAATTCAGCCTTATAAACATCCCCAAGTGGTTCTATTAAAAATCAACACGTCCCACACTAAACACATCATTATTTTACATTTTCAAGCCCAAAAAAACCTGAGGGTTAAGCCAAATGGTTTGTGCCCCTTCTCCATACAATCCTTGATCGGAATCATATCCGATCAATGGCGATTTAGCTGAAAAATTAAGAGGGAGAAGGCTAAATCTTTCCATTTAAAAGTCTGCCAATTTCTTGGCCCTTCTTGTTCTCTTGCCACCATAGCAGGATAGGATCTCATGTTTGATTCCCTTCCTAGCTGGAACCACTTATTCTATCTTACCCTTAGTGTTGCTTACAGTTTGATTAGGCATTCAATGAATCTTATGTGAGGGATTATACGTGGAAGCCTGGGGATAATTTGTTTAAAAAATAACTTATCCCTCTGCAACAACCAGCAAGTAGGAAGGCCAAAGGTTGATGATCTTGTTAAAAGTTCTTCAGGCACACCATTCAAACTGATGACATCTTTAAAAGGTAAAACTTCACAAAAGTGCCTTAAGTTTCAACAAGATTGGCTTTGGACCGTGACCTTCGCCCGGTATACTTCCATCCCTTCATTTACCATGGGGGGTGGGTGTGGTGTTGCAGATGCTTACGATGGCGAACCACATTGCCGGAGTAGCGGTAGCATGCCAGACCGATGAAACTCCACAGCTCGGACACCGTGCTCCATCATGGGCTTCTAGTGTAACGAATTTGCATCCTTACTGGAATTTTAGCCAAATTAATGGCTTGTGCCACTATCAGCTTATTATCCTATTGACTAATGGTGTCACCTTCCTCCAGACATGGCTCCTACATTATGAAGGGAACTTGTCACCTTGCAAACAGGGTATGTGTGGGTCTTATGTAGCATGAAAAACCTGGTTATGTGGTGAAACAATTGATTCACATCAGTAATATGACATTAACAAGTAAATGAGTATAATAAATATAAATATAATAGATTTGCAAATATTCTAAAGTAAAATACTGCACCGAGAGCGTTAGTTCAACAGCAGGACGCTCTAGTGCCTTTACTGCTGGTGGGGAGTTCGACTCTGAGGGAGTGCATGTGTGTGCGTGAGTGTTAGGCTCTGGCCTCCTCTTGTAACAAAAAAAGAATACTAACTTAAAAAGTTAATTTATGTAAATTAGTAATCAATTAATAATTAATATTGAAGAATCAGTAACTACTTTTAATTAAATTCCATGTACTTTGTCTAACTTCTTTAATATGATTATTTTATAATTAATAGTTGATTATTGAATTACATCAGCAATTGCATTTTATTTGTAAATGAAATTATAGTATCTTAATTGTTAACTGAATTCTCTAATTAAAAACTCCAAGTACTTTGTCTGACTTAATATTGTCATTAAAAATCCACGTCAGTAAACACGTTTGATGGTTAACGTTTGCAAACTTGAGCAGATGACTTGTTGAATCTATGAGCATTGATCATTCGCCAGATCAATGAAATATCTTTGGGTAAAACATTTTATTTTGCACTAAACCCCAATCTCAGGCAACTAAAAGTTTACTCCCATATTCAAAATTTACTGAGAAACTTGCTATCATATAGCCAAGCGTTACTAAAGAGGTGGTCAGTCAGCAATTTGGGGTTGGGCCTTTGATAATAGGTCAGGAATTCGAAACCCTAGGGATCTGCCAAAGTCCAGATTGCTCTAAAAGAAAGCCCTTTTGACTCACGTTCGAAAACAATTGCTCTTCGTTGGAAAAGATGAAGCTTAGGTGAAGGGCATGCGATGGAAGTTTTCTCAGGGAAACAAAACCGGATCCCCGATATCCCACCAAGAAAGGCATCACCATCGGTCGGCTGACGATGTAATGGCGTAAACACGGAGGCTTCCATGTATAGCGCACGAAAGTCGACTGGGAGAAAGTTATTTAGCGCGCCAACTCAACTTGATGTCATCCTTGTCTTAATATATATATGTGTGTGTGTTCTCCTTCCCTTGGTCGTCACCTTTGGTGAAATTGATGTTTTTTTCAGACGGTGGAGTTTGACGGAAACGTCTGACTGCCCCGCCATTGGCTTCCAGCTGGATGATGCGTTCTTCCGCCTGGATCTAAGAAGATGAATTCAAGCAAAAGGACGATCAAATACTAGTGTGATGCTTGCCTGCCCCCATCCCATCCCTCAATTATGTCAAACCTCAAGAAGTCTAACTTAAGAGGGTGGGATTTTACGAGAAAAGTCAGCAAACATGAGGCAGCTGCCAACTCATACATATCCTACCTGCTTCTTCACACGCCCATGCCACGAGTAATTTCATATATACTAAACCCTTCCCCTACTATTGTTTTTTTCCTTTCAAGGCATTGTCTTCCCTTTCTAATTTCCTCGTGAACCCAAGGTGACTTTTGTAAGTTCAGGCATTCCGCAGCACGATAGGAATAACACAGAAATCTGTATGTTATAAGTTCGAGGCGTACTACCACCTTTTCCCTATGATAGATCATGCCTTCCCTCCCTCTCTCTCTCTCTCTAAGGAGACGGTGAAGGCCATCACCACTTTGACCCATCTGCGTGACTCTCAAAGGAAGGCAAAAGAAACTCAAAGTCAACATCATCTCAAACAACTAAATAACAAAGTTTTTATAACTAAAAATCCAAATATTTCATATTTATAGATGCATAGTAAGGTCCGCCAAACAACCTATTCTAAGCTCTTCATATCAAATTCTAATACCCAAAATTCAATCAAACAATTTAGAATACAATGACTCAAGGATATGCTCGCTTCATATAATTGAAACTTCATCTCTACATGTCACCTAAGTTAGAATTGATCCTTTATACAACCCAAGATAATTATAACTAGAAGTGAGCACTAACTACGTGTGTTTCATTGGTGGATGTGATCTCCCCACATTTAAGAACATACTATACAAATTCATATTTTAAGGCATAATACATATAAAAAAACCTAATACAATATTTTGATCAATCTTAATATCTGAAACATGAAATGCATAACCATACACTCAGTATTTATAGATTTCTAATTTTAATATCAAGAGTCATTCTGCGGACCACCACTACTATGCTAAAGAAGGTCTTCCACCTTTCTTTTTGAGCAAGGTTTCTAATAGTCATCACATAAACCACTAGGTGCCATTGCTACCATGCGAAAGGTCTTATGATTCCTCTTTCTAACCAATCACGTGGTTTCTAATAGTCATCGCACACGCTGCTAGATGCCCCCTCGGGTCTATAGGAGAATTCTTTTTTTATAGACATACGCACACAAATAGGGTTATACTTTCATTCATTATATTCACAAGCCAAATCTCTCACATATTCATCAATTCAACAACAAGTCCCAGTTAAATTTCACACACAAAGAGACATATATAATATATCAACTCAATATCATGTATTTAATAGGTGTACAAAATAGTTTGATTTCAAAATACATACTGCTCTCACTAGTTTACCATACTAACACACATATCCTCAAGTAAGTATACCATATAATACGATAGAAACAACCAAACACAAAATTACATGTGAGACCAATATAATTAACAAAGTAGCCAATGGGTTTGCATAAACAAACATATTCATCCTAATTCCGTATCTCCCTCAATGCTGACACTCATCTAAACAGTCAAGATCTCAAATACAATTACACTCGACTAATGTTTCAGCTTCATACACTGAGACCCATGAGTTAACATTACCTAATACACTCATCCACCATTCAATGATATCTCATATAACCAACCACAAGAAATATAAATTTATTGAGGATAATGTTTCTCTGGCACTCAAGCACACTCATATCATGCACGTGCTATTACTAGAACAACGCAAGTATAACCTAGTCATCATTCATATATAATATCAAACCATTCATCAAACAGTTTATAAACATATGATCACTAAGAAAACAAAGTAAAATTACCTTTAGCATATATTCAAAGAGAGAACACATCCATCTACCTCACATGATATTCAAATCCATCACTATACTCCCATAGTTGGCATACATAGCCTCTACATGCAGTTTCACCCGCACCTAAATAATATAAAATTATTATCAAATTATAGACTATTTGATAACAAAAAGGAAGTGCAATCCACATGTAGATCAAAGTCCTAATTACTCAAAAGCAAACAAAACACCTTAACCCGAATCCAAAATAGAGAGACCCTTAATCTAACTCTTTTAATTTATAATCAACTAGTTATTTGTCTAAATCACAATAGAAACATCCTAATATCAAACTTCGTTCCTTTTTTAATATGCTTGGATTCATTTCAAGAATTTGAATCCACTTAAGTAATAACATTGAACTAGACCCACTTTAGACCCAATCCTATTTGGAGCCAGAGCTGTGTTGCCTTTAGCTGATGCATCCGTGTCCGATCCAACCCAACATGACACGTTCGGGATGGACAAGACACCTCCTTGCCACCGATTTCAACTTCTAAACCGTCGTTTTGACGCTGTCCCTGAGTATGGTAGGAAACCTTCCTCCCCTATGAGTTGACAACCTTTTGCCCACTCGAGCCGCTGCCAGTGGGTGATTGTTACCTGAAAAATTGAGCGAGGAAAAGCAATGGCAGCTCTAGAATTTCTTGTGGGGTGGGAAGAACTGCCCATTCAACCATTTGAGGTGGGGCCAATCATGTATAATGATCATGAATTCGGTCGTCTCTTATAACTTTTTTATTGGTTTTGTGGGGCAATTGCCCCACCTTGACTCAATCTCGATCCGCCACTGAAAAAAAGGAGAGACGAAAAAACGTTTGAGTTGCAGGAATGCATTCTTTTCACTGTGATTTCTAGCTTAATGACATCGGAGGACTAACCCATCGTGTTCTCGTTTTGCCTTCTCTCATTCCTTTACCTCGTTGACGTCTGGACACCAATTTTCTCACGTTTTTCGGTCATCACTACCTTCGCTTCGCCGACCCACTCTCTCCGGTTTTGTTGGCCGGCATGCCCACACCTGTGTTCACGCCGGTTGGCGTCGAGCACCACCTCAGCTAGACGGCTTGAATCCGGGTCTGGCACAAGCTGGGCCGACACGACCTTGATATCACAGTATTACATCAGGTTAATTTGGTCGAGTCAAAAGCGTATGAGAAGAAAGGAGATGACGTTTACAGGAGACGGTGGTTTACTACCCTGGCTTTCAAATTTTGCGGCGTATATAGCACCTGGCTTTGAACTAGATGGCTGAGCCGTAATTATTCTTACCACTGTTAGGTAAGGGTTTGAATCTCTCTCTTTCTTTCTCTCTCTCTCTCTATTTATATATATATATATATATATATATATATATATATATATATATATATATATATAGGGTTAGCTGAGCCGGTGAGTCACTCAAGAATGTCTTTTGAAAAGACCAAACTTGGTTCATCTTTAATAAAAATAGATGGACAATAAAAAAAGAACGAAAGTAGTGAATTACGCTTCCGAGGGAAGTGCCTTCTTAAGCAAGGACGCCACCCCCCTTGCCCACACCGTTATATAAATTTGTCTTCCTGGCCTTCTTCCTTCTTTGTTGATTCCACCCTGTGATTAGTAATATCAAGATCAGCTTCTTAACGCGATCTATCAGAGGGGGAGGAATTAAATCAACACAAGGATTAGCATCTCCTCATCCAACGCCTATTCGCCTTCGTCAATCTCTTTCTCTTCTTCTGCGTCCAGTTTACGCGTTTCCTGTTGTCTCCTTGCCATCGATTCAGAGGTGTATGTTGATTGATATGGACGAAGGATCATCGTTTCTCACGAGGGGAGGAAATGAGCGCCTAGACTTGCCTCCTGGATTCCGGTTCCACCCCACAGACGAAGAGATCGTTGTCCACTACCTTTCCAAAAAGGTCTTGGAGCCAAGCTTCAGCACAAGAGCCATAGGAGAAGTGGATTTGAACAAGTGCGAACCTTGGGATCTTCCTCGTGAGTTTCGTCTTTCTTTTTCTTTTTTTTTCGTCTTCTCGCTATTAGTTACACTGGTTTTGATTGTTGAGGAGAAATTGGTTTGTTGATATTTTACAATAGACAAGGCCAACATGGGAGAAAAGGAGTGGTATTTCTTCTGCATGAGAGATAGAAAGTATCCAACCGGTATGAGGACAAATAGGGCCACAGAGGCAGGATACTGGAAGGCCACAGGCAAGGATAAGGAAGTTTACAAAGGAAGAAGTACGCTGGTAGGTATGAAGAAAACGTTGGTCTTTTACAAAGGAAGAGCTCCTAAAGGACATAAAACAAATTGGGTTATGCACGAATACCGACTTGAAGGAAAATTCTCGTATTACAATCTTCCAAAGGCAGCAAAGGTACTCTCTCTCTCTCTCTCTCTTCTCTCAATCTTTGTTGATAGACACATATGCTTCTTTACCATATATGCAGGACGGATGGGTTGTGTGTAGAATTTTTGAGAAAAGCAGTGGGATTAAAAAGAGCCCAGAATCTGAGCTGCTGATAGTGAATTCTATTGACGATGAATTAGATTATTCTCCCTTGCCACCGTTGCTAGACTACCCTGCTGATTACATGGAATATGATTTCAAACCCACACGAGCCTCCGATCAATCACTGCATGTGGCTGGGTTCTCTATAGGCCTGAATGAACAAGGACATCAAAAGGGTTTTCAGAGCTACTCTCCCTTAAACCAAGCAAACTCCAGAATGGTCTCTGCAGAACCCCTATTCTACCCTCAAATGCCTCTTCCAAACCGAGCCTGCAGTATGCAACCAATTGCGAACTTTACCAACTTTCATTATCAAGGGAGGAACAGCTTTGAAGATTCATTCTTCCCACGTTCCGTACTTAGCGCATCCGATAGTGCAATTTTCAGAAGGATGGAAGATATCAATCAGCAAGATCTTAGGAGAGTTGGCAAAGTTAAGCAGAAGGGGGACTCCTCCGTCTTACAAGAAGCCACATATGGTCGGCTTTCCAACCAATCCATGATTACTGCAGCCTCACATGACACGGGTTTCAGTACAGATATCACTACAGAGATTTCTTCGGTTGTCTCTAGGAATGAGCTGGTAAGCACAGCGTACAATGATCCAGAGGCACTTTCTTCTTCAGGTGGACCAGTAGACCTCCAATGCCTATGGAATTACTGAAAGAAGAGTGCACCAGTTAGATGGAAAAGCGAAAATATCATTATGTATATTCTTGGATTTCTTCCCCGTCAAAACAAAATGAGAATATTATCAGACAGAAAAAGGAGAAGGTAGAAGAAACAGAAGACAACAGATAGGCATCCGTAGACAATAGGAAAGCACCATAGATGCTACTATGTATATTCTTTATACCCACCGTAACATATATAAATGTGTGCCACAATAAATTAATGTAATTTTTGCTATTCTGTTATTTTACCATTCACTGACCTATACGTTAATTGTTACTAGTAATCTGAATGTAACTGCTTTGGTCCTGCATTGGTTCCTTTGATCTTTTCGGAAATATTGAATACAAAATAAAGGCTTGAGTGAATTTTAGGGATGGACACTTCATTCTGGTGCAACAAGAATTCTGGTTAATTTGTTCTATTTCTGCCAACAATCTGGTTTTTATTGAATACCGAATGTTTGCACTGCAGAAGTTCTCCTAATTGAGACATGCCAGTTACGATGCTCTCAATTAATTAGAAGAAAAGCCTACATATGTAACTTGCTTCCCTTTCGGTTCAAACCAAGCGTCTTCACCGTTCCCAGTCATTGATATGTATATTAAGAAGCCTTCTGGTTTTTTATTTTTGGCAAGGAAACGCAGAAGCCACTTATGTATGTGTATATGGTTGGTTCAGCCTTGAAAGCAATGATTTCTTAAGTATGAAATCCGGGAATATTCCACGCAAACACTTTCTACTGTCATCTGCTGTCACACGCCAGAGCAACTCTTGCCCTCCATGGTTACACTTCGATCTCCTGCAGTTGGTGGGCCTTCACCCGCAACGACAATGGCTTTGCTTCCCGATACGTGCACGTTTCGATTGCCTCTGCCAGATGGTTAAAAAAACTTCTTTCTGAAGCTACCTGAGACTGAGGCAGGTGCCGAGGAGCATAATTAGTGATACACATGCGGTGCGGTGACGGAAAAATCTCAAGTAATTACGGATCATATTGCTCATCCGTTCAAGTAACACAAGATGCACGAAAACGCTCTTCATTTAGTATAATGCCCCCACTGGGAGATCAAACCTAAGAGCACTGTCATGAGCTCCCAACGGAAAATTTCTTCGGATCCTGCTACTTGTGATAAATGTTAGAACTTAATGGATTGACTTGCTGATCGGCCGATGTACCTTTCAGAAATGAATGCGATTGATTCCTAAGAGATGCAGTAGTGAAAACTTTGTTCTGACCACACAACAAATTTATGGTTGAGTCGGTAAGCAGGAAGTCGGTAGGACGGGACATGTAGCATGTTGATTTTGTCTGCATTAATTAACACAATCTTGTGGCAAAGGTGGATAGAGCTTGTAAATTATGGTAGTCCACATATCTTGCCAGTCTTTGATCTCATCGCCAGGAACCGGTTTGAGCCGAGAAGTCACCCAACTGGTTCCCCAAATTCAAACATCATTACAATAGTTAATATCGTTTGACAATTACTTCAAAAGGTTGTTATTCAGTCCTTGTGCTGTTGATTGAAGTGGGACTTTTGCATCTTGAGCTGCCAATCTTTTGAAAACCTAGTCACAGCCGACTGTAAGGTTCTCACTTCTGCAAACAACCTCCCATAGCATGCGCGTGCCTTTCCAAAAGACTTGGATCATTACCACCGGTGATTTACATCTAAAAGCATAACTATTTGGATAATTTCCTTCCTTTTTCGGATGAAGTTTAACATTGATTAGTTTTTGAGCACCGGAATAGCTATGCCTTCTGTATATTTCATTCACGAACCACGGATCGCTTGGAGGTACTCATTAAGAAAAATCAAATAGGGATATCAAGGCAATGAACACGCGTTTTTAACGGAGAAAACTGTGACTCAAATTTATATTACATATTTAGAGATTTCAAAATAGGCTTGCAAGATTATGAGTTAATGGAAAATGATTCCCACCACTGCATACTGAAAGATAGAATTCACCTATCATGAGGGTGAATACTGCAGAAGAGACCATGTCATATTTAATTGGATACAACCAATGGAGCGTTATATTTCAATCTCCACGGTACGTGCACTGCACCTGGAAATTATTTATGTAGCTTGTGCTGGGAGAGCCGCATTGCAGGTTGACATTCATCTGATATGAAGGAAATATAAGTCGAAGATTTGAATCCATGACAGATTGAAATGGATGATTATGGTCTAAGACTGTCCCCTTTCCAACTTTAAAAGATTTAGCTTGATTATGGTCTTTGTATAAAGCGATTGAGTAAAGCCATTCGTAATGCATGCATTTCACAGATCCATGTCAATTGTCAGAACCTCTCTCTCTCTCTCTCTCTCTTGTTCTCCGTTCAATTGATAATGAATAATTAGAAGCAAAATGGAGGAGAGGCAAGCAAAGCGTGTAGAAGTGGGTCTCTCTCTCTCAAAATGGAATGTAATAGTGACAGTGAGAGGTAAGGAAAGCGTGTAGAAGAGGGGCCGGCCACCAAATCGCGGAGGTATTTCCGTTGCAGGGGCGTCATCACACACGTGAGATTCAGCGCCACATCATCATGATCGTCCCTTCCGGGGAGGAAGAGGGGGACCGTGGTCCCCTCTTGCGAATCCTTCCGCATATGCCAACATGGCAACAGCTCAGCATGATATCATCTCAACGTTGTGTCCAATCCAATCTCCTTGAATCCAATAATGCCATCTTTTCTAATCCTTCCTGGTTTTGAGGCCACGGCTAAATTCTAGGGCAGGTAAATGAACTAAAGTCGCTCTTAGTTTGGTTCAGTCTGGCTCGTCCCTTGATTGTTCATAATCGGTTCATTAAGTCACAGTATGTTAAGCTCCGTTCGGCTCGTGAAAGATCGTCAAATAACAAATTTACTAGCTTTTACCGAAACCATGCTTTCAAAAAAGATGCATTAAGGTAATTTGAAGTGTTAATTTTGTTTTAAATATATTGTAAATAAAAACTTTTAGGTAAATGAAGATTTTTTATAAGAGGAGGCCAAAACACATACGACCCCACACATGCACTCTCTTAGGAGTCGAACTTCCACCAACAGAGACGGCGCTACAGGGCCTTGCCATTGAGCTAATGCTTTCAGTGCAAATGAAGATCATTTTATTAGAGTACTTAAGTTAATCTCTCTTTAAACTCGGTCCAGTTCGGCTCATAAGAGAATATTGAATCGTTCATGAATATTGCTCGAGCAGTTATTATTCGTCTAACAATTAACTGGGCTTGTTTGCCAGCCCTACTAAAATTTCATATTTTCGATTCACGATAGACTCAACTTCCGAACTGTCTCATTCTCATCAATATAAAGGTATTCCCTGTGCACTCAGTGTTTTTACCCACCTGGCCGGGCTCTTGATTCCACCAGATGGGAGGGTGTGAGTTCGATTCCGGGGGTGTGCATGCCTGGCTTCGTCTCCCTGTTGTAAGTTTCTTACCGGAAAGCGAAAAATAAACGTATTCCCATAATCCCTGTAATGACCGGTCGGAGGTGGCGAGTTTGATTCGATTATTCGGTGGCTGCATATGTGTGTATTAGATTTCGGCCTGAGTGTAACAAAAAATAAAAAGTTTGTTTTCAATAATACAAGTAGTATTACTTTTCCAGCTTTACACATAAAATTAGGAGCTAAAGAAAAAAAGTATTAAACTAAACCAAGTCTCCGAATGCAAGTTAAATTTCATGGTTTTATAATGGAAGGACGAACGCAGTTGGATGGCAATGGGGTTTTGAATTGGAATATCAACCTTAGCCCGTATAGAGTGACAATAACTGGTTCTCCTTGATGCCAATGGGGTGGTATAAGGTTCAGTGGCGGATCTAGAAACCCTTTTTTGGTGGGGCGAACTAAGTATTATAGCCCATGGATCCCACTATGGGCTATATGGTTTAAGTTAATTTTCGAAATTTCGAGTGGGGTGAACTGCTCACCTCGGCTAAATGTAGATCCACCACTTATAAGGTTTTGAGACATTGCAATTGGATCAAGACACATTTGCTTTAACCGCAGATGTGATAATCCGTCACATTTGTGATGTTTTAAGCTGTTTTTTTGAAGCATTGGATGAACTATAGAGGTAGAGAGTGATTTTGTCTTCTTTTCTGACGGTGTTAAGAGTCATAAGTATGATGATTATAAGGTGTAATGCTTATTATACTTGTGATGTGTGATGTACCTATTGCTTTTAGACGGTAAAAGTGTAATACCAATATTTTTTAAAATTCTTAAAAAAATTTAAATTACACTCGTGCTACTAAAAAAACAATTGGTAGATATTACAGTAGGATTTGTTATTATGTATATATAAAAAGTTTTATATGCTCACATATCCAAACAAATATGAACCATCTAATTTGAATATAAATAGTTGAGATTTGAATTTTAAAAGAAAAAATAGAAATATAATTTTTTCAAGGATAATTAATTCAAAAACTATATTTTATCTTTTGAATTTAAATCTCATATTTCATATTTCAAATTAGATGGTTGATTTGTTTGAATATGCTAGCATGCTAGTAGCATATATCATGCACTATATAGTATATATGTGTGCGTGAGTGTGTGAAGCCAAAATAACTCGAAAGTTTTTACTATGAAGATATGATTGCATATCCGTTATGCAGTCGAGATCATCGAACTAGCAATGAAGAACCTTCCTTCATCCCAGCTCAAGAATAGTTTAATCGAGTTAGCCCGGTTGAGGCGTTTGCAAATGTGGAACTTACAGAACATGCAGCTTGAGGAGATCGGAGAATTCAAGCAAAGATGGAGATTTTTAGGTCTGGCTTGAATTAGCTGATTTGCAAAATGCGTTCTTCGTTCCACTTTGTATTAACGGAAACGTGAGGTGTAGGTCTCCTTTTAATCCAATGACGACTGACGGAAATTCGGGGACTTCTTTGAGGGTTTTCCATTCACGTTCGTGGTTTCCCTTACGAGGGCTTCGGTATGTGTTTCCTACACATTCCGTGGAGGAGTTAATGCTAATTTTGTTTTTCTTTTCCTCTTTTCTAACTTGTTATTTATTGCTCTTTGGAATAAAGAAAACCGATTTTCTCGTTTGGTGCCTTGTCTTTCTCGTCCTTTCTAGGTTTCTTCACTGTTTGGCAGTCTCTCCAAGTTGTGCCGCATGTTTCGGTACTTGTTTTACTGTTCTTGGTCATGGAGTACTGTCTTTGAGATTCTGAGTTTCTGTGATATTCGTCTTTCGTTTCGGTAAAAGGATCGAGCCGGCTGTGGAAGACTAGGCTAGGTTACAAGGTTCTGAAGGAGAAGCAGAAATAAGACGGGACGATGGAGCTCCGGTCACATCATGAATGGAGTCCATCTGCAGTAAGCCTCCCCTTCTGTTAAGCCAAGGCTGTGGTTCGCCAACCAATCTAAACACGTATTGGCTTCTCTGTAAATGCAGTGGGCAACAAATCACGCCGAATTAGGTCTTCAATCACGAGAAGTAGCCGTGGAACAGCGCGAGTGAATCTCGCTAATCTTGATATAGTTAACCATCAACGATGAATTAATCCATCACCAAATTCACCCTGCGGTAACCTAATTCTGAGGCCCCTCACACTTCTTCTAGCGCAGCGCTATCTATGCACTGGGATTAAGCAACATAGGATGGCAATGTTGGCCTTACCCATGGATAATATCCGAACATCTTTGATCGGGTACGTAAATAAAATATAAAAATAAATGCATACATATATATATATATATATATATATATATATATATATATATATATATATATATATATATATATGATCTTTGAAACTTCAAAAAGTTAATCTTATTTTCTATTATTTGGATTAGACTTGTGATTTTAATCCTAAATACTTTTAACTATAAAAATTTATTTAGGTTAGAGTTGGGATACAAGTATATGTAACTACCATGAATGGGTCTCTTGACTAAAGCCTTCTTAACACCAAAAATTGCATATGACTCAAGGAGTCACTCATAAGATATAATTGTCCTTTTTCTAATAGGGGCACATACACAAAACCCAGAGTACCCACTTTGAGAATATTTAACAAGGGGAGTAACGAATTCATTATGAAAACCAATTCACTATCCTGTGAAAGTAGAGCAGAAATGAATTATTAGATAAATTGAAGAGTAATAATGTAAAGGAGTGTAGGAGAAAGAATAATCTGATGTTTGATCCACCCTCAGCTATAAAAAGATGAGTCTACTCATCTTCAAGAGCATCAACCAAAGAATCAACCTATTGGCTATTTAGTTTCTTTTACATCTTGTTCCTTTCCTAGTTATAGTTCTTATTGTAAACCCTTTTCTTTATAAAGGTTTATTTTTGTTTTCCATTCTTTCGCATTATGAGTTTGCTCTTTCGACATTTAATTACACAATCAAACCCACGGTTATCGACTTACTAAAAATCTTTCATGAGTTCGGCAAAAATCCATGTCATCATAGATTTTCACGATTTTTAAATGCATGGAAAGCTTGTCTTGTTTGCCTTCTAACAGAAGAAACATCACACGAATCTAAGTTTAATGCAAAAGAAATATTTGACCATATTAAAGGCATCTTAGGTCACAATCTAGTAAGCACATCTTCTCAACCGATTCTAGTTAGAGCCAGTCGATTTTTAGTTATTCGAAAAGGTATTTGTGTCCACTTTTCAAAAGATAAAGAACTATGCAAATCAAAGTCAAAATGGAGAACTAGAAAAAACAAGCTGACCTTCTTACGAAGCCTAAGTACCATGCTATCAATTGTATCCTCAAAGACGCAACCAAAGCAGTGTTGTCCGGATCACACCGTGTCGTACGATATGGTGCGATACGTATCACGATACAATACAATAACCTTTATCGTAAGATACAGATTATCGTGCCATATCGCACGATACAACATGTATCACCCATATCGTACGATACATGGCGATACACCTAGTGACCCGTATAAAGGATCCATGGCCGAACAGAAACCCACATTTTTGTGGGTTTTTGTAATTTTTTTGGAGCACCTCAAGCTCTCTTCCGGTGGTTCTCCTCTTCCTTGGTATTCAAGACTTTCAAAAAAGTGCACTACAATGTCCGTGTAAGCCTCCAAACTCATATTGTGGTATATTTTTAGTATTTTTTTGAATTTTTTTCTTTGTATTTATTTTTTTATATTATTTGCATTTTTCTTTTTTTGAATAACAAAATATGAAGTTATTAAGTGTGTGTATATGATTTTTATTGCATTCATGAAGTGGGAGACACTCTATTTGAGTGTTATGTGAAGACTGGAGATTTATGAAGTTATTTTATTTTAATGTTTTTTATTGAATTAAAGTGCTCAATTAAGATGACAGGAAGGGGTGTTAGAGACTCCCATTTTCAGTTTGATGATTTGGCACAACAGTGGAGTACACCAGTTGAGGGTTTTAGATTAAAGATTAGATGTTTGTTTTGTTAGAAGGTGGTTAGTGGTGGAATTTCATGATTAAAACACCACATAGCACAGACTAAGAAAGAAGTTGCTCCTTGTACAAACAGAGTTAGAAGTTTGTTAAAAGACATTAAATAGCAATGTTTTGAGATGATTGAGAGCATACAAGAGAGGATACAACAAAATGATGACTTAGGGATGTTTGAGGAAGATGATGATGATGTTATTGGATTAACTGATAGTATTCTTTCATATACTAGAACAGAGATTGGTAGTAGTATTTCTCGACCACCAAACAAGGGAAAGAGAGATACTGAAGATTTTGTAAGTGGAAGTGGTAGAAGAGGAAGCTCAAGAAGGAATAGAGGAAGAGTTGCTTGTAGCATATATTCATTTTTTCCTCCTAGCACTACACTTGGTGCTCAACCTGGAATTCGTGCTACTATGGCTTGAGAACAACTACATGATCAGATAGACTTTGCAGTGGGCAGATGGTTTTATGATGCATTCATTCAATTTAATTCAGCAAACAGTTTTCATTTTCAAGCAATGGCATATGCAATTGCTAATATTGGTCCAAGATAGAAGATGCCCTCTTATCAAAAGTTGAGAGACCGTAATTGAAGTGCAAGAATATTGTTTGACTTTGAGAGAGTCATGAAAGGAAACAAAATGCATTATCATGACAGACGGATGGACATATAGGCGAGGAAGGACCTTGTTAAACTTTCTTTTCTACTGTCCGAAAGGACTTATATTTTTAAGATCTCTATACATGTGAGAGGAGAGACACACTACAAAGATCCTAAGGCAAGAATTTGATAAGGTGATATACGAGGTTGGGCTAGAAAATGTAGTCCAATTGATTACCGATAATGCAACTAACTATAAAGCGGTTGAAAATGAGTTAATAGATACTTATAAGACTTTCTATTTGATATCACGCGCAACCCATTATTTAGATCTCATCCATGAGGATATTGGTGAGATATATGAGATAAAAGCAACAACTGAGTGTTGCCAAGATATCACCAAATTTATCTACAACCATGCTTTTGTATTGTGTATGATAAGGAGATATACAGATGGTACAAAGCTTCTTCGTAGAGTTGCAACTCAGTTTGCAACTAATTTCTTATCTGTACAGAGTACTGTGAGACAAAATCTCTCAAATGAGTGACAATAATTTGTAAAGTTGCTTCAAAATAGAAAAAATAGAAAGTTGAATGAGATTTCAGAGACAGTCTTTAGGAGTACATTTTGGAATGCATGTGTTAGACTGTTGAGAATTACATGTCTTTTAGTGAAGGTTTTGAGATTGGCTGATAGTGAGGAGAAACCATCTATAAGCTACCTTTATTAAGCCATAGATAGGGCAAAAGAAGCCATTAAAAATAATTTTAATAAAAACAAGAGAGATTATGTGTCCGTGTAGAAAATTATAGATAATAGATAGAACAAACAATTGCATTAGCCTATTCATGCAGCAACATATTATCTAAACCCAACATTCAGGTACTCAACAAGCTTCAAAAGGGACGGTGAGGTTAATTGATGCATCATTGATTGTATGGATAGATTAGTCCCTAATTAGAGTAGAGCAAATGCTATACAACGAGAGATGGAGATCTATGATAATGCTCTTCACTTAATGGGTTTGCATGTAGCAATTCGCAATTGCACTAATATGCGCCTAGGTAAATTATTTATTTTCGTATTTAAGTTTCTTAAATCTTATATTATTATGGATTAAGTCTCTAATGTTTGCATTTTTCTACAGATATTTGGTGGAATAGGTTTGGAAGTGATTGCCCAAACCTTAGAGATTTTGCAGTAAGAGTTTTGAGCCAAACCTTTAATGCAACGGGTTGTGAAAGGAATTGGAGTGTCTTTAAACGCATCTATACAAAAAAGCACAACGGGTTGGAACGTAAGCAGCTTAGTGACTTAGTTTTCATCCGTTGTAATATGCGGCTTCGCCAAAGGTAATCTTATATTAGTTAGTACTTAAAGATTTAATTCAATATATTGTTTGACTTCAATTGTTAATGTTTTTACTAATTACTTATCTTTATTTCTTGTAGGCAATTAAAAAAGGTAAATAAAGAAAAAAGCAAATTTGATCCAATAAGTTTGGATAATTTTGATATATTAGAAGACTGAATTATGGAAGATAACGAAGAAAATGCCCTCCTAACTCAAGAAGATATTACATGAACTAATTTGGAAGAAGCGCAACAACATTATCAAGGAGATGAAGATTTTGATTTTGAAGCAGAAGGTGGTGATGAGGATCTTCAACAAAGAGAAGATGAAGATTATTTAGTTGATGATTCTCATTACAATATGTAAATGTAAATGTATTTCATTTTTTGCTTCAAAATATGTAATTTTTTTTCAATTATTCAATCGTGAATGATCAAATCATCAATTATGTACTAAACTTTGCATTATATGAATTTTTTGCAATTATCATATTTTTCCTAATTTTTTTGATTTATTTTTGGATTTTTACTAATTTTTCTTGATTTTTTTAATATTTTATATTTTTAATATTAAAGTATGATACAATACGCTACGCTATGATACGCCTGTATCATGGAGTAAAACGATACACGATACGATACTCGTCGAACAACACCGAACCAAAGTATCATAAGCCTATCAAGTTATCGGCATCCAACCCAATTTTCAACTCGAGGTACAAAAATAAGGTTGAATTCTAGTTTTTACTTGATTTAGACTTCAAACTCAACAAATAACAAAGGTTTTAGAATGCTGTCAAAGCCTCTGTCATGGCCTTTCTCTTTAATCTACTTGGTTCAAAGAAGCCTGGAGACACGGCTGCTCACCTAATCTTGAATGAACTCAATGAGAGTGGAGATTAGTACCCTTTAGCACATCCATACCAAAATGACTCTTAGCAGTGATATCACCATCATTCAAGGTGTCCCTTCGAGCAGAAACACCTTTTCTGCATGACTTATAAAACCATTGGGGGTGATCATGATGAATTATTATTATTATATGTCAGGTGGATGGACAACTAGTTCATAAGGCAACATCTCCATGAGTTACCAATATCTGCATGCCTTAGGGACATGTATTCCTCTAAACAGTTATTAGGTTGGTTGCTTATCCCAAACGTCATAAAGAGTTATCACCTTTACAATCTACCAGCACAGTTTGGTTGGTAAACCTTATCTACTAGCTATAGGTATCTTTTATAAATAATAATTCATTAGGATGCTCCTATATATCAAATCAGTGGGCAATTATACAACAAAAAGTAGAGTGGACCGCTGCCATGTGAACTATTGGTTCACCATCTAATTAGTTAAAGAAAGCTTTGTCAACCATGATCAAGACATGGATGCAATAGTATATCATATCAGTGAAAACTTTAAAAAGAGGTTTTAGATTGCTACTATCCAATTGATTTTTGCTCGAACCCACCCATTAGGACTTCAACTGCTTCACAATATTATGATGTTTGTTGCCTATACCCACTTGATTGGGGGGCTACTACCACATATAATAGTTTCATGAATTGGTAATATAATGACTACCGAAAAATAAGCAACTCCTTAAACATTTCTTATGATTACTTAAGGATATACTTATGTTATTGGTTACTTGAAAGGACCTTGTCCTAAGCAAATGAGTGGGCACATCACAATGTATGACCTATCGACGATTGAAAAGGGTACTATGATAAGCAACCTATCGATAATTCTAGGCCTTAATACTAGTGAAGATTGCTACCTTCTTCTTGCTGGATTCCTGTGATGGCTATCTGGCGGTAAGCAGCCCCTTCAGGTAGGCAGCCTCTGTTGAATGCAGCGAAAACGTGGATGTGGTGGACACGAGGTTCCCACGCAGGGTTTTTACATGGATGAAGATCAATACACTCTCTTTCTATTTTCTTTTATGTGTTTCTGTCACTGTGTTGTACGCTTGTAATGCCTACCTTTTATAGGCAGGTGCTCCCCCTTCATCCGTGTTTATCCTCCTACGGCTTCTCTCGTTCGGGAGTAGATCACGGAGCCATTACCGAAAATTTCGGTAATGGTCATCCGTTTTAGATTTAGCCTTATCTTGTTCAGGCAACGGACTGGATGGCCAGTCCAGCCGTTACCTGAGCCGAGAATGGCCATTATCTATATAACATCTCCCACTTGGCCATTCGAGCAAAGTGTATCGACATACTGGTTTTCCTCCTACTTTTCAGGAGTTTTACCTAGTTATGTCAATTCCTAATTACTATTGTAATCAGAACCTGTTGTGTGGTTATTTCCCTACACAACAAATCATTCGTTGTTTGGTTATTTACCTATACAACAATCTATCTGTTGTATGATTATTTACCTATACAACAATCAAACATATCTCAAACCCATGTTAGTAACATGTTTTGAGAAGAGATCCTTTGTTATGCCTTTTGTTAAGGGGTCTGCCAACATATCTTTCGTTGGCATGTATGAGATGGATATTTCCTTTCTTATAACAATATCATGAACATAGTGGTATTTTACCATTATATGCTTGCTTTTCGAGCAATCCGCTCCACTCTTAATAAGAGTAATTGCTGCATTGTTATCACAATAGATAACTATTGGCTCGTCTGTTCTCTCCAACTTCAAATCTCATATGAAGTGACTTATCTAGATAGCACTTGTTGCAGCCATACAGCAAGCAACATACTCAGCTTCCTGTGTATGCAACGCTCCACAACCCTATTTCTTACATGCACAAGAAAAACACTACCTCCAAATAAGAATATTTGTTCCAAGGTTGATTTGCTGTCATATTTGCTCCCAGCAAAGTCAGCATCTAAGTATCCAACCACTTTCAGTTCATCTGCTTGAAAACACAATTTCAAGTCTTTTGTTCCTTTTAGATATCTTAGAATCCCTTTTACAGCTACCCAGTGCTGCCAACTAGGATTACTTTGATATCTACTGATAAGACCAACAACAAAACTGATATCAGGTCTTGTACACAACATAGCATACATCAAGCTGCCAACAACTTGTGCATAAGGAACATTAGGCTTATCATCTCCTTCACCGGGACAATCAACCTTACTTAATTTAACCCCTTTTGCAACAAGTGTATCTGCAGACTTGTATTCACACATTTTAAACTTCTTGAGGATATAGTCAATATCTCTCTCTTGACTCAAGCATAAGAGTCTAGATCCCCTATCTCGAGAGATCTTTATACCCAAGATATAGGATGCTTCCCTCATATCCTTCATTTCGAACTTAGAGTTTAACCATGACTTGGTTTTGACAATCATCTCATTGTCGTTTCCGGTCAACAAAATGTCAACTTCATACAATAACAAGATGACAAATTGGCTCCCACTGTTTCAAACATATACACAGTGATCAAGTTTGTTAGCCACAAACCCAAGCTCTATAATGGCATTTTGAAAAGTCAAATACCGTTGGCGAGGTGACTATTTTAGGTCATATAGGGATTTTTTCAACCTATATACTTTATCTTCTTGGCCTTCAACCACAAATCCTTCGGATTGCTGCATGTATATGATTTCTTCTAAATCTCCATTTAGAAAAGCTATCTTTATATCTAACTGATATAAATCCAAATTATAGTATGGAGATATTGTCAAGGTTATTCGTATGGATGCAAATTTCGCAACTAGAGAATATGTCCCAACATAATCTATTTCCTCTTTTTGCGAAAAACTCTTTGCAACCAACCTCGCTTTAAACTTGTCGATTGTACCATCGACCTTGTATTTCTTTTTCAGAACCCATTTACAACCTATAGCTTTCCTTTCTTTTGAAAAGTCAGCCAATTCTCAGACTTGGTTTTTCTTAATGGATTCAATTTTCTCATCCATGGCTTTCTCCCATTTTGTTGCTTACGATGAGTTCATTGTTTGTTGATAAGTCAAGTTATTAGTCAACTCATCCAAATCTACCGAATTACACACTTCTTCTGCAAGATAAGTGTGATAATCCTTTAAGTAGAACAGAGTGACTCTTAGCCTCTTATGTTCACTTAAGGTATCTGTAGTTTCAAGAAGATCTTCTATGGGCTCAAAAGATGATTGATCTAGATCAACCAAATCATCAACACATTTTTCATCGTTCTCCATGATGTCATTCTTAGTATCTTCTAAGAATTCAACATCTCTACTTTCAATGAGTCCATGGTCCTTATGATAAAACCGATATCCTTTTGAACCTTTAGGATATCCTATAAATACACATCTCAAGAACCTGCTGTCTAGCTTATCTCTACACTGATCAAGGATCTTCACGTGTGCAATAGATCCCCACCTCCTAAGATGACCTAGGTTGGTTTTTCTTCTAAACCACATCTCATATGGTGTAGTGAATACAACTTTACACGATTCTCTATTGAGTATGTAAACAACTATACTTACTTCTTCTCCCCAAAATACCCTTGGAAAAGAGGCATCAATCAACATTGACCTTATCATATTCAGTAAGGTTCTATTGTATCTTTCAGCTATACCATTTTGCTGAGGTGTCCTGGATATTGTATTTTGTTTAGTAATACCAGGTATATTCACCTCCTCTATCCGATCTTAAGACTTTGATCAAATACCCTAATTGATTTTCCACTTCTTGTTTATATTCTTTAAATGCATCAAGTGAATCCGATTTATGTGCCAAAAGATATATATACATATATCTAGAGTAATCATCGATAAATGTTATAAAATAACCTTTTTCCTGATGTGTCTTTACTCTAAAAGGTCCACATAAGTCTGTGTGAATAATTTCCAACAGGGTTGTTACCCTTGTTGTTTCCTTGTTTAAAACTTTCCTTGTCATTTTTCCTTCTATACAAGCTTCACACTTGTTGAAAGTCTTTTCCTCAAATCCAAGCAATAAGTCAAAGTTGGATAATTTCCTCAACTTTTCCAGACTTATGTGCCCTAGGCATTTATGCCACATATTCACATAAACAGTAAAGGCACTCCCAATATAAGCAGAAGATTCGTGATTTTCATTATCACATAACTTGAACAATCCTTGTTTTACATCAAATTCCTCGGAGAACAAAATTCTCCCATGTTTACCCACTGTCACCTTGTTAGGAATAAACCTAACTTCAAAATACTTCTTAACTAAGGTAGGGACCGAGAACAGATCGCGCCTTATAGATGACACAATCAATATATCGGTAAGTACAATTGGTTTGCCTTGTATATATATCCTGAAGGACCCAATACCCAGAACATCTGAGAAAGTATTGTTTCTCATATACACACGATGTTCTCAAGGTTGATATTCTTTTAGGTCCATTGCCACTTTCTTAGTGTTCGAGATGTGTCTTGTAGCTCCTAAGTCTATCAACCAACCTATCACTGGGCGATCCAAATACAAGCATTCTGAAATCACGCAGATTATATCCTTCTTCTCCGACTGTCGGCACTGTGGGTTGTTTCCTCTACCTTTCTTGTTGTGGCAATCCCTTTTATAGTGTCTCATCTTTCCACAATTGAAACACTTGATCCGAGAAGCGGCTTTCTACGATTTCTTAAAATTTTGACCGCCTTTCTTGTTATTCTTGCCAAACTTTTTATTTGGTTTTTTTTTCTAGTTGGACTTAGAGTTAGACGCTAACTCATCCTGAACCATTAGCAATTTCTCTTTCTTGTTCTTGAGCATATGTTCTTACTCTATTGCTAGTTTAAGAGGCAACTCAGAAAGGTTGACTTTTGGCCCTAGTCTTAGGGCAGTGGTAACCATGTTCCATGACGGGGGTAGACTGTTCAATATTATTGATATCTGCATCGGTTCAGGGATGTCTGATTTTGCTATGGCTAAGTCCCTAGCCATTACCAGCATGTGATTTACATGCTCTACTATATTTTCTTCATTCTAAAGGAATTATATTTTTGTAGTAGCAACTGCATATGCAATTTTGTAGTTGTATCATATTTAGCTGTTAATGAATCAAACAGCTCTTTTGCAGTCTCATATTATTCAAAGACCTTTATCAGATCATCCTCCATATATGTTAACATGATCGTCCTTGCTATGGTATCGTCTTTTAGAAATGTTTTATACATTTCTAATTGTTGCTCATTTACGTCTCGGATTGGCGGACACATGGTTTCCCTTAAAACATACTCAACACCTTCTAGTATTAGAGCCAAAGAAATTCTTCTCTTTCATGTCTGGAAGTTCAGACCGTTCAACTTTTTGGTTTTTGCCAATTTAGACACGCATATCCTTAAACTCATTTTTGTGTGTTTCGCAAAAATAACAATTAAGCGGTGTAAAAAGGAAACCAACACAAAAACACAAGCACACATAGAAAGAAACATGTTAATGTGATGCATGATATCTAACAAGTAACCTTTTTGAAAAATTTTCAAGGGGGTTTCTGCCTCTGTGCCCCTAAAAGAATACCAAGGGACAAAACTATAATTTTGTCTATTTGTCCTCTTTTTGTAATTTTGTAAAATTCTGAGGACAAACTTGTAAAATTACTATTTGGTATTCCTATAGAATTTTCAACTGATCGGGGTTAAAATCATAATTTTAACCCTCAAGGCGAATTTATAAGTTTTCAAAAGAATAGGGGTAAATCTGTCTTTTGACTGGATGGCATAATCAAAATTATCCAAATCGGGAAGGGTAAATCCGTAAAGTAACATCCCAATATTTGTTAATTTCCACAAACAGTCAGAGGGTAAAACTGACCTTTCGCTCAATAAGGGCAAAATAGTCTTTTTACCTAAAAATATCTAGACAAAAAGGTAATTTTGCCCAGTGGCAATAGAGTAATATCTGAATCCGGATAGGGCAAATTGGTCTTTTCAGACCGTTCCCCGACGCAGTTTTGGAAAATTGGCGGTTTTCTGAAACCACGAAATTCAATTTTTTTTCCTTAATACAGATAAAACGGCTTACACTTTACAGAGTGAGGAGAGAGAGGGGAGAACGGGAAGACAGAGAGAGAAGGGAGAACGGGAAGAGGGAGGGGATTCGTTGGTGGGGCGTCCCCAATGGATTTCTCCTGCAGCTCCTCGGTTGTCGGCGTCCCTGGCGACATCTTCTTTCCAGCCACTCCTGGCCATTCGGTTGTGGCCTGTCGCTCTGGCTTTGGCCGTTCGACTGTGGCATGTTGCTCTGGCTTTGCCCGCCGTTCGGCTGTGGCCTGCCGCTCTGGCTTTGGTCACCGTTCGTCATTGGCTTGCCTGCCAATTTCTTCTCCTGGCAGTTCGCCTCTGGCCTGCTGCACCTCTGCCGACTGTCGCTGCTTCTTCTTGTTCCCCTCTCTTTTTTTGCAGGGTTTTTAAGCCCTGATACTAGTGATAAAGATTGCTACCTTCTTCTTGCATGATTCCTGTGATGGTTATCTGGCGGTAAGCAGCCCCTTCAGGTAGGCAGCCTCTGTTGAATGCAATGGAAACGTGGATGTGGTGGACACGAGGTTCCCACGCAGGGTTTTTACACAGATGAAGATTAGTACACTCTCTTTCTGTTTTCTTTTCTGTGTTTCTGTCACTTTGTTGTACGCTTGTAATGCCTGCCTTTTATAGGTAGGTGCTCCCCCTTCATCCGTGTTTATCCTCCTGCGGCTTCCCTCGTCGGGGAGCTGATCATGGAGCCGTTATCGGAAATCCCGATAACGGTCATCCGTTTTAGATTTAGCCTTATCTCATTTAGGTAATGGATTGGATGGTCAGTCCAGCCGTTACTTGAACCGAGAATGGCCATTATGTATGTAACATATACAACTATAATAACAATTATGTCATTCAAAAAGGATCCTGCAGACGTCATTCATCAAGTACAACAAACCAATGATTGCTCTCCTTAGTATAACTACTCGAAAATCTGCAATGACAAAAACAACTCAAACTATACAACATATGAATATAAAAACTACTCTCAAAGAGTGAAATTGGCTAATAAAATCAACCAATACTCGAGATTTGTGATTATAGAACTTCTTTAGTGTGAAGCCTACATTATGGCAAGGGAAAGAACTAGTGGATCTTAACACCAGGAGTAATTCAACTTTTAATAAAGGAGAACTTATTTTAGTTTTTGGCATTGCCTCAAATTATGTAACACTTCACCCTCAATGGAAATACTTCAATGGAAGGTTGTAGGGGTCAAAGCGTTAATGTCAAAAATTGCATGGGACCTGAGGAACCACCTCAAAGATATAAATTCCCTCTTCTCAATAGACACATGCAGAAAACGCGAGGAGCCACTTTTGAATATTTAATAAGAAGAGTAACCACAACATCATGAAAGTTGATACACCATCCTCAAAAATTAGAGCAATAATGAAGCCGATGAATCATTTAGAGAAGTTGAGGAAAAAAAGAATAATACGAAAACTAACCCACATTCAACTAAAGGATGAGGCTGCTCATCTTGAAGGGGTCAATAAACAATCAATCGAATCATCAACTTATTGGCTATTTTGTTTTTTTGCTTCTTGTTCCTTTGCTTTTTTTAGTTGTAGTTCTTATTTCTAGTTTTTTTCTTTATAAAAGTTTCATTTTCATTCTCTTTTCTTCCTGATTGTGAGTTTGGTCCTCATATGTTTAGTTGCACAATGAATCCCATAGTTATCGACTTCTTTGAAATTTGTCTTAAATTCAAAACTTCACTAAAAGTCTATTTCTCAGATGATTTTATCAATTTCTAAATGAATTTCTAAATGCACGAGGAGCTCATCTCAGGCGTTTACTTTTCAAGAAAAAAAATCACTTAGATTCTGAATTTGGATGATCGAGATACAAAGAAAGCAATTTGACCCTATTAAAGGCATCTAGGGCCTCAATTAACCAAGCATGTCTTTTTAGAGAAAGGCCAAAACTCAAATGACTTTAGTCAAAATCAACAGATTTTCAATTTTTGAGAAAGGTATATCTTGGAAATCAAAGTTTGAATGGGAGAGTTAGAAAAAACAAGCTTATGAAGAGACAGTACTAGACTAACAACTAGATCTCGATAACAATAAAGTTTACCAAAAGTTCAATTCTTATCTAATCATCTTGCTTTTAGTTAATTGAGCTCTATTTGTCTATTTTGCAAGGCACCAAAAAATCAAATCAATGAGAGTTGCATAAAGAGAGTTATAGCCAAAGCATATTAACCTTATCAAACTATCTACACTCAACCCAAATTTCATCCTTAGATAACCTAAAATTAGGAAGGTTCTCAACTTTTTACTCGATTTGAACATTAAACTTGCAAGGGCTTTAGAATGTCATCAGTGCCTCTATCGTCAGCACTTGGCTCGAGGAGACTTAGGGATCTGCAGCTTCCCCTGAACTCGACGTTCCTTCTCAAGGATGGAAGTTAGAACCTTCTCACATGCCCGTACGCAGACGACTGATAGTAGCAGGATCATCGTGTTATTCAAGGTAATGCTTTGTGTGGCAACAAGAATTCAGAGTGTATGCTCTAAACGTGTAGAGGAACGTGTCTCGTGTTTGTGCATTTTTAATTTCATCCTTGAAGCTGGAGAGAGAGAGAGAGAGAGAGAGAGAGAGAGAGAGAGAGAGAGAGATTGTCTCTGGCTATGAACTGGAGAATGCAACTTTTGACCTGCGATTTGAGGAACCAATTAAAAGCCGGCCTAAAGTTAGAGGCGGCCAACCTGTTACAAGCGACTCCGATGTGAACTGAAAATGCGTAATAAATTAATATGTTCCAACCTGGTAAAAGAGATGTGGTACTCATATCAGGTAGCAGACCATACATGACTTGATGACAACCTAGTAGTCGAAGTGGAAGGGGTAAATCTAATCTTATAGATACACTAAAAATGGCGGAACCTATTCTCTGATTTGCATGTGGAATGTGAAACAATGAGCATGACGACATAAATTTGACTTATACCTCAATTTTTTTCCCTAAAGCTTGCAAGTTTATATATAAATATATACACCTTTTCATATTATATTTATATATAGTGTATATGTATATATATGTGTATGTATGTATAAATGGTTATGAGTGTAGAGCAGTTAATTAACATATACATAAGAGTTCATGACAAATATGAAAATGTTGAGTTGAATGAGTGGTCATGCAAAGAAAAATGAGGTTATTAGAGAAAAATTAGGAGTGATATCGATACATAATAAAATGAGAAAATCATTTAAGTTGGTACGAATACATAGAAATACAACCAAAGAAAGCTTCCATAAGAAGTTATGAGAAACTAGATGGTGAAAATATTAAAACACGAAGAAAAGAACCACAAAAGTGTTGAAAAGAAACAATAAAAATAATCTAAGCTTACGTTGAGTTAAGTACTAGTATAGCACATCATGAAGCTCTATGAAAACAAAAAACACATATAGCTAACCCATCTATAAGAAAAGGCTTAGTTATTATACAAATAGGAGCTGCTAGATATCCCCTCGTGAAAGACTGTACTAAATGATTTGTGTTGAGCCACCTATGATACTTGATGATGCTACATGAGTACATTAAATATGATACTTGATAGTGTCTTTGATCACCACAGATTTATCACACGGATGATGGTGATTATCATTAGCATGAGACGCTCTCTAGCAGCTCTCTCTCTATAATATAACCCTTCTTGTTTAGAGTAAGTTCGATGAAAGTCTCACCCTCTTTCTCTCCGTCAGGGTTGTTCTAATTTGATGACTCCTTTTAAGGAAGCAAATGTATCAATGTGAAAAGAGAGGAGTAGAATATAGATTATAGATGATATGTGTCAACGTATATATAAACAGGAAAGGTGAGAACGGTTGCCTAACAGAAGCATCAAAAGAGGGACGACGCGGAGGTTTTTGGCTATTTTGGAAGATAAGCGGACAAAATAGGTGGGATTCCGTGTGTGAAAAGATGCAAGCATTCCATTTCATCTGCGATTTGTGCTCTTGAACTCTTCATCCAGAAGACCCGGTCATCATTTACCACCCACGTTGCCTATGTTTGGTCAATCATGCGGGAAGCGTGTCTGCTGTCGACGCAGTTTGTAAAATCTTCACCGCATAGTTGCCATGGCTCCTTTCTTTGATCTTATCCTTCCACCAAATGGTTCTTCTTGCTTATGAATAATCGCAGATAAGACATCTTGTTATTTTTATGCAGATAAGATATATGGTACAGAAAAATTAATAAAGCAAGTGAACCTAAGTTAGGCTCATGTTTTTTGCTAAATTACAATGTATATATTCTTCAATATTTTGGGCAAAGACAGAGAGAGAGACAGACAGAGAGACAGAGAGAGACAGAGATGGCGGAGCCGGGCCTGGGGAACATCTTGCGTATATCACCAAACACCACCTTCTTCTCCGCGGTGTCAATTTTTTCCAGACCCTCGTCCGTTCCGCCATCCAAGTTGAGGTTGACAATCAAGACTGGCTTCCATGGAAAATCCCTCTCCATCTCAGAAAACCGAACAACCTACAGGCCAAAAGCTCGTGATGCCTCTCATCTCTTATCCGTAGAAGTAATTAATCGCGTGGGAGATTAAATTTGACAGACTGCGACTAGGCGATCCCATGATCTATTTGCTGGCTCTTCGTTGGTTTGTTCTTGATCTCTTACATCTTATTCGTTTTCTTTTCAGGCCAACGGTGGGTTTTGGACAGGGAAGGCTTTGAAGTGGTGGGAAAAGGGGCTACAACCCAACATGAAGGAGATTTCTTCTGCAGAAGATCTTGCTAGTTCATTGCTGAACGCCGGAGATCAACTTGTGATTCTGGATTTCTATTCTCCGGGATGTGGTGGGTGTAAGGCTCTCCACCCCAAGGTACCCAGCCCCCCAATAATTGTTAATTAATTCTGTTATTGCCTCCCTTTTATTCTGAAATTAAAGAGAAAAGGAAGGAAGCCTTTCCAGTGATCTGCCGGAGACATAATTTAATTTTTTGGTTTTCTCTATGCTTGTCTTCTAGATATGTCAAATAGCGGAGATGAACGCGGATGTCCAATTCCTTCAGATCAATTATGAGCAGCACAAGTCCATGTGCTATAGCCTGCACGTTCATGTGCTGCCCTTTTTCCGATTCTACCGAGGAGCGCAGGGTCGTCTATGTAGCTTTAGTTGCACCAATGCTACAGTATGCTCTCTCTCTCTCTCTCTCTCTCTCTCTCTCTCTCTCTCTCTCTCTCTCTCTCTCTCTCTCTCTCATCAGTTGCGTTTGCATATATCTTAACTTTGTTGTGTAGATAAAGAAATTCAAGGAGGCTCTAGCAAAGCATACTTCAGAGAGATGCAGTCTGGGGCCTGCGAGAGGTCTGGAAGAATTTGAACTCTCGGCCTTGGCTGCCAACAAGGACCTCTCCTTCAAGTACTGCTCCACAACAGCAAACATGGATCCTGCTCGATTGGAAGAAACTTATAACACTACAGTCTCTCAATCTGCCATCATTACAACGCGCCAGGAGGAAGGCGACAGGGAGGTCATCTCCCTTAACAGATGATCTTGTCAATCTCCTTCTACAAATTTCACTTCTCCTTCTCTCTAGGATTCCTTTCTCTCTTTGTACTACCAACTTGTACATAGATGTCCTTGCATTTATTTGTTTTCGTTTTTGTTGTATTTATCAAAACACGCAGCACCGGATCAGGGGAATCCTCCCCTGCGAGTTGCTTATGGGAGTTTTATAACCATATACTTGCTGCAGCATAATGGAGGGACAATGATGTACGAGTTTCTTTTATTCTCGATAAATAGACGAGTAGCGGGTAATCCCTCCCCCCACAAACACCCCTCCTCCCCACCAATACGCACACCGGGGCATACAAACATTCGTGCACACACACACACATATATTTAAAAATAGAGAGAGATTGGATCATGTGCTCATGTGTCTCATTGATGTTTTTGTAACAAGAGTATAATTTATATACTTTTGAACGTTGTAGTAACTTTAATGATATTCACTCCTAAAACCAAGAAGGTGCAGGTTCTTAATATAAGAGATGAAAGATCCAGTTCCCATAATATATATATATATATATATATATATATATATATATATATATATATATATATATATATATATATATATATATATATATATATATATATATATATATAACAATTGCATGAGCATGTGGGTACGATGAGAAGGAACATCCCGGCGTTTGTGTTTGTAGTGACGGTCATTCATTTTGGGTTCTGCGGGATGTCGATGATCGTGCAGGGGATCAACTGATCACGGTTGGAAAGGCGATCCTTTTTCACGTAGTCTACCTTCAAAATATGAGGAAAATCATCTTTTGGTGACATTTGTCAACTTTCAAGCATTTGGTTTGAGGTGATTGGGATTGCCCAACAATTTCTTTCCTTCCATAGAGAGAGAGATTCTTGATCACACAAACCGTGTGATGGATTATTTTAAAAGAATTGGATAGAGAAGAGGGGCGACAAGTTGGTGGACAAAATTACACGCATATCACATGCCAGGAATAATAAGAGTAGACGTCAGTTTGGTGGATGAGAAACGGCCACTCCACCCTTCCATGGACGATACAATCATACAATCGCCTTGATGCCTCGGGGCATATACGAAAGCAACATTGCAAAATGTGACGCTTTCCGGCATACACATCATCAGGTCTTTGATCTGATCCACAAGCCCTCAGCTTCGTATCTTTTCGTTTCAAGACGAACCAACAAATACGACTCTACATGTCATTCACGTTCATATCTGGCAACACAATGCATTTCTTAACTAAGAGGATTTCACGCCTACAATTAATACCATTAAGATAATGACTGATTGCAGACAGTGCTTTATTAAACCCGTAAAGTGGAACAGTCAGTTTCATGGTGCGCAAGCGAGAAGTCTATCTTTCCTTGTAGAAATCTTGGAAAGTATTATGAATCAAATCCACCAGTTTCTACCATTCTGGTTTTATTACGTCCAAATTTCTTCCAAACAAATCATATACAGATCTTTCAACATCTACCTGCCATTACTTATTTTTCTCCCCATATTAATGTCGTGCCGTAACCATTTGACTAACGGACAGAGTAGGAAGCGCAACTAGCACCCAGCCTTTCGATCGGAATAGCCTTAGCGAATTTCAAAAGTATTGCAGAAGGCAGCTACTCAAGCGGCACCAATATGGAAAATGAGTCTCTCTTCTCTAGATGCTAAGGCATAGAATGGCCCCATACCCAACGACTCACACACCCAACACGGGAGAAATCAAAAGTGAAAAGAGAGCAAAGTAAGCAAGTACATACAAAATTTGAAAGCAGAGGAATTTCGATTGATAATAGAAAAGAGAGATTGGTAATCGCAAAAATGCTGCAAGATATCTTTCGGGACACTTTTTCCCAAGAAAATTATACAAAAGGTCAATGACAAATTCACGGTTGATACATCACATTCTCCCACACAATAAAATCGTTGTAGGCCTCAGAGATCTTCTCATCTTCGCCCCCTCTAGGGGGTAAATCAACTAGCTAGATTCCACATCAATGCAACTTGGTAGCATTGGACTTTTTCCATTAGCCGGACTTAAAAATGCTTTGAGCGAAGGTCCTTTTTGTAAAGCTTGTGGGAGAAACTTCCGCTTGCTTGACCACTAATGGCTTTGAAGATCATGTGGGACTCTACGCTGTTGATGCCAGAATGCCTTCAGCTGTATTAGTCTTATGCTGGAGATGCGACCATCTTTCAACTGACCAAGTTGCAACTTTAACACCAGGAGGAGGGTTATCATTAAAATGGAGGCACTGGAGTCAAGGATTTGGGCAGGCCCTCTCCTTTCAAGAAATCCTACACCAGTACCATATGGTGATCCACATTTGTCAAGTAGAAACTAGCTCTCATATAGCGATCTTTGATCTTCAAACATACGCCATTGCTTGGCTGTTACTTACAATCTTGATAAGGGCATCAACCTCCTCAACACAAAGTCCAAATCATTATGCTTCCCCAACGGAAACGATGTTGATTACCCAGGTTTTTGTCTCTTTGAGTTCACTTTCACATAAAACAACACGTAATGATCACATCAGAGTAGCACACAAGATCACCTAGGGACTGAGTTGAGGAGATAAATTGCTCCGCATCATCGAACAAGTTCCTCATGGTCGGATGAGCCGTTCACATGCTCCACAATGGCCATTGCATTTACGTGTTGAGTTGATGGTTTCATTTCATTCATTTGCTCCAGTTATGTCTAAGATATTCGACATCAAAGTGGTTAACTTGTTGATGTATTCCTTAGATTGGTCATTCTTTAGCCGTAGAAGATTCGTACCGCTCAAAGTAGTCCAGGTCGTAGGACAGGAATTGTTTTTGAATCTATTACTTAAGTAATAAATATTACTTGAGTAATCAAGAGTGTTGATCTTCTAGCAACCTCAATCCACGTGAAATTGACTGATGTCACTACTAGAGTAAAGCATTGGGTTTGAGAAACAATATAATAATATCAATCCTCCAATCCTCCCTTGTAATTTCTTACCTTAGTATACTTATGAGGTTGTGAAGGTCCTTCAAGATATAAGTCCTTGAGTAAATATCAAGCTTCGGGATATCATCGTCTCGATATAAGCAACGGTGGACCACTAACGATCAAGCGGTCAAGAATCACATAATGTACTTTAAAGGCTTCCAATCTCTTATGGACAATTATGTTGTTCCTTCTTTGGGGCTAATAATATGGACCATAAGATCTACCTTATGTCCCTGATTTTTTAAGGCGTCACCTCGATTTTGCTTGAAGGTAGTAATTGCCACACCCATCAAGGCACACTCCCTATCTATGAAACTTGATACTCCCAACATGTTTTCAACAAGGTTTGAGAGCTAACCTCATAGTTGGCTACATCCATTCTACTTTATGTAATCAAATTTCATTTGTGATTTTGTGGTAGAACGATGTAGTTTCTATATTTGTGCTAGCCCCTAATCAAACATAGAGCTTCCTGAGGTCTTTGAATCCATTTCAGCTTAGCTGAAAGGAACTAAGATAGGATTAAAAAAGCCATCCGGCTGACTAACAGACGGGAGTAGAAAGCACGACTAGTGCACAGCTAATTCAACCTTAGCAGGCGGCTCCTCCGTTGTGGGTAAACTAAGGCCTAGGGATAAGTCATATGCTCAACATAGTGAACGCAAGAGAGTAAAGAGAGCAAAATGATCTGGTGTATGGCAAACTTGGTAGCAGAGAACTTTGATAGGTAACAGAGGAAGAGCTACATGGTCCGAGCATGCTACAAGATATATTTGACACTCTTCTAAGTGGGTTTTTACAAAGAGCGGCTCAAAGGTCAATGAGTTGAAGGGTCACATTAAAACCGTAGTGAACCAAACACTACAGTCACATTCAAAAGCTAAAGAGCCATGAAGTTGAAAAATTAATGTTACAAGGTCCACCATGCAAAGCAAATAATGACCGAGGTGACTACAATTGCTTCAGCTTGTGCCTTTCTCCAGGTAAGAGCTCACAACAGACAGGTGCCTGCGGTACTGAGGTGAAGTCAAACGTCTCCCCAATGGCGTCTTCCTCTTGCTAACCAGAAACCTGTTGACACTTTTCCTCATTGGCATGATCTGAGGGAAATCTTCGTCAGGAATGTTACCAAGTTCAGAAATATCTTTTTATCTATGCGACCCTCTTGAACCATCTTTATGCCTCGTCTTCCTCAGTCATCTAATGGATCAGGCTCCTTCACAGCAGAACCCTCCAGACTCCTCCCTGTGAAGAAGCGCCCCTACTTTATGCCTCGTCTTCCTCCACTCATGTCTAATGGATCAGTCCCTTGTTTAACAAAGGACAAGAAATTCTAAGAAATGCATATAAAACTTGAAGCGCAGGTTTGGTCATTAAAAGTACATTTTCACGGAAAAAATTGCATTTGCCATCAAAGTAACGTTCCCATATTGAAATAAGACTTTTCATGTCATAAACACATGCTTAGGATGGCACTTTAAACCCTGAATTTTCACAACGAGATCCCTTGTAGCAGTTCAAGCCAAAAATATGCATGTAAATGCGTATAACAGCCTGTATTTATATACTTGTATATCTGCGTGGCTCATGTATATATAAAACATACATAAATTCTAGGCACATTTGGAATCACTCAAGGTTCATACTCTCCTGGCTTGATCGACATCCATTTGGTTCAGCCTAGCAGCAAATTCAACCCAACTCAGCCGACCCACATTTCCATCAGGCTAAACTTGACTAGAACTCAAGTCTAGGTAACTCGATTTCAGCCCATCATGTATATGGACGTGCAGAATATGTATGTTACATAAAATATTAATATACGTAGGCTTATATAAAACCGGCCAAGGTGACATTTGTAGTTACATAGGGCTCATGCCCATCTTGACCAAGTGGACCTAAGCTCAACATCTGGTACGGGAATAAATTATATTTTGTATCATCTGTTCGTGGTGGACTTCCACGCCCTAGTGACCCAGCCAAGGAGCAAATGAACCAAGCCAGGCTCATTTTAAAAATTAATTGAATTGATAAAGTTTGCTCTGCCACATCATGAAGATCAAGTCAAGACATGCCATGGCACCTTACCAAGTCTACTCTATTCTATGGATATTGATCTTATGAATGCACCAGACAAAGTCTACCAAGTCTACTCAAGTCAAGAGCAACTGAGCTTACCAGTTTACCAATTTGATTCAACATGGTTCATACTTTACAATAAAAAGGAAACCTAAAGCCTGGATATTGATCTTATGGATGCACCAGACGAAGCACCAAGTTGGCCCACCTTGGTACCTAGATAGAACAAATGAAGACTTAGGACTAGATGTCATCACAATATTCGATTAATATATTCAACTAGTGATTAACATGGAACTAGAGAGTTAAGAGGGAAACCAGGGAGGTCGACTGTCAGGCTTAAGAGCAACTGAGCACCAGGGTTTGATCGAGCACCACCTCTTGGATCCAGCACACGCACGCCAGAAAAATAAAATAAAAGAAAAGGCCCGTGAGTGTGTGAGTGAGAGAGAGAGAGAGAGAGAGAGAGAGAGAGAGAGAGAGAGAGAGAGAGAGATTGAATTGCTTCATATTGCTTGGGGAGAGCTTGGGATCTCTGGATGCCTTAAGTAAAGCTTGAGCCCTATTTTTGAGGGTCTAACTCTCTATGAATTGACAGAATGGATAAAACAATGAGCACATTACAATCAGCTACGTTTTTTTTTGAGGATTTCTCCAGTCTGAAAAAATATTGGGCTTTATTTCTTTATTCTCTGTCAAAAAAAATCCACAGGGGCATCCCATGAATCTGGCTTTGAAGTAGTCCTTATGCATGGCCAATCATATACTTATCAGTTACATATTAGCTTCAAAGTAGTCGTGTGTTAGAGGCATATTATCTTATTTGATTGCATGTTTATATATTTACATCATTTAGTTTGCCCAATGTTCATATACCCTGTTCATACCTGGTTGGCTTGGATTAGTAATGGCACATTCATCTCGTTTTGATTCCATCATTTGATTATTCGTAGTCCTTATTGTTCATGATAGTTGTGCACGTTTGCTGGTTGTCATTTAGATTTGTTACATGCAATCTTGTTAAATTTGCTCCACATTTGCTTCATATTTCTATCATCATTGCCATTCAAGATTCCTTTTGCATTAGGCATTTAATGATCCGTCCTTGACCTACTTTCACTTGCTTAGGACCTGAATATATTATTTCACTAAATTCGGCTACATACAATTCTTCGTCGCACCATTAATTTTATCCATCTTGTTAGTGTATGTGCATTGGTTTGTACATCAAACCCTGCATTCTTTTCACTTGCACTTGATCACACCTTATTGATATTTAGATAAACTTGGCACATTTGAAACCCTCGACACTAGGACTACTGCACCTTTGAAACTCATCCTCATACCCTTCCTTGCTAACTATCATACATTTCATTCAGCCAAGGCTGAACCTAAAGCCGACCTCACAACGGACCTTAACCAGCCCATATCACGCAGCATACATGGCATCATATCTTTTACCAACATCAGTTTAACCCACAATCTGACAAGCCCCTATTAACCCAAGGTCTTAGACCTCCCAACCTTAACTCACCTGTCTATTCGAACTGAACCCTCTACATTGAGCTGAGGTTTCGAAAATCAACTTAAAAAAGCTGTAGCTCATGATGAGAACATAGTTCTCTCATCCCAAAACCATTTAAGGGGCTATTCGCCTCACATCATAAGAGTTTCTAGATCGGCCACTGCCTAATATCTAGCCGACCATATCATAAACCTGCAACCATGCCTAGGCTCCTTTAGTAAACCAAAACCTGATCCATAACAAATCTGATTTGTATCGTAATATAGAGCCTAATTGACACCAAACCTACACCGCAGCAAGCTCACCTTTATTCAGAGTGTGCAGAAATTCATATTCTTTTAAGCAACAATCAGTAGTGTGTGAAGCTTAATTCTTGCTTGGTAGAGTAAGAAGAATTTCGATATACAACTTAGACAAACCCAAATCTCATAAAGAATGATCAAAGGCGAGTTTCCTTAGAAATGCGTTTCTATCATTTTCTTCTTTTAAGTAGATTGCGTCATGAGTTACAATTCTACAAAACCAAAAATTGATGCACACATATCAATAATATATTTTGGTAATTATTTGTACGACGTCAAGATTCTATGTAATTACATCTAATTTTTGGTTTTCTACACTAAGATTTGATATAATATCAACTGCCTACTGGGGACTGATGGAAAGCAAATTTGCACTTTTCATGGTTGATCAAGTATAATTTTGACGAAGCGATCATTCTATCACGTTTCTATATAATTCTATCTAACTTATGGTTTTCTACACTGGGATTTGAGATAATATCAACTGCCTACTGGGGACTGATGGAAAGCAAATTTGCACTTTTCATTATTGATCAAGTATAATTTTGATGAAGTGATCATTCTACTTATATGTTGATTTTGTTGCAAATGAAATAAGCAGAAAGATAAGTGGCTCAACACAAGTTGAGGCCCAATGCCAAATTGGACACTACATGTGACTTAATATTGATCCTAAATCTAGAAGTCCTGGGGCCTCCTTGGGTTCTATAAAATTGATAGTATGATAAGTTAGCATTCGAAGGCCTAAGGCAGTTGACTTACTGATTGGTCATCCCTAAGAAGAAAGGGCAACAGTTCACTGGATACTCATCACATGAAACGAAGGACACCTTGATAAAGATTTGTGTTGAGTGTAAGGTTGATATCATCCTTCAATTGTAAACCTGTTATCGACTTATGAGACACTCCTCATAAAACCTTTTTTGGAAGAAGAGTATCGAGGTAAATATTGTAGCAAGTTTGGGCTACTCACTTTTTTCTACAATCAATACAATCTGGTTTATAATCAAGTTCTCTATGCACTTACTCTCTTTTGTTTATAATGCATAAGTTATCCGGGTGCAAAGGACCATTGTTGGCCATAGCATCGAGGGGACAGGGAACCGACTCACCGTTCTCTATTGGAGGTTGTCTTGGCAATCATCCATTACACACTTGGGAGTTTCGCTAAGTCTGGTTTGACCCACCAAGTTAGGTGCTAGTTATGTTTAGAACCCCGTTTACTATATGAACGGTCAGGGCATGACACACTTTCATCCAGTTAGTTCTGTGAGGGTGGATCAAACAATTTGAGAAATGCCATGGCAATCATGAACCTCACACAAACAAACATGAAGAAAAGACGTGGGCGAAAACGTTCAGCCAAGAGGTCCACCATTTAAAGTTAATTGCATAAGCAAACTGCGAGACAAGCTTGAAAACCTCGAAGGAAGATGTTTAGCATCAAGGACTTTGTGAAAAAGGAATTGGAGTTATACATGAAGGTGATCAACTTGTTTGAGAAAAAATAGGACGAAACCATAGCAAAACTTGAGGACCTCATTGTATGTAGTACCAGCCACAGAGAATAATACAATTGTCTAAGAAAGGCTAGAAACTGTCGTGACATGTTGTAAAACCCTTGATCGAGCAATCATGAGTAAGATCATTCACCCCCTTTCAAGATGTTACTATCTTAAAGCCTAATGCTTATTTGAGTATATGTAACTCAAAGGATGTTGAGAACTTGTGGTAAGATGATGAGTATATTAAAGTCAAAGAGATTAGAAAGAAAGAATAGAAGATCCGTACTGTGATCTCTTTCCTCAAAAGTGACACTTTACTCTAGTGGTGACATCACACAATTGACATTGTTCAAGGAATTTTTACAGTCCACACTTTTGAAGATATTAAATGCGAGATTCATAATTAACTACTCTTAGAGGACCATTGCTACTTGGCCTGTAAAGATTTTATGAGGTTCGTGACCGTTCAATTAAGGATTACATCAGCAAGTTCACTTGGCAAAAGCATCTGGGTTCTTGTTTCTTATACTTGATTAATACTTCAGTCAAAGCACGAGCTTTGATAGATGTGAGTAAAAGACCTAGCCTAGGGCCTTGTTGCTGGTGAACATGAAGCCAATGATAAACCTCGAAGGGTGACCACTCTCATCGGCCATCCACTCCAAAGAAAACCTTTTAATCACGAGTGTTTTTATAGTCAATCAAACTTTAAAACGAGGAAATAATGAAAGGAACTGTCCGACTCAACAAAGAAAGTATCATCCTTATTAGGAGAAGGGTTCACTCCCACTCTCCTTCTGCCTCCAATAACAACAACTAACCCTTTTTCCATACTAGATAGGTTTGGCTACATGATTCTTTATTTCCACATAGTCTTATCATAATTTGTAGAATTCATGATAAATAAGTCCGACAAAGTTTTACGTTGACTGGCAGAAGCCTAACGCAACCCTTTTATCCAAGCTTGAGACTGATCATACAAGGATGATCTCTTACATGGACAGAATTACTCTCCTACTTCCACCAAGGAAATTAATTATGATCGGGTTTGCCCAATGAAGCCATTCATGCCACATGGGAACACAATGGTTGTTGTGGAGCCTGCAAAGGATCCGCTTGATCTTGATGAACCAATTCATTGGTGTTCTGTAATTCAACTCTCCAAATGTGCCTGGAGAGGACCAAGTGTACCTCTTCCAACTTGACTAGGAAAGGTTGTTTGATGTCAAAGTGCAAGTAGAAAGAGCAAAGACTAGTACGATAATCGACTTGAGGCTATGAGCAATTTTGTTTTCATTGACTAAGCACAACGACTAGAACTTCGCACCCGACATCTCCGTCAAATATACTACCGGCACCATTGAGAAAGTGATTGGCTAAACCAGTTGTAGATAATTAAAGATTGGGGATCATCACGTGAAAACTGAGAATTATCCTGTGGATATAGAGATCCTGCATAAAGAGAACGCTTGTCCCAACCAAAGACATAAGCGTCTCTACTTTGATGATGACCCTACCCTTGGTTGCTATTATGAACGAAATAAGTTCAAGTTTAACCATTTTGGGGGATCAAATTGTTGTGGTTGAATCCACCCTACTATCAATGGAGTATGCCGAACAAGACCCTTTAAGTAGTTAGATGTTAAGTGATTGCAAAAGCTCATAAGAACTCTACATTGAAGACCCACAACCGTCTCGAGGCCACAAAGGCCTCCAATGTCATGCTGAACGAAGAAGTTAAGAACTAGTATGCTATATTGAACGTTGAATGTAGCTGGTTGATTAGACCTCTAAGGGAGGACAAGTTTGAGTGCTAAAGGCCACTCTCAGCCTTAATCCGAAAGACTGGGCACTAGATTACTTGTATTTGGCAATCATCTGCTACATATTCACCAAGAGTGACGCAATGCTTAAGAATTCCGCTAAGGCTGTCCAACCCAATAGGCAGGGCACCGATCAGCTTTTAGAACCCGTCTGCGAGTCAATTCACCAAGAGTGACTCATATTCACTTGTTGTATACCATGTTGCTTTTCGTAGTCGACTCTCTTCTTTGACAGTTAATTGAAAGAAGAAGAAAGGTGACAGTAGCTAGATTCAAAGCCCCAACAAAGTTATCCAGGACTCCTTTCCAGCTATGGAGCATTGAATACTAGTAAGTCAGACTCTTGCTGCCAAACCTCATCAGAAGCAGTGGTTGCAAGCACTTCAAGACCCTATTGGGGATAATCTCGTTGAATCATCACATGTAGCAAGATTCAATAAGGCAATATCCACAGTATCCAATACACAGTGCATGAATGTTAATATTTCTCAACTCTTTAAAACATTTAAAAGACTCCAATGTTGTTGGATTTCACGATAACGTAACACAATGTCCTTGCTATTAGCTCATTAGTCACTCATAACCACTGTCAAAACAAACCTCCGACTGAAGACCAACAGTTTGAGAAACATGGAGATGGATTTATCTACATTTTAGAAGAAACATTATTGTCATTATCATTGTTGAATCCTTTATCTAGAGCATGAGGAATCCAATAATAGGCATGTCTCATGAAACAGTTGCTCAAGTAAAATTACAGATTTAGATGCCGAAAATCTTCTTCAAGGAATTATCAATTGTTCCTTACACTGTCATTAGCATAAAAACACTTTTTCAATTCTGGGACCATACCTTAGTGTCTAAATAACTGCTTCTGTAATAGGTATTTCAGAAAACCTAGGTTGTGAGTATTTGGTTCCTCTTCTTCTCTATGAAAGGCTTCATAATGAACCCTTGTTTTTGTATAGCTTCTTTAATTTTATTTCGGTAGGAGACCGCCTAATTTATCTTGATAATTAAAAAAAATATGGACAACTGTGCTTATGGACTAAGCTCTCTCTCTTTATGTATGTAGTTATAGTTATTATGCTCGACTTTCAACTTTAAATCATGATTTTTTCATCTTCGCACAGCACCAGCCGAAACCGCACAACAAAAGCGACGAACCGCCTGTTTGACTCGGTTTTGTCGATTCCTTGAACAACTCCAAGAAGTAACGAATTGCACCACAGCCGCGACACCCTAGATCCAGCAAGTCATGATATGGAAGGTAGAGTTTGAATGTCTTGATTAGCATGACATGTCTCGATCAGGATCTGTTGCGAAGCAACTCGGCACAGTACTTGAGTTTTGTGACGTCAAAGCTCCAGTCTTATTTTTTCAGGCAAACTTCTTCCAGAAGTAAAGTAGCTAGAGAAGCTAATCATTCAACTGAACAATGCGATCTTCTCGCCTCTCGATTTCGATCTTTCATATCAAAGGTCATTGGTTGTTTCGGGGACCCGCATGGATTTATTTGTCAAGTTTGCAGGCGTCGGGTACACACAGTTTAAATTTGACAGTGAAAGGTATTAATGAGAACACGCTCGTGTGCTACAAGACACAGAAGCGCACACTTTGAGAACGTCTCTTCGTGCAACTATTAATTAATCAATTATTCTGTCCATACACACTGCTTGATGAGAGATCGTATCTGCTCTCTTCATTCAATTCGAGAAGACGTGAGGCATGGGTTGGTGGGTACGACCTCAATCCATGCCAAATACACCATACGTGCACTTCACAGTTCTTGACGTTAATGGCTACTGCTGATATGATGGCACCCTCCTATTCTACTCCTCTGTTTGCTTCTTCTTGATAGATACCTAAATATACGAACAGTTCCTATTCAAACAAATATTGTCAGCAGTTAAATCTTGCGCGAAGGAAAGGATCTCCTTCCATCTCTTACTTTTCGTGTCTTAGACAATGTTCTGACTGTTACTGTCAAGCTTACGACGTCCCTTTGGCATTAGATTAGAAACGATCGAAGGAGGATCCTGAAGTTAATTATCCCCTATAACGAAAGACGCATCTCTAACCCACGGGCACTACGCACACACCCCGTCGATTATTTTGTCAGCTCCCTTTCCATGAAACGTTTCTCCTAAACCCGCCATGGAGGCTGATCCCAGTTCGAGCATGTTGGCATGAAAGAGCAAGATTCACCCACGAACTCTTTTGGTTCTTTATGTAACAAATAATTAACATGCGCTAATTGCTACGATTCATCAAGTAGTGTCCTCATGATAGCTTAAGCAATTAAGTTGGATAGTATTTCATATATATATATATAGAGAGAGAGAGAGACTGATTACTGATATTATCCCTGCCCAGCTATTAAAAAGTCTCGAATACGTTAGACCTTCTTTTATTTAATAACGTAACTTTCCTCCCGCCGTTTTTCAATAGAGAGAGAGAGTGGGGTGGGGTGGGTGAAAAGAGAGGGAGGAGTGTGTTTTATAAAATTAAAGGACTAACATGTGCGGGCAGGAATGATGAGTGTGAAGGAACTAGGTCGGTTTCTCTTTCCTTATCTATATGTTTATCTATCTATCTATATACATATGTAGAGAAACTGATATATGTTAGCATCTTTACGTGCTACCAAATCTTAATAGTCTATCTTAAGTGATGTATGGTTGAGATTTAAAATTTCAAAAGTAAAATGATCTTTAAGTATACCAATACTTATATATATATAAACTTGTATATGTTGTGTTAAAAATTCAAACAAATCTCAATAATCTATTGTTGAGATTTGAATTTATTAAGTAAAAAATACATGTATACTTTTTGCAAGTACATTTATTGACATCAATATGGGTCCTTTTACTTTTAAAATTTTAAGTTGAGAGATTTGTTTTTGATAAAAGGGTGTTATATAATATATTACATCTATAAACTAATATATGCTAACATTTTTAGATGCTAACAAATATCAATGATTTATGTTGATATAGATGGTTGAGATTTAAATTTATTAAGTAAAAAATATACTTATACTTTTTGTAGGTACATTTTATTCACCATGTTCATAAATATTAGTTTATATATAATATTTATATATTATTTATTAATATATTCATATATATACTTATTAAGTAAAAAATATACTTATATATATATATATAATGTATGTAAAGTGAGTTGTCGACATGTGAATGTCCGCCGCTGCAGCTGGACTGGCACATAGGTCAGTGCTAACTAGTCTTTACCCTGGTGCAAGTAACCCTGTACACCCGATATTCCCCTTTACGGTTTACCGAAGTGGGGTGTCGTGATAATTATTGAACCCAAGAAAAAGAAAAGAGAGCATCCATGGTGTCCCTTTTATGAAAGCTCTTGGTTTCAAAACGGCAAACTGCTCATTTTGGGGGATCATATCAACCTTGTGGATCAACAGTTGGTCCATGCGTTTTGAACCTTGAATCCTCCTTGGTTATCCCGCACTATTCAAGTTCGTGACTATTCAATGTAGTTGAAGGCAATAGCTCGACTGGTTCTTGAAAGAGCCAGCTTGACCTTTATAATAAGCTTGGATTGGCAGGCTATCTAGGGGTTTTGCTATTCATTTATGCCCACGAAGTCTAGCTGCGGTATCGAGCTTGGGACCTTCACTGACAGAACGACCTCCTAGCTAGTAGCCGGAGGCCCAAGGTAACAAACTTTGTATAATGAGGCCCGGACATGAAAACACCTTGATAATTTAGTGCTAAGTTTTGGGTCATTTCATATCATGAAGGGTGTCCTTTTCTTTTGATACTTGTAAGAGTTTCACATTATAATTGTATTAGCGGCTTACACACCTTTATATGCTATAAAGAAATACTTTGCTTTCTTTTGACTTATTTGTTACCTCTACGATTTCTATATATACTAGAACTCTTCTAAAGCTTATACTAAAACATCTTCAACCTTGATGAAAGTTGTCCTATCTTGGGACTATTAAATCGACAAAAGAGATGGTAATATCATGACTACTAACATTGAAACAGTTGGCGACCCCATTCAACCTAAGAAGAGAAAGTCTATACATCGTATCATTGGCCGACCCTATAAAAGGTCTCTAGGTATTCAACCAAATGTAGACACACGATTAACTAGACTTGAAAAGTGATAATCAATCTAGATATTCGTATCACTCGTGTTGCAAAGGACTTCGACTGCTTGACGAGAGAGTTGAACTCTACAATAGAAGAACTCGAACATTGCGGGAATGCTTGCGAGAATTCGTGTAATATGGTGAATAATCGATTGGAATGCTTGGAGCAACGCCTTTGTAGACCGAGAACATTGTGATTATCCAAATGCAGAAGCTCGAGTAAAGAGTTACAATTAAACCTCCAAAGAGAAAGGCTTAAGACCAATCTTACATAGAGATGCTAACTCAATTATAGGTTGTCAAGCGAAGGTTAGTAAATGGGCATGAGAATGGCGGAAGAGTCCAACACCCTCATCGTATTAAGGTTCATGAACTAAAGGCTTCCATTGGCAAAAGAGATAAACATGTATTAGAGAATTTGTTTCACTAAATGGAGCTATACCTTAAGCTCAAGGAACTTCAGGATGAGCAGTTGAAACAAGCAATTGTATCAATATTACTTGAAAACGTGGTCAAGTTTTGGTGACACCACATGCTGGACAATATTGAAACAAAAGAGTCTTGTATCGGCATACGAGATGCATTCAAGTGGGCAATAAGAGATCACTTTATCCAATGAAATATTAAGGTGGTGGCAAAGCGAAAGCTTCACAGAAAAATATATTAAAAATTATCAAAACTTGATGTTAAAGCATCCGAATTCTAACCCCGAAAGATACATTGTTCAAGTTCCTCCATGGCTTAAAGTCTTAGGCAGAGTATGAGCTTAATAGGGTAAATTCATAAACCTTTTGTGAGGCTATTACGGTGGCAAAACTTTTACTTAATAATCTTATACCGAGTAGTTTAAAGAAATCTCACAAGAACACAAAAGTGGCGAAAAAGATGGAAGCTTGGTAGGAAAAGAAGAATAAGACACAAGGTGAATCGTCCATACATCGGGACACAAGAAGATCATTTTTCGTAGAAGGATAAGGCCAGTACATCATTCAAGAGAGTGTTGGTATTTGGGCAGTTAACACTACCCTATTGATTATGAGCATAAGAGGATTGATTTTGTAAGTGCTACTAATTTCGTGCAAAGGATAGATGCAAAGGTTAAATGAATGATGATTAGTGTACTAGATATTTGAATGCACTAAACGTGATACCATCAACACATGCACTTGTGAACAAGTCTCTCCTATACCCAAAAGGTGACCCTTAATAACATGAACACCAAAAAGATAGTAAATAATGGTGTTATCCACAACTTTATGAGCACGCAAGAAAAGATTTTTGACCTTAAGATCGTGGGAAGAAATAGTAGGTTGAAGGTTGTGAACTTGGAGTCCAAACCCATGAGGTGATCATTATGCCGAATTCAAATAGGAACTTGGGAGAGGAAAAACCAACTTCACAATCGCATCATTAAATGAGTATCGTGTAATACTGGACATGGAGTTCCTGCAAGTGAACACCATAGAGATATATCTAGTCTCAAATATTGTTGCATTCTTGGATTGCCAAGAATTGTGTATTGTTCATATGGTGCCTTCCGATGATGGTCAAGTTGATGAGGTTTTAAAGCTTCACTAGTTGATAGCCAAAAGTAAGATGATGCCACAATCATGATGGCACTACGGGATGATGAGCAGAAGATGTTTGACAGTAGGGCATCATCCAAGTAGAATGTCGTATCGAAGGAGAGCAGATATACTATACCTATTGCAAGTCTAGGGAAATTGCCTCACAGGAAGGGGTAGATTGTTAGAATACGTTGAGCACTAGTGAACATTATGAGAAAAAGTACAAACCAATTGCAAATGCTAGAGGAGGATAACCCAACTTTACTACTAGTAAGAAAAATAGTGATGAATTTAAGGAAAGTTTCAGAGGAGCAAAAAGGCCCAAACGACAATTGGAGGTACAAGAAGATTGTTGTATCACTCTGATCAGCTATTCACTGCACACAACTTTTATGCAGATGTGTCTGTGTGTATCTCGTTCCTAAGAGGCAAATAAACTCACATTCGGGCCATTGACCAAAAAAATTGTAAATACCTCATATACAGGAAAATCTGCTGAATAAAAAATCACGGGGTGCAGGAAGCCGTTAATAACCAGGAGGAAACAAGGAAGCCATTTTTATTTCGATCAGTAAATGTGTGCATGCATGCATATTTAAAATTTCTTGTTAACAAGAGCAGGAATGAACCTACTGACATCATTCCCAGTGCGGAACTAAATTTTTTTGTGGAGTGGGCCGAATTCCTATTACACCATGTGAGGTGGGGCGAACCATGTATAGTGCTCATGAATTCAATCGACTACTGTAACTTTTTCACTGGTTTTCTGAATTTTAGGTGGAACGGACACACCACCTCGTCTCAATGTAGATTCGTCATTCATCATGCCCCTTATGTGATGGCAGGAATCGTTCATTTGAAGTGGCGAAGGCAGACGAAGTTTAAAAAAATCACGTTAAGGTTGACGAGGCTAAGCTGGCTAATTAAGGAAAACGAAGGTTCTTTGAAAGGATTCTCTGCGCATCACAACATCTGAGTTCTGCGGATCTTTTTTAGCAGAAGTTCCTTCCGTCTGAAGATTTCATTTCATTCTTTATTGTTTGCTTCCTTGACACTCGGTGGCATTTGATGTTTGTTTTACATTTATGCAACAGAAGAAACGATTGCCGTTGCCTAACGCAGTCGCAGGGGATCTACATCGAACTGGCGTTATTCGGGGTTGAATGTGGGATCTCCAATACATAGTTCGCACACCCCAAAAGATTTCATTCGTTGTTGGCCATCCAAACTAAAAGCATTTTCTTGATCTGCCGCAGATTATACTGGCTCAGTGCAATAGCAGTACCATGCCCTAGCATATTACAGACAAAAAACAAGGAAAACAAACGCTCTTCATTTTTCTATTAGTGTCTAATATCAGCTTTGCAAATCAGACATTCAAATTGTTTCCGGAGGATCTTTCAAAGCGCCTCTAAAGGTAAGTCTGCAACCGGCCAGGGCCCAACAGGTTCTCTTATTATGCTAAGTCATTTAATGTTTCTAAAGAAAAAGCAAATCCGCTCTGTGCCAAAAGAAATGGAGACAACCGAAGGGGATTTCATGATCATTTTCGTGGCTAGGCATGGCTAACTCTCCAAACTCAAACTCGCTTGAGAACGAAGATAATGAGTAGAAAAGATATACAGTGACAGTAGGAAGAGAAAATAAAAATACTCAAAAGATTGTAACAGAGAAAGAAAGGCGCTTTGAGCTGCCGCAGTACTGAATCCTACCCTTTGTTTGCTTTCCTTTTGTTCTCCATTTGATCTTAGCGTGAGGCCCCCTCTATTTTCCTCATTCCCCTCAACGGAATCACCATCAGAAAAGTTGAGAGGTCTCTAATTTTTGCCTTTTTGTCCCTATGTAGCTCCCACTCCAAGGAAATCGATGAAGGCCAGATCGACCTTTTCGCCGCCGTGACTCATCTCTCCATAATGCCAAACCTTCTTGCTGGTAGCCGCTAACTCTGCCTGTGATATGTCAGAACCTGAATTCGCAACTACAACCATCATTTCCATTGGATGATGAACACCAGAAAACCAAGCATTTGGACCATCACCATTGGAGATATTTTGACAAAAAACTCTCATATCGCTGCTGCCTGCAAAAGCAAAAGCGAGAAAAAATAACCTCTATATTACGTTCTATCAATCAGAAATCGAACATAACCACGATTCAGAAGCAAATTAAGACAATAAAAGAATACCAGAAATTAGGAAATATCAAGAAAGTGAATGACAAACCTGAACGATGATCAAAAGGTTGGTTGGGAATACGGTTCTGGTTATGAATATGGCATTGGGAACCATGATCCGATGCAGGGTAGCAGCCGGAAAAGAATCCGGGGGTCGACGAATTGAGAGAGAAGCCAGTGCATGATGATGAAGACTCATCTCTGTTGTAGGCCGCAGAGATGGTGGACTCGTTAGACGAGGCGACATTCACATCAATCTTGTTATGACAGTTGTTCGATGGTTTCCTTCTCCTATGGGCACTGGACTCTTCCCTGTGCCTCCTTGCCATGATAACATGCCAGTGATTCTTAACAGCATTATCAGTCCTGCCAGGGAAAAGTCTCGCAATCAATGCCCACTTGTTCCCGTATAGTCTATGAGCAGCCAGAAGCCTTTCCTCTTCTTCTTCACTGAATGAGCTTCTATTGATCCTCGGATCCAATTGGTTGAACCATCTCAATCTGCAACTCTTGCCTGTCATCAAATGTCAGAAACCAAGAAAACAGAATGTGCCAAGATGAACACAAGCATGGAGCCTCAGAGAGAGAGAGATGGTCTTCTCCTTCATTGTGTGCATAATGTATATTACCTGATCTGCCGTCTAGCTTTTCAGCGATCAGATTCCAGTTTTGAGGTCCATACTGTGCAACAAGCTCCTTCAACTTGGCGTCTTCAGCGGGTCTCCAATGGCCCCGAGAACAAAGCCTAGACTGCCCGGTGTCAGAGTCTTTCACTAAGCAATTCTCAACGTGATCATCGTCGGATGAGCACCTTCGCCGGTTGCAATGACTATCATTATCCTCATTATAACCAGATTGTACGGAGTACTTAGGAAGAGCACCCTCCTGGTTAGGAGAAGTGCTCTTATTGAATCTTCTGCAACCCATCTCTATGGATTCCACAGTGTCGCCTCTCCTCTCTGGTGAGATTAATGCCCGGAACACTTTCTCTCCCTTATATTGGCTTTCTCCAGTCGAAGAACGCCCAAATCCATGAGTAAGAGAAGCAGTAGAAAAAGGAGTGACGTTTAAAGATAAAGAGCAGAAAGAATGGGAGTTGTCCATGACACCGTGTTTACTATGCTTTGAGGAAGAGTGATCACAGGAAACCCCATTAGTCTGGACATCAAAGTTGAGCTCGCTGAAGCTTCTGAAACCCTCACCCTCGTGCAGTGGCCTGAGATTCATCGCTCAATTGAGAAAATGAATAGAGAAAAACAATAATGTAGTGCTCTTGGTGATATATTATAGGACAACAACAGAAAAAGGTAAGAAGCAATGGTGTGTACATATTATATAGTTGCAGAAACCCACACGGCTTCTTCTGGTCACTGTTGCAGCGGCCCCCTTTTGGAGTCAGGCGGTTCCCAAAATTGCGACTGGTCTCTCTGCTTTTCGTCCCACAATAGCACAATCACAGAGTGAAACGCTCGTGTGCAGCGTGGACCTCCTTAAATCAGCCTCTCTCTCTCTCTCTCTCTCGACCAGGAAACCACTTCCATTGTCTGCTTGCTAACCGTAATGCAATATTGCTTTCAGAAAGAAATGTACTGAAACAGAGACGCACCGCATCCACCCATCTCCAATTGAAAAACGAGTTGATTCACTTTCAGTTTCTGCGTGGAGTTTCGAGCTCACGTAACTTTAACCACTTCAAACGAAGCGAATAAATTCAACAGAACCACATTAATATATTATAGAAGCCTTTCTTATTGGAATTTTTAACTGTAGATTTTCCTTTTCGAATGGGTTGATGATGCTGTTTGATACTTAGAGGTTCTGTTAAACAGAATGACCTCCTCCTTTCTGACTACTAACTCACCATGTTGTCAGCAGTCAACTTTATTGACTCCTTCGAAGAGCATTTGCTGACAGAATCTCCATCTAGATTTTGCACTTTGACGTTCGTTTCCCTTCTCTTCCTCTTTATAAGACGGAAACAAGAGAAAAGAACATCGAACTAAACCGGCCGATTGATTATCTAGGTGTCTGTCGATTTGGTTCATTTTTAACAAAAAAAAAAAATCGTGGTCTGGTTCACAATTCCAATGTTAGAATAGACTGAAGCAAATTATTATATATAAAGTCCATATAAGTTTATATATAGTTTATAACCTTATATACATATAAAATATTATATATAGAGAGAGAGTCTTAAGTGAATAATTATATTTTATATATAAACTTACACAAACATCTTCACAAATCAATTTTTGAGATCGATGATAGTTATTCAAATCAAATATATTATTATACTTTGTATTTATATTTAATGCAAATGAATGCATTAAATATAAAGTGATTTAAAGTTTATATCTCAAAGATTGAAAAGTAAAGATGTTTTTTTCCAAAATTACATACCAAACACCCTTATGCATCTAAATGCTCTCTCTCTATATATATAAAGTTTATATATATTTAAATCTTGACAACTTTATAAGTTTATATATATGAGTTTTATAAATTTATATACACATAAAATACGGATCGTAGATCCAAATAATCTTATAGCAATAATACATTGTATTTAACAAAGACCTTAAATAAGTAGAATCATACTTAAGAACCAAATCAAAAAGTAATTAGCGGTTCAGTTTGGTACGTTTCAAACCATAGCACAATTCGATTCGATTATGTAAAAGTTGAGAATTGAAGCTGGTATGGTTTGAGGTTGAAGCTAGAACTGAATCAAATTGAACCACGAACACCCCTAATATAACTATAGCTAAAGGGCCATCGTACTCGCTCCTTGATCATTTTTTTCCTTCTCAAATTGCCAGAAAGCTAGGGCTAACGATCCTTCAACACGAACGGCTCGAGCTAACTGTTAAGCTCATTGCTTGAATATGTTCACGAATGGTTTATTTATCCTTTGAAAAAACCGCACCATCTTTAAAGTGAGATTTTCTTAAATGCCCTTATTTACATAATTTGTTTTCTGTAATAAAGTTAAAAACAGAATTTAATTTGGTCGTCTCATTATTGACCAACCCGTACAAATGATCTTTTTTAAGTTTTCAAGTCTCTTTTCTCTTAATAGTTTTTACTTGTTCAAAATGATTAGTGTGACATGTGCCTATATATATTTCACCCTTCGGTATGATAACTTAAACCACATACTTCTCTTTCACCTTCTTAAATGGTTGAATGGAGTACTCGCCCCACCCCATAAACAACTCTAGATCCGCCATTGAGTGGTGGTGGGGAGGAGGAGGCTGGGGGCTTCTTGGAAATGGGCGTCAGAGGGGTTGCTAGAAACCATTGCTCGGAAACATGAAGACGGTCCTTGCGATAATTAAGCCACCAATGACTTTTACTACCATGTCTGAGCTGCGACCACCTTGTGCACCCAAAATGAAAAGCCCAGCACGGCTCGTCTACGAGCTTTAGCACGAACGCACACAATATTGGTCCAAGAGGCCAGTTGGCATGCATTTATGGGAGTGGTTTTCGAAAGGGGCACGGATCAGGTTCACCAAGAGCGTGTCATGCATTCAACACGAGGCAACGGGTTGTCAAATTTACTCGAAACTCAACCGTACCCATCAGCTGAGTGTCGCATATCGGTACCCCAGGATTTTGAACTTACCGTTCATCTCAAACAGGGAGCCAGCCAGCCAGCTAGCTTTGTACCTTTCTTGTTCAGTGAAGGTCAGTTTTACACGACTCTTCCAAGATCACTTCAGATGATACCTGACTCTAGACACGAACCGAATATATGTTCTCCACTGTCCACCGTTCACCGTCCATCCTTACCTAATCTACCATCAACAAGATGGGTCCAACCACGAAAAAGATTGTCATCATTCATGTGACCACAATATCGTTTTCAATTGTAGCTACGAACGTCGAGCAGACCCTAAGTGCACTTTCACCATTCGTCTATAATTCACCCACCACCAGAAATATTGCTTAGCTGAGATTGTTGAGTTTGAGCAATCTTAATAGAATGGGATTAGTTAGATGGAGTGGTTTGAAGCAAAGTATATATATATCTAGAGGAATGATAGACATTATTTGATTATCACCACCGGCTTGATGAATGAGATAGTGGTAATCAAATCATCTATTCCGAGTCACATTTAACGTTCTCATGTGCATTAAATGACCATCAACCTCGTATCGATATTAACAAGCAACTTGATGTGTGTGGTATCAAGTGTCTAGTATCTCCCAATATGTATATATGAAAACTGAGAGTTGTTAGATACCCTCTCATGTCAAACTCTACTAGACAATTTGTGTCGTTCGTCTGATCACATAAACGATGCACATTGAATCACCCATCAACATTGGCATGAGGATTGATGTCAGTGCCTTTTCACCACTGTATAATTGATCGTACGGACGGTGATGATGATCAAACAGTATTAATGATCAAGTAATGTCTAACATGAGGAGCTATTTACAACTCTCTCTATATATTTCGGTGGCATGAGTGTTGTCCTTGATATTTTTAAAAATACATTTACATCTTTCAAATTTACAACCACCTTCTCAAAAGTACAAGTGAGTGGCATAGGATTGAATTTCATATATTTTGTATATATATATATATATATATATATATATTAGAGAGAGTAACTAGAAGTTGCTTCATTGACTCTTATGTCAAACTTTACTAAATGATTTGTATTGTTCATGTGATAGCATCAATAACATCGATCAATTTTATATTAATATTAATACGAAAATCGATGATATTTAATGCATTGAATGCATATGGTATGACATTAAATATGATGTGGATGGGCAACGTAATGACAATGAAACAATGTCTAATACCGAACGATGTCTAACAGCATTCCCTCTATATATATTTATATATAAGATGATTTTGTGTTGAGGAGAAGGGACCAAAACCTAACACACCTGCACTCGGAGTCGAACTCCCCACCACCAGCAACAGCGCTAGAGCCCCTTGCTGTTGAGCTGACACTCTCGGTGCGTGAATAACATTTTTCGGTAGCTAGGGAAAAAATATTTAGAGATTGTCAACCAAATTTATTAGCAAACAATGAAAGATGGTCCAATGGCTTTCTTAGTTTTCCGTGATCAGGTCATTTATTTTGTTTCAGTAAGGAAAATGGAAGAGTACGTAAGAGTCGTTTGATGGTGTTGAAACTTGGAGAAGTCATTCTTTGACTGCCGCGGCCAATACATGACGAACCTAATTCGGACCAGACACGACTTGACAGAGGTGCCCCACCCTGTGCTCAATCCCTTGCACACAAGAACACTTCCCACATGCTCAGCAACAAAGAATCTCCCTTAACATCTACATTACAGTGGAGACATACCTTTAATTAATTTGGAGATTTTAGTGGTTGCTTAATTACATTGTGTTGTCGTCATGGCGACACAATTTGAATGATAGGAACCCAGTGGTGTGAAGAGGCGTACCAGAAAACTCTCATCTCCATTCTCAAAGAAAAAGATAAATAAGATTTGAAGTGATGAAAGTGAATCCTGAAGAATTTAACTGAGCATATCTTAGTATTGTGTGCTCGGGTAAAGAGAATGATGAGATGAGACCACCAAGGTGTAGTACTGTCATATTCAAGGAAAACATTAATATGCTAAGTTGAGCAAGGTAAAAGAAAAGTTACTTTAGGAACAAAAAAAAAGTTGTAATGTCATTTGATTTGATCCTTTTTTAAAGGTGCTAAAAGTTGAATCCATCCTTGGTGCACACAATTTTAAATAATTCTTCAATCACCTCGTAGCTACCATCTTTATGCCACAATACTTGGTATAGTTTGCCAATTGTTATCATCGTTACTTCTTACCTCAAGGCTCGTCTTTGTCATGGGCCTAAATCGACGTCCCTCTTTAATTAACACCATCGAGAGCTCGTCACGTATTCTTCAAATTTTTTGGCATCAACACACTAAGTGGTTCTATTTTGTTCATGGATTTTTGCTTAAGAGATAACTAAAAGATTAAAATGCTGTCAGCCCAAAATGGAACACCGGTTCATAGTAAATGTTAGCATAATTACGTAAGAAAATGTAAGATCACTCATAAACTGTTCATGGAATCAACCGTCAACTGGGAGGAAAATATGAGTATTTTGCTTTAAAAGTAGAAATATGCTACAAGCAAGATACTTGAGCTCTGCATACATGGTCCACTTCGAAAGGAAAAATGGAAAGAGATGCTAGCTAGTCGGCCAAACATGACTTCGGGATCTCTCTCTCTCTCTCTCTCTCTCTCTCTATATATATATATATATATATATATATATATATATATATGTGTGTGTGTGTGTGTGTGTGTGTGTGTGTGTAAGAAAATGGAAACGATTTTTAATATTGATGAATGTCTTTGTCCGATATTGGAGACATTTTAGCAGGTGGGTTGTTAAGAACCTTTATATTATCGCATGCAGCCACACACTATACAGAGTGTAGACCACTTTAATTTGTTGAAGACCAACTGTTGTTAGTCCGGATAGGACAAAGGCTTTGATCGAACCGTGCATGTAGCAAGCAGGGGACGGCACCGTGAGTTGAAAGAAAGGAGTGAAACGAGAAGAAGGCATGAATGAAGGCGGTGGTAGGAAAGGACTAATGTGGTGTTTCATCAATTATTCCATTGGAAAACTACGGACTGCTGTCTGGTTGGATACAAGTGCGTGCCGACACAATCCATCGAATATCACTTGATATGAAATATATATATATATATAAAGAGGAAGAGAGAGAGATAGTGATCGGTGTTTGATTCTTATTCATGTTCAATCGTTCTCAAACATTATTTTTCCGTCTAATTATCATCGTAACAATAGAGATTTGAATCTTCAAAGGTAGAGTATACCATTATACTTCTCATATTATTCTACTTTTTTATTTCAAATCTTCATCATTCATCATCACGATCGATTGAATGGTAAAAATGTTTTCATCAGTAGCTGCACTTGTTTAGTGGATTAATGATTGGGCGTTGCTTCTACTATAGGTCGGCCTCCTGTTGGTGTCTTTTATTGGACTGTTCCGGTGACCTGTGCTCACCCTGTGCAAATCACCGACTTTTCAAACCAAGCATACTTGCACGTTAGATCAACTGCAAATCTTGCAATTCCTGTAGGGTGAGGCAAATAGACCACGGACCAGTTTAGGGTCGAGCCAAATATGTTTCAAAATGACAGTATCAGAAGTAAAAGTTACAGGTTTTCTTTTGAACTTTAGAATTTAAAGTGTGGCATGTTACGATCTTGGCTCAATGTAGATCGATCACTGCAGTAGATTTTCATTGTTTTGTAAGGACACTGGAGGAGGTTTATTTCTTGATGTTCGGCCAACTATAAACACCATCCGGCCGGACTACCGAACCCTCTATACACCCGTACCTACCGGCTATCGATGATGGTCGAACCAAAGGCAAGTGTCCCCCACAGATTCTCCCCTTTTGCTCTCTTTTAGCCTCTCTTGTCTTCTCTTTGAGGTCTCTTTCAGTTGAATTCTTTAGATACCTTAGTCGGCAACATTTTTATAGGCAAAGGGACCAATTACAAGAAAACTAAGACACCATACATGCATTTCGAGCGGGATATTGCCCTGCCTTATTTGGAACCCTACTCAATTTCTCACACCGTACTCAAACACGACACCGAGATAATCGGACGGGACAGACCCTTCTTCCTTATTGGACCCAGACCAATGGCGGATCTATATTGAGGTGAGGTGAGGTGGCCACCTCAACTGAAATTTGAAAAACCAAAGAAAATGATTGAATCCATGGTTACTGTGCATAGCTTGCCCCAAGTTAAATAGTCAAATAAACCCTTCGCCCTACCCTACAGAAAATTCTAGATCCACCACTGACCCAGACCACATTGACACATACCCAGACTCATTATCACTCTCGAATCCAGCACTAGGGCCCAACATGCGTATGCTGCTTGAACCCTCTCTTCCTGCAATGAAACCTCACCGGGTTGGCTAAACCTCCCTCTGGTTCGAACCCGGTGCATATGCCAATTATTCTTTTTCCGGTGGAGAAGAAGGGGCCAGAGGCCCAGTTACATATTCGAGCTAGACTCTTGGGTCGTGGTTACACGCTGTTCTGATATCACCTGTAGGAATTCCGGTGCTTCGTCCCAATCTTTGGCTTCTGAAGTTGAAATCAGGCTGTGTTCTGCAACAAGTGCGCATACTTATGGCCTTCTCAGGGGGTATGGCTGAGATGAACGGACCGTTCTTGTTTGAGAAGGGAGACTATGCTATTGAATATTTGATTCTAGTTGAGAAGAGCTTCCCTGTTACTTGATGGGCAGTTCACCAGGATTAAGGGAGTCACACTTCAAGTATCGCCCGTCAGAATCCAAGTTTGGAGAGAACTCCCCACTCGGTCAATTAGTTTTCGTTGGATTGAGGGATGTTCATGGGCGAGACGGGGGCTGGAAATCAAAGTCCTCACCTCATCTCCATTTCAGAACCTGATCCTCATCCCTGTAACGGGACGAAGAAGGTTCCCGTTTCCGTGTTCCCCCCGTAGATTTTCGCGATAACCCATCGAGAGAAAGAGGGACGTTCAGATACACATTGGAGTCAACTTTTAGAAATAAAACCTCAATTTAAGCGAATTGTATCCAAATTTGGTATATTATTATGAATAAAATGCATTGGGAATGACAATAATTTCATGAACAAAATACTACAACAACAACTACTACAACAACAACTAAGCCTTTTCCCATACTGGACGGGGTCGGCTACATGGATTCTTTGTTTCCACATACCCCTATCTTATGCCATGTTAGTAGTTAACTCCCAATATGCTAGATCGTTCTTTATTGTTTCTTTCCAACACTTTTGTGGTCGTCCTTTACCTCTTTTAATACTTTTCAAATTTAGTTTTTCTAACCTTCTTAGAGGTTCTTCTTTTGATCTTCTTTCTATATGTCCAAACCATCTTAAACGATGTTCTCATTTTATCCTCTATTAGTACCGCTCCTACTTTGTTTCTAATAACCTCATTTATGTATACGGTCTTTTCTTGTATGACCACTCATCCATCTCAACATCTTCATTTCTGTCACAGACATCTTTTGTACATGTTGATGATTACCTGCCCAACACTCATAACCATAAAACATGGCAGGCCTAATTGCTGCTCTATAATATTTACCTTTTAATTTTAATGGTATCTTCTTATCACAAAGAATACCTGATGCTCTTCTCCATCTTAACCAACCAACATTAATTCTATGTGTAACATCTCCATAAATTCTTCCATCACTTTGAAAAATTAACCCTTGGTATTTAAAACTTTCATTTTGGGGAATGCAATGTGTGCCAATTTTAATTTCTATGTCCTATGAAGTAGCCAAATGATCAAACTTACATTCCATATATTCTGTCTTTGTTCTACTAAGTCGGAGGACTTTGCTTTCTAATGTTTCTCTCCATAGTTCTAATTTTCTATTAACTTTTTCCTTAAACTCCTCCACTAATACAATGTCATCTGCAAATAACATACACCAAGGTACTTCATCTTGAATATGTTTTGTTAACTCATCCATCACCATTATAAATAAGTATGGACTTAAAGTTGATCCTTGATGTAACCCAATATTAACTTCAAAGAAGTCTGTCGTTCCTTCATGAGTCCTCACACATGTTTTTGCACCATCATATATGTCTCTTATAAGGTTAATATATGTCAATGGGATACCTCTTTTTTCCAAAGTTATCCAAAAAACCTCCCTCGGTACCCTATCATAAGTTTTTTCTAGATCAATAAATATCATGTGAAGGTCTTTCTTTTTTGCTCTAAAATGTTCCATAAGACGTCTCAAAAGATGAATCGCTTAAATAGTAGATCTGCCTCGCATGAACCCAAATTGGTTCTCTGTTGTACTTGATACTTGTCTTAACCTACGTTCAATAATTCTTTTCCATAATTTCATAGTATGACTCATTAACTTGATATCTCGATAATTCGCACAATTTTGAATGTCTTCCTTGTTCTTATATATGGGTATAAGTGTACTTGCTCTCCATTCCTCGGGCATCTTTTGGTTTTTCTATATTTCATTAAATAGTCTTGTGAGCCAAGTGATTCCTATTTCTCCTAGTATTTTCCAAACTTCTATAGGAATATTATCTAGTCCTACCGATTTACCACCCTTCATATGTTTAAGAGCCTCTTTGACTTCATTCTTTTGAATACATCGGTAGAAATTGTGGTTTATATACTTTTCTGAGTTGGCTAAATCTCCTAAACTAATACTAACATCTTTATTTTCATTAAAAAGATTATAAAAATAGTTTTTCCATCTATTTCTTATATCATCATTTGCCACTAGAATTTTTTTATCCTCATCTTTTATGCATCTAACATAATTAAGATCTTTAGTTTTCTTATCTCTAGCCCTAGCTATCCTAAAAATATCTCTTTCACCCTCTTTTGAGTTGAGTTTTTTATATAAGTCCTCCCAAATCTTAGCTTTTGCTTCACTAACAGCCTTTTTTCTTCCTTTTTTGCTTTCTTATAAGCTTCTAAAGTTTCACTAGTTTTCTTAGCATAATGTAATTTGTAACATGCCCTCTTTGCCTTGATTTTATTTTGTACTACTTCACTCCAGCACCAAGCTTCATTTTGTGCCGGTACACCTCCCTTAGATACCCCTAACACAGCTTTCTCAACTTTCCTAATATGTATAGCCATATTGTTCTACATATCACAGGGTGTGCCAACATAATTCCAAACATATCCTTACAGGACTTTCTGTTTAAATATATCTTCTTTCTCGCTTTTGAAGTTCTACCATTTAGTCTAAATAGCTCGATGCACTCTTTTCTTCTTTGTCCACTTTTTTATTTGTAAATCCATAACTAAAAGTCGATATTGGGTGGTTAAGCTTTCTCCTGGAATTACCTTACAATCTTTACAACACGCTCTATCTTTTTTCTACAAATAAAGTAATCAATTTGTATTTGTGATAAGCCACTCTTATAAGTAATTAAATGTTCATCTCGTTTTTTGAAGATTGTATTGACTATAAAGAGATCAAATGCCATAGCAAAATTTAAAATCTTCCTACCTTCCTCATTTATATAGCCAAAACCAAAGTTTCCATGAATTCCTTGATATCCTAATGCCTCTTTACCGACATGTCCATTTAAATCTCCTCCTAAACAAATCATCTCCCTTTGTAGAATCTTTTGAAACACCTTATCTAACTCTTCCCAAAAAACTGTCTTTATACTATCTTCTAGTCCTACTTGGGGTGCGTAAGCACAAACCATATTCAAAACCTCTACTCCTAACACTAATTTCAACGTTATGATTCGGTCACCATATCATTGTATGTCTACTACACTGTCATTTAAATCTTTATTTATGATAATACCAACTCTGTTTCGAGCCTTTTCTTTACTTGAGTACCATAATTTAAAACATGTATCCTCTATTTCCTTTGCTTTTTCTCCAACCCATTTTGTCTCTTGTAAACATAAAATATGAATATTTCTCCGAATCATAGTATCTACCACCTCCATTAGCTTACCGGATAATGTTCCGATATTTCAAGAACCAATACGAATCTTATTATCTAGGACTAGCTTCCTTACCCCTCGCATCCCTCTATAATCAAAATGCGGAGACCCTCTTTAAAAAAATTTCATTACATTTGGGCGGCAATGTAGTGAGACTAACTTCTTTACCCACACCTGTCCATGATGTGGGAACCCTCTCTGCAATTGATTCACTACATTCGGGCGAAAATGTAGTGGCTCTTGCTTACTTCTTACTGCATTCGGGCTCTACAGTACGTTGCTAGGCGGGAACGTCCCAAAGCAATGTTCATAATTTTTGTAATCCATGTTATAAAAATCCGACAAAGTTTTACGTTGATTGTCGGAAGCCTAACACAACCCTCCTCCTTTATCCGGGCTTGGGACCGATAATGCAAGGGTAATCCTTATATGGGCGGAGTTAAACAAAATGCTGATACATTTTTTATTTATTATTCCGCATAGAACTTTTTAAAACCAATAGGGGAGAGGAATTCGAAGAATTGGGTCGAACACGGACTCGAAGGAACTCAAAGAGTCATGACTCGATTTGATTCCTTGATCTTCTTTTATTAACTCTAGCATATTCACAAGTTAATTCATGCATCCCGTTTGTTGCGTGGTTTGCATTGAATCACATTTGAAGACCGTTGAGTAGATTGAGACTCGATGGAAGCATGTGGATTAGAGTCCTTTAATTTGAGACTCTCAACTTATTCTAGTTCGGCTCAATTCTTTGTGCACCAATTGAACCTAAACATGTAATCAATTCTAGTTCGGCTCAATTCTTTGACCTTCTTTGCTTCAAATGGAGTTACGAAACACAATACGTTGATTTCATGAGTAGGCCATAAATCCATAAGATACATGCTTTGTCAATCTTTAAAGAACTTGACTTATATGACAATGTGGATCACTTTCTTTCGTGAAGGATCCCTTGAATCCATTGTGTTCGTCATCATCAAGTATAGAAGTTGTAGTCACATACTTTTCATCTTTGAACTGCTCAAAGAACATTAAAAAAATTACTTGCTCAAATTTTCTACAGGCCAATAATAATAAATTGAGATGAAAGGACATTTAAGATGCAATTTGACATGCTTTACAAGGATGAAACTCTCTAATACCAGATGTTACACCTCAGATGCACGCTCTAAAAAAAACCAAAGTTTGTTCATGTCTCAATTAAGCTTTGCAGAAAAATCAAGGTACTCTGGGCTTCACAAATGGGATCTAGATCCAAAATTGGTGATGTTACTCAAATCCGGTTTAGTTCAAGACATTTGCTTTTAACCATGAACAATAACTATAAACACCCAAAATCCCAACCAAAAATAATAATGTTTGCAAAAGCATCATTTCAAAAAAAAGAGCAGCATTTCCTTAATCACCATTCAAGGCTTAATCAAGCTTAAAGACACAGGGATTAAAGGTGCATTCATGAAAATGAAGATACAAAGATACAATATTACCCAATCATTACATGTCTAGACTTATCAAATCCAAAGAGTCACTCAGAAGATCAACCCCCTACAAAAAGCCTCTCTGGCCGTTCAAAGATGGAAAAAGCAACTGAAGAAAGCAAGCAATCGATCAACTCTGCTCAGCAACCAGCTGCTGCAAAGCATCAGCAAGCAAACAACCAGCTTCTGCAAACACCTGCAAGCAAGAAACCAGCTCCTGCAAAGCACAAGCAGGCAAACAGCTAGCTTCTGCAAGCAAGCAAGCAACCAGCTTCTGCAAACACCTGCAAGCAAGCAAGCAACCAGCTTCTGCAAACACCTGCAAGCAAGCAAGCAGCTCCTGCAAGCACCAGCAAGAAAGCAACCAGTTTCTACAAACACCTGCAAACAAGCAACCGCCAATCGGACCGATCAGGCCGTGACCGCCACAATCCAGGCATCTCCATTTCTCCCTGGTCGTTGCTTCCCTCCTCTCCCTTTTACCAACGTTGAGGCCACTTTTCTCTTTAGCGTGAAACTCATCTACGCTGCCCCCCTCTCCCCTCTTCTTCATACCCCTAACCAAATTTGGATCTTTCTTGGTCAGATCCGATCTAACCCTATTAAACCCATTCCAACCCAATCCTGTAAGATCTCGTCTCATTCGGATCTGGTCATATTCCCTTAACCCAACCGAGTCCTTTGGTTTATTCTCAAGAACTCGATGCCCAAATCCATACTCCAAATCCATTCTCAAACCAAGCCAAGAAAAGCCTTTTTATTCATTCATTTTCACCTACAGGAAAATCAAAAGTTTGAAAAAATCCAATTTGCCTCGTTAATCCAAAATATTTTATTCGATTCATTTGAACTAGACCTCATTGTACTCATATCCCACCCTTAGTTCAAACATATTCCAACTGAACCCCATTCGAATTCTTTACTTAAAAGCCCATTCTCAAAAGTCCCCAAATACCAAAGTTCGACAAATTCAAACTTACTCAAATAAGCAAATTTGGTAGCGAAAGAGATTGAACTTTATTTAACGAGTAAAAAGAACTTTGACGAAGAGAATCCAAACAAACCCACATTACACATGAAAAAGAGAACGTTAAGAGGTACTCTCCTTTTTGAATTTTACCTCTTAATTACTCTTACTTTTTCTTTTTCTTATTAAGAAAATCGTATCTCGAATCCTAGTCTTACGAGACCTAAAATTTGCGTACAGTTACCAAACTAGGTTTCACTTGATTGTGGTTATGGTACTAACTAGCAATTCCAATTACTGCTCAGATTCAAACCAAAATCCAGAGCTGAAAATCCTTGTAAAATGAAACCGAAATCGGACTCGTTCGATCCCATGGAAGGATGAACTGTAACCGAACCAGGGTCCCCAGTTCTCTTATGGTTTTCAGTCGGTTCGCCGGTTTCGAATCCGGTTTAGTTCCGGTCCAAACTGTCGGGTCTGCTCCATACCGACCATGCCGAATATACCCGATCCCGAGACGGAGGTGGTGGTACCGGTGGGCCGCGCTGAACGTGGGGTGGGCATTATCGTGAATAAATGCAAGGCGATGGTGGATTCCCAAATCCCAGAGATAAACGATCTCCGGTCTGGTTCAAAAGAGTCGTACCCTCGCGCGAAGCCATCATTTTCTTTCCCGTTGGAAACAAAGAGGAACCATAGTACAAAGAACGATGCAATCTCCGAGTCTCATTCACCTTAACTGCCGGAAACCTCTTCCCGTCTTCCATCCTTTCTGTCTCACTCTTTCTTCCAAGCCTCTTACGGCCGGTAGATACTGTTTGATTCTTCTTTCTAAGTCCGTCCGGCCAGCTCGTCCACTTCAGTTGTACTCCAAGCGTGCCCCAGCCGGCCTCTCACCCGTCATCCGTTATGCTGCCTCTTCCTCACCTTCTACTGGAGAACGATGGCTACTTGAACCTGTGGGTATGTCTGCCCTCCTTTTTCCTTTCTCTTCTTCTTCTGTCTCCAATGGATTTAGATGCAAATTGTTCATGGTAGTACGGGTGTTAAAGTTGTGAATTCTTTTGATGAACGTGGTTAGTTCCTTCTTCTATGGAGCTTTCAACGTACTACTCTGCATTCCTAGCTTTTTATTTTACTATGTTCTGTTACATTTTACCATATTGCTGCATTGCTGTTCCTGTGATCGAGGGCTTTTTGGCTTGTGGGTAGCTAATAAGACACTTCTGCCTTGCTGTTTCCAGATCCTTCATTTTATTCATCTTTGCTATTTGTTCTTGTGGTTTGATTTAGAATAATCTTTGCCCCATGATGGCTTCAACTTGAAAACTTTGGTTTCATTGCATAGAATTGTTTTCAAATATGGGCTGTGGACGGAACTTTTCTCCACCCTCTATAATTTTAGATATAGTCTTTGGGTTGGGGAAATCAGTCGCCACAAATCAGATATCTCATTTCTCAACATTTGAATGAGTTCAAGTTTAGGCATTCGGCCCTTTGATAGTTCTTTCTACCCTTTGTAACCAGGGTGCATTAAAGACCTAATGCATTTTTTATGCCACATCTTTCTCGTCTCTTGTGGAGTGCATAGAAATAAGATAGTAGTAGGGCGGTGATGCTAGTACCTACTCCGGGAACTTGAGTCTCTTACTTGAATCATGGTTCAATGAGCTGTTGCTGGAGTATGAAAAGGAGCCTGATATTGAAGATGACATTATACTGCTGGAACTACGGTAATGGGTTTTTGATGGTTACCTAGAAGATTTCCAAAATTATGGAGAATTGAGAAGTGATGGGGCTCTGTTCCTACGAAACAGGCATTTCGAAAGTATTAACATTATGAAGGGCATGAATTTGGCTGCCGTATGTATATGAAGCGATTCAAATTTTCATTCACTTTCTGCTGTGATTCAGCAGGACAAGGCATGATACACTCTATTAGAGAGGAAACATCTTGTCAGGACCATCTTTAGTGCTGTATCCTGTTCTGTAAATTTTCCTTTCTTCTTATCCTTTGCAGTAGCAGCTGATTTGCAATTCACCATTAATGGGTGCATGTTATCCTTTATGCTGAGCAGGTGATGGAGATACGAGGCATCTTGGTTTTCGGGTTCCTTTACCTGGTGCATTTGAACTAGCTTCTGTAAGTGCTCTTATGATGAACATCTGATTGAATGAATACCTGAGGATTTACAAGTAAAAGTGCACTCCTTGTGGAAAATCTCCAGAATGTTGTCACTGTAGGCCGTCTTCCTGAGAAAGCAGATATCGTTGTTCCGGTTGCTACAGGTATTCAACCAGATCTTTGATTGAATCAAATGTTTTAGGGCGATATTAAGCTTTTGGGACCTGAATTAATTGTGTTAATATCCTTGTGCTTAAGCATTTTAATGAATAACTGATGTGACAGGACAAACAAGCCCGTTTAATTTGACCTTATCAAATTAGTCCTTTTCTCAGGCCACAATGTGTGAAAAACCAAGCAAGTTATGTATCGCGTAGCAAGCTCTGCCATTTACATGAGCTAAAGATCTTAAATATTCCAGTTTTACCCTTTCACAATACATCATTGTTCACTGGTCAAGAAGGGCGTTAACTGGTCAAGAAAGGCATGAACTAACAGGAAATCACCATTTTACATCAGCAAATTCTCAAGTGCATATTTATATAATCAAAGTCTGTTTTCCGTAAATGACTAAGCATTCGCTACTCTTCTCTTATTTTAGTGTAATATTTTATTATAATTTATTTCTCCAGAGCCTGACCGCATCAATCATCAATCTTTTGTATTTGAGAATATCAGTTTCAGGTTTGCATGCACGGATTGAGAAGAACGAAGGTAACCTTCTTGTGACAGACTTGGACAGCACAAATGGGACATACATTGATGATAGGAGGCTGAGACCTGGTGCTTCTGCTATCTTGACACCTGGAAGCCGTATCACCTTTGGTATTCCACTCACAACTTCATACTCTGTGCTGTTCGCTAAATTATCTGAAACAAACCACATGAATACTCCCGAGGAGGGGAGCTTCCGGGAGTGCTAGTGTGATTCAACCTCCTCCCAAATGCATGAATAATAAGATCAAACCAAATCCCTCGGACTTAATCTGTTTATACTAGGGCATGTATTACTTAAGCCTTCTCCAGATCCTTATCCTTGAGATTTTGGCAGTTCTTTGCTGTTTCCTGGGCTCTATAGTCTAGTAATCTTATTTCCTCATCTTGGACCCACGACAGTTGTTAAACTTGATGACTTATCTCAAAGGCAAATCAATGGATCGAGCCTGCAGAGATGGTCAATTTCAGGGCTGGCTTGTTTCCCTGTCATTGGTCATTTCGAGCGTCCATGCTTCAGGCTCTGTGTTGTGTTTCTTGAATTGCAGCTTGGAAGCATATTCAAAGTTTGAAACTGAGAAGGCCTTTGTTTTCCTGATGTCAGGTGACATGCATTTAGCCATGTTCCGTGTTTCAAAGACTAATGTGGATCCTTCAGAAATTGAGGAAGATGGCAGCCAAGAGACAATCGACGTTGACAATGAGAATGCTCTTGAAGCAGCAGGTAATACGGAAATCTTGGGTTGACATCTACGGGGACACATTTGTTTGTGATGAAAAATAAGAGGCTTGTTTGTTTCCAAAGTTGCTTTCCCCATGTGTTGCTATTGATACCATTAAGGAACAATGTCTGCTTACATATATAAGCCATTCCAAGATGTACAATTATGTTCATGATTTTTGGCTTATTAGCAGATTAATAGATCATTTCGGAATAGCCTATACATCACACATTCTGGATCAAGTAAAAACTCTGGGTTTTCAGCAAGCCACTGCTACATCCATTTCATTAGGAATTGATGATCTTTTAACAACACCTTCTAAGGGATGGTTAGTCCAAGATGCTGAACAACAAAGTTTGATTTTGGAAAAGCACCATCATTATGGGAATGTACACGCGGTAGAAAAATTACGTCAATCAATTGAGATATGGTATGCTACAAGTGAATATTTGAGACAAGAAATGAGTCTTAATTTTAAGATGACTGATCCTTCTAATCCAGTCCATATAATGTCCTATTCTGGAGCTAGAGGAAATGCATCTCAGGTCCACCAATTAGTAGGTATGAGAGGATTAATGTCAGATCCCCAAGGACAGATGATTGATTTACCCATTCAAAGCAATTTACGCGAAGGACTTTCTTTAACGGAATATACCATTTCCTGCTATGGAGCCCGCAAAGGAGTTGTGGATACTGCTGTACGAACGTCAGACGCTGGATACCTTACGCGTAGACTTGTTGAAGTAGTTCAACATATTGTTGTACGTAGAACGGATTGTGGAACCATTCGAGGAATTTCTGTGAATACCCGGAATGGAATGATGCCAGAAAGAATTTTGATACAAACATTAATTGGTCGTGTATTAGCAGACGATATATATATAGGTTCACGATGCATTGCCATTCGAAATCAAGATATTGGGATTGGACTTATCAATCGATTCATAACCTTTCAAACACAACCAATATATATTCGAACTCCCTTCACTTGCCGAAGTGCATCTTGGATCTGTCGATTATGTTATGGTCGGAGTCCAACTCATGGCGACCTGGTTGAATTGGGAGAAGCAGTAGGTATTATTGCAGGTCAATCCATTGGAGAACCTGGGACTCAACTAACATTAAGAACTTTTCATACTGGTGGAGTATTCACAGGCGGTACTGCAGAACATGTACGAGCTCCTTCTAATGGAAAAATAAAATTCAATGAGGATTTGGTTCATCCCACACGCACGCGTCATGGACATCCTGCTTTTCTCTGCTATGTAGACCTATATGTGACCATTGAGAGTCAGGATATTATACATAGTGTGAATATTCCACCAAAAAGTTTTCTTTTGGTTCAAAATGATCAATATGTGGAATCAGAGCAAGTGATTGCTGAGATTCGCGCTGGAACATCCACTTTCCATTTTAAAGAGAGGGTTCGAAAACATATTTATTCTGACTCAGAGGGAGAAATGCATTGGAGTACCGATGTGTACCATGCACCTGAATATACACACGGTAATGTTCATTTCTTACCCAAAACAAGTCATTTATGGATCTTATCAGGAAGGTCGTGCAGGTCCGGTGCAGTCTCTTTTCACTCCGCAAGGATCAAGATCAAATGAACATTCATTCTCTTTCTACAGGAGAAAGATATATTACTAACATTTTAGTAAGTAAGTAAAGTAAGACATAAACATCTTTAGTTCCAATCCTTCTGGTAAAAAAAAAGAAAGCAGGAATCCTGCTTATTCAGGATTTAATCAAATCATATGTATGGATCATTGTCATTTTCTATCCTGCTATTTTCTACTTCGGATTTATTGGCAAAGAGGAGAAGAAATAGATTCATCATTCCATTTCCATTCCAATCGATTCAAGTACGAGACAAAGAACTAATGTCCCCTTCCGGTATCTCGATTGAAATACCTATCAATGGTATTTTTCGTAGAAATAGTATTCTTGCTTATTTCGATGATCCTCAATACAGAACACAGAGTTCAGGAATTACTAAATATAGGACTAAATAAGGACTATTGGAATTTATTCCATTTTTAAAAAAGAGGATTTAATTGAGTATCAAGGAGTCAAAGAATTTAAGCCAAAATACCAAATCAAAGTAGATCGATTTTTTTTTTTCATTCCCGAAGTGCAGTGCATTTTACCTGAACCTTGTTCCATAATGGTACGGAACAACAGTATCGTTGGAGTAGATACACCAATCACTTTAAATATCAGAAGTCGAGTAGGCGGATTGGTCCGAGTGGAGAAAAAAAAAAGGATTGAATTAAAAATATTTTCTGGGGATATCCATTTTCCTGGAGAGATGGATAAGATATTCCTACACAGTGGTATCTTGATACCAACCGGAACGGTAAAAAAAAATTATAAGGAATCAAAAAAATTAAAAATTGGATCTATGTCCAATGGATCACAACTACCAAGAAAAAGTATTTTGTTTTGGTTCGACCCGTAATTCTATATGAAATAGCGGACGGTATCAATTTAGTAAAGCTTTTCCCCAAGATCTGTTCCAGGAAAGGGATAATCTGGAACTTAAAGTTCTCAATTATATTCTTTATGGAAATGGAAAATCAATTCGGGGAATTTATGACACAAGCATTCAATTAGTTCGGACTTGTTTAGTCTTGAATTGGGATCAAGAAAAAAGTTCTTCTATCGAAGAGGCCCGCGCTTCTTTTGTTGAAGTAAGTACAAATGGTTTGATTGGAGATTTCCTAAGAATTGACTTAGTGAAATCCCATATTTCGTATATCAGAAAAAGGAATGATCCGTCCGGTTCAGGATTGATCTCGGATAATGAGTCAGATCGGACAAATATCAATCCATTTTTTTCTATTTATTCCAAGGCAAAAATTCAACAATCACTTAGCCAAAATCACGGAACTATTCGTATGTTGTTGAATAGAAATAAGGAATGTCAATCTTTGATAATTTTGTCATCATCTAATTGTTTTCAAATGGGACCATTCAACGATGTAAAATATCACAATGGGATAAAAGAAGGAATTCATCAAATTAAAAGAGATCTTCTAATTCCAATTAAGAATTCGTTAGGCCCTTTAGGAATAGCCCTTCAAGTTGCAAATTTTTATTCATTTTACCGTTTAATAACTCATAATCAGATCTCGATAACTAAAAATTTGCAACTTGACAAATTAAGGAAACTTTTCAAGTATTTAAATATTATTTAATGGACGAAAACGAGAGAATTTATAAGCCCGATCTAAGCAGTAACATCGTTTTAAATCCATTCCATTTGAATTGGCATTTTCTCCATCATAATTATCATCATAATTATTGTGAAAAAACGTTTACAATAATTCGCCTTGGGCAATTTATTTGTGAAAATGTATGTATAGCTCAAACGAAAAATGGACCACACCTAAAACCGGGTCAAGTTCTAACTCTTCAAATTGATTCTGTAGTAATAAGATCGGCTAACCCTTATTTGGCGACTCCAGGAGCAACTGTTCATGGCCATTATGGAGAAATCCTTTATGAAGGAGATATATTAGTTACATTTATATATGAAAAATCGCGATCTGGTGATATAACACAAGGTCTTCCAAAAGTGGAACAGGTATTAGAAGTTCGTTCGATTGATTCAATATCGATGAACCTAGAAAAGAGAGTTGACGCTTGGAACGAGCGTATAACAGAATTCTTGGAATTCCTTGGGGATTCCTGATTGGTGCTGAACTCACCATAGCGCAAAGTCGTATTTCTTTGGTTAATAAGATCCAAAAGGTTTATCGATCCCAGGGGGTACAGATTCATAATAGGCATATAGAGATTATTGTACGACAAATAACGTCAAAAGTGTTGGTTTCAGAAGATGGAATGTCTAATGTTTTTTCACCCGGGGAACTAATCGGATTGTTGCGAGCAGAAAGAGCAGGTCGTGCTTTGGAAGAGGCGATTTGTTACCGAGCCGTCTTATTGGGAATAACGAGAGCATCTCTGAATACTCAAAGTTTCATATCAGAAGCTAGTTTTCAGGAAACCGCTCGAGTTTTAGCAAAAGCCGCTCTACGCGGTCGTATTGATTGGTTGAAAGTCTGAGAACGTTGTTTTAGGGGAATGATACCCGTTGGTACCGGATTCAAAAGAGTAATGCACCGTTCAAGGCCAAGGCAACATAACAAGATTACCTTGGACAACAAAAAAAAAATGTATTCGAGGGAGAAATGGGAGATATTTTGTTCCACCACAGAGAATTTTTTCATTTTTTCATTTCAAAGAATTTATGGGATACATCAGAGCAATCATTTCTAGGATTTAATGATTGCTAATAGCGGATTCATCCCCTTTAAACGCAGTCATTTGATTTGGTAATAAAAGATAATAAAGAAAATAAAAATAATATAATAAATAAAAAAAAAAAAAAATGAATGGCCTGATCATGTATCAACGGCCAATCTTCGGTAGAAGAAGGTTCCATCGGAACAATTATTTATTTCTCTATTTTAGGATACTCGGTCTATTTTTTTTTTGAAAAAAAAGGAAGTGTGGGGATAAATGACAAGAAGATATTGGAACATCAATTTGGAAGAGATGATGGAAGCGGGGGTTCACTTTGGTCATGGTACTAGGAAATGGAATCCTAGAATGGCACCTTACATTTCCGCAAAGCGTAAAGGTATTCATATTACAAATCTTACGAGAACTGCTCGTTTTTTATCAGAAGCCTGTGATTTAGTTTTTGACGCAGCAAGTAGAGGAAAACACTTCTTAATAGTTGGTACGAAAGATAAAGCAGCGGATTCGGTAGCATCAGCTGCAATAAGGGCTCGGTGTCATTATGTCAATAAAAAATGGCTCGGTGGTATGCTAACGAATTGGTATACTATAGAAACGAGACTTCATAAGTTCAGGGACTTGAGAACGGAACAAAAGACGGGGAGACTCCACTGTCTCCCGAAACGGGATGCAGCAATATTGAAGAGACAATTATCTCACTTTGAAACATATTTGGGTGGTATTAAATATATGACGGGGTTACCCGATATTGTAATCATCATTGATCAGCAAGAAGAATATACGGCCCTTCGAGAGTGCGTCACTTTGGGTATTCCAACTATTTGTTTAATTGATACAAATTGTGATCCAGATCTCGCAGATATTCCGATTCCAGCCAACGATGACGCTATAGCTTCCATCCGATTGATTCTTAACAAATTAGTATCCGCAATTTGTCAGGGACGGTATAGCTATATAAGAAGTCGTTGATTAATAATAAGATAAATAACTTATTTGGTTTTTGGTTGGGGAATTCATAGATTTTTGGAATCAGTTACTATACTATTAATAAATACTATTATTAATAGTAAATCGCGCAAAAAAGAAAAAGATAAAAATAATCGGAAATATTATGTGATTAGTCGGTATTCAAAAAATTTAAGTAGACAAGTCAAAAAGGGGATGGTTGAATCAAAATAATTTCTTTTCAAGTTCTATTTCTTTTAGAGGGCAGGGCAATATGAATGTTCTATTATGTTCCATCAACACATTAAAAAGATTATACGATATATCTGCTGTGGAAGTAGGTCAACATTTCTATTGGCAAATAGGGGGTTTCAAGTGCATGCCCAAGTACTTATTACTTCTTGGGTTGTAATTGCTATCTTATTAGTTTCAGCCATTCTAGTTGTTCAAATCCGCAAACCATTCCCACTTTTGGTCAGAATTTTTTCGAATATGTTCTTGAATTCATTCGAGACGTGAGCAAAACTCAAATTGGAGAAGAAGAATATGGTCCTTGGGTTCCTTTTATTGGAACTCTATTCCTATTTATTTTTGTTTCTAACTGGTCAGGTGCTCTCTTACCTTGGAGAATCATACAGTTACCTCATGGGGAGTTAGCTGCACCTACGAATGATATAAATACTACTGTTGCTTTAGCTTTACTCACGTCAGTAGCATATTTCTATGCAGGCCTTACAAAAAGGGATTGGGTTATTTCGGTAAATACATCCAACCAACTCCAATCCTTTTACCGATTAATATCTTAGAAGATTTTCTTTTGACTTTTCGGAAATATATTAGCTGATTATTTAGTTGTTGTTCTTGTTTCTTTAGTAGCTTTATATTTTCTTTAAAGGATTAGCTTATTTTGGTAAATACATCCAACCAACTCCAATCCTTTTACCGATTAATATCTTAGAAGATTTTACAAAACCCTTATCGCTTATTTTTCGACTTTAGCTGGAAATATATTAGCTGATGAATTAGTAGTTGTTGTTCTTGTTAGTTTTAGTACCTTTAGTAGTTCCTATACCTGTTATGTTCCTGGGATTATTCACAAGCGGTATTCAAGCTCTAATTTTTGCAACCTTAGCGATGGCTTATATAGGTGAATCCATGAAAGGTCATCATTGACTAGTTTTCGAAATAATCTTTTTTTAGTTTAATCTAATCGCACATACATTGCGGCTCAAGATAATCTTTTGGAGGTTTCATAAAATATAAAAAAAATATTAAAATCGAATCCGAAATCTAAACAAAAAAATTGGTTTACGGTATGGAAAAAACATGTATATGGAGTGATATTAGATATTAATAGGTGTATCTAATCTAATATATAAGACAACTCTTTCTTTTTTGGAGGTTTCAAAAACGAAGCCCTTCCCTTTTATCTCGAATTGTGAATTGAATATTAATAATTAAATAATTAAATACGGTATGGAAGAAGGAAGAATTGTATAAGAATGGTTATTAGATATTAACTAGTTATATATGAACTAAGTTTATATATCAAAAATTACGTGGATAGAAACGAAAAAGAAATTCGAAGTAGTTCGGATAGTTCAAAAAAAAATATTTTATTTCAATTCTGAATTGTGAATTGAATTAAATTGAATTAACTGGATAAATCTTAGTAAAAAAGAAGGAAGAATTCAAAGAATGGTTCATAAAAATTTAAGTAAGATAAGAACAAAAGTTGTATCTTTTATTTATTTCAAAAACTACGTGGAACTTAAATGAAAAAGAAATATCGAAGTAGTTCGGATAGTTCAATAAATATTATTATTTCAATTCGGAATTCGTAATTACTTCGACTGGATAAATCTTAGTAATTGAATAATTAAGTCATAATTTGTTGGTTGATTGTATCATTAACTATTTCTTTTATTTATTTTATTTGGGGTGTGAGGAGCTTACCATGAATCCCATAATTTCTGCTGCTTCCGTTATTGCTGCTGGATTGGCCGTAGGACTTGCTTCTATTGGACCCGGAGTCGGTCAAGGTACTGCTGCTGGCCAAGCCGTAGAAGGTATCGCTAGACAACCAGAAGCAGAGGGTAAAATACGAGGTACTTTATTGCTTAGTCTGGCTTTTATGGAAGCTTTAACAATTTACGGACTGGTCGTGGCATTAGCACTTTTATTCGCGAATCCTTTTGTTTAATCCTAAAAAAATAGAAAAATAGGAATCGTAGAAAGATAATTAGTCTATCCATAAGAGGAGATGAGATCATATGAAAAATCTAACCGATTCTTTCGTTTTTTTGGGTCAATGGCCATCCGCCGGGAGTTTCGGGTTTAATACCGATATTTTAGCAACAAATCTAATAAATCTAAGTGTAGTGCTTGGTGTATTGATCTTTTTCGGAAAGGGAGTGTGTGCGAGTTGTGTATTTCAAGAATAGGCTGGAAGCAACCAGCTGCACTTTTTTTTCGTTATAACTAGGAAAAGGTGTATGATCCCGCGAATTACTTCTGAATAAATTAAGAAATAATATTTTAGAACCATAGCATTTCGTGATTCATTGGTAAATCCACTTTGATTCTCTATCAACCAATAATTTTGGACCATTACCATGGTTAAAGCTATAAGCAGTTTGAAGTCTAGACGCAGTGTAGTATTCTTTCTACCACTATGTTAATACCGAAATGGTTTCAAAAAACAAATCGTTGGAATTTTTTCGATATAGAACACTCATGTCGATAAAATGGCTTGAATCCTCTTTACGGCGAAAAATTGGAAAAATGGGTATTTTATTTCATCCCATTCCCTTTTTATACAATGCGGAATCGATGACCTATGTACAAATTAATAAGAATTCTTTGGATTTGAAGAAAGAAAAACAATTTTGCTGACAATTATTTGTTTGGTCAGAAGAGTCCTCCGAATATTCTGGTCTTGTATTAGTAATCAATTTCAATATTTTTTCAATATTTTATTGGAATATAAATAGAGAAGAGAGGATAGGCTCATTACATAAAAAAAGATAGGGAAATTTCCAATAATTAATTGAGTGTGAGAGCCAAATGAATCGAAAGATGAAGAGATCACAAAAAAGAAATGGGAAGGCTCATTCATAAAAAAAAAGATAGGAAATTTCCAATAAGTAATTGAGTGTGAGAGCCAAATGAATCGAAAGATTCATGTTTGGTTCGGGAAGAGATCACAGACGTTTTGAAATGAATGGAAAGAGAATCTACTTTCATTAAGTGATTTATTAGATAATCGAAAACAGAGAATTTTGAAGACTATTCGAAATTCAGAAGAACTACGGGAAGGGGCCATTGAACAGCTGGAAAAAGCCCGGGCCCGCTTAAGGAAAGTCGAAACGGAAGCAGATCGGTTTCGAGTGAATGGCTATTCTGAGATAGAACGGGAAAAATTAAATTTAATTAATTCAATTTATAAGAATTTGGAACAATTAGAAAATTACAAAAACGAAACTATTAATTTCGAACAACAAAGAGCGATTAATCAGGTCCAACAACGAGTTTTCCAACAAGCCTTACAAGGAGCTCTAGGAACTCTGAATAATTGTTTGAACGGCGAGTTACATTTACGCACCATCGGTGCTAATATTGGCATACTTGGGGCCATGAAAGAAATAAAATAACTGATTAGTTCTTCTACTATAGTATAGAGTATAGGCATTTTTTTCTTCTAAAAAGGAATAGAATTAAGAGATACTAATGGTAACCATTCGAGCCGAAGAAATTAGTAATATTATTCGCGAACGGATTGAGCAATATAATAGAGAAGTAAAGATTGTGAATACTGGTACCGTACTTCAAGTGGGCGACGGCATTGCTCGTATTCATGGTCTTGATGAAGTAATGGCAGGTGAATTAGTAGAATTTCAAGAGGGTACAATAGGTATTGCTCCGAATTTGGAATCAAATAATGTTGGCGTTGTATTAATGGGTGACGGTTTGATGATACAAGAGGGTAGTTCTGTAAAAGCAACAGGACGAATTGCTCAGATACCGGTGAGTGAGGCTTATTTGGGTCGTGTTATAAATGCCCTAGCTAAACCCATTGATGGGAGGGGGGAAATTTTATCTTCCGAATATCGGTTAATTGAGTCTCCCGCTCCAGGTATTATTTCGAGACGTTCCGTATATGAGCCACTTCAAACGGGGCTTATTGCTATTGATTCGATGATCCCTATAGGACGCGGTCAGCGAGAATTAATTATTGGGGACAGACAGACCGGTAAAACGGCAGTAGCTACAGATACTATTCTTAATCAAAAAGGTCAAAATGTAATATGCGTTTATGTAGCTATTGGTCAAAAAGCATCCTCCGTGGCTCAGGTAGTGACTACTTTCCAGGAACGGGGAGCGATGGAATACACTATTGTGGTAGCGGAAACGGCGGATTCGCCTGCTACATTACAATACCTCGCTCCTTATACAGGAGCCGCTCTGGCTGAATATTTTATGTACCGTCAACGACATACCTTAATAATTTATGATGATCTCTCCAAACAGGCACAAGCTTATCGCCAAATGTCTCTTCTATTAAGAAGACCACCCGGTCGCGAAGCTTATCCAGGAGACGTTTTTTATTTGCATTCCCGCCTTTTGGAAAGAGCCGCTAAACTAAGTTCTCGTTTAGGCGAAGGAAGTATGACTGCTTTACCAATAGTTGAGACTCAATCTGGGGACGTTTCGGCTTATATCCCCACTAATGTAATTTCCATTACAGATGGGCAAATCTTCTTATCCGCGGATTTATTCAATGCTGGAATCCGCCCAGCTATTAATGTGGGTATTTCCGTCTCCAGAGTAGGATCCGCGGCTCAAATTAAAGCCATGAAACAAGTAGCTGGTAAATTAAAATTGGAATTGGCACAATTCGCAGAATTAGAAGCTTTTGCACAATTTGCTTCTGATCTCGATAAAGCTACTCAAAATCAATTGGCAAGAGGTCAACGATTGCGCGAGTTGCTTAAACAATCCCAATCAGCCCCTCTCACCGTGGAAGAACAGATAATAACTATTTATACCGGAACGAATGGTTATCTTGATTCATTAGAAATTGGACAGGTAAGGAAATTTCTCGTTGAGTTACGTGCTTACTTAAAAACGAATAAACCTCAATTCCAAGAAATCATATCTTCTACCAAGACATTCACTGGGGAAGCAGAAGCCCTTTTGAAGGAAGCTATTCAGGAACAGATGGAACTCTTTTTACTCCAGGAACAAGTAGAAAAAATTGATTAATAATTTAATTTAACTTTCTAATTTTAATAATTTAACTTTCTATTATTTTAATAATTATTATTTTTAATTTGAATATTATTAATTAATATAATAATAATATTATTAAATTCGAATATAAATCAAGATTAAAATTGTGTCTATAAAAAATATAAGAAATTCTAAAAGGATTTTTTAAGATTCTAAAAAAAAATGAAAAAATAGAGGGGCAAGACTTAAATTAAATATATATGCAAATAATTTGCGCCCAATAGGATTTGAAGATACAAATAGAAGACCTCTGTCCTAGTTATTATTCTAAAAGTCAAGCGGCTCTTGTTCAATTCAAATCATTCAAAATCTTTTTAGAAATAGAGAAATTCAATTAAAAATAGATGTAAATAAATTGCGTCCAATAGGATTTGAACCTATACCAAAGGTTTAGAAGACCTCTGTCCTATCCATTAGACAATGGACGCTTTTTTTTTTTAACTTTTAAACTTTTAAATATTTAGTTAAAAAAAAAAAAAGAATTCTATAGAATAAGAATCTATATTATAGAGAATAAATAATATATATAATATATTAGAATATTAAAAAAATAGAATTCAAATGAAGAAAATTCAATTGAATATTAATAACTAAAACTAAATTAAAAAATTCAAATGAATAATTAACTAATTGACTAATAAAAATATATTAATTCTCTAATAGAAAAAGAAAGATTCGAATAGAATAAATAGAGAGATTTATGCGAGCGGGTAGCGGGAATCGAACCCGCATCGTTAGCTTGGAAGGCTAGGGGTTATAGTCGACGTCGATTCATCATTTTGAACGTCTCTAATTCAAAACCGAACATGAAACTTTTGTTTCATTCGGCTCCTTTACGGAAGACATTAAGAAATGGAAGACATGAACAAAAAAAAAAATGGACCCATAACATCTATGTCAGCCTTTCTGTATGAATACATTTAAAACACCTTGCTTTTTAGATGATCCCTATAGAAGAGGAGTATTATAACAATTTGTTTTTTTTTCTAGTTAGTTCGTTCTATTTCTATTTGAGAGAATCTTTAGGAAAATAATAAAATTTTATCGAGCTAAAAAAAAATATGTCGATGTCTCTAGTAAACTAAAGTAATCGTTTAATAGCTATTTTGCTTCAATCTCTCCTATACAAAACAAAAAAAAAATAGAAGATTTAGTTACGATTAGAAAGAAACTTTCTATATCTTTCTCCATGGATCCTTTACTCATACTCAAAAAAAAAAAAATTGGGATTAATGATCCAATTCCAAAAACTTATGTTTCATAATTTTATAATTCAATTTGTCAATTTAGAATTGATTCTTTTTGGATACAAATTACGATAATGTATATTATTCCTCGAATCGTTCGTTGAGAGGTATAAAGGATTTTAAACGCCTTTAAGTAAGAAATAAAGTTTTTGATCGGGATAGGAATCAAACGAAGGATCCCTTAACTATTAAGGGGTCCATAGAACGAATCGCACTTTTACCACTAAACTATACCAATGATCCATTTCAGTACCATAAAAACATAATTTTTTTATAATTCAATTTGTCAATTTAGAATTGATTCTTTGAAGGTAAGAAATTACGATGAAAAACATATATAAAAGAAGAAGGTGAGTTGAAAAACTGTATGTGGTGATATCTAACGCTGGCAGGCTAAAAGCTGATCTAGATAAGTTGTGAATCAAACGAAGCGATCCCTTAACTATTATGTCCATTAGAACGAATCGCACTCCTTTACCACTGAAACCATACCTGCTCTAGCAACTGAGTTAATTGGGTGTTTATATCCCAAATGACCGCTAGAAAAAAAAAAAGGGGCATACTATCTATCAGATTTGGAATGGAAGATAATAGGTAATAGCATAACCTCTAACAGCAATACCAACGCAATATTAGAAGCAAAGAGAGTAATTTTCATCTTGACAAGACAGATTATCTACATAATATGATAAAACTTGTGTATCAAAATCATTGAAGGGCTGTAGAATGGTCAGTGCAGTTCCTCGTATACCTACGTGCGCCAATGTGATTTGAACCAGATGAAGGAGAGATGGCTGAGTGGACTAAAGCGGCAGATTGCTAATCTGTTGTACGAGCTATTCGTACCGAGGGTTCGAATCCCTCTCTTTCCGTTCCCGTTGATGATTTGGTATAAGGTGAATCTTTTGAACTTATAGAGCTTAGCTTTTGTTTGTTTTCCTTGTTTGTTTGATTTTTTCCTTTTACTATTTTTATTTCTAGTTATTTACTGATTTTATTTCCTAGTTAAAAGATGTAAAATGAAGATAATTTCCTAAAAATATTTAAAAATCCAGCACAAGCAAGGAAAACACAGAAAAGTCCAAAAATCTTTTTCTTTTTATTCTTCACGTCTTGATTCCGTCCCGGATCGTTAGATAGGAATCCGAAGATGAAAAGAGAAACAAAGAATATCACCACCGTATAAACGAACAGTTTGAGAGTAAGCATTACAAATGCACTCATTACTAATAAATGCAGAGTATTTAGCATTCTGGGTAGTAAATACTCTGTAATTATAATCTATTCTAGTATTAGAACTAGATGGTAAATTCTATTACTGATAGTTTCTATTCAGTTAATGAAAAAGCCCAATTTCAAAAATGCACGTTGGGTCTTTAAGAACAATATACAAATCTTTCTGATTAATAATCAGTTTGATCCGTTTTACCGAGAAGGTATTACGGTTCGAGTCCGTATAAGCCCTAATATTAGTATACTTGGATACTAGTACCATATAATTAATATTTATAATTGAGTATCTCATTTACAAGAGAGAATGACAGTAATTGATATTTAGAATAAATATCTTAGTATTAACCATTTAATTTATAATAGATATTTGAAATTCTATTACTAATAGTTACTATTAGCTACAGAAAAGAATTATCTAGAATTTATATTAGAACATATTATATATTTCGTTAGAATTTATAGATATATAGATGAATAATACCATAGATATAATTTGACATTTAATATAGCTCCCGGAGAAAATGATTAAATATCAGAACAAGAATTAAGCATTTGATACTATGTTATCATTCTATAAAATTTGAATTCAATATTCGACTATTTAATTAATATTAATCCGGTATATTCTATTCCATATTCATATAGAATAGTATACATATATATATGATAGAATTGATACGAATATAATGAATATTAATAGAGCATAATTCTGATATATATAAAGTCTAATTTCGAATAATAAATTATACCGTTTTCTAATATTATTGAATTTAGCCTATGAAAATTTGAACTTCAAATCGGGGCCAGATAACTACTACCAATCCGGTATGATTTTCCATTCATAGTGACCAATGTGGATGGCGATGCCATGAACATGATACAATTTAGATAGTCCGTTGATAATATTTAAGTTGCATCTAGTTTTAGTATGTAATTTTGGATATTTAAAACAGTTTTTCTTTATCCATGGGCAATGAGTTTCGATGTATTGGGGGTATCCCGTATTTATAGAGGATTCAGAGATGACATCTCGAATTTATGGGCAGACTTGCATGTGTGTTTCTGGTTCTAGTTTGCGTCGTAAACTATTTGTTTTTTATCATGATATGATCCATATAAACCTAATTAAGGATAAGGTTGGGTTTCCAATTGGACATATAACCAATCCTTGTATATCTTGGGATTCCTTTGGACATCCTTATTAATTTTGAGACTAGTCCACTTGGATTTACTAAAATCCAAAATAAGAATTTGGATCTAATCATTTAGGTTTGGCTTCGGATATAAATTTAATTATTGATCGAATTGTGTCCAAATTTAAATAGGATTAATCCAGAAAGTTTTTAGATTTGGTTTTATTGGATTTTTATGTTGGGTTAGATACGTATGCTCATTGAACCCAAATGAAGATATATATTTCAAATCTGTGGATGTGGTCGGATTTCCATTAATATCTGAATCGTTTGTGAAACTAACCCGTTTGGATTTGTAAATATCCAAAACAAGTAAAAAAAATGGTTCCTTTCTTGACTAAACAATAAATAAACATGCACATTAAGTGAAAAAAAAACCTCTTGACTAATTTTTTGGATCAAATAATGACAATTTTGGCTGTCTAATATTCTAAAGTGGATTAATTGAAGCAAATACATTAATGTCATAGTTAACTTCATTCTTTTGTTGTTTAGCACAAAGTTCAAGATTTGAAAAGAGAATATTATGATTGTTGTCTATTATATATGGATCTAGGCTGATGTTGTCTTTGGAGAAACATTTGTTCCCTTTCTATAGTTATTGCTTCTGATGACGGTCTAATAGCAAATCTGAAATACTAAAACAGCATGAAAATACTCCCCATACAGTCTCAAGAGTTTTCTTATGAAGAGAAAACTGAACAACTTCAAGAGTGATATCATTAAGGGGATCGATCCACTAGAGAGAGGAAAAATATGAATTTGTATGTATATTGTATTTCTCTAAGAGCATATGGATGACATTGAAATGATGAGAGATGATTCAATAAACTTCCGTCGGAGAAGATCTAATTCCCAAAAAGTAGTTTGGTGCTGTGAATGAGGAGAATAAGTTCATGCAAGATAATGACAATTGAGATCTTTCATTGCCTGAATGTGTGAAATCATTGGCTAAAAATGCAATCGTAGCCTAATGTGTGAAATCATTGTTATGAGACATCTAAATATGAATCTTCTCTCATGCAAGATAAGCGTCATTTTGTTGTAAAAGAACTTTGTTCAAAAGTCAGAAATTGATTATAAACAAACTTTAGCTGAAGTTCCTTTAAAGGACTCTTGTAAGTTTGTAATGACAATTGTAGCTCATTATGATCAAGAGCTATGACAAATAGATATAAAGACAATGTTTTACTATAGTGACATTGATGAAACAATTTAGGGGAAACTTTAGAAAATTATTCTAGGGTTTGACTACTTTTCATTTGGTCCATGTGATTCAAAAAGTTCTTGTGTTGTCCTACGATTTTTGCCATTAATAAAATTAGTGACAAATGTCTAACATTGTTACTCTTAATCTTTATAACATTGTATCTCTTAATCTTTATAATACATCAGTGTTAATCAGCATGTCCTGTCACATCATCATCACCTATCATTTTGGCCACCACATTTGCTCATATTTGACATTATAATTAAACATTAATTAATATTACATTTAAATGCTAATGAATATTAAATATTCTTTAATATTACTAATTATTATATGTTAATATTATTAAATTTAAATTTAGTATTTAATAATGATGTGGCTGTTGAGTCAGCAACCCCATCACCCAGGTCAAGTCTAACCACCCTTCATGTCATCTTCAAGTGTAGCCGTTATTTAGTTTGAACGAACTTGATAGATGATAGAAACGATACGTTATCACAATGTACCTTTTAAACCGCATGGATTAAATTGATACCTGTACAAACCTTAGGGTAGTTATCTAAATTTTTTAATATATATAAATATATGTATGTATGAAAAACTTTGCAAAGGCACCTTTTGGTTCTACCATTCTTCGTTTTAATCTCTATGGTGTGATTTTTGCTGTTATCATATTTAAGACAATTTTCTCATGCCATAACTCGTAGTCAAATGCGAGGCATAGAGCCACAACTTTTAAACTACTTAACACTTAATAATATTGGCTTATTGGTTTAATATTAAATGTTAACTAAAATTTTAAATAAATTGAGTACTATTAAATTTAATATATAATCAATATTAAATTTAAATATAAGTTTATTGAATTTTATACTAATTAATGTTTAAGTGAGAGCAAATCAATATTAAATCAACATTAAATATTGAATATGATGTTAATATTCAATAATTAAAGACTTAATGAATATTGGTTGGCTAATTTAACATTAACTACTAATTTCATTTAAGACAAATGTAGTTACTACATAACCTAACATGTCAACTTGTATTATGTTAACATCACCTCCTTCACCAATTGAATATTTATATTTAGATATTAATTAATATTAAAATTAAATATTAATAAATTTGGAGTGGTCACACAAGGAAAGACCATATGTATGATGAGGTTATTAGAAATAAATTAGGAGTGATACTAATAGATGATAAAATTTGAAAAATCGTTTAAGATGGTTTAGACAAGTAGAAAGATGATCAAAGGAAGCTAGAAGAGGAAGATTACAAAAGTGTTGTAAAGAAGTAGAATTATCTAACTTGTGTTGACTTATTTGCTAGCATGATACATGATCGGGCTCTATAGAAACAAGAAATCCATGTAGCCGACCCCATCTAGTATGAGAAAAGGCTTAGTTGTTGTTATTAAATGTTAATAAATATATTCCTTAATATTATTAATTATTGTAGTGTACTTTAATATTTAATAATGATGTGGTTGTTGAGTCACTCCGATATCATGAAACCACTTTCCATGTCATATTGAGGTGACATCGTTATGAGTTTGGACTATCTTGATAGATATTATGTTGAGAGGCCAAAGTAAATGATTTGTGAATTCAAGAAATCCATCTAGGTGGCAAAGCAATTATCTCTCTAATGGTACCATAAATTTCATGAAGTTATTATCTCATCTTGTTTTGAAATAAATGGGGTTGATGAATGCATATACCATAAGTTCAGTGGGAGTAAATATTTTGCCTTGGTTTTGTACACTGATGATGTATGTATGATAAGGTTATTGTGAGATTCGACATGAAGGATTACAAACCAGGTGAGATCCCCGGAAACACAGGTATGTACGTGCTTTGAACATTGCATACATTGTTGGGATGATCAGGCATCATTCCAGTGTGAATCATTAGGATATGTAGTGCTTACAGAGAACATAACTTTTTCATGCTCACTTATAGGAAATCAAATCAATTGAAGATCATTCTGTTTTGAATCATATTTTTACAGATCATTATTACAGTAATCATACACCCACATTAGGCTATGAGTATTTGCTGAACCGAATAGTTATTTGGTGTAAGGTTCCTTAGCAGACACTCATAGCTTTCTCAACCATGGAAGCAGATGTAGCTTCTTATGAGACATCAAAATATGGAATATAACTACAAAGTTTTGTCATTGGGCTGTGAATTATGTATGATAATGAAAGACAAATTCAGTTATTTTTGTGACAATAAGCCTATAGTATCATATTCCATTGGCATGGACTCTCCGAGTCAAAGCCTATTGATTTTAAGTTCCTGGTTGTTAAATAAAGTATCTAGAGCGATCGGTTTTCTAAAGAAATATGCTGATACAACTTCCTGTCTTGCAGATCTGCTCATTAAGGCTTTGCCACCAATGCGGAAGCCATAATCTTGGATTCGAAAATTTTAACAAGATACACATGCGCACACGTATTCCGAGAGGTTAAGGGTGGTGCACATAATACTGGAGGCCACCACTTAGTGCAAAGAGAAGTCAGTTTTCCAGATCCCATTCGACAACAAAAAGTCGGAAGCCGGCGTCCCCTCTCTAGCAATATCTGGAGCACCCAGAAATGGCTCCTTTGAAGGGATTCATGTCAGATTCCACATTTAAAAGAATTCAATGATCAATCATCACTAATTCCTATACGTCTATGAAAGAAATCCAATGCCCCCGAAGAATAATAATCTTCACCTTTCTGGATGTTGGCATCATGGATCATGTTTCTCTCGCCAGTTTATTGGTTGCATAATGCATTAAAATGGTGAAACATTAGGACCAAATAAAGCAACGTATAGTCAAGCTACCCAATCATTTTGATTAATATTCATATCTGCATCTTCTTGAGGCTTTATCGATGGCCATAATTTGGTTATTCTTGAACTTCTGTTCTGTAACTGGTCCACCATCCAGATTTAATTAGTTTAGTTTTCTGCTTGCATTTTTTACACTCTTAGCTGACTGAAGCAGGTGCATTCGTGTGGATATTGAACTCAGGACCTCCTTCAGCTTCAAGGTCTTGTGCTGACTGCCCCTTGGCCAGAATGAAGCCTTGTGGGAGTCGAACTCCTCACCTACTGCAACAGTAGAGAGCACCGTACTGTTGAGCTATAGATGGGTTTGCTAGAAAAAATATATAAAACTTAATTAATGGCAGTTTGGAACCGTCAGATCCGGTTTCTTTTCTGAGTCAGTTTCTGTCGGTCCTACTGGCGGTCTGTTTCGGTTTGAACAATCTGGCCGGTTCCAAACCGGCCATGTCTAGTTCCATCTGTTGGTGGGCACTGATTTTTTAGTTAACTAACCTTTTAAGTGGAGCCCGGGTGTGATTATTTTGTGTGACTATTGGTCAGCACCTTTTAGTCCCGATTTCTTCAAAGACATTTTGATTTGCAAGAAGAATGTATCCAGATCAAAGCAAATTCGAAACTTGATTGATTTTGAATCTTCCAATTTTTTTCTGCCTTTCTGGCCAGTTTCCTTTCGTTGGAGTAAAGCACTCTGCAACTTTATTTGGTGCATACATGATCAACTTGAACTTTGTGGAGTCCAATTATTCAAATAACGCACGCCTGCGTGTGTGCAAGCGCATGTGGATGTGGGTGTGTGAACACAACTCTTGTATCAAAAAGTAGAAAGATGGTAATGATCCACAAAGATCATTCTGGATATCTTGAATGGTGCTATCTTTCGGGATTACAGTATCTAGCTCCACTTTATCTACGGATAATAGTTGACAAAAGGTAAAAGGCAGGCAAAACTGTAGAAGCCACCACGGAGTAGTATTCCAAAAAGAAGTACATGCGGTGCCATGGCAGCAGCCAACCTTCAACATCAATTTCAAAGTTCCATTGGGGGAAAGTATCAGTTGCAGATACTTAATTGGTGTCCTGCAGGTGCTGTTTCTTGTGAAAAGTTATTTGGGACGACTACTTACCTTCCGGAAACCATGACTCAATACCAAATTTCATTAGGTTTATACCGCCAACTTCGAAGAATATATAAAGGATTCGACTGTTTAAGCTAAGAGCTTATTGTGATGTTAACCACTGTTGTTAAGATTTACATCTTAGATCTTAAAACTCTGTGATCTTAGGAATCACCGAAGACTTATCGATTTAGATCTCAAGGGTATATAAGATACTAACTGGTAAGATCTTAGTGGGATCCCAATCTACATCTTAAAATCCTTAAGAGTCCCGTGATCTTCACCTGCTTTTCTTTCTCACCATTGCTCTGGTTAATTAGTTCTTTTTGGTTGAATTCTACCACAATTCAAACAGCTCGTTTTTATTGTTGTGTACTGTAGTGCAACTTCATTTGGCTTCAAAGAGTGCATGAATGAGAGACGACCTTTATGTACAACACTGGCGCATTATATATATTAAAAAATGAGTTGATTATGAATCCATAAGATTCTCTTGATCCTGATCAGTTTCCTATTTTCCTGATTTAACGTCTGCCACATTTTCGCAAGAAGCAAAATCAGACATTTTGTTAATGGACTAGAGTTGGAAAGCCGGATTTGCGTTCCCGTTCGTTCTTGGCATTCTCGTATTGCCTGATTCTTTCTGAAGGTCGGACTGGCATTCCACTTGATTCTTGCCATATCTGCTACCTATTTTGGAGATTATTTTAAAGGAAACATATCCTCCATCTGCAGTTTTTTCTGTGCAAAGTTGCAGTCTTCGTTGTTGATCTAACACCGCCCCGTTCTTGATCCCTGCCTCGCTGGCTAACCAACTAGATAAGGACGTGAACAGCTTTCCTTAGGATCAACCTCGGCCGATCCTTTACTAAAGGTTGAGGGCCGACCCGATAGTGGTAGGTTGAGCAGCTTTGGATTGACCCTGCCAGATTGCTCACAAAGGTGGGACTTTGAACTGTGCAACTCCCTTCGCTTGACCTTCTCGGGACTTGCCGATCACATTTTCATTTTCAAATACTGTGGATGCCAAACGTGTGGGGATGCTCCAGGAGCAGATTAGAGTGTTGATCGCACACTTGGTCACTTCAGGAGGGAGGTGCGTGCAGACATCACCAGGTACCACCCGGGCATTTCCTAGTACCAGTCGCTCCATCAACAGCTTCACTGGTTGTCCGGCTGGATGCTCTCAGGACGTTGTTGAGGTCTGTAGCTCGGGGGACCGTAGAGCATGTCGTTACTTGCTGATTCAAGGTTCTCAAGCCAAGACCTTCTATGGGACCATGATAGTAAGGTTATAGAGAATTTCACTACTTCAACACTGAGAGTATTCCAGGTAAAGAGGAGACTGACCTTGTAGCTTCATTGTTTCTTCCAATTGATGCGAAGAAGGCACGAAGTATTTGGTGGTAGTCGACAAGTGCAGACCAACTATTTTGTCATAGCCACACTTGCATGAAGAGTTGCGTCAACAGTTCAAGCCGACCTTTACAAACTGGCAGGCAAGCGAACAACGGGTGCAGTTGCCACATACTGGTAGTGTGCACGAATGTCTGATGTTTTAGCACGACCTTACTAGATATGAGATATATGATGAAGACAAGCTCTTGTAAATCGTGTGGGCTGCAACCCTTAGCACAAATGAAGATGCACAGACAGCAGCTAAGGGACGTATTCCATGCTATGATTATCATGGAGGCACTTGTAAATGTCCATGGTGTGAGGGGGAGAAGAAAGAGGCTGACTCATCTGGAGGTTCAGGGGCAGACAGCCAGTGGAACTGTCATTCAAGCATGAGATGGTCTATTATAGTTGCTCATGAAGTAGGTGTGTTGACCTTTAATGATCTCTTTCGAAGAGCTCTTCACCATGATAGGCTCCAAGCTTTGGTTCTCCATAATGAACCATCATCAAGCATACAGCCAAACAAAGAGACTTAATGCTATGTTGGAGGAGAATCTGTCACACCCACTCGAGTCGTGACCAGACCTGGCCCGAGCCGATGTCACGTGGCTGCTTCTCGCACGAGTATGATGGTGAGAATTAATTGAATACAATACTAATTTCATTCAAACTCAATTAAATAAATATTTATATCAAAGTTCTAAACAATTCACCCAAAATGGTGCGGGGCCCACATAACAATAACTCCAAATAAGAAGACTTTCTAAATTGTTCAATACTTATCATACCATCCAAAATACACAAATGTCTCTCTATCCAACTTCTACTCTGCTCCATGTGCCTTCGAAGTGCTTGCTTCAGGATGAGCTATAAAATAATGGGGTGAGCTCCTATACATGACTCAGTAGGGAGGTTAAACATTTTTAAACAGAAATCATACTAAAAGCATGCATAATTTCACAATCATTTCAATCAAAGCATAGTTTTACCTTTAAATCATTATCTCAAATTCATACGCACACACGCATACACACATCATTAGTTATGATAATTACAGCTCATACTGTATCTGCCCTAAAGGTCACGGGAGTCGTCCGGCCCTCACTAACGTGACATCGGTAACCACGCTGACTCTCACGGCAGATTGCCAATACACCCTGTATTCGCCTCAAGCCGGATCGCCCGAGGGACCTGCAAGTCTCTAGAGACCCCACACAACCCACACAAGTACGGCTCATATATTCACACATCATTATATTTCTAAAATCAATTACAATTCATCACATTCACAAATCATATCCAGATCCACGAATACCCAAAATCAAATCCATATCCATACAACATTTAAACAACATTTAAATATCATGTTCATACAACACATGCATATCAAAATATGCTCTTTATCAATCAATACTATAAACACATTCTATTTGAAAAGCATATCAAATAACCCATAATTGCAAACATCATTTCATAACCATCAATTAAATATTTATCAATCATGCACATTTAAATATATTTAAAACAAGTAAAATCACTTCTAGTATGGTTTTGTAAAACAATGCATAACCCCCTACCTAAAAGAGCGCTAAGATCTAGTCCCCAAGTCGTTGGGCCACTCTTATCACCACTAAATTCTCCAAATTTAATCTCTAAACAATTATAAATAATTAAAATATTAAAATTTATTTAACTATGAATCTAACGCAACAAACCGTATCCAAATCGGATCCCAAATGACCCTAAAATCATCCAAAACCCAATCTGGATCTGTTTAAGCTATCTGAGATCCAAACTGATACCTATATCTATATTTCTTGGTAAACAAAGCTCATTTAAATTGATGTCCACGATGATAGTTTTCCAATGAAAGCCTCTTAGTTGTACTATAAACCAAGTTTATTCTAAGTCATCTAGTTAATAGTGACCTAGATAAATGAAAACCTTTGGTTTTTTCAAGGTTCATTTTAATAGTCCTAGATAGGTGTAATTTAGGAGGGCTTAATATAGCATGCTTGTTTTAATTATACTAGAATAATGTAATAGGAGTCCTACAAAAACGTAAGGATGGCTAGAGTAGTGCTCTAACATTCTAAGCCTAGTACCTTACCTTGTTTTAGCGCCGATATAGCAGTCCGCTATATTACATACAGGGGGCACTGGGTTGGGTCAACCGTATCCATTAAAATAACCTCTTGTGAAAATCATCCCCACTTCCCAAGGTAAACCCTACTCTCTCTCTCTCTCATGTGTGTTCGGCGATGGCAAAAGATTTCCAGTGATGGTGAACATCTTCGGCGATAGTCAGGTGTGTCTTTTCCCCTTTTCTTTTTTAATTTTCTTTCTTGTTTTTTTTCTTCTTTTATGTTTTCTGTTCGCTTTTCTTCCTTCCTCTCTTGCTCATTTGTTTTCTTTGTCCTCCTTTCCTGTTTCTTACGTTCTCTTCCTCTTTCCCACTTTTGTTTTTCCACTTTTCATTTTCTCTTTTTCCTTTTTCTGTTTTCGTCCATTTTCGGTTATCTATTTGTTTTCACGGCATGTTTTCTTCTCTCTTCTTTATTTTTTTATTTGCTGTGCTTTTCTTCTTCATTTTTTTCTGTTTCATTTGTTTTCTCTTCATCTACTACAGAAATCATTGATTTCTCTGCATATATTGCAGATGTATTTTTGTATATATCTTTGAGACATATATCTAGATATCGTTGATTTCATTTTACATTTTTCTGACAATCATTGCATCCGTTGTGGTAATCAAAATGCATGGGTTGATGTTTATAGGAAGTCAATTTCAGTGAATTGAAATGCAGTTTCTTATCTTTCATATTTTTTGCCTCTGTTTCCACTTGATAGTTCTAGGATTAATCTTGTCTTTGACTTGCAGAGCCTAAATTACCTGCAGTTGCATGGGAAGCCTCACCTACACTTTATCTTGGACCTTTTGTGATACTTAGTTGTTTTGACATTTTACATTTCTTATATATAGTGTTTTTTTTACAAATCAAGCAAGTATATCTTCTTATCGTTCCATAAGTCATTCCATTGTTTTCAATTTCCTTTAGTCTTTCTATAGTATTGTTTTTCTCTTCTACCCTAATATTTTGTTGTATATGTTTTATATTTGTATAGCAGAAACCAGAGAGGTTGGGTTGTTGTCAAGTTTGTTAGATTAAATAACCTAGATTAGATTGGGTCACGCATAAGCAGGTACGTCTATTACATCAGTTCCTGTTTATGTTGAGCAATTAGTTGCTTGCATCACTTAAATTCTAGTTGGGGAATAGTTTGCTTACGTGTATATATTTGGTTCTTTGTTTTGTAAATGGTGATGATTTGTTTAAGTTGACAATTGAAAATGCATTTGTTAGTGTAAAAGTACTATTTGTTGGTGTTTAATTTATTGTTTAGATTTATTTGTATTTATGGTTTAGATTACTTTACATATGTATGTGTTGGACATATTTTCTGTTCTTTTTTGGTATTAAATTATTTTAGAACTTTTTAATATTAGTGCACCGCCTAATCCGTTATACCCCGATACATCCCTGCTACCGCTATTTCATGGTCGGCTGCTGCTAACAGTTCGCCACCTGCTATTGTCAACATAATTGTAGACAAGCAATTTTGAAGGTTGTGGTTAAGTACTTGATTTTAATTTCATTGACATTGAAAACTAAGTTCACCATTTTCAGTTAGGGTGCAATGAGATTGGATTAAATTTGAGGGGAAGATATTCTAGTTACCTTCTAACTCAAGTTCTCATGTTTAGGCTTCAAGTTACCAATTATTCTTTGAATTCACAATTCAGATATTTCACTTTCTTGGGTTGGAATTCTGGTTACAGGAACATAAACATAGTACTCTGCATCAATGTTATATCTTCCAAGAATTGGAGACGTGACAAGATAGTATGTATGAGATGGAGATGAATTGTTGGAAATTCTTAAATGAGCACGTTGTTTCCTTAAATCCTGTTAGTTGGTGGAAATGAGCACGTTCCCCATATTCTCCAGTTAAATCATGTTCAAGGGTTCCCATTCCTGAAAGAGGCTAGACATAAGAAGATTATGAGTCAAAAAGTGAATATGTGGAATCAGAATGAAGTTCCATGTTTTCCAATTACCAGATAAAGTTGTTTGAAAAAGTTATCTTTTAGGTTGCAGATGGCAAACGGTGGCTAAGAAATTCCTTCAGCAACGAGAGCAAGTAAGATGCTTGGACATTGATAAGTAGGTCAGTTGTCTATCAGGATGCACTGACATACTTAGAAAACACAAGAATCTCTTTGATGTTAAAAGGTGTTCTTAGCCCCCACTTCATTGTCTTGGTTATTGGTTCTGTCCAGATCCTAGCCCCTCTTGGCCTCTAATATGAGATGGAAAAAGAAGCAATTCTCATAACTCATTAGATCCATGACACATTGAGCTAAAGATGGCTGTTAGAGAGGTTCTTTCTAACAGTGATAAGGGGCATCAGTTGTATGAAGAACCATTGATTGGAAATAGTTGTTTGGGAAGATCGAGGACAGAAACCCATCGTATTGGGAGGTCTTTATCTCCTTTAGTAGAAGGCGGCAGCAACAGTCAACAGACAGTGGTCACCCCTTTTCCCATGAGTAGAATTAGACGCCTGATTCATAGTGAGGGAGAGATCCGTACCACTCAGGATGCTGTATTCCTCATCAACAATGCTGTTGTAAGCATGTTCTTCTCCATCATTACCATTTCTCTCTCTTGCACGCGTGCACTCTTTCTTTTCTTTCACTTTTCCCCATGATACAATATTGTTTTATTTGTTATAGGAGCAATTTCTGAAGCTATTAGCTGAAGATTCATACACTTGCATCAAACAGGAGAAAGGGATGTCTATAACTTACAAGCATTTATGTAAGTTTTTGAGGTTTCTTTTGTATATCATCTAGCATTTCATTACAAACTTCATTTCTATCCATGATTTGCCGAAGTGGTATCACAAGGATATGGTTAAATGCTTGCTGCCTTTGTTGCTTATCCTGATTCATAATTAATTCCCAATAGTAGCAATGTCAGTTGGTAACATGTAGAAACTAGCTTAAAAGAAGGAGCACAAATAACTTAAATAGCTATAATCCTTCACAAGTAAAGTCAAGGGGTGCAATGTTTCCAACATGAATGCACCACACCCCATCCGAACTCCGAAGCCAAGCATGCTTGGGCGAGAATAGTACTAGGATGGGCGACCAGAATTCCTGATGTTGCACCCTCTAGCCAACCACACTTAGTGTGGGAAAATGCTTTGGTAAGGTAAGCAATAATCCTTCACAAGTGGGCATTAGTGCAGGAATGATAGGTACATATTTGTGTCTGTGTCCTATATTACATTTTATATTTATATATACATAGAGAGAGAGGGGGGGGATGCAGTACACATTGCATGTTGTGAAATGCTGTGAACATAAAGCTATGGACTATCAATTGTGAAAGAAGAGTTAAAGCATGACAGAGGTACACGACGGCAATGTCAAGTGTAGGCTAATTGGATTAGAAGATAGAATGAATAGAGAACTTATGAATATGTATGGTCTGTACTTCTGTATTATTCTGGGAATGAAATATTTAGAGGGATTTGTGAAGGCCCCAAAAGCATCCTTCTTGCATTTGCTGTAATCATACAAACAAGCTAATGTTTGGTTCCCCACAAGCTGCGTACATTTAAAAAGATTGATAATAAAAAAGTTAGAAATAATATGAAATGTCAAATTGAATATATTTTGCTTCAATTGACTGAAATATGGAAAAGGAAGGTTGAGAAAAGAATAAACAGATCTCTTCATTGAACCTATGCTTGTCGTGGTAGATGATATTAGAAAGAGTCGATTTTATTTCTCAAGAATGGGATCTTTCCCAATTGTCCATTTGTCATAAGAGTTGCCAAGGTATTAGGTTGTGATGTGTATGCCACTAGTAACTGAAATATGGCAGGTGATCTTGTTAAGACTTAAGACTGTATTTCACTTCTAGCGTGTAGTGCTTTATCCTTCACACAAATATGTCATCATATCATGAAGTTATTTGTCCTTGTGTGAAAATATGGTCACACAAATATGTCATCATGAAGTTATTTGTCCTTGTGTGAAAATATGGTCACATCAGAATGCCAAGTTCTAGTTACATACCCTCTAAACGCTGTTATTTTTCTTTATGCATGTACAACTGTTCCTCAAGAAATGATGTGTTTGTCTTGACAAGTCTATTTTCACTAGATATTTGCTACTTGATAATTTTAGTGGAAAAGAAAAGACCAATTGGTTAGTGAGAATTGTTAGGGAGATGGTTGGTATTCACTAATAAACGGTATGACAAAAAATTAAAGTGGTTGGGTATTTTGGACGTTAAGAAAGCTTGTTAATGAACCTCAATGTGTGACACTGGACTGAAGGATGTGCGCTCTTAACGTGGCCAAGGAACGAGTAAATTCAATGTTAAAGTATTGTATCATATTGAAATATTATTATTTATCAGTACCTAAATCGACAAAGCCACTTATTAGTGGGACTATTTATATCATTGTCCACCGACATGTGCAATATGTGATAGTAAAGTGTATTCATAAGCTGGAACAACCATGTTGTGTCTAGCAATCCCAAATGGGGAGCGGTTATCCATTGGGCTAATTGGCTCGATAAAGCCACCTATCAATGGTTTGAGTGGACATCTGACGATTTGAGCACCACAGGACTAAGTTTAAGCACGAAACTGTAGATCATTTTGGCACAATTACCTTGAGTGATCCGTGTATGCTCAAGCATTTGCAGCAGGACTATCTCAAAGAGTAGAGGTTGAAGTTTGAGGAGCTCATTTAGGCAGTACCATGAACAGATGAAGGTATTTCCTTGGATAAGTACATTGACGATCTTCGTGAGGACCCCGTGGTTGAGATAATAGGTATGAGTGTTATGATGCCACGAGAAACACACAAGGTAGCTAAGCTGTTTAGATGCATAAGAGACGGAAAAGCACAACCATGCATGACTTAAAGAAGCGAGCGGCCATTACATACTTGATGCTACCACTACCAAATAGTTGTTGAAAGGGCACCTCATTCTAGATCAGTTGTGGGATGGTTCCACTACAATGAGAAGTGTGTGCCCAGTCACAGTGTTTAAGTGTTACACATTCATGGTAGTCGCGATAATTTGCATCATGAAGGGATTAAGAGGATCACTCAAGGACCAATGCTGATGTTACAATTCTCTCATATTGAAACCTAGGCTTCATATCTGAATCTAAATCTCAATGTTGTAAATATTGTACCGGTATCTCATGCAATTTGCATGTATGCCATACAGTACAGGTGATTTTTTTAAAATATTTTCTTAATTCATTGAAATATTAAAATTTAAAGAAATCGTGAAAAAAATTCTATGACATGCACCCCACCAAGAGACAATGACTCAACATCAGAACAGACCAGATCACATGCTACATCGCCCCATTCCTCATTTTGAACAATAGAATTAATGGTGGTTAGTAGATATAGAATAAATTTGAGATTTTTAGATCGAAAGGAATTGGTTTGGGGGTAGAGTAAGGGGTAGATGTCTTAGCAATGTTGTAATTAGCGTACTGGTGCCCGTATCATATAGGGCACCGATACGTGATAACCATGATGTATCATACAATGCGGCATATTAAAATTGAATTATTTTATCAAATTTGAAAAAAAAAACAGAAAATATGAAAAATTGCAATTAAAAAAGAAGAAGGTAACCAAGCGGTAGAGAACACAATCATAATGCAACTTAAAATGACATTTTCACAATAAATAAACTAATACCATGAGTCTAAAAGCCTACGATAGTAAAAAAGTGAGTCTAAAAGCCTACAATAGTAAAAAAGTTAAACTTAAAGTTTACAAAGTTAAGATTACAATTTATTACATAACACAAATACAAAGTTATAAACTACAACAATCCAATTTCATGGTTTCATTCAATAAAACGTCGATCATAATCAACAAATGCATCATAAACATTATAATGAGGGTCACCACCATATCTTCCTCCAAAATTGGTTCATCCAATCCTTCGGCTTGTACATCTTTATCTTCAATCTCTGTTTTTGCTTTTATTGCTCTCTAGTTTGCATCCTCGAAAATAATAGGAGGCTCTTCTTGTTTGACCCAATCATCAAGAATATTAATATTTTTGTAAATAAGTGGGTCATATGGTACCTTCCTTGTCTTTCTTGAATCTCTTTGTATTTGTGTATAAAGAAAACAAAAGAATGAATATAATTTACTTAAGAAGTTTTAAAATATCATTACTAAGGAACAAGAAAAATATCTTTTTACCTTTACCTTAACTTCATATTGTATGCAATATATACCAAGTCACGAAGACGGTCATGCTCCAATCTGATTGTCTTCTTTGTGTAAATGCGTTAAAAAAAACTCCAATTCTTCTCACATTCACTCGAACTACATGTTTGGCTTAATATGCTTTGAGCAAACCTCTACAAATTCGGTGCATCTACGTCAAATTGAGTCCACTATTCATCTAAAATAAAACATAAGTGTTTCTCATCAAATGCAATACATACAAGTGATTATAAATAAACTTTGATATTTTTGCATGCATGAATTATCTTCTTGATATCATCCATTGCACTTAAATCCTCAAGCATTAACTCTACTCAATGTGCAACACATTGATTCCATACTAAGGATGGATGGTTCGCCTCAAGAATCTTACTAGCTGCTCTATAGGTTGCAGCATTATCAGTGATGAATTAAATAATATTTTGAATACCAACATCCTCAATAACTTCTTCAAAAATAAGTAGGTTATCAATAGTTTTATCAATATGGCACAAGTCATAGGATTTAAAAAATAATGTCTCCTTTGGACAAGAAACCAAGAAGTTTACTAATAATCTATGATGCCCATCTGTCCAACCATCGGCCATAATGGAACAACCGGTAACCTTCCATGACTCCCTAAATTGAAGACTTCATTCATAAACAATATCAACCCATTTTTATAGTAATTTATCCCTCAAAGCATGATAAGTATGGATTTTATAGCCAAATCTTACACTAGCAATAACATTTGTCATGCTTTGAAAGGAAAATCAATTTGCAACATTAAACGGGAGACAATTTTCATAAAAAAACTTTGCACACTTCAAATCTACTTTCTCGATTACCTCCCTAGAAGTCATAGCTGATCTAATACTTGGTTGAGCTCTAGAAGTAGTACGTTGAGGAAACAATGAATGTATTTCAGTATTCCACTACTTCTATTATCTCTTCTACCACTCCTCGCAACCATCAAGAGGACAAGGGCTCTTGCAATGGAACAAGAACCATTCCCGTTGCTACTGCCACCAGAACCTTCACTTTTTTCTTTATCTCGTTTTCTCCCGTTCTTCTCAGTTGTCTCTTCCTCCTCTAGCTATAGCATGAATTTCTTCTCAAGAAGCATAATGAAACATATTCTAACCTCTTTATCGTAATTTTTTCCTTTCATTTGTGAGCTTCAAAACTCGTTGAATTTCATACTTCACACTTTTAGGCACCCGACAACCAGCACTTGCATCTTTTTTAGTTCCCGCAAGATGTTTTCTCATACAGAAATACCTTCATGCTTCACCTCGTTACAGAACATATACTTATTGACAAGCTTATTGCCTTCCTACACCGGGTACAATACTTTCACGTTGGATCGCCTCGTTCTGGCGCCATCAAGGAGGGAGAGCAAAGATAAAAAAAACAGGTTGCAAAGGAGCACGAATGAAAAAAAGAGAGTATGTGACGGATATGAGAAAATGGGTTGGAGAAAAAGCAAAGGAGATAGAGGATACAGGTTTTAAATTATGGTACTCAGGTAAAGAAAAGGCTCGAAATGGAGTTGGTATTATCATCAATACAGATTTTAAGGAGAGTGTAGTAGACATATAACGATATGGTGACCGAATCATGACGTTGAAATTAGTGTTAGGAGCAAAGGTTTTGAATATAGTTTGTGCTTACGCACCCCAAATAGGACTAGAAGATAGTATAAAGACAACTTTTTGGGAAGAGTTAGATAAGGTGTTTCAAAAGATTTCACAAAGGAGGATGATTTGTTTAGGAGGAGATTTAAATGGACATGTCGGTAAAGATGCATTAGGATATCAAGGAATTCATGAAAACTTTGGTTTTGGGGATATAAATGAGGAAGGTAGGGAGATTTTAAATTTTGCTATGACATTTGATCTCTTTATAGTCAATACAATCTTCAAAAAATGAGATGAACATTTAATTACTTATAAGAGTGGCTTATCACAAACACAAATTGATTACTTTATTTGTAGAAAAAAGATAGAGCGTATTGTAAAGATTGCAAGGTAATTCCAAGAGAAAGCTTAACCACCCAACATCGACTTTTAGTTGTGGATTTACAAATAAAAAAATGGACAAAGAAGAAAAGAGTGCATCGAGCTATTCGAACTAAATGGTGGAACCTCAAAAGCAAGAAAGAAGATATATTTAAACAGAAAGTCCTTCAAGGAGATGTTTGGAATTATGTTGGTACACCCTGTGATATGTGGAATAATATGGCTATACATATTAGGAAAGTGGTGAAAGATGTGTTAGGGGTATCTAAGGGAGGTGTACCAGCACAAAAAGAAGCTTGGTGGTGGAGTGAAGTAGTACAAAATAAAATCAAGGCAAAAAGGGCATGCTACAAATTACATTATGCTAAGAAAACTAGTGAAACTTTAAAGGCTTATAAGAAAGCAAAGAAGGAAGCAAAAAAGGCCGTGAGTGAAGCAAAAACTAAAATTTGGGAGGACTTATATAAAAAACTCAACTCAAAAGAGGGTGAAAGAGATATTTTTAGGATAGCTAGGTCTAGAGATAAGAAAACTAAAGATCTTAATTATGTTAGATGCATTAAAGACGAGGATGAAAAAATTCTAGTGGCAAATGATGATATAAGAAATAGATGGAAAAACTATTTTTATAATCTTTTTAATGAAAATAAAGATGTTAGTATTAGCTTAGGAGAGTTAGCCAAATCAAAAAAGTATATAAACCACAATTTCTACCGACGTATTCAAAAGAATGAAGTCAAAGAGACTCTTAAACATATGAAGGGTGGTAAATCGATAGGACCAGATAATATTCCTATAGAAGTTTGGAAAATACTAGGAGAAATAGGAATCACTTGGCTCACAAGACTATTTAATGAAATATGGAAAAACAAAAAGATGCCCGAGGAATGGAGAGCAAGTACACTTATACCCATATATAAGAACAAGGGAGACATTCAAAATTGTGCGAATTGTCAAGGTATCAAGTTAATGAGTCATACTATGAAATTATGGAAAAGATTTATCTAACGTAGGTTAAGACAAGTATCAAGTACAACATAGAACCAATTTGGATTCATGCCAGGCAGATCTACTATTGAAGCGATTCACCTTTTGAGATGTCTTATGGAACATTTTAGAGCAAAAAAAAAAAGACCTTCACATGATATTTATTGATCTAGAAAAAGCTTATGATAGGGTATCGAGGGAGGTTCTTTGGAGAACTTTGGAAAAATGAGGTATCCCATTGACATATATTAACCTTATAAGAGACATGTATGATGGTGCAAAAACATGTGTGAGGACTCATGAAGGAACGACAGACTTCTTTGAAGTTAATATTGGGTTACATCAAGGATCAACTTTAAGTCCATACTTATTTATAATGGTGATTGATGAGTTAACAAAACATATTCAAGATGAAGTATCTTGGTGTATGTTATTTGTAGATGACATTGTATTAGTAGAGGAGTCTAAGGAAAAAGTTAATAGAAAATTGGAACTATGGAGAGAAACATTCGAAAGCAAAGGCCTCCAACTTAGTAGAACAAAGACATAATATATGGAATGTAAGTTTGATCATTTGGTTACTTCAGAGGACATAGAAATTAAAATTGGCACACATTGCATCCCCCAAAAGGAAAGTTTTAAATACCTAGGGCAATTTTTCATAGTGATGGAAGAATTGATGGAGATGTTACGCATAGAATTAATGTTGGTTGGTTAAAATGGAGAGGAGCATCACGTATTCTTTGTGATAAGAAGATACCATTAAAGTTAAAAGGTAAATATTATAGAGTAGCAATTAGGCCTGTCAACATGTACAAAAGATGTGTGTGACAGAAATGAAGATGAGATGGATGAGTGGTCATATAAGAAAAGACCGTATACATAATGAGGTTATTAGAAACAAATTAGGAGTGGCACCAATAGATGATAAAATGAGAGAATATCGTTTAAGATGGTTTGGACATATAGAAAGAAGATCAAAAGAAGAACTTTTAAGAAGGTTAGAAAAACTAAATTTGGAAAGTATTAAAAGAGGTAGAGGACGACCACAAAAGTGTTGGAAAGAAACAATAAAGAATGATCTAGCTTATTGGGAGTTAACTGCTAACATGGCACACGATAGGGATTTGTGGAAACAAAGAATCCATGTAGTCGACCCCGTCTAGTATGGAAAAAGGCTTAGTTGTTGTTGTTGTTGTTGTTGTATGTGACGGATTTGAGAAAAGTCCTATGGATTTTTAATGGTTTGAGACCAAAAATGTGTGATTCCTCCACAAAATCGAGTAAATTAAAGATATGGAAGCCGTTTGTGAGCAAGGTAATGGGTAAGGGTTCGAGAGCAAGCAAAATAATACAAAAACTCGAGTTTCTCAAGTTTTATATCTTGTGAGTCAACATTGACTCATACGATACGGTACAATAAATTGTAGAGTATGATGCGATATCGTGTACCGTATCGTGTTGACTTGCAATATACGATAAATTTGTACCATATCATACGATACGATATGAGTTTTACAACATTGTAAGAGGAGTTCAAAGAAGCTGGTCTAGATAGTATTTAAACTCATCCTAGGCTTGATTTTGAAAAATACGATTTATGGAACCTATACCATATCTTATGATATAGGGGTATAGCATATAATATGGTGTGATAAATAGTGTTATGTGATACCAGTACCTAAATCGTACCAATTCAAGAACTGACATGCATGATACCCGTTTCATATTCGTATTATATAATACGATTTTTTATAACATTGCCAAATCTACATCTTTTCTTTTCTTTTGTCCATGCATGATACCTATCTCTAGAAAGGTAATTTTATCTTTAATACTCCATGTTAGACATGTCAACTAGGAGTTTGAATTGAAATTGAACCAGGCAAGAGATAGGCTAACACTAGAATTGGTCGAACCATAATCAGCAGAACTGTAACTGAACCGGTTGGCGGCTGATTGCTGGTGAACCTCAATGGTGCTTGTGCTCAGTTTGAAGTGAACTAAGTGAAGCACAGGCAAACCATGAATCAGCATACATGACCTATAAGTTGCTTTTTTATTTTATTTTTTAAAAGAACGTGAAAACTGGAGCTCGACCGAGCTCAGGTTGAGTTTACCTGTACTTCAGCTCGCTCAGCATTGGTTAAACCCCTATCCCTAAGCATTAGTTTTGTTTCGTTAAATTTCATCATCACATGCTCCCACCAATTGATTTCCCCTACATTACCGGGCTTACAACATTACTGGATTACACTTGGCTCGTCAGGTCACACTCGGTAGACAAGACTGCCAGCAATATCCACCCTCAAGCTACCTTCATCTCAATCAGTTAACAATCTACCTTATCCGACCAACTTTACCAGATCCAACCGTCACTGCCTCTCCCATACCACTAACCTCAGCCAAGCTCCATTATGCCTAATCGACCACCCTATGGACCACCGTCCCTGAGAACCCATCTTTTATTCTGCAATATCACACTGAAGCTCCATACCACGGTGTTCCTGTCTTGTGGAAAGCCTTGCCTAAAACCCATGGTAAAACCTTTGCTAATGCAGGCCAGCCAGTTGTCATCATCATTCTATGCCACCAATGTCATTCCTAACATTATATCCCCCCCTCCCAACCCTTTCTCCCTTCCCTCATCAATCTTCCATCGGGAACCCTATATGTGTTTGATTTTGGATAGATTCCCTAGTCCCAATCTGCACTGATTTAGATCCAAGTAACACCAAACTAGACCCAAGCCTAGTTACACAAGACTACCAACTTTGACCAGCCTCTAACATAGTCAAATCTGATCTGCACTCACCAAATTATATATTATTGGAAAGTGCATTTTGAGCTCTTTCCAATGTTATAAATTTTAGGATTTGATTTTGCTCACACAGCCAGAGACGCTTGAATTTGTTACCAAGCGGACCTAGATCTAGTTGGGTTCAAGGATGCTTTAAAAGTAACTCAAGTTCAATCAGATCTGTGTCAGATCGTTCTCCCACCAAAGCATCTCTATCCATGATAACATTAAAATCAGGTAATCTGATCTCCTAATCTGTCCGACACAAGTATCTTCCTAAAAGACATACTACCTTCCCAACCACAAAATCACCTTCTTTTAAATAATTCCCAGTCCTTCGCTGAAAATATTCCTAACCCATCTGATGTGTTATTGGGAAGTTTCTTTTTATGCTTAACTGTTTGATAATGTGTATATCTTGCTTTTGAGTTCTTTTTGGATTTTGTAGATTATTTTTGTTTCTTAGGTATTTCTGTTTATTACTAGAAGAATGTATTGTATCGATTATATCACTCATCTTGTGTCATTTGGTAGAAATCATATGGGTGTCAGTCATGTCAATGCATACAACATTGACTAGAAAAAGAATAAAAACTGATGAAAATTAATTTTTGATAATTTCATGATATTCTTCCAATATTCTCCTGAAAACAAAAAGCAAGATTTTATACTGTCATTCTTTTGTTGTTTAGTGAAAAGCCTGAGAATTTCGCTAGTTTGTCCACCACCATATTCGCCTCTCTATAGCGGTGTATAATTTGCACTTGCCATTACATCCTATGAGAATCAAAATGTGAGCCAACAGATCTGCAATTTGCGAGGACGATGTTCTGTTCCTGTTTAAACACTTCACACAATAGAGGTTATTGGCTTGTACAATGACAAACTTCTAATTTCTCTTCCATGCCTGCAACTGTCCAATTAAAATTCCCCATAATTCAGCCCTCGACGCACTGCAACTATCCAGCCTCGTGGAAAATCCCGTCATCCACCAACCTGCCAATGCCACGAATTCTCGATCTAACTGCTCCATCCGTGCTGATTGCCACCCACCCATACAGGGAGCCTTCCAGCAGGTTGTAGCAATGCTTCTTATTGGGTGAATTTTTCCAATCTTCCTAAGACTTTCAAGTGCGCAATGTGCTGAGAATGATGACAGGTTTTGCTTCGAATGACACTATCACCCCCAAGGACCAACCTGTTGCGCCACTTCCATAAGCACAAACAGCTTTGCACAAATAAGATTAACCATTGAACTTCGTTTTACCCTTTGAAGTTTCTTAGAGATCCAGCGACTTGGATCTCTCCAAACAATCTCCTTTGCTCATCAGTTCTCAACAGTCTGACACTACCTTTTTGCAGCTTCACAATTCTCAGTACATGAGGGATATCTTCCTTCCCACCACCTCCCCCAACATATATGACTACTAGCATTCCCCGTGAGATGTTTCCGAGTTCTTTCTGCATTAGTCGGGATTCTCCATGAGCGCTTAGCAAGCCAAAGAAACGTCCTGATGTTCTGTGCCCGTGCCACTACCAGATGCCCATTTATTGCCTGCTGCCATGTTATCTCTAACCGACGATAGTGTGATTGACAGTATCTCTAACCTTCCATTCCTCCACTTCCACTGATGATGTTCGCACCCTGAACTCGTATAGTATGTGGTTCCCCATCTCATGTACTCTTTGTAGCTACTATAAATATTTTCCAGCGCAACGTTTACACCTAGTCACTCAGCACATCAGTTGATCAGGCGTCCTCCTTTGTGTAGTAACTTCAAAACCGAAGCGCTTCATTATCAAAATTCAGTCTAATGTATCATGTATGCCTTCCGATTCAGTGTCCAGAAAACCAAGTAGTGCATATCCCTTAGTTGTTGCTTTCATGTAAAGTAGCCTTACGTGTTTCTAGTCACTGGAATTTCCTTAGAAAATTTGCATCTCGATTTGTTTGCCAGTTTGAAGCAAATCATATTGAACAGCAAGTGCAAAATTTGCTCAAAATCTTAGTTATGTCTGTTGCTTCAAAGTACTCAGACAAGGACACCTCACACATGGGTATTTTTTTACTTGCCTGCACTGGGTACAAATGACTTATCATTCTTTCTGTAGCCTGTTTGATCGTTTGACTGTAAGTGTTTATTTGCCTGTTTCAGCTTCAGTTGTTCATAGAGATAAGCGGTATGAATTTCTCGCAGGTAGTCTGAAATTCCCATACTAAATCTGTTGAACTCTATGAATTGCTACATTGACTTGCAACTATCCTGTCACAATTTGAATGCAACTCTTCTCTCCCTCTTTGTCCAGATTTTGTGCCCGAGAAACTAAGAGCAGAGGTTGCATTGTCACAACAGGCACGATCTGACACATGATTTCGGCAAAATGTTCTTACTAATCTGTGCTCACATCTGCAGTAGCACGCAAAAATAGAAATATTGCCCCTGGATTTCTTGTGATATTCCCATGGGAAAGGCCCCATTGATGTATCAATCTACACCTTCTATGGCATGAATCTTGAAGATGGTTCTTGACATGTATCCAATGATTATTTTGAAAATTAAGCGTTTTGGACTTTTTGGTTCATCAATTGTTCTTTACCTTCTACTCTTCAACCGGTGTCTTTTTTCTTCCTCATGTCGAATCTAAACATTTTGAGATTTGTTAAAATCAGCTTCACTTGTACTCAGCGTTTTGTTGCTATTGAAGGCCTTTTTGCTTTATGTTGAATGTGCATTGCGTCCTCGTTACTGTACATCCATAAATCACATGCTCCAAAAGCCGATCCCTTGCTACTCTGATGGCTGAAATGCCTTTGTTAGTCCTAACGCGAGGCTCAAAATCTCGTGCTGAAGAGCGTGGAGATTTAAGTCCTCTTCAAGACACCTAAGGATTCCATGCTGATCCATTGGTGGTAGAGGATGTAGTCAAGCAATTTGGTATTGTCAGGGGTCCTTAGGATGGGGGTGCTCAGAGTGGCTAAACTTTAAACTTAATATTTATAATAAAGAAATGTTTAATAAATACATCCATCTCCGCTAAAGTGTTCCCCAGCCAAAAAAAGTTTGGGTCTGCCACTGAAAACATGAGTCTCACTGGTAAGATTGCAAAATGAATCAAGGTGGCACATAGACAACATAGTTTGACTAGTCTCATGCTTATTTATTTGATTCATGAGATGGCACGTTGAGTTTAAGTCACCTCAACATGGCTACACTAGTACAAATCCGATGCTTGGCATTTTCGGTGGTTGGGACTCACGAATAGTTGAAAACCGCTATAAAAAGTTGTGTGGCGGCTTAATTCACTAGCTGATTAGGAACTCTATCGTGCATGTCAACCAGAACTTGTTAGGTAACCAAGGCATTGGGAGTTTCATTATTATTATTATGGAACTTGTAAAAGATAATGGGTCATTGAGTTTATTTTGTTGTTTGGCATGAGATCTTAATAGCCCCTACTTAGCCAACGCTTCGTTGGTTCCCGCAGTTCAGCACTTGTTCCCCTTCATCGAGGTCTCGAGTTGAATGGGGAAAACCAGCGCTGAGAGAGAGAGAGAGAGAGAGAGAGAGAGAGAGAGAGAGAGAGAGTTCACTGTAACATAAAAGGGAAACAATATTAACAGTGAAATAGAACTTTTAGAGTACATGACTCGTCTTCTGATGAAGAAAGGAAGAAAGGAGAGGAGGGGCAAATAATCAATCGATGTCGACCTCTGCATTGGGTTGCTTGAAGATGAGGGATGTAAGCTGCTCATAGGCCGAGGGCTCCCAATGGGGTTTTGCCTTGGCCAGCCTCGAAGTAGAAGATGAGCATGGCTAGCATGGCAATACGAGCGTGCTTGATCTCCGCAAGCTTAAGTCTCTCCAGCTTCTCCACGTCGGGTATGTACTGCCCGTTCTGTACAGTGCCGGCAAACGACAGAGGGTCGAAGAACTTGCCCCCAGGGTATCCTTGCTCGCCGGTAGCATTGGCGAAGTTCTCGGCGGTCTTAGACCATGGAGTCGCCCATTCGACGGACTGGGAGTCCGGGTTGAAGAAGTCGACCCAGCGTTTGCTCTCCACCCAACCCATGAGCAGCAGCTGGGTGCCAAGCAGGGAGCCGAAGGAGAAGGGAGCGATCGCGCCGGGATCTGCACCCGCTTCGAACCAAGGAACACCACTCCATGCCTGGCCAATCAAGATGCCGACCACCGCTGCCATCGCCCACCGGCCGTGGATCAGCTCTGCTTCCCTGTACCACTTGAGAAACGCCGGGTCCTTGCCCAGCCCCAAAGGATCAAAACCATAATCGCCCGGAAGCCTGCCAAAAACAATGAGTTAGTTCAAAGGAAACCATTTATTCATGATTAAAAGTTTTTAGAGTGGATGGCACAAGGTCGAGTTTGATCTTTGTTATTGTTGTCGTCGTGATCGATCGTGTTAGTGTACTTACGAGCCATCGAGCCATTCGGGGTCGACGAAGTTCCCTCCCCCCCTAACGGCAGGTATCCACGACAGCTTCTTGGCCGCTGCTACCACCACCACCAATTGCCTGCGACGACCCGCATAGGACCATTGCAGATTAGTCGAGAATGATGATGCTGCCAGCTGCTTCAGCTTGCTTCCTCCTGCTACGAATGGAGAAGCGATCGCAGATGTCGCAGCTAGAGACGCCATCTTCCTGGCTCTTCTCTCTCTCTCTCGACTAGCTCTCGGACTGTCGACTCCCAACTTCTACCGGCCTCTTATGCGGGCAAGTCTGCGGCTCACCTGATCTCAGGATGACACATTTGCTGGAAATCTTGCTGGGATGGATTTCTGCCCAATGAGAGCTCTCTATCTATCCTCTTACATCAGCTCTTGTGATGCTCGTCCCTCGGCCTCACGTTCCTCCAGCTGGCTTCGATGAACCTGAGTTGTAAAATGGTAACCAGATCGACCGTTAGCTCACCGGGCAGGGGGACTCGACGACTCACAAGATATAAGATGATGGTCACGTGTTCAATACCCAGGGCACGCTTACTAGCTGGCTTTGGCCTCTTCACTGTAACAAAAGAAAAAATTAGCTCCCCAGTATTATTTAGAGTTTACCGTTATCTTTGTCAAGCTGTTAATGTTCTTAGGGATGTCTAATCTTGAGAAACTAGCTCGACCACGAGGTTGAACTTTGACAGCAAATTAATATTGCACCCAAGTCTATTTGGGTCTTATTTTGGACTTAGGTACTTTCATCCAATGAAATCATAACATGTGAGAAGTTATTTTGGACCGTCTCACTTTAACCAGCATGTTTAGGTTAAAAAATGGTCCTGATTTGCTAACCTGAACATACTGAAAAGTTATCATTTAGGGTGTCTTTGGTACGAGGTTTTAGGGATATTAAATCATGATTTTTTTATGTTTTCAGCTTTTTTCGTTATGCATCAAAAGTGAAACCTATCCTTGGCACTTAATTGTGATTCCATAAATTAGATTTGTGTCAAAAACTTCAGCACCGTCACCATTGGAGGTGGAACACGGGAATTAAAATGAAAACTCAAGACCATCATTTGCAGAGTTTTCTAACTGTGCTGGATATATTGAACTTATGGGTTCTAATTACATTTTAATTTCAATAGAAACTCTTAATTCTTAGCTTCTAAAGTGGGACCATAAGTTGCCTTCTTGACTTGTGCTTCTTATTCTTCAGGTTTTCCAGTCACAGCATTTGTGGTGTCACATTCGTAACTTCTAAAAGGCAGATTAACGATTCAGTTGGCTACAACTTCCACCCAATTTTAGCCTAATCGGGAATAACTATGTACCATATGGCACGTTCAACCCGCCATGTATCAACATGCGTTCGGCCTCTGAACTTTGTGAATGTGCCCTAAGGATGTTCATGGGGCAGGAAGGACTGCAGGGACCTGCTGTCTCTGCCACAATTCCCATCCCAGTGACCCATTTCCACTCTCTGAATCTGTACAGTTCAGAACGGTTTCCTGCTTCCCACAAGAGACTCTCTCCATTAACATCCCTAATAGTAACATTTGAAATTCAATCTTGAATGAGTTTAAACTGATTGAATGACATGATTTCTCACAGCAAATTCTTACATTAACACCTTTTATATTCTGAAAATCTTTCTTGCATGTCAGAAAATCTGAATATATCAACCAAATCAATTTCTTTAAAAAAAAAAACTGAATGACCACACGATTCTTTTCTTGCATTTAGTATTCGGCCTTCTCACGCCTAATGTTTAGGTTGGACATTTCCCTTGCATTGAGAAAGGGCGCAACACCCACATTATTGAATTCTGAAAGGTCCCAATGCCCACCTATGCAAAACCCTCGAAAAGCTTAATGCTCACGTCAAGCTACTTTGAAGTTTGAACAACCAGGTTTCAGATAAACATAAGTTTACAATGGTCGGTGTTAACTTTGTAAAAAGGCCAGAATCTCATACTCGATAACTAAAAACGGCTGAGGATTTCCTAAATGAATGAACGATATGATAGTATCCGGACATTCAAAGGGTTATTTTGAAACAAGACGAGTTAAGCGTGCCATAGGCATAAAAGAGAAATTTTGCAACAAAAGAATCAATACAACAACTTTACATCAAAATATCCGATCTACGGGCTGATCTTCCAAACCACAAAGCAGTTTTCTGAACTTCAAATGATAGCTGACTTGGGAAATATTCTCCGTCAGATACAATCGAAAAAACGTACCATTTTGAGCATATGATGCAAGGTTTCCAAGGATCGGTTGGCCATCCTTCCTAGCAGGGTTGATAAAATTCAGAAACAGCTAATAACACAACACTGGTATAACATCTACAACCGAACAACTCTAATTATGATAAAATCAGTTCAACTTAATCATTTATGAAGTCCTTGCATATCACGGGGCAGCACCCTAGGTGCACGAAAAAGAGCAAGGTGTAGCTGTAGCTTCAATGTCATATATAAGGCCAGTTAGTCAGACCTTTTATAACAAACAGCTCATGACACCTTCCCCTACAAATGAGGGAACCTATGGAGAACGAATAACTGACTCGAACCCTAAAGTATCATAGCATCTACCGACTGGTTCGTGTCTCTGTGCATTGAAGTATTTAAATCTTGGGCAAACAGAAATGCTGAACGTCCCACTTAAAAGAAACCAGACGGGGAAAACCCAACTGAAAACAGAAGAACCTAAATTTGCACAGATGGGTGTAACATGATGGCTGCAGCAACTTCCCCAGAGAGAGAGAGAGAGAAAGAGAGAATGAAAAGGTGAGGTACATATTGGTTCAAGCATGGTCTTGAAGACTCGTTTGAGAGCAAGCTGGTTTAGGTTTATGAAAGTTGGCATGAGAATTATTTTAGCATAAATGTGTTTCACTTGAAGCGATTGTGCTTGGATTGGAGGCAAGCTGGGGCAGAATCTATTTAGACGAGCTAAACAGTGCCGATTGGAAGAGATGGGAATTGTGGAAGCGTCCAAGATGAACAAGCAGCTATATGAAAGACTTCCAAGATAATCCAAATTCATGAGCGAAACCTTCTAGTTTCCATGCAATTCTCCGTTTGGGGCTAAGTCTAATCACATGTGGGAAACAGTGTAAAATCGGTCAGCATGGATGTAATTCTTGGAAGACTATGTTATACCTATTGAATTATATAAATACAAAGAGAATAACTACCCTTCTATTCAAGTTCAGGTAGATCTTCATGTACATGCCAGTCAAATCTAGAGAGGGTGAACCATGTAAAATCCCGTGTTCATGTATTATTCTTTGTACTTACTTTTCTTTTCATTCCTAGTAGCATTTGGGCCTCTTAATGACAGAAAAGTGGGGAGGAGAAGGGTTTCCCGGGCTTGTGCCACTAGAAGAGCCAAATTCAACCAGAAAGGCTGCACTGTATTCTTTTCAAGTTTGCCATCAGAATCACTCATCATTGGCCAAAAGTTCGTTTATTATCAACCTAATATTTGCCATTTGAATCACTTATTTATCATTATCTCTAATTGTTGGTTTCTTTCTCAAACTCATCTGGCTAGGTCACCAGATCCTAACCTGGGTCAGACCACAATACCCAGGGTGGCAAGTGTTAGTGGTTTGTGTAAACTGAAACTTGCTTATCAAAAACCAAGAAAGAAGCCCATGAGGTTTGACAATGATAATGTTGCCCACTTTGGACCCAATCCTCATGGGTTCCTCATCAAACGAAACAAAAGGACAGTGAAAGGACTGCAGCATCGTTTTCCAATGTCATAATAAAAATGTAGAAGCTAATTTGCATTGGCTAAACTAGTAGCCCAAATATAATACAAGTAGCAAAGCAACCCTTAACTGCCATGTTTTTTTTCTGTTTTCTTTTGTTTTCCAAGGAACAAGCATCTTTAACTGTTGAAACAATAGGTAGAAACCTTAATGAACCTCGGGAACGAAAGAATACAGTGCAGGTTCCCGAGCACTCATTCATCACCAGGTAAAAAGATTAGGCAGTTGAAAAAGACCGGTAAAAGAATGCCCTTATATTAGAGGTGCTGTGTTACCTTTTTTATTTGTACATGCAATATCACATACAACTGCTTCTGTCCAAAATCAACCAACCATGTGTAATCTCATATTGCAATACATATTTACCCTCCAATGTCCAAAGTTATGACTTTTTTCCCAATGCATGGCTTATACGCAATTGACGGCCGTCCAATTCCTGCAACCAGGAAGATCATATGAGTTTAGAAGAAACAATACAATCTGAGAGTGAGTGAATAGACAAACTCACCCGAGTGTAATGCCTGCTAGTGGAAAAACATAGCGCAAGACAGCTGTCTGGCAAAAATAGAAGTACTGACAATACCCAAATGGAAAAAGGATATTGGAATGGTGAACATTGAACAAAAAATGATTGTATACAGTCTTATCAGGTTTTACAGATTAAATTTCATAAGCTGCAGGAAGCTAAAAATAAGCACCAATGATTGTACTTGGCATATTTGCTTGTTACTTTCTGTATTTATCTCGACTTTGACCTGGGTTGCATCATTTTTAAGCATCCTTATCTTCATGAATTTTGACTCAGTCCAATACCATCTTCGAGTCCAGAAGTGTGGTGTAATGAACATGTTCGAGGTTTTTGTCATAATAAATAAAGCATGTAAGAACATGTCTAAAGATCTAGGAATTCAGCATTCATGCAAGCAAGAGTGCACAACACCTAAGGTTGACATGTTCCGAAGGAGCAAAATCTTCAGGAAATTCATATCCTAAGGTCAGATGCGTTGTGTCATGTATCACGAGTTCAGTTCTGCCACAAAACTAACTGGAAGTTGAAAACAAAGCAATAAATGGATTGAGAAAATCAGTGGAGACAACCATGTAAAAGAGCAATCCTTTGGAACAAAATGTCATGACTTTGTAACCAATCCATTTTTTAATCTGGCAAAAAGTTCACAACATGTTGGAATACCATAAAAAACACCTTAAACAGAAAGAATGTCATTTAGTTGAGTGAAATAGTTCGAACCGTATAAAATCATTTCAACATGTTCCACAGCATGTGTGTGCGCCTGTATATATATATTAATGATTTTAATGTGTTTCCATAAAGCATTTGACAAATATTCTTATGGTGTCTTACATACAATATCTGTTCATTGAATAAAGCCTTCATGTGGCCAATTTTCCAAATAATTCCTGCTCTCCAGTTATGAAATTTCATGTCAGGGTCCATCTTCCTTTTTGGCATTGGATGCTATAGGGTGGAACCCTATCAAGTTTCATTTTAAAATTGAACTTCTATTCAAGAAGTCTATAAACTGGAATATAAGAAGATAAACGACTCCTTGTAGGTTGGTATTTTACCTTGAAAGCTAAACAGCAGAGCTTTCATCTTCAAAAAAGTATTTATAGCAGTGCTGTATGCATTTCTATATCATGAAATACATATATGGTCTGTACCATTACCGCTAGGAACATGACACAGTCAACCCCGGATCTATATCTATGGGTGTAACTTACGATACACCCCCATCTCTTGCACCATGACCTGATCCTGTCTGTATCTTAGGATATGCTGTAAAAAAAATCTTTTTACCCTATAAACTCTTTTGGATTCTCTGGAGAGTGATAGATAGGAATTCAAGCTCCTTAGAGTTGGCTAGAAGTTCTCTTGAGCAGTGGCGGATCTAGAAACTCTTTTGGGGTGGGGCGAATAGCCCCTTGAATGTTTCGGTGAACAATGTATTATAGTCCATGGATCCCACCATGGGCTATAGACTTTAAGTTGATTTTCAAAATTTTGGGTGGGGCAAACGCCCTACCTCGGCTCAATGTAGATCCACAACTGCTCTTGAGCAATGTTCTGCATCTAAGAGAGGAATTTTGCAATTTTTTACCAAAGAACCACATTTTGTATGAGTGTTTTCCATGAAATTACACTTGGGTTTCCAAAAAAATTCTCTTTCGGTTGTATTATGAAACTCTACCTTATGTTTGTGATATATAGGGTAACCATTATTATCATTTTAAATATTTAATTTAGTTTTATTAGTTGTATATTAACTTTTTAGTAAAGCCTTAACTTTTCTGATACTTGATGTTTCATAACCAAAACATGCTCCACCTACGCGGTGCTTTGTGCAACTTTAGCATATGATGCACAAGTCTTTACCAAGAGTTAGTAGCCCTATCCTTATGAGTTACCATGTCCCTTTCTTTTTTGAGATTCTTATACAACTAAGAACAGCTAAGCCTTTTTCCCATACTAGATGGGATCGGCTACATGGATTCTTTGTTTTCATAGAGTTTGATCATGTGTCATATTAACAATTAACTCAACATAAGCTAGATCATTATTTATTATTTTCTTCAAACACATGGTCTTTCTTTTCCTCTTTTAACATTCACACCTTCTTACGGAGCTTCCTTTGGTATCTTTTTATGTTCAAACCATCTTAAATCATTTTTCCTCATTTTTTGATCTATGGGTACTATTCTCAATTGGTTTTTAATAACCTCATTACACATTAAGTCTTTACTTGTATACCACACATCCATGTCAACATCTTTATTTATATCATGGATATCTTTTATACATGTTAATGATTAACTACCAAAAATTCAAAACCATATAACATAGAAGGTCTAATTGATGCTCTATAATATTATCTTCCAACTTTAATGGTATCTTCTTGTCATATGGTCAACATGATGCACCTCCCCATTTTAACCACATTGCATTAATTATATGTATAACATCTCCATCAATTTTACATCACTCTTAAAACTGAACCCCAAGTATTTAAAACTTTCCTTACAAGAGATGTAGTGTGTATCAATCTTAATTTTTATGTCATCTGAAATAACTGAATGATCAAACTTTTATTCCATATATTATGTTTTTGTTCTACTAACTCATCAATAACCAATATAAATAAATATGAACCTAAAGGTGAACCTTAATGTAATTCAATATAAAATTCAAAGAAAATATATCATTCCTTTGTAAGTTTACACGCATGTTTGTGAACCATAATATGTCTCTTATAAGATCATAATATGTCAATTATAAGATTAACGTATGTTATTAGGATCTCTCTCTTTTCCTACGTTCTCCAAAGAATATCTCTTGGTACCTTATAGTAAGCTTTTTCTAAGTCAATAAATATTATATACAAGTTCTTCCTTTTTGCTCTAAAATGTTTTATAAGATATCTCGGTAGGTGAATAGGCTCTCTGCATGAATCCAAATTGGTTCTCTATTGTACTCAATACTTGTCTCAACCTACGCTTAATAATTTTTCTCACAAGTCCATAGTATTAATTATCAACTTAATATCTTGATAATTTGCACAATTCTGGATGTTACCTCTTGTGCTAGTATGTGGGTATAACTCTCCTCTTCCTATAATCCTCAAGCATCTTTTGATTTCTCCATTTTTTGAGATTCTTAAGTTTTAAATGATTTCATTCACGATTTTTACAATAAGATATGCTACAATCCTTGTTTCTACAATAGAAAAACAACCATGAAACTTTCTACTTTTATAATATAGGTAACAATATACTTTTTACAATATTGGCGATCAGAATGATGACTTTGCCATGTGAGATGTAGCATTTTGCACTAGTTTCAATACAAATGTCTACACAAGTGACATACTCTGTATCATATTTGACATACTAATATGACAAAGTAGAATGGTCAGAAATTAAGTTACTTTTTATTAGACTTTACTTGTCAAAGACAAAAGGAATAGGTTTACCTCATATATAGGTGACAAGACACCTACAACTCCCAGCATATGTTTTAATCTCAGAAAACTCTTTGAGCATTATAACATGGCCATTTTTAGTGAAAAGGGAAATGTGGGGAAAGGATTGGAAAGAACTCTAAGGCATAAAAGCTAAAAAGTTTTTAAGTGGAAAGTTTTAACCAATCAAAACCAAAACCAAAATAAAGCCTTCTCCCACACAAAGTGGAGTTACATGGATTCTCAGTCGCCATACAACTCCGAAAAAGAAAGATCATGTTCCAGTGTTTCCCTCCAACACTTCACATGTCTTGCTTTGCCTCTTTAAAATATTTACTACCTAGTTTCTCATACCTTTTGTTTGCTGGTTGTCTCTCCACAAGTGCAAACTGCCACACCAACTTTTTCTCTAATAACATCATTACCATATCATCATTGTCTTGTATGGCCACACATCCACCTCAACATGTTTATTTCTGCCACACACATTTTCACATGTTGATAGTTGACTGCCCAACACTCGGCACCTAGAGCATTAATAGCAATCTTATTGCTGTTTTATAGTATTTACCTTTCATCTTGAACAGATCTTTTATTATAGGGAAGGTAGAATGCACCTCTTCATTTTAGCCAACCTACATTAATTCTACTTATGACATTTGCATCAATTTTTTTCATTTTTCCAAAATGCTAACCCCAAATACTTAAAAGTTGTTTGCTTTGGTATGCAATAAATGTCAATTATCACTTCTTTCATTCATTTTAGCCACAATTTCAGATTTACATTTATGTCTTTATTCTATCAAATCGGAAGCTTTTTGCTTGTAAGGTTTCTCCCCATAGTTAAGTGTAAAACTTCAGTGATCTCCTAGTTGGGAAGGAAAGTTTTTCTCCTTCCAAAATCAGAAGAAATATCAAAGTGTAACAATAAGCTACTGTGCTTACAAATGATGTTGAATGACTTCCTGGCAATGGACAAACTGTGAGTCTGCAAAGATCCATTGGCAACACCGTTTCCCTGGATACCATTACTTAATCAATCCTCATGGTTTGTCATTAAGAATCATGCTATACAATTGCTGTTTTCAGATTTTTTTATCGCAATGTGTTCCATTAATACAATACCTTCTCTCTTACAATTTGATCCATAAGCACAAGATATGACTCCGTAGTTTGCAATGACGGAGTTCAACTATTCCCATTCACATCATATAGACAGTCTAGCCTAAGTTTTCTCCATAGGAAATAGACGACCATCCAAAACACATTCCAAATGGGCTATCTATGGTTTTTAGACTGCCAGCCATGTGCTACCGCTAAACATGCGTTTCCTACTGTGTGATGTCTTCTTGCTGATGATCAAAAACATCAACTTAGAATGGATTTCATCAGCAGGAGCACACTTTTTTCTCCAGATCTTGGAATTACCTCATGCTGATTTTAAATGCCAAATATGAGAGACAGTTTGGACAAAGGTGATCTGTTTATTTGGTCACGAAATCCTCTTATTTGATATAACAACTGCATTCATAGGATGGGGCTGACAAAAATCCAAATGAAAAGCCTTACAATATCTCGGTGGTCAGCATTTTATCTCATAATCCAGATCCTTTACCATGCCTATAACTAAGAATACATGAATAAGAGCAAAATTTGGGTCAGCAAATCATTGATCACTGCATTTTCATGGTTCAAGAAGCCATCCTAAAGTTTATATGCATCCATGGACCTCTCAGCCACTCATTCATGGAAATGCTTATATGGTAGGACCTGGACTCCCCAAAATTCGCCTAAGATTTTCAGCATCTATAATGACAGTAGAAGAAATGACTTATTTGGTTGGTAATCACACAGATGAGTTCTTATATATTGGTTGGATCCACTCACAAGGATACTTACAAGATCTTTTAACAATACAAATTATACAGTTCTTTGATCCCTCAATCTTAAATACTATAGAAGAAATCTGGTAAGGATTCTTAAGGTCGGCCAACACCAACCTTCAGGTTCTTGACACTCCTTTTGGGTTTAAAAGTGCACAGTGTATGTCGAAAAAAATGGTATTGCAAGATGACTTGAAATACTTGTATCTTGTCGCATATCACACCAGTGCAAGGATAAGCCTTTGAAACGGCAATTACCATTTGATGTATTTTGACTGTATGCTTCAGTGAACATATAGGGGTGTGGATCAATGTTGTAAATATCGTATCAGACCCTCTATCACATGGAGCATCTATACACCTGTATCGTATCAACAAGTATTTTAGAATTATTTTTTTAAAAGTCATTAAAAATGTTAAAAAATATACCTTCATGTTTTTAAAACTTGCAATGTATTTGTGCGATACAATGTCATTATCGCAGCATATCGTACGGTACAGTAGAATTCTAAAACTTGCAGCTACAGTGTTCGTAAAGCAGCGTATGGTGTGATTCAGTGAGGTAAATCGTATCAGTTGAGGTATTACGATATGATTTCTATAACATTGGTATGGATCACCCAACCTTCTCTTTTGAGAAAGGAATGTCAAATGCAGTAGCTATTCAGCAACGCCCAATAATAGAGACTCTAGAGTTACTTAAAGTAGCCCACGGAGAAAACACCAGAAACGCTAGAAGTAGAACAGATAGCAGAAGTGCGATGTGGAATATGGAGAGCCTACCACTCCGTTCAAGGAATCAAGTGCAGCGTCCATCTCAGACTGCGACGAGTAGCAAACAAAACCGTAGCCTCGCGATCTGCCCGTCTCCCCATCGTACAGCACCCTTGCTCCCACCACGTTCCCACATCCACTGAAAACCTCCGTCAAGCTCTCAGAGGTAACCCTCCATGATAGGTTCCCCACAAACAACTTAAACTCCGTCTCTGGATACAGCGGTTCTCGTGGCCTGGGTTTGTCACTGAAATTCACCCTCAACGTGCGTCCTCCGTATTCCTGATTCATCATAAAATCAATCATTCCTTGCTTGTTGGTAGGCAGCAAATACAAGGGAATCACGAACAGAATACAAAAGGAGCAGGGATGGCTCGTGGATAAGGCAACTGTATGCTAAGCCTGAATTTTGAAATAATGATAGCATAAATTTCGCCGGCCCCAAAATTTGTTGGACAATTAAAATGCATAACCTTTTAGGCCCCAAATTTTTGAGTCGCATCAGATATCGGATTTTCGCTTCAGGCATGTTAAGTCATCCTTTAAAGAGAGAAGAAGAAAAAATAGAAAACGAGGCAAAAAATGACGCGGGGGATTGTCTTACACTCCCGTCGAGGTTCTGGATGACAGCATTAGCATCTTGGACGCTGCTCATTGTAACGAACGCAAAACCTCGGCTCCTCCCGGTGCTTCTGTCATAGAGCACCTAATCAAGGAGAAAATTAGCCAGTTGTGGCTGCATTGGTTCCATTGATTGGTACAAATTGAAACAAATGGTAAGAGAAATGGTAGGTTACAAGAAAACCAAGAGGATTAATCACCTCCACAAGCTCCGGACTTCCGTATTCTTGGACGATCGCGGCCAGCTGAGCGCTATCGCAGCTGTAAGGCAGATTGCCGAAATAAAGTTTGGCACTAGGAGCCGTCTCTTTCCCTTCTTCTTCACCTTGCCGCTCATCAGCAGCAGCAGCTTTCTCCTGAGCGACGACATCTTCACCTTGCCGCTCGTCGACAACAGCCGCTTCCTCCTGAGCGACGGCAGCCCATGATGAGAAGAAACTAGGCCACCATCGAGTATGGCCATGGTTGCTCTTCTTCACCCAAAACAAAGGAGGACGGGAAGCAGGAGCCAACCGGAGCGATGAATTTAGATGATCATTGTTCAATCGGACAAAAGGCAATGGCTTCAAGTGGAAGCAAGCAGTGGACGTGTTGGTGGCACCTAAGAAGCACGTCGCAGCAGCCATGTCGCATTAGCTGCAAGTGGAGGATAACAATACCACCGTTCGCTCTTCCCCTTGTCTTCGATTTCTCACACACTCGATAGCAAAGAAGCAGATACGAGCCAATGGATGCAGGATTTTGTGGCCTTATCCTCGTCGCAGAGGCGGTTAATTTCTCCACACTCTCGGTGCCCGTGCGGCTGTAAAAGGAGAAGGTGAGCGGAGGCACCTGACCTCGTGAATGCCTTACCCATATAAATCAGTTGTCTACCAAAGCTTGTCCTCAAACTTTGCTCGATGATAAAAGAACTGAATTTTCTTCACAATTAATTACATGACAAACTACTACAATCAACTAGAAAATAAATAACAATTTGCATTGGCATAATTACTATGTTTCCAACCATCTAAGCGTAGAACCGGTCATGTCTACTCGTAACCAATCGAGGCTGGTTCTGGTAACGATTTCAAAATTAAGAAAAAAAAATTACAAAATTTAAAAGATACCGAAACGGATGGTTTGGAACTGGTTTCACTAAAACTGGTTCTTGTTACAGTTCAGCAACTGATAAAATTTAGTAAAAGTTTTAAAACATAATAAAAAAATGTACTCAAACTGGCAGTTTAAAACCGTCGGTTCTGGTTAACTGGGTGATCCCCGGTTCGATGTTCGGTTCCAGCAGTTCCAATTCAAGCTGGTTGCTAGTTGGGTCCGGTTCCTAGTTCCATTAGGTACAGGTTAACAGATTCTAAAGAATTTAACATGCACGGTGTAAAGGATCAACAATTGCAAAAGAACCTTTATGTTACAATATAGATCACTTCCTACAAAGAGATGTCTTCAAATTCAAAATGGAAGTGGTGATAATGTACTGTCCTTTGGTCGATGAAAACCAGCAAAAAGCCTATTGCTCGATTTTTCTTTGGATTAATGATAATGAATTGATGTCAAGGAAAGATTTTAAGATTTCACCTAATTTGGAATCAAAAGATGAACTGCTTTATACTAGATGATAAGTTTAAGAAGACACGAGTCCAAATATCATTAAACTTGATATAATGATGACTCACACATGAACTTTAAGGTATTTTGACTGTAGAAATTGAATCTCATTGCCATTTTGGTATAATTAGAACATGCTTTACATAAGCTTTTCAGCCGCGGCGGCATGCACGCACACACACACATACACATATATATATATATATGTATATATATAAAGAGAAAAATAAGGTTTTAGCCATTGTTATTGTTTTTTGAAAACATGAATATAAAAATATTATTGTTCATCTCTTTTTGAAAACTCTTGATTTTAAATTATACTGTAGAGAAAACGTGAGCCTGTAAGAGGTGATAAAGTAGACTGTAGAAAAAGAATTTTAAATGACAAACAAGCCAATGTTAGGAAGACCTCGACCGGTCATGCACGTCACTGAAGATCGGACTCGTCACCTTCAAGTTGAGGTTAATCTACCTGTCATGCCCTGAGTCAACCAAATGGCCAAGAGAGTGCAATATCGAGACAGAGGTAGACTACCAACAGGCCCGATAGTTTGAACAAGAACCGTAGTACTGGCTGAACCGGCCCCAAAACCCAGGATCTCCCAGTTCGATTAGGGTCCATTGTATTCATAAATCGACTCGGAATCAACGGTTTGAAACACCACTATGCTTTAAACATTTTTCCAAGTTGTGACATAGTTGAGAGAGAGATGAAGAAGAGACTATAGTGCAGCAACAATTATCATAATACAATTTATTGCAAAGTCCATCTTATAATGGTACAGAGTTGGCCGTTGGATTTCTGCTTTTGGTTAGATTAATGACATTTTCTATCAATCATAATCATCTTAATTCCACGTTTATTGTCCTTTTCATTGGGTGTCTATTAAGAAGTTGGCACGAATCACTTATTTACATCATAAAATTAATAAAGAATTCATGAAGGAAGTCAGGATAGTTGCAAGAAGAGAAACTGGTAAAGGTTTGGAGTCTTTGGACAAGATGAAGTGTGTTTATATTCCTTAATGAGCCGGTATTTTGGATCTGGAAGATCTAAAGAAGGGCTCGAGCTCGGCCGGGATATTCATGTCGATGTATAAATCAAATATAAAATACAAACATAATTTACCGCATCGGAATTACAATTTTCTTAATGAAATGAAAAGAAAGAAAGAAGAAAGAAAAACAAAAGAACAATCCAGTTTTTTAATGATATTTTCAACCACAGGGAATATGTGGTCATAATGGAATCCTAGATTCGGTCTACACAGTTTAGAGATCAACCGAATGAAATGCTAACATATTTACATGCTTGGGTTTTCGTGCAAAGTTCTTGGATTCCGATTATGTAGCCTATTTCCTCTTAGTACTAAGTTTTTTACTCAAATTAGACTTATACAACGACAGTTCTACACCATATAAGTTCTGCATTTGATCCTCAATTAAACTTGAAACTATGAACACCAAAAATCAACTCTGAGATCCTCGAACATACCCTTAATGTCTAATGACAATTTAAGTTCTTTCGAATCCTATATATTCCCAAGGACAAAAACTAGGTACCGGTTCGTCTAGTTAAGTTTCATTAGGCAGTGTTTGACAAAGCGGCCAACCACGCACCGCATGAAACGAACGCAGTGCATGGAGGCCCTGGGACCAAGGGGCCCGCACATGTTCACAAGGAAAATATGGCAGCCACTCCGCGGAATGACCTTGGATCACGACGCCACGTTCTCGTATGGCCGCTCAACCGGAAGGCGCTTACGTCAGTTCAACACAATTGCAGGCCTCCGACAACACGAACAACGTGAATGTTGTGGCCCCTTTTGCACTTATCTATGCGATTTTGCTTGTTCACAAGATCGATTAGATTTCTTTCCCATGATGGATCAATGCAGTTTGCAAAAAGATACTAATGACGGAAATTGGTGGGAAATATTGGTGACTGGGAGTGATGAACAAGATGTTCAATGTGGACCGTGGAGGTCTGCAATGCTGCCGTTGGAGGTTCAAAAACACTGTGGATTCATCAAAATCCGCTTGAGAGAGAGAGATGCTGTTGAAAGGTCCTTGCAATGCTTTTACTAAATGAAATGACAATCTTTTAAACATTGAATCATCGAATGCTTTGCCAACAATGAGCTTTATTCTTTGGTATATTCATTAAACTGAAACTCGATCGACTTTTCTTTGCATAGTTTGAGGCAGCAACTCTTGAAGAAGCATTAGGTATCCAGCTGAACTTAAGCTCTCTGCTTCAAGAAAATGGGAGGCCCCTTCTCAATACGAATCGTCCTCAGCATGAATGCGGATGGTGAGAATTATTTTCTCCGCAAGCCAATTGGCAAACCTTGTCAATGGATACTTGATCTAATTGTCGGCTATCTTTTGAATGCCAACCACCAATATGCAAGATAAATTTAAAATAAGAGAAAAGACACGTGTATTTTTGCAGGCTAATTTGATTGTCTCCACTTGTATTTTTTTGTTTTTTATTTTTCAATCTCTATCATTCATCTTCATCAATTGAAGAGTTTCTGATAAAATTTTGTATATGAAATGGTTTACATCCTCTACCTTTCATATATATATATATATATAGAGAGAGAGAGAGAGAGAGAAAATATCAAATGTTTTGTTTCCGATATCTGGCCCCATTGCACTTACGACATGAAGCTTAGAAGCGTGAAGATTAATGTGTTAATGTTATATATATATACATATAGAGAGAAAGAGAGAGAAAATATCAAATGTTTTGTTTCCGATATCTGGCCCCATTGCACTTACGACATGAAGCTTAGAAGCGTGAAGATTAATGTGTTAATGTTAGTTTTGTAAAGTGCATATTTCAATAATGAAGTTTGGATGAGATACGGTGCATTCGTACTCGAAACATTACACCTCTTAAAACCCGAAAAAGTTCGTTGGCTACTTGACCTAATCCTCTTCTTTTTTTCGGGTTTGAAATAAAGCATTTGATATTTCCTCTCTCTCTCTCTATATATATATATATATATGTAAAAGGTAGAGGATGTAAACCATTTCATATACAAAACCTTATCAGAACCAATTTATCTCTTCAATTGATGCAGATGAATGATAGAGATTGAAAAATAAAAAACTAGAAAATACAAGTGGAGGCAATCAAATTAGCCTGCAAAAATACATGTGTGTCTTTTCTCTTATTTTAAATTTATCTTGCATATTGGTGGTTGGCATTCATAAGATAGCCGACAATTAGATAAGTATCCATTGACAAGGTTTGCCAATTGGAAAAAATAGTACTAAGACGGGTGACTTCCTTTGAGTTCCTCATGTTAGCACCCACTTACTAAGACGGGTGACTTCCTTTGAGTTCCTCATGTTAGCACCCACTTAGTGTTAAGTGCAAAAATAGTTGTTGGGTCAGCAGCAAGGGGAGATGACCTCTGCGAAGGGGAATTCCTGCTTTTGTAAGTTAAATAGCAGAATGAGAAGCTGGCCTTTTAAACGAATTTTAACTAACTTCTCATGATAGTGGACATCATTGGTAGGTATCTCATATAACCTTTCACTCAAAGCATTAACTCACCTGGCAGGGTCTGACTCTCAAGTTGCAGGTGATCAGTTCGATTCCCTCCTCGTGCATTCTGGCTACCGCCTTCCGCGTTGAAAAAATAGAAAAGCCTTTGAGTCGTTGCATGAGAATATAAGGAGGTATACAATGACGCATTTTCGACTCCCCCTTCTCTCTCTCTCTCTCTCGGATGAAATAATACGTGAAGAGCATGTCCTTTCAGCTCCTTGTATGTGTTTACGTTTACAGTAATGTTTTGAATGCTGTCCACCGGGCTTTTCAATACGAAATTTCGTGCCCTTTTTTGTTGAAATGATTTTAATTGATCGTTGATGTCGTTCGTATGATTTTGGTGAAACTGGGTACGTTTTCCCTTTTTCTTTCAAGCGATCTTCAATCCTAGCCATCACCATTTTCTTCAAAACTTGTGTTTATGTGTTTATGGTGCTTAACGGATGTGTTTGATTTTCTTGTTGTCTGTTCGTTATTTGTCTCTTTTCTTTCTCTGCTTTCAAATGGTGCAAGTGAAGATTTGAACGACTCATTGAAGGATAAGATAGAAGGAGAATTGTCGTCTTCATCGGATTCCGATAGCGACAGGCCGTCTAGTGTTTCGATTATGAAGAAGAAATCTCTCCACATCTTTTTAGGTGGAGGAAAATGTAAGAGTCGGTTTATTTCTTTTCTTTCTTTTTGTGTGTGTGGATTTTCGACTAGTTTTTCAGGCCTTCATTGATTCTGAATTATCGTTGTAAGTCTGGGAAACTAGCTTCTTTATTAAAACTTCACTTGACTTTCATCTATACAGCTTGATTATGTGGGGTTCGTATATAAAATGAAGTCACAACAACAACTAAACCTTTTCCCATACTAGACGGAGTCGGCTAGATGGATTCTTTGGTTCCACATATCCCTATGGTGTGCGATGTTAGCATTTAACCCACAATAAGTTAGATCGTTCTTTATTGTTTCTTTCCAACACTTTTGTAGTCGTCCTCTAGCTCTTTTAATACTTTACAAATTTAGTTTTTCATACCTTCTTACGGGTACTTCTTTTAATCTTCTTTCTATATGTCCAAACCATCTTAAACGATATTCTCTCATTTTATCCTCTATTGGTGTCACTCCTAATTTGTTTCTAATAATAATAACCTCATTATGTATACGGTCTTTTCTTGTATGACCACTCATCCATCTCAATATCTTCATTTCTGTCACGAACATCTTTTGTACATGTTGATGATTAACTGCCCAACATTCATAACCATAAAACATGGCAAGCCTAATTGCTCCTCTATAATATTTACCTTTTAACTTTAATGTTATCTTCTTATCACAAAGAATACTTGATGCCACTCTCTATTTTAACCAACCAGCATTAATTCTATGCGTAACATCTCTATCAATTCTTCCATCACTCTAAAAAATTGACCCTAGGTATTTAAAACTTTCCTTTTGGGGGATGCAATGTGTGTCAATTTTTATTTCTATGTCCCCTAAGGTAACCAAATGATCAAACTTACATTCCATATATTCTGTCTTTGTTCTACTAAGTCGGAGGCCTTTGCTTTCTAATGTTTCTCTCCATAGTTCCAATTTTCTATTAACTTTTTCCTTAGACTCCTCCACTAATACAATGTCATTTTGCAAATAACATACACCAAGGTACTTCATCTTGAATATGTTTTGTTAACTCATCAATCACCATTATAAATAAGTATGGACTTAAAGTTGATCCTTGATGTAACCTGTGTGTCATTCCTTCATGAGTCCTCACACATGTTTTTGCATCATCATACATGTCTCTTATAAGGTTAATGTATATCAATGGGATACCTCTTTTTTCTAAAGTTTTCCAAAGAACCTCTCTCGATACTCTATCATAAGCTTTTTCTAGATCAATAAATATCATGCGAAGGTCTTTCTTTTTTTATCTAAATGTTTCATAAGACGTCTCAAAAGATGAATCGCTTCAACAGTAGATATGCATGGCATGAATCCAAATTGGTTCTCTATTGTACTTGATACTTGTCTTAACCTATGATCGATAATTCTTTCCCACAATTTCATAGTATGGCTCATTAACTTGGTACCTCGATAATTCGCACAATTTTGAATGTCTCCCTTGTTCTTATATATGGGTATAAGTGTACTTGCTCTCCAATACTCGGACATCTTTTAATTTTTCCATATTTCATTAAATAGTCTTGTGAGCTAAGTGATTCCTATTTCTCCTAGTATTTTTCAAACTTCTATAGGAATAGTATCTGGCATAATGTAATTTGTAACATGCCCTCTTTGCCTTGATTTTATTTTGCACTACTTTACTCCACCACCAAGCTTCTTTTTGTGCCGATACACCTCCCTTAGATACCCCTAACACATCTTTCGCCACTTTCCTAATATGTATAGCCATATCGTTCCACATATCACAGGGTGTGCCAACATAATTCCAAACATCTCCTTGAAGGACTTTCTGTTTAAATATATCTTCTTTCTCGCTTTTGAGGTTCCACCATTTAGTCCGAATAGCTCGATGCACTCTTTTCTTCTTTGTCCATTTTTTTATTTGTAAATCCATAACTAAAAGTCGATTGGTTAAGCTTTCTCCTGGAATTACCTTACAATCTTTACAACACGCTCTATCTTTTTTTCTATAAATAAAGTAATCAATTTGTGTTTGTGATAAGCCACTCTTATAAGTAATTAAATGTTCATCTCATTTTTTGAAGATTGTATTGACTATAAAGAGATCAAATGCCATAGCAAAATTTAAAATCTCCCTACCTTCCTCGTTTATATCCCCAAAACCAAAGTTTCCATGAATCCTTTGATATCCTAATGCCTCTTTACCGACATGTCTATTTAAATCTCCTCCTAAACAAATCATCTCTCTTTGTGAAATCTTTTGAAACACCTTATCTAACTCTTCCCAAAAAATTGTTTTTATACTATCTTCTAGTCTTACTTTAGCGTAAGCGCAAACTATATTCAAAACCTCTGCTCCTAACACTAATTTGAACGTCATGATTCGGTCATCATATCGTTGTATGTCTACTACACTCTCCTTTAAATCTTTATTTATGACAATACCAACTCTGTTTCGAGCCTTTTCTTTACCTAAGTACCATAATTTAAAACCTGTATCCTCTATCTCCTTTGCTTTTTCTCCAACCCATTTTGTCTCTTGTAAACATAGAATATGAATCTTTCTCCGAATCATAGTATCTACCACCTACATTAGCTTACCGGATAATGTTCCGATATTCCAAGAACCAATACGAATCTTATTATCTAGGACTAGCTTCCTTACCCCCCGCATCCGTCCATAATAAAAATGCGGAGACCCTCTCTGAAAATTTTTCACTACATTCGGGCGGCAATGTAGCAGGACAAACTTCTTTACCCACACCCGTCCATGATGTGGGAACCCTCTCTTCAATTGATTCACTACATTCGGGCAAAAATGTAGTAGTCCTTACTTTCTTATTACTGTATTCGGGCTCAGCAGCACGTCGCTAGGTGGGGACGCCCCAAAGTAATGCTCATAATTTTTGTAATCGATGTTATAAAAATCCGACGAGGTTTTCCGCTGGCCGTCGGAAACCTAACACAACCCTCCTCTTTTATCCGGGATTGGGACCGGCAGTGCAAGGGTGATCCCTTACATGGGCGGAGTTTCATATATAAAATGAAGTTAATTGAATAATTTGTAGATGCTAACATAAAGGATTGATGATGGACCAATATCGTTTTTCTTGTTGGATACTATTGTAGTGGAGAAATTACGTTAGGTATATGTGCCCTTCATGTGGATTGAACTCCTATGTTTATATGATTTTTGTAGCGACTGATCTTTTCCTCTGGAGGAACAAGCACATATCTGCGACCGTGCTTGCAGGAGTTACACTCATCTGGATTCTGTTTGAATGGTTGGACTGTTACTTTCTTACTTAAGCAGTCAGTTGCTAATGCTGTCATTGGCTCTATTGTTTTTCTGGTTGAACGCATCTTCTCTCATGCGGAAATTTTCTCCTGCTAATTTATTTCTTGGGACAAGATTGATTATTCAACACCTTTGCGTGTGTTTATCTAGTCTCTCAATGCTTGATCTTCTTAGGTGACAACGTTTATGTTTTCTGTTCTGAGTTCAGATCTCCACCCAAAATTCCTCTGATTCAGTTTAAGGAGGATGTGATTGTGAGCGGAGCATTGATTTTGGCAGCTGAAGCAAACAGAAGCATTGCACGTCTCAGGGAGGTGGCATTAGCAAGAGATTGGATGAAATTTCTCAAGGCATGTTTGTTCATCATCAACTAACCCCCTTCTCTTGTTCAATATCATATTGAATCAGGCCTTCCTTTCTGTTTCTTAACTCTGGCGCATACGCTTGTATCATGGAACTTCTCTGTAGGTGATTGCTGAACTGTGGACTCTTTCGGTCATTGGCAGTTGGTGCAGTGTCATAACCCTGTTGTACATAGGTCAGTTGGCAACTGATATCTGTTACTTGTCTTCGGTCAATTGGTTTTCTTCTTTTCTATTTTGCTTGGTCATTTGGAAAATTCACTTGAGAGGACATACACTTCTCGAGGCACCCAATGAATCACTTTAGAGCCATTGGTGAGAACTACGTATGTGTTAAATGACTTAGAAAGGAAAGGTCTTTATACTCGAGAACATGCTACTTTAGTTTTGCTCGATGAAGTGCTACTGTAGTTTTATGGATTTGTTCAGAATACAGTGCGTGCAGATGTGTGCAAAATGCCAGAAAACCATTATTCAATATATACACTTTTCCGATGTACAGATTGGATTTATGAGTCGAAAAATCTAAACCAAAGGCATCTTTGATGACTGTCCCTGATCACCTGCAAGCCTTCTGGACTTCCTGTTGCTGCTTCTCCTTCCTCAGTATTATAAAAGTTCAGCATCTTGCATTTGTCTGTCTGACTACCATTTCTGATGCAACTGGTACTTTCAACTTTCTCATCAGAATTGATTTTGAACTTCACTGCTCCTTTGAACTTCACACGTGGGTTTCTTTGTTCTCCAGTCCCAATCCAGTTTATTAGTCAACCCTTCTTTTCAACCAACAACCACTTCAAACCACTTTCTTCACATGTAGATGTTTACCTTGATTTTCATTTCTTCGTGGAATCCTATCAACTTTGTGCCAGTAAGCGCCTCTTCAATCCAGCGAACCATATTCTTGTGCTTCAAACTCTCCTTGATGCCCGATGACATATCCTTTCTATTTGATATAAAAATTCTTTTCACTATAATTATGATAAGAAGAGTGATGGGATCCCATGGGATAAGTGTACGCACAAAACTTTGTACGAATCTTCATTGCAGACCTCAATTGTCGTGCTTTAAGGGTTAATAGCTAATCTACCGTATAGTGAATTCATAAAGTTCTTGTACATATAGGTTAAGTTCTCATTACCTTCTTTCTTTGCCTCTGACCTGCTTGTAAAAATAACACCATTATCTTGCCAATGTCATCCACAAACTCAAACACAAGTGATTATGAATTTCCGATAGATCCTCAACAAGCCAAATCGTCAAACAACAACAAACAAACTAGTCAAGTGAGCATTAAAATCTCTAATTTTATTAATAACACATGTCCTTTATTTATATAGGCTTTACAAGATAATTAGAAGGAAGAGGAGGTTGGGAGCAGCTGCTCCCAACGGCTACCCAAGTAGCCATTGTGAGTTCCCAACGGCTACCCAACTAACCATTGTGAGTTTCCAACGGCTAGTTGGTGTAGTCGTTGGGGAGAGAAGGGGATTGACCCTTCACGCCCAATCCCAATAGCTCCCTAGGAGGACCTGTTGGGCCCTATTTACCTAGTTAATTTATTATTATATTATAACACCCCCTCAAACTTGCGGTGTATATACTGAAAGTTTGTTAAGGGCTAGACAAAGATTTAGTGAAGAAATCTACCAATTGTAGCTCTTAAGGAACATAGCACAAAGTCAATCTTTTCTTCAATCATTCCTTCCAGATATAGTGAGAGTCTATCTCAATATGTTTAGTTCTTTTATGAAAAGTATTATTTGAAGCAATATACGTGACGTTTTTGTTGTCACAAAACAATTTTGTTGAGTCCTCTAGGGCAACCTCTATGTTTGGTAGGAGTTCAGTGATCCACAAGATATCTCAATTGTTGTAGTGGTCATGACTCTATATTATGTTTATGTAGAATGATAAAGACACCTTTTGCTACTTTTTATATCTCTAAGAAATTAAGAAATCACCTAAAAATACACAAAATCCAGTAGTAAAATGTCTATCATTAACATCCTCACCCCAATCAATATGAGTATAGGCAATTAATTTAAATGAAGATGATGAGGTTAAATTGATCCCCCTTTCAAGTGTATCGTTTATATATCTCACAATACGCATAACACTCATGTGTATACTGGTGGAAGCTTGTTGAAATTGACATGCCATATGTATTGCATGGTCGAGTGATGGTAAGATACGTTAATACTCCTATTATTTGTCTGTAGGGCATGGGATCATCTAAATTTTCTCCATTTGTGCTTCTCAGTTTGGTCCCCATCACCTCTCACATGCTCACTTTCTTGTCATCTATCAAACCTTACTTGTTAATAATATCACTAACAAATTTTGTTTGTGACATAAAATAATATATGTTATTACGGGTTACTTCTATTCCCAAGAATTAAATAAGAAGTCTGAGATCTTTCATTTCAAATTTTTTATGCAAATCTCTTTTGATTTGTAATATATCATTTTTATCACTTCCAATGATGATCTTATCATCTACATTCAGAAGTATAATCACAATACTTGCATAAGTTTTTCTCACAAACAAGGTAGTGTCAGTATAAAAGAGCGAAAATCCCATGCATGCATAAAATTTTCAAATCTATCAAACCAAGCCTTAAGAGCTTGTTTGAGTAAATATAGAACCTTTTTTAGTTTAAGAACATAGTTACTTAGATTTTTAACATTCAATTGATATATATATATCACATTCTTTAATTGCATAAATAGAAATTAAAATACGAAGAATGGTCATACGAGCAATGGAAGCAAAAGTTTCATCATAGTTAATCTTGTATTCTTGAGAGTATCCCTTAACCATAATCTTACTTTGTACCTTTGAATAGAACCGTCACTATGAGTTTTGACCTTATAGACCCATCTATAACCAATATTTTTCTTTCCTTTGGGTTTCAGAATAATATCTGAAGTACAATTCCTTTCTAGAGCTTCTAATTCAACATTCATAGCTTTCCTCCATTCTAAGTTATTTTTTGCTTGTTCATAATGATTGAGTTCAAGGATACTCGATATGGTAGCTATGTGGTTTCTATGTTATTATTGAAATGATTCATAAGACAAATTTTTGAGGGAGTTTTATGATTCTTTTGCTAGATGCATTATCATTTATTCTATTCCTCCTTACATAATGATGTTGGTCTTAGGATATCTTCCCTAGATTCAAGATTCATCTTCTAGTCGAACCATGTTATCCTCTTCTACTTCCTCATTCTCATCTAACCTTTCATTCGAGATTTCATCTAAAAACGTATAACTATCTTGTGTGCTTTGAGACTCATTTCCATAATAACATTCATCTTGAATGAATTTGGCATCTCTATATACATAAAGTTTATCTTCTTTTGGGTTATAACATCTATACCCTTTTTTATCAATACTATATCTAAGAAAAACACATTAAATGATCTTAGGAACTTAGCTTATCATTCTTATCGATATAAATATAACACTTACATCCAAAGACTTTTAACTGATTATAACTAGGTTTATTTGAATACAACTTTATGATGACATCCTACTTATCAAATATACGGAAGTTAGAGTGACTTAGGCCCACAAATGTTTGATAACTTTACTTATTAACAATAAAGTTCTAGTAGTTTCAATAATATACCTATGCTTTATTTTGGCTAAACCATTTTGTTGAGGAGTTTTGGTACACGATTTTTTATATCAAATTTCATTTTCTTGAAGATAATTTTTGAAGTCATTTGAGAGATATTCACCACCGGAGCCGGTTCTTAAGATTTTGATATTAGTTTCAAATTGGGTCTTAATCATATTGTGAAAAATCAAAAAATATTTAAAAGCATTCGATTTGTGTTTCAAAAAAAATATCCAAGTATCTCGAATTAAGTCATCTATAAAAATAATATAATAGGCCACTCCTCCTTTTGAAGTTATGGGAGCGGATCCCCAAACATCATAATGCAACAATATGGGAGAATTTTCTCAATAAGAGAGGACATGAAGACTTTATATGCCAACTTTTCTTCCAATAATGGCAAATTGTGCTCTTGTTGGGCCACGACACTGTATTACTCTTTATTTGTCCATTGCTTTCACTAGTTTTTGCATGTGGAGGTTATAGGTTTTCAAACAATTTTCATGTATAGAGGTAAATAAGAATTGCTTCTTTATTATTTTTAATATTTCTCAATCTAGTTTCTTCCATAACTGAATCAACTAAAATCTCATAGCTTTTGGGTCTTGATTTTCTATGAATCAAGTTTGATCTAATGTTTTAAAACTCGTCTCTTAATCCCCTTATAAACAATAAAAAGTATTGGTTATCAAGGTACTCTATAAACTCATCTATACTTTTAAGTTTTCTGAATTTGTCAAACTTTTAGGTTGGTTCCAAAGGTCGGAAAACTCATTATCATAATCCCTAATGCTCATGGCACCTTGTTTCAACATTATCATTTTTTTGGTAAAGTTTATTTGAAAAACAAAATCGTCTTAGGAATGAGTTTTCCTAAGATATTTCGAAGTCTCAAAAGGATTGTAAAACATACTAGGCACCAACAAGCAACAAAAACCTTTTTTTTCTCTTTCATTCTTCTCAACAATCAATAAAAACAATGAACCCAACAAGGCATGTAAAAATGGCATAGATCCCAATGCATCCTTAATCAACCTCTTTTTGTTATGATACCATGTAAAAATGACACCAATATCTTACCAAAATGATCCACAAACTCAAACAAAAGCTATTAGGGAAGATCTTCAACAAGGCAAATCACCAAACAATCCACCAAACATTTGGTGTACAAGCCAAACTAAATATCAAACAAGTCAAGGGAGCATGGAAAACTCTAATTTATTAATAATATATGCCCTCTATTTATAGAGGCTTTACAAAGTGGAGTGAGAGTGAAAGGTAGGTTACAAGAAAGCATAAGAAGGTAGTTACTCATAGCCGCTTCTCCCAACGGCTACATCAACTGGTTCCCAACGGCCAGTTGGGGGAGCCTGGCCCAGTCCCGGCCAGTTGGGAGAGCATGGCCCAGTCCCAGTAGGCTCAGGTGGGCCTGCTGGGCCCTACTGGCCAAGAGCTCCTGTTACAATTTAACACTCCAAGCATTATGTCCATTTCTGAGTTTGCTCCTCTAGCTTTGTGGAGTACTTGGTATATTGTTTGCATATCAATTTATCTAGATTCAACATGTGTGATACCCACATGCGCATATTAGGAAAGGCTTGAAGATAATTTGCAATCGTGCTCCTTGTATCACATTATTGAGCCCGTGTGTGTGTGAAGGACATGGTCCGACCCTTTATCTCCACCTAATGGGAACTACAAGATCATCCAAAACCCTTTTTCTATTGTTTGAAAAGGAACTCGTCAGACCTCTCCTTCGTTTTCTTGTTCTCCTTTGCAGCGGCGCAATAGGGTTGTAGTGGCCTGCTTTTTGTCATCTATTTATCAATGACCCAGAGCTTCCCTCACGCAATGCATTATAGGCTGCTACCGTATGATCGCACTAAAGTAGGCATCTACGGATGTAGGAGTGTCTTATATAGGGTTGGTTGGTGGAGGTGGCAAAGTGGGTGCTTTGAAATAGCAATTGACTTCTTGGCTGCGCAAGTATCCAAGTAGGTGCACTATCACCTACAACCCCCTTCCTCTGCTTGTCACTTCCAGATCATCCGTTACCTTGTTGACCAAACTTCCTTCAAGGAGCTCCAAGATCTTGATGCATCATTTTGATCTGGTAGTGCAGAATAGTTACCAAATTATGGGAGGCAAGCGTCCATGGTGGATTCCTGAGTTGTCTTATAGGGCTGATTTATATGATTTGATGTTCTCCTGTTTATAAGAATTAACTTTTGTGTCAAAGTTATATCATGCAAGCTTCTTGTGGTGTTGTAGATAGTGGCATTGGTTTTTGATGATTTTATTATTGATATATATTGCCTGGCATTTTGGATGTTCATGAGCAGGGTCTCTCATTCATGTCGCAAATTCAATCTTGGAGTTTCAGAGAGGCTCACTTCCACTGATAGACTTTTGTTTTTCCCTCCAGAACACCGGAAAAGTATTCAATGAAATCTTCGTATTAATTCCTATAATTGTTGTACAAAACTCTGTTTGAAGCAAGCGTGATAATTGAACTATCAGCAGTCAAACAACAACAACAACAACTAAGCCTTTTCCCATACTAGATGGGGTCGGCTACATGGATTCTTTGTTTCCACAGATCCCTATCGTGTGTCATGTTAGCAGTTAACTCCCAATAAGCTAATCATTCTTTATTGTTTCTTTCCAACATTTTTGTGGTCATCCTCTACCTCTTTTAATACTTTCCAAATTTAGTTTTTCTAACCTTCTTACAGGTTCTTTTGATCTTCTTTCTATATGTCCAAACCATCTTAAACGATGTTCTCTCATTTTATCCTCTATTGATGCCACTCCTAATTTGTTTCTAATAACCTCATTATGTATACGGTCTTTTCTTGTATGACCACTCATCCATCTCAACATCTTCATTTCTGTCACAAACATCTTTTGTACATGTTGATGATTAACTGCCCAACACTCAGAACCATAAAACATGACAGGCCTAATTGCTGCTCTATAATATTTATCTTTTAACTTTAATGGTATCTTCTTATCACAAAGAATACCTGATGCTCCTCTCCATTTTAACCAACCAGCATTAATTCTATGCGTAACATCTCCATCAATTCTTCCATCGCTATGAAAAATTGATCCTAGGTATTTAAAACTTTCCTTTTGGGGGATGCAATGTGTGCCAATTTTAATTTTCATGTCCTCTGAAGTAACCAAATGATCAAACTTACATTCCATATATTTTGTCTTTGTTCTACTAAGTCGGAGGCCTTTGCTTTCTAATGTTTCTCTCCATAGTTCTAATTTTCTATTAACTTTTTCCTTAGACTCCTCCACTAATACAATGTCATCTGCAAATAACATACACCAAGGTACTTCATCTTGAATATGTTTTGTTAACTCATCCATCACCATTATAAATAAGTATGGACTTAAAGTTGATCCTTGATGTAACCCAATATTAACTTCAAAGAAATTTGTCGTTCCTTCATGAGTCCTCACACATGTTTTTGCACCTTCATACATGTCTCTTATAAGGTTAATGTATATCAATGGGATACCTCTTTTTTCTATAGTTTTCCAAAGAACCTCCCTCGATACTCTATCATAAGCTTTTTCTAGATCAATAAATATCATGTGAAGGTCTTTCTTTTTTTATCTAAATGTTTCATAAGACGTCTCAAAAGGTGAATCGCTTCAATAGTAGATATGCATGGCATGAATCCAAATTGGTTCTCTATTGTACTTGATACTTGTCTTAACCTATGATCGATAATTCTTTCCCACAATTTCATAGTATGGCTCATTAACTTGGTACCTCGATAATTCGCACAATTTTGAATGTCTCCCTTGTTCTTATATATGGGTATAAGTGTACTTGCTCTCCATTACTCGGACATCTTTTAATTTTTCCATATTTCATTAAATAGTCTTGTGAGCTAAGTGATTCCTATTTCTCCTAGTATTTTCCAAACTTCTATAGGAATATTATCTGGTCCTACCGATTTACCACCCTTCATATGTTTAAGAGCCTCTTTGACTTCATTCTTTTGAATACGTCGGTAGAAATTGTGGTTTATATACTTTTCTGACTTGGATAAATCTCCTAAACTAATATTAACATCTTTATTTTCATTAAAAATATTATAAAAATAGTTTTTCCATCTTTTTCTTATATCATCATTTGCCACTAGAATTTTTTCATCCTCGTCTTTTATGCATCTAACATAATTAAGATCTTTAGTTTTCTTATCTCTAGCCTTAGTTATCCTAAAAATATCTCTTTGACCCTCTTTTGAGTTGAGTATTTTATATAAGTCCCCCCAAATCTTAGCTTTTGCTTCACTAACGGCCTTTTTCGCTTCCTTCTTTGCTTTCTTATAAGCTTCTAAAGTTTCACTAGTTTTCTTGGCATAATGTAATTTGTAACATGCCTACTTTGCCTTGATTTTATTTTGCACTACTTCACTCCACCACCAAGCTTCTTTTTGTACCGGTACACCTCCCTTAGATACTCCTAACACATCTTTCGCGACTTTCCTAATATGTATAGCCATATTGTTCCACATATCACTGGGTGTGCCAACATAATTCCAAACATCTCCTTGAAGGACTTTCTATTTAAATATATCTTCTTTCTCGCTTTTGAGGTTCCACCATTTAGTCCGAATAGCTCGATGCACTCTTTTCTTCTTTGTCCATTTTTTTATTTGTAAATCCATAACTAAATGTGTGTGCGTGTGTTTTTCTGTTTAAGTTGGTGACGTGTGTTTTCCACCATTCTTCAAAATTAAAAAACGATGGCCAACCTGATCATACATAGAGTAGTGCAGTAAGTCTAGAGTCTGATTTAGCGTTGCTGTAGTACATATTAGTTTCGCTAAGTTGGTGTGTGCGTGTTTTTTTCTCCTTAATACTCTTCTGCTTATAATCAATATATTGTATCTTCTGTGCAGCGTTCCTCATGTCACATACACTTCCAGTTTTGTACGAGAGGTATCAGGATCATGTTGACTGCTTCGCCGATCGGTTGGAAGTCAGAGAACAGTACAATGTTTTGGATAACAAGATTCTGAAGAAGTTACCAAGTTTTCCATTGAAAGATAATAAGCATAGCATCATTGAGATGCTCTCTCTCTTTCTTTTTCACGCAGTTCTGATTCTAGAATAGTGTGCTTCATTTTTCATCCATCCATCTTTTGTGGTTACTTTGTTTGGGTTTTGAATATCGAGTGGTTGGAGACAAACTGGGTGGGCAATGAGGCATTGACACCCTGGCCCCAGATTCCGATGGTTGATCACATATATTTTACATCTATTGGAAATTTTAGCTGATTGAAGGTTGGATGCAAGAGCTGTATATCAAAATTGAATATGAGTATGTGTTAGGCTTTGGCCTCCCATTGTAGCAAAAAACAACAAGAATAGAGTATGATTCCGATGGTTGATCACATATAATTTACATCTATTGGAAATTTTAGCTGATTGAAGGTTGGATGCAAGAGCTGTATATCAAAATTGAAGATGAGTATGTGTTAGGCTTCGGCCTCTCATTGTAGCAAAAAACAACAAGAAGAGAGTATGAACATAGCTGATAGTGCTCACTGTATACGTGAAATGAACTTTTCGTTCATCAGTTTATGCTGCTGGATTTTAAGAGTAAAGATAGGCTTAAGTTATGGGTCATTATTTCTTATAACAGTTCCAGCTAATGGTGTCTGGGTGTCTTTGATTCATGGTTTCAGACCGTACTAGAACTAGTATGGCCTAGACTATAATCTTTACTGTAGGTTTGTGTTTGGTTTGCAAGTGGTATTGATACTTTTGTGTGAGGTAAGATAACAACATGAGAGAAGAGGTGCTTAGGTTTTCGGATGGAGTCCATTGGTTCAATTCTCGTGACCCACCTTCTCTTGGTGCTGACTGTTTTTTTATTGGGACTATGGAACTGTAGTTTCATGCAGGTGATGGGTTGTGTATTATATGAAAAATGGAACTCAGAATTGCGAGCTCCCAAAATAGGAGTCTTGTTCCCTTGGAACCACGAATCAAACACATCAAGAAACTGATTAAAGAGAACCAAACCCATTGTTTGGTTCGGTTTCTTTTGCCGTAGTTTAGTTCATACGGTTTGGAAAAGAAAATACATTTTGTTGTTTGTACTTTGAAGGTTGGAATCCCACCAATTTTGTGCGTGTATATATATATATATTAATCCATTTCAAGCCAACTTTCCAGTGATTCAATAGGCTCTTTCGAACACCAACCCTTTTATTCCTCTCATTTCCCTCTTCTTCTCTCTTCCTTTCTCCATCGGCAAATTTTGTACCGTGAAGAGCTTTTGGAGTGCTGACTTTCGCTAGAAAGTACCCTTGAGATCTATCGAACATCTCCTACTGACTTTGGAGTTTGAAATGTATAGAACCGGGAATTAGATCAATGGTTTGATTTGGTTCAGTTCTAAAAAAATTGAGAACTGGATTGGATTATATTCTATTAGTTCAACGTTGAGGTTACAACCTAACCAAGCCAGACTACACCCCCTACATCCAGCATAAGTCCCCACTCTCTCACGACGTACTTCCTCCTCTCTCACAGAGAGAGAGAGAAGGGGATGGCAATTTGAACCAGTCTCATGGGTATCCGTTTCGACCCAACAGGATGGAACCGGTTTCACGGTCTGAAAATCTGTCTCGCTAGGGTCAAGGAGATGAACGGCGGGATGGGAGCACGTTGACCCATCCTGTCCCCGCATTTTCATATGCTCATATGTATATAAATATAACTCTCTCTCTCTCTCTCTATATATATATATATAATAACTTTTAGTTTAATAATTAAAAATATCATAAAAAGATTTTATAATTTAAGTAAAATAGATAATATTAAATTTTGTTCTAAAAAAAGTTTTTAACTTTGCTAATGTAAGAGATCACCGTTGCATAACTAATGACAAGCTCGAATAAAAAAGGAAGATTGCATTATGCTTCTTAGAGTGAGCATAAAACTTTGTCGAATTACCTATGGTACATTTTATAAATTATGATATATGATATGACTACGTGAAAACAAATAATTCACGTAACCATATGAGATTTGTTGTCTAACAATTTTTTTTTAGGTAAAAATGAGACAAGACTAGGTTGTAACAAAAAGGTGAGAGTTGAGTACGAATTTGATCCCCGAGACCTAAAAGGCGAGGTGCATATAAGGAGGATTTAGGACAGGGCGGGTGGAGTGGAAATCCTCCCGACCGTAGCCCGTTGCTATCCCTAACATGGATGGTCAATGTGATTGAGATCGTTGAAAAATTCCTTCACTTCATCAGATCCAAACCGTACTTGGAATCTAACTTGCTGCGTTTGGATCACACGTGCTACGGTCATGGGTCACGCCTCAGCCGGTTACCTGCTCTCTCGGAATTCAAACCAGTCGTATAAACTTTGTATCTTCCCTCTCTGCTGGGAAATAATTCCTTTTCAGATTCCCGCCAAAACGCTCCATCAGCTGAGAGACTTCTAAACCCAGGAACACCGAAACCCTCCCCCCTTCCGTTTGTTTTCCTCACGAACTCTAAGCCCTGATTCCGACCGTTCCTCTGAGAGGAAGTAGAAGAGACAGAGAATGTACATAAAAGAAATCTGCCTTGATGGTTTCAAGTCCTATGCCACGAGAACGGTGGTTCCAGGTTTCGATCCTTACTTCAATGCCATCACCGGTCTCAATGGCTCCGGAAAATCCAACATCCTCGATTCCATCTGCTTCGTCCTTGGCATCACTAACCTTCAGCAGGTCAGGGCATCCAATCTGCAGGAGTTGGTGTACAAGCAGGGCCAGGCCGGCATCACCAAAGCCACCGTCTCAATTGTCTTTGACAATTCCGATCGCACTCGTAGTCCCCTAGGCTACGAGGATTGCCACGAGATCACCGTTACCCGCCAGGTATGCTTATTCTTCACGAATATCTCCTTCGATCTGTTTCAAGCACACTACTTCCGTGCCCTTCGGTTGGGGAAATAGATAAATAGTTGTTGATCTGTGATTTGTTTCCCATAATATAAGTAGCGCGTCAATCTGTAAACAAATCAATTTCATCAGGAGTGATTTGGGGGCGGGCGGGTGGGTGTTGCAGTATTCTGAATTTTAGATCGTACCGCGTATAAACAGGGAAAAAATGTTCGTATGAGAACGAAGCTGTTTCGGAAAAACATTCGTTGTTCAGTTATATATGTTCATTCTGCGTATTTTAGATGCCTTTCTCCACTTCTTTGCGTCAGATAAATCTTGTTCACTTCCCCTGTTTCTTTACGCTGTTGAAAGTATCATTATCTTTTTTACTAAAAAGGACCAAATGTAAGCGTCGAACAGACGTTAACCACACTATGTGATGACCAGAGAGTGGCGCGTGTTTCATTTAAAACGTTTTGCAGCATTAAAACTGGAGTCTTGCTGAGAGTCGATAACTTCTAACATTTGAACTCTAGATAACGGAGAAATGAATCTTTGACGATGCAGAACCCTGCATTTCTGTGAAATCAACAAAACAGAAATGCTCACAACATAAAGCCATGGAAACAACGTCAACCACCATTATAAAATTGATTTAGACCTTTTATTTATCATTAAGTGTTGCTGGATGCTGGCATGCTGCTTCAATGTATTTTAAATTTGCAACCGATCATAGATGGACACTTCTCTATATGCCCTTATGCCACTAAAAGCACAGTCTGAGTCGATTTTGTTTTTATTTGGTGTCTTTAGTCGATCAGAAAGGCAGCTGCTTCACCGTTCCCTTCCAATTTTGGACCAGTTACCCTGTTGGTTTTACTCCATGTAATAGAAAGTATTGCCGCCCTTGCATTATTAGTTACCTTTCACAAACAATTTTTTCTCGTTCCCCCTTTTTTCAGCTTTCTTCTTATTTTTATATACACCAAGTTGTTGCCAGCAAAATCTCTTCAAAATCGCCGAAGATTTTTCTTGCTAAGAAATTCCCGAGAATATTACTCATGACTGTGGTATGATATGATGGGAAAGCGTGCAACAATGGACATGAATCCAGTGACAAAATGCGTACACAACAGATGTTTATAGTTACAATTTGCTTTACCCCAACAATATGCAAGATCACATGCTCTTTATGCCGCGTTGATAAGTAATCTGACTAGATAGGAGCTAGTTCTGAGAAAATTCCTGAATTTTTAAGAGACTTTGGTGCTAAAAATTAATAAAAAGAGTGAAAACTTGGTTCATATGTGATCTGGAGAGGTATGAAACACCTTCAGATCTACCTTCTGTACTAATTTTTTTTATGTTTCACGGTACAAAAAAGGTAGAACATATAAAGCTTGGTTGTTGAAGAATTATCAGTTTTTTTCTCATTGTTTTTGAAAGAACAGGGGAAAAAGTCAGATTGAGGTTCGAGAGACTAAGATGGGTTGAAACATGTAATGGCCCTTCTTGATCTGGCCTAACGTCTGTAGGTGCTGAAAAAGACAAATTTTGTACAATATGCTAGAATCATGTGTTATGAAGAACTTCTGGTTGAATTATGTTCTGATAACTTGGAAAAAGAACAGTACCCACAGTATTAATTATATCTATCAAGGACCTGGTATTGTGAATCGTGATGTCTCATACGGTATGATACACATTATACTGGCAAGCAATAAGTGGTCTTTTAGGGATGAGCCACAAGAATGCATGAGTGGGGAACTCAGAATTATGACTGGGTTCTTTCAAAGTTCTGAAAGACAAATTTCTATGAGAAGATCTGCATTCAGAATTATGAAATTTAACTTTTCTCATATAACAGCACAGTTTTTTTCCTATTTTTTTTGAAACTAATAAAAGGTGTTCTAGGTTCAGTTAATATTTCAATTTTCATGATACAATACAGCTCTTAATGATTATTTCATAAAGTTGTATAAACGAGTATTAGAGTGTGTTGTACTTGATATAAAAATTTATTTACTCTTACAATAAGAACAAAGACTTTTAGGTTCTCCTGCAGTGAAATTCACATGGTTTACTTGAGTAGAGTTAAAGTATCACTCTTCTGCATTAATAATTTTTTTATATGCTATCCAGTCTTCTAAGGTGCATGGCATTTATGTGAATCCATTTTATATGCTTTAACTTTTTTCATATTTCTAGCATGTCTTCTGCACTTTAAATGCATAATTGAGAATGGTCCATATTGTGCATTCACAGCCAGGAATGACAAGGGATAGATAGGCTCTCTGGTGTTTTCTGTCAAACTGTTTTACCATGTTCAATAAGAAATCTTTCAGAAGTTCAAAATTGTTTGATCTTACCTGGAAAAAGGTGTGCCTGATTTCTGTATCATGAGGCGTGCTCTTTTGAGCTATTCAATGGTTGGAGATATTGCCAACAACCCTCTCCTTAACAAAGTCACTGTTGAGTTGTCCATCCTTGCATATGGATTTACCCTGACGAGTTGTTCTATCCTCAGATTGTGGTTGGTGGAAGGAACAAATATCTTATCAATGGACACCTTGCTCAGCCTTCTCGAGTTCAGAATCTTTTCCATTCCGTGCAGCTTAATGTAAACAACCCACATTTTCTCATTATGCAAGGGAGGATAACTAAGGTTTTGAACATGAAACCACCAGAAATTTTATCCATGCTAGAAGAAGCAGCTGGAACACGGATGTATGAAATGAAAAAGGAAGGTGCTTTGAAAACTCTTGAAAAGAAACAAACAAAGGTCGATGAGATTGACAAGCTGCTTAATCAGGAAATTTTACCTGCCCTGGATAAGCTACGGAAAGAAAAGGGGCAATATATGCAATGGGCCAATGGCAATGCACAACTAGATCGGTTGAGAAGATTCTGTGTTGCATATGACTTTGTTCTGGCTGAGAAGACTCGTGACCTTGCAGTTGGCAGTGTGGAGGAGATGAAGCTTAAGATTGCTGATCTAGATGAGAGCATGAAAGCAATGCAAGTGGATATTGATGAAATAGATAAGAAAATATCAGTTCTGGCAAAAGAAAAGGAGGCAAAGATGGGTGGTGAGATTGGATCTTTATCAGAGAAGGTAGATGCTCTATCTCATGACCTTGTGAGGGAAACATCTGTGCTTAATAATCATCAGGAATCCCTTAAAAGCGAGAAGAAAGCTGTTCAAAAGGTGCGCAAAGCATATTTTGACTCTAAATAAACTTTTCTTTTCATTGTATTTCTGCAAAAAGTAGGTATGTGTTGTTTGTTCTCAGTTGTCATTTCTGTTCTCTGATGATCCCTAGGATTATTTATGTGCCTTGACATGCTTTGCCAGCTTTTGACAACTATAGAAGATATTAAAAAATCTATAATCGAGAAGGAAGTTGCTGTTAAAGAAGCTGAGGATGGAGCACTTGATTTAAGGCAAAGCGTGGAATATCTTTCTAAGAGTGCAAATGAATATGAAAAAGAATATCAGGTATCGGTTATTAGGTTTTGCATAATTTTACAGAACATGTTGACAATTGGTTTGCAACATTTTCATATCCACTACAAAAATGACTGAAAGTAGGTTTTGATAGGGAGTATTAGCAGGGAAGAGTAGCGGGAATGAGGATAAATGCCTGGACGATCAACTTGCTGATGCCAAAGTTGCTGCTGGCAATGCTGAAACCGAGGCAAAACAACTGAAGACAAAGATTCAGCATTTAGAGAAGGAGCTCAAGGAGAAGAAGAAACAAGCACTGTCTAAGCAAGAGGAGGCCAAGAAAATAGAAAACGAGCTGAAAAGAAAAAGACAAGATGTAGAGGATGTCAAGGCAGCATTTGAGTCTCTTGCTTATGAAGAGGGACACATGGAAGCTTTACAAAAGGTTTTGGAACCGACTTAGACACTTCTCTAAATGAATATCAAACAATAGTTGTTTGTCAAATTCATTTTAGTGCTCAGTTTTTGAAACATTCTTGGTTTATCATTATCTTGATGCTTTCTTAGGAGCGCTCAGAGGAATTGGAGAGAGTGCAGAAATTAAAGGATGAAATAAGAATTCTTTCAGGACAGTTGGCAAATGTTCAATTTACATATCGTGATCCTACAAGAGATTTTGATAGATCAAAGGTCAAGGGAGTGGTGGCGAAACTTATCAAAGTGAAGGATCCCACTACAATGACTGCTATGGAGGTTGTGTTTAATTTGTGCTTGCATATTCTTTAGTATTTTCATTCATTTGCAGCTCTTCTATTTGGCGTTGCTCATGATTGTGGCCAGGTATGAAAGAAGGTTCTTGGTATAAATTTTAGATTCTCATCATGTGCAGGTTGCAGCAGGTGGAAAGTTGTTTAACGTTGTTGTTGACACTGAAAACACTGGAAAACAGCTGCTTGAGAAAGGTGCACTTCAGAGAAGAGTCACCATCATACCTCTCAATAAGATCCAATCTCATACAGTTTCTTCAAGGGTTCAGCAGGCTGCCTCTAAGCTGGTGTGTTCTTCATCCATTCTTTATCATCCTTTATTGACCTAAAAGTTCCTTGCTGACCAAGGATTGCTACTTCAGGTTGGTGATGGAAATGCAAAGCTGGCACTTTCTTTAGTAGGATATGATAGAGAAGTTGAGGTATGTCATCAGATTTTGAAAGGAAAAGTAACTTCGATCTCTTTTCAATATAAAAAGACTCTTTCTAGATTGTAGTTCAGGTGTCCTTTTCTTCAAAAAAAATTGCACAGATTCAGGTGGAGGAACTTTAATCTGATTGAAGTTTCTCCATGCAATATCTAAACAAAAGTATTGCACATAAATTAAATGGTGCCTTAACTATTAGTGTGTTTGTTGCTGCATCTGGTATGATGCAATGTTGATATGGGATTAGTGAAATTGAATGTCCATGCTATATTTTGAGTTATTTTTATTTGAATAAATATCTTGCAGCTATTGAAAATTTGCACAACTTTTTTTGATTCTTGATTTGCTTTCGATGTATGATTTACCCAAGTCAAATAGGCAAGTCAAGTGAAGCAACAAAAAAATTCTATATTTCTGGTAACACTCTTGTAACTTTTCCGTTTCTTCAGAGTGCAATGACCTTTGTGTTTGGTTCAACATTTATATGTCGTAGCATGGATGCTGCAAAAGAGGTAAGCTGTTTTTGGATGTTATGTTAATAACGGATACTTCCTTTCAACAATCAAATCATAGAATATATTTATACTTGATACTTCTGCATTGTGGCAAAAGGTTTTTATTTACTTTCCTATAGCTTCACATCCTCCATTTTCCAGTTTTTGTTTAATCTTTTATATCACATGCATAAGTACATATTTAATTTGGGTTTAGTTCCTGCCATAATCTTTTGCACGTACAAGGATGTCTACACCTCTTCCCTATTATGAAGTGAATATTCTTGCTAGTTTTGGTGTCAATCACCAGAGGTGTCTCAAAGGTACTACTTTTGTTATAAACTTCCATGTCCCAGTCATCCTGATGAAATTGTAGTATGGGGAATATGTGTTGAAAACGTGGTTGCGCAGCGGATAATACAAAATATAATACAAGATAAAGAGGAAAAATATGAAGATCGGAGGAGGGGGCGGACCTCCAATGGAAGCCGCCCCTCTCTTTCTCTTTCTTTCTTAATCTCAGCAACTTAACCCTAATTACAACCTATCAGCCCTTATATAAGGAGCTATAAAACGCGTAAAATATAAAATGACCAAAATACCCCTAGTACAGAAAATTACCAAAATACTCTTACGACTTCGGACAATTACAATAATACTCTAAACATCAATTTTACTGTCCTAAGACATCATATGTACTAAAACTGACTCTAAACTCATATTCTTCAACACCCCCCTCAAGTTGGGAGTGAGATACTTCGAACTCCAAACTTACCAAAAATCTTCATATGTCTGCAACATTCTTCATCACTGGTTTAATCTTCAATAGCTTCTTTGACTGCAATATCTTCAACTCAACCTTCCTGGCTGATCATATCAAGCAGTATCTCTGGCTGCAATATAAACTTAGCCTTCTTGGCTAATCATCTCAAGGAGCATCTCTGGCTGCAACATCTTCAACTTAGCCTTCCTGGCTGATCATATCAAGCAGCATCTCTGGCTGCAATATAAACTTAGCCTTCCTAGCTAATCATCTCAAGCAACATCTATGCCTGCAACATCAACTCAGCCTTCCTGACTGATCATTTCAAGCAGCATCTCTGGCTGTAACATCAACTCAGCACTCCTAGCCGATCCTCATCATGACTTTCTTCATCACACATGCACTAGTAATTTCTGCGAGGCTTCTATAAACAACTTTAACAATTAAGAACATATGGGTAACACTCAACCCTTCTATGGGTGTCAGTTGCTCCCCTCTCTTTCTTCTTCTTCATAAAGTGATTTGGCAGCTACACTTAAAAGTCATGTTTCTTCTACTCTTGAGAAAGCTGATTTTTGTGATAGGAGGTACTACTCCACCATACACACTTCACACGGCTTTTCTTGCGCCCCTTCACATGGTGGCTGTTGCCGGTGTATTGGTTCGTTGCCCTCTCTCTACCACTCAAATAGCAGAATATAGACATCTGCTTATACTAGTCGGTTTGTGCCCCTTCACATAGTGACTGCAGTGGCTTTTCCAGCCCTCCTGGTTATTTTCTTCAGCAACCCAAGGTCATAACTTTCATGCTTCTTGGTGATACTGCCACATTTCATACCATCAAATTCCTCCGGCCTCTTCAATGATTTAATTTTTCATGCATATGTAGTGGAAAAAGACTGATTTTCTGTATTTTTCTAAATTTTTTCAGTCCCTTGGCTATCCATTTTCTAAGCAATCTTCTTTGCTGCAACACTTAGCCTACCTGGCTTTTCAATTTAGCCTTCATGGCTGTCTTTTTCAACATCTTTCATAGCTGTAAATTTTTACAACTTCAATGGCTGTAAATATAATCATTTTGGCAATCCTCATGACTGCAATAAGCTCTTCTAGGCTGCAGTCATACTCATCTGCAGTTATACTCATCTGCACATCATCTGTTTTTGCCATTTTTCTTCCATGGACCTCATTCTTGTTTCATATTCTGCCTTAGCAACGATAACATGTCTTTCAAGTTTTGATAGAACTGAACTTGAAATAATAAATAAAATTACTCACGGCCACCAGGTCAACCTATTGTGTATCCATCTTCAAATCATGATCTTCAATATGGCTCAATCCACTATTAAATTTTGGTCTTGCGTATGACACCATCCAACGTGTTCTTGAACAACATGGCGACGGTCACCTTGAACAGGGGTCAACCATCCTGCAACCTTCTTTGCTTCATCAAAAACTACATCTCCAATTAGGCGATAACCCATCTTCTTACTTGATCATTGACAACATTTGTTTCAATGTCAATGACTGCAGCACCTGGTTTGAGCCAGTTCCCTTTGATCATTGTTGTCTGCCCTGCAGCAGTTATGACAATATCAGTTTCACGAATAATGCTTTCTGGATCACGAGTATGGGAGTGAACCATTGTCACTGTCACATCAACTTTAAGAAGCGTTAAAGCCACTGGCAGCCCAACTATGTTACTGCGTCCAACAACACCCGCTCTTTTGTTTTTATGGAGACTTCGCTCCTGGATAGCAATTCAAGGACAAAATACGTCAATTCAAGGCATCTCTTTGGGGTGCCTGGCTGAAATAATGGTTCTCTGCCTTTCATTGCAAGTTTGCCAATATTTAAGGGATGAAACCCATCAACATCCTTCTCAATACTGATTTCGCTCAAGACTTTCTCCTCATTTATATGTTTAGGCAAGAGCAGCTGGACAAGTATTCCATGGACATGAGGATTAGAATTGCTTTGATGAACTTTTGCAATTAGCTCTTCTTTGGATATATAGGCTTTCTTCCCAACTTCTGCTCCAGATCTTGAGCAAAATCATCAAAAATAGCAATGAAATCACTCTATTGCATCTACACATGTAACAGGTAAATGCAAATCACGATTGAAAGTTGACTCGTTCCTGCTCTTTGTACCTCAATAAACCATTGTCAACAAAAAAACACAGTGAAGCCTCTCTCCTATGGCTTTATGGACAAGAGTAGCAGCCACGGTTGAATCAACCCCACCTGACAGTGCACAAATAACGTGATCTTTAGGTACCTACACTCAGTTCTGCATTGCATCTAAGAAATGAATTGTTTCTTTCTTTCACTCAGAAGTAGATTCGCCTATAAGAATTGCTTCATTTACTATTGCAGTTCCTGCTAGCAAAAAACATATAAAAAATGGCATTGTCTACGTGGCATGCACAGATTATTGTCCACGTGGCATGCACACAGATAACTGTCCAACTGTTCTTGATATGGAGTAGACTTATATGGAAATTGAGCAGTGAATTTATCTATCGCAGGATTTTTAGGATAGGGTGACCTTTCTTTTTTAGCACAGCCCATAAAATCTGGGATAGACGATATTCTTTATCCAGATGATGGGCAGTTGTTGATGATTTCTTTCCTAAAATCATGGGTCACTTTTTTATCTTATCCTTTCCACCAAATCACGAAACCAAGCGTCCATAATTATCTTCTTGGTTTACTTTCTTATACAATCAGAAAAGAAAGTTTCCATAACCACTTTCTGGTGTGCTTTCCATAAAATCAGGAAAGTACTTTGTAACTTCCATTTCCAGCATTTGAAATTAAAAAAAGAAATGAAATTACCTTCTTCTTTTTTTAAAAGAAACTGATCTTACTTTGTAGAATTTTGCGTAACCACTTTAAGAAAGAGTGGCTCATTTATTTTAGACAACCAATAGCCTTCCTTCTTTGTTATTATCTTCTTCCTTTTTCATTTTCTCTCCTTTCTCTGCAGCTTTGTAACTGGATGAACGTACAATCTTGATATCTTCATATTATATGGTGATCATTGATTCCCCCACAGAGGTCTCTTAATATCTCTCCTCAAATATACATGTGGTCATCCATATGCAACATGTACACATATAGGCTACGAAAGCTGGTGGAAAAAGCATCCCAAGCCACTGTGATGTTCGTAAACAGATCCATTGTTGTATGCCAAGTCTTCAATATCCTTTGAAGTAAACAACAAGCACCCATACCGGTATTCTCTTCCAAAGTAACACTTAAACAACTCCTCAAATGTGCCAATAAAAAGCTCCCAGCAATACTAACAATTCCTTCAGCTTCAACACCCACAGAGATCCTATTCACGCAATTATATTCCTTCAATTTTTCCTTTTACAAGAATGATCTTTGTTCAACGACAACGACAATGACACGAAATTACGATTAAAGAGGAAACACTACTGGACTGCCTCACCAATCTTCTTAATAAGATCAGGGTCCCTTGTAGCTCCAAGACCAATGTTATGAAGAAATATAGTAGCACCATAAACATTACCATGTTCATGAACAGCGTCAATGCCATAAATCATTGGGATATGAAGACATGTCGACATCGCTCCTCTTTGAAACTCATTTACCATGTCAATCCAGTCTATTGCAGAATGAGGAGGAAGAGGCACTTGTTCTTCCCAAGATAATGAAATAGCCATCCTCATCAACCTTTATTGTGTCACCTGTTCGGAAGAAGCCCCCATCCACAAAAGAATGTTTTGTCACCTCAGGTTGTTCGGAAGAAGGACTTCTTACACATAGCTCCCCTACATAAGCTGTACCACTTCCATCTTGTGCAAGAATTTTGACCTGCACAAAAGGAAGAGGTTTCCCAACAATGCCTCCTTTCCGAACAAAAGGGATTGGAGAGCGCCATCACAAATTCCGTCATGCCATAACGTTCCAAAAGGCGATGACCTGTTATACACTCCCACTGCTTCATGATAGGGTAAGGAAGTGCAGAGGAGCCACACATCATAAGGCGCAGCTATCGTGCAACTAATGCAGATACAAGTTGTAAATATGAATCCATTTTCGCTTTTCGCTTCAACTTCCGACGAGTCTGCCGTTGCTCCCATTGATCAAACGGCTCTGATACGATGTTGAAAACGTGGTTGCGCAGCGGATAATACAAAATATAACACAAGATAAAGAGGAAAAATATGAAGATCGGAGGTCGGAGGAGGGGGCGGACCTCCAATGGAGGTCGCCCCCCGTCTTTCTCTTTCTTTCTTAATCTCAGCAACTTAACCCTAATTACAACCTATCATCCCTTATATAAGGAGCTGTAAAACGTGTAAAATATAAAATGACCAAAATACCCCTAGTACAGAAAATTACCAAAATATCCTTACGACTTCGGACAATTACAATAATACTCTAAACATCAATTTTACTGTCCTAAGACATTACAACAAACAACAACAACAACTAAGCCTTTTTCCATACTAGACGGGGTCGGCTACATGGATTCTTTGTTTCCACAGATCTCTATCGTGTGCCATGTTAACAGTTAACTCCCAATAAGCTAGATCATTCTTTATTGTTTCTTTCCAACACTTTTGTGGTCGTCCTCTACCTCTTTTAATACTTTCCAAATTTAGGTTTTCTAACCTTCTTACAGGTTCTTCTTTTGATCTTCTTTCTATATGTCCAAACCATCTTAAACGATGTTCTCTCATTTTATCCTCTATTGGTGCCACTCCTAATTTGTTTCTAATAACCTCATTATGTATACGGTCTTTTCTTGTATGACCACTCATCCATCTCAACATCTTCATTTCTGTCACAGACATCTTTTGTACATGTTGATGATTAACTGCCCAACACTCAGAACCATAAAACATGGCAGGCCTAACTGCTGCTCTATAATATTTACCTTTTAATTTTAATGGTATCTTCTTGTCACAAAGAATACCTGATGCTCCTCTCCATTTTAACCAACCAGCATTAATTCTATGTGTAACATCTCCATCAATTCTTCCATCACTTTGAAAAATTGACCCTAGGTATTTAAAACTTTCCTTTTGGGGAATGCAATGCGTGCCAATTTTAATTTCTATGTCCTCTGAAGTAGCCAAATGATCAAACTTACATTCCATATATTCTGTCTTTGTTCTACTAAGTCGGAGGCCTTTGTTTTCTAATGTTTCTCTCCATAGTTCCAATTTTCTATTAACTTTTTCCTTAGACTCCTCCACTAATACAATGTCATCTGCAAATAACATACACCAAGGTACTTCATCTTGAATATGTTTTGTTAACTCATCAATCACCATTATAAATAAGTATGGACTTAAAGTTGATCCTTGATGTAACCCAATATTAACTTCAAAGAAGTCTGTCGTTCCTTCATGAGTCCTCACACATGTTTTTGCACCATCATACATGTCTCTTATAAGGTTAATATATGTCAATGGGATACCTCTTTTTTCCAAAGTTCTCCAAAGAACCTCCCTCGGTACCCTATCATAAGCTTTTTCTAGATCAATAAATATCATGTGAAGGTCTTTCTTTTTTGCTCTAAAATGTTCCATAAGACGTCTCAAAAGGTGAATCGCTTCAATAGTAGATCTACCAGGCATAAATCCAAATTGGTTCTCTGTTGTACTTGATACTTGTCTTAACCTACGTTCAATAATTCTTTCCCATAATTTCATAGTATGACTCATTAACTTGATACCTCGATAATTCGCACAATTTTGAATGTCTCCCTTGTTTTTATATATGGGTATAAGTGTACTTGCTCTCCATTCCTCGGGCATCTTTTGGTTTTTCCATATTTCATTAAATAGTCTTGTGAGCCAAGTGATTCCTATTTCTCCTAGTATTTTCCAAACTTCTATAGGAATATTATCTGGTCATACCGATTTACCACTCTTCATATGTTTAAGAGCCTCTTTGACTTCATTCTTTTGAATACGTCGGTAGAAATTGTGGTTTATATACTTTTCTGACTTGGCTAAATCTCCTAAACTAATACTAAAATCTTTATTTTCATTAAAAAGATTATAAAAATAGTTTTTCCATCTATTTCTTATATCATCATTTGCCACTAGAATTTTTTCATCCTCGTCTTTTATGCATCTAACATAATTAAGATCTTTAGTTTTCTTATCTCTAGCCCTAGCTATCCTAAAAATGTCTCTTTCACCCTCTTTTGAGTTGAGTTTTTTATATAAGTCCTCCCAAATCTTAGCTTTTGCTTCACTAACGGCCTTTTTTGCTTCCTTCTTTGCTTTCTTATAAGCTTCTAAAGTTTCACTAGTTTTCTTAGCATAATGTAATTTGTAACATGCCCTCTTTGCCTTGATTTTGTTTTGTACTACTTCACTCCACCACCAAGCTTCTTTTTGTGCTGGTACACCTCCCTTAGATACCCCTAACACATCTTTCGCCACTTCCCTAATATGTATAGCCATATTGTTCCACATATCAGAGGGTGTGCCAACATAATTCCAAACATCTCCTTGAAGGACTTTTTGTTTAAATATATCTTCTTTCTCACTTTTGAGGTTCCACCATTTAGTCCGAATAGCTCGATGCACTCTTTTCTTCTTTGTCCATTTTTTTATTTGTAAATTCATAACTAAAAGTCGATGTTGGGTGGTTAAGCTTTCTCCTGGAATTACCTTACAATCTTTACAACACGCTCTATCTTTTTTTCTACAAATAAAGTAATCAATTTGTGTTTGTGATAAGCCACTCTTATAAGTAATTAAATGTTCATCTCGTTTTTTGAAGATTGTATTGACTATAAAGAGATCAAATGACATAGCAAAATTTAAAATCTCCCTACCTTCCTCGTTTATATCCCCATAACCAAAGTTTCCATGAATCCCTTGATATCCTAATGCCTCTTTACCGACATGTCCATTTAAATCTCCTCCTAAACAAATCATCTCCCTTTGTGGAATCTTTTGAAACACCTTATCTAACTCTTCCCAAAAAACTGTCTTTATACTATCTTCTAGTCCTACTTGGGGTGCGTAAGCACAAACTATATTCAAAACCTCTACTCCTAACACTAATTTCAATGTCATGATTCGGTCACCATATCGTTGTATGTCTACTACACTCTCCTTTAAATCTTTATTTATGATAATACCAACTCCGTTTCGGGCATTATATGTATTAAAATTGACTCTAAACTCATATTCTTCAACAATATGTCCAATCTAGCATATTTTCTTTATCTTTTTCCTATTGGTTAAAGTTTGCCTTTTTATGGTTTGTCTCGGTCGAGTGCAAAATTGTCTTATCTAATTGTATCTAGATGGATAACAACAACAACAACAACAACAAAACCTTTTCCCATACTAGACGGGATCAGCTACATGGATTCTTTGTTTCCATTGAGCCTTATCATGTACCATGTTAGAAGTTAACTCAGAATAAGCTAGATCATTCTTTATTGTTTCTTTCCAACACTTTTGTGGTCGTCCTCTACCTCTTAATACTTTCAAAATCTAGTTTTTCATACCTTCTTATAGGTTCTTCTTTTGATCTTCTTTCTATATTTTCAAATTATTTTAAACAATATTCTCTCATTTTATCCTCTATTGGTGTCACTCCTAATTTTTTTCTAATAACCTCATTATGTATACGGTCTCTTCTTTTATAACCACTCATCCATCTCAACATCTTCATTTCTTTCACAGACATCTTTTGTACATGTTAATGATTAACTACCCAATACTCCGAACCATAAAACATGGCAGATCTAATTGCTGCTTTATAATATTTATCTTTTAACTTTAATGGTATCTTCTTATCACATAGAATACCTATTGCTCCTCTCCATTTTAACCAACCAGCACTAATTCTATGTGTAACATCTCCATCAATTCTTCCATCACTCAAAAATTGACCCTAGGTATTTAAAACTTTCTTTTTGGGGGATGCAATGTGTGCCGATTTTAATTTCTATGTCTTTTTAAATAACCAAATGATCAAACTTACATTTCATATATTTTGTCTTTGTTCTACTAAGTCGGAGGCCTTTGCTTTCTAATGTTTCTCTCCATAGTTTCAATTTTCTATTAACTTTTTCCTTAGACTCCTCTATTAACACAATGTCATCCGCAAATAACACACACCAAGGTATTTCATCTTGAATATGTTTTGTTAACTCATTAATCACCATTATAAATAAGTATGGACTTAAAGTTGATCCTTGATATAACCCAATATTAACTTCAAAGAAGTTTGTCATTCCTTCATGAATCCTCACACATGTTTTTGCACTATCGTACATGTCTCTTATAAGGTTTATGTATGTCAATAGGATACCTATTTTTTTGAGGGTTCTCTAAAGAACATACCTTGTTACCCTATCGTAAGATTTTTCTAGATCAATAAATATCATGTGAAGGTCTTTCTTTTTTGCTCTAAAATGTTTCATAAGACATCTCAAAAGGTGAATCACTTCAACAATAGATCTGCTTGGCATGAATCCAAATTGGTTCTATGTTGTACTTGATACTTGTCTTAACCTACGTTCGATAATTCTTTCCCACAATTTCATAGTATGGCTCATTAACTTGATACCCCAATATTTCTCATAATTTTGAATGTCTCCCTTGTTCTTATATATGGGTATAAGTGTACTCGCTCTACATTCTTTGGGTATCTTTTGGTTTCTCTATATTTCATTAAATAGTCTTGTGAGCCAAGTGATTCCTGTTTCTCCTAGGATTTTTTAAACTTCTATAGGGGTATTATCCGGTCCTACCGGTTTACCACCTTTTATATGTTTAAGAGCCTCTTTGACTTCATTCTTTTGAATACATCGGTAGAAATTATGGTTTATATACTTTTCTGATTTTACTAACTCTCCCAAGCTAATACTAATATCTTTATTTTCATTAAAAAGCTTATAAAAATAGTTTTTCCATCTATTTCTTATATTATCATTTGCCACTAAAATATTTTCATCCTCGTCTTTGATGCATCTAACAGAATTATGATCTTTAGTTTTCTTATCTCTAACCCTAGCTATCCTAAAAATATCTCGTTCACCCGCTTTTGAGTTAAGTTTTTTATATAAATCTTTCCAAATTTTAGCTTTTGCTTCACTGACTTCCTTTTTTGCTTCCTTCTTCGCTTTCTTATAAGCCTCTAGAGTTTCATTAGTTTTCTTAGCATAATATAATTTGTAACATGCCCTCTTTGCCTTGATTTTATTTTGCACTACTTCACTCCACCACCAAGCTTCTTTTTGTTCATATACACCTCCGTTAAATTCGCTTAACAGTTAACACATCTTTCGCCACTTTCCTAATATGTATAGCCATATTGTTCCACATATCACAAGGTGTACCAACATAATTCCAAGCATCTCCTTGAAGGATTTTATGTTTAAATATATCTTCTTTCTCGCTTTTGAGGTTCCACCATTTAATCCGAATAGCTCAATGCACTCTTTTCTTCTTTATCTTTTTTTTTTATTTATAAATCCATAACTAAAAGTCGATGTTGGTTGGTTAAGCTTTCTTGTGGAATTACCTTGCAATCTTTACGACACTCTCTATCTTTTTTTCTACAAATAAAGTAATCAATTTGTGTTTGTGATAAGTCACTCTTATAAGTAATTAAATGTTCATCTCGTGTTTTGAAGATTGTATTGACTATAAAGAGATCAAATGCTATATCAAAATTTAAAATCTCCCCACTTTCCTCATTTATATCCCCAAAACCAAAGTTTCCATGAATACCTTGATATCCTAATGCCTCTTCACAGACATGTCCATTTACGTCTCCTCTTAAACAAATCATCTCCCTTTTTAGAATTCTTTGAATCACCTTATCTAACTCTTTCCAAAAAGCTATCTTTATACTATCTTCTAGTTCTGCTCGGGGTGCGTAAGCACAAACTATATTCAAAACCTCTGCTCCTAACACTAATTTTAACATCATGATTCGGTCTCCATATCATTGTATGTCTACTATACTATCCTTTAAATCTTTATTTATGATAATATCAACTCTGTTTCGAGCCTTTTTCTTACCTAAGTATTATAATTTAAAACCTCTATCCTCAATCTCCTTTGCTTTTTTTCTAACCCACTTTGTCTTTTATAAATATAAAATATGAATCTTTCTCCGAATCATAGTATCTACCACCTCCATTAGCTTACCGGACAATGTTTCAATATTCCAAGAACCAATACGAATCTTATTATCTAGGATTAGCTTCCTTACCCCCCCGCATCTGTCCATATTGAAAATACGGAGACCCTTTATCTAATTTATTCACTACATTCGGGCGGTAATGTAGCGGGACTAACTTCTTTACCTACACCCATCCATGATATGAGACATCTCTCTGCAATTGATTCACTACATCTAGGTGATAATGTAGTGGCTCTTGCCTATTTTTTATTGCATTCGGGCTTTGCAACACGTCGTCAGGCATGGACGCCCAAAGCAATGCTCATAATTTTTGTAATTCATGGTATAAAAATCCGACAAAGTTTTACGCTGGCTGTCAGAGGCTTAACACAACCCTCCTCCTTTATCTGGGCTTGGGACCGGCCATGCAATCCGGTTATAGATATATGTTGATTGAAAAGGTTATAGACATTCAGGTTATAACATGATAGAGTTACAAAGTTCAATTAGCAAACCAAATTTTAAGTCATAACAGAATTGGCATCAAACTAAGAGTTCCCAACAAACCTTTACATTATATAACTGAACCTTGCATTAAAATGATTAGTATTTAATACAACGAGAGAGAGAGAGAGAGAGAGAGAGAGAGAGAGAGAGAGAGAGAGAGAGAGAGAGAGAGAGAGAGAGAGAGAGAGAGAGAGAGAGAGAGAGAGAGAGAGAGAGAGAGAGAGAGAGAGTTGTGTTTAGCATCTCTATATGCATAACAATGGCATGAAATAATAAAGTAAAAAAAAATCTATGACTTTACAATTGTAATTTTTGTTTATTGTTTTCATTTAAAATTCTTTCACATGCAGGTTGCATTTCATAGGGATATTCACTCCCCTAGTGTAACTCTTGAAGGTGATATTTTTCAGCCAAGCGGTCTTCTAACTGGCGGAAGTCGAAAGTAAGTAGTTTCAATCTATACTAGACATGATTTCCTAATAGCGTGCTCACCTGTGCTGAACATGACAACACAGCATTGGTTACATCCCTCATATGTGTCTAGACAGTCTTAAATATAATTTTTTACTTAAAATGATAACTTAGATATAGTTTAGTGAAGTTTCATACTTGCTTTTTTCCCCATTTTTTGGTTATCTAATTAGAAGTTAACATTCAGTTAACATATGCATTGTGTGTACTTAGCAGTGTCACACACATGTGGTTTCTTAGATGTGCTGTGCCTTCCTTGTTCACAACCAAACCTGCACCACGTAACATAAGTTTTTTGTAGCATCTTTGTTTCTTTAATGTTCTTGATGACTTGATCACAAACTCAGGTTTGATTCTTTGGTGTGGTTTTCATGCTTAAGTACAAGTATTTTGTTGATAAGATGGATTCATCAAAGGTGATGCTCTAAATGTTTTAAATAGACTATCTATTTTGAAACTTTCTTCAAATTATATTTTGGTATCTAATGCATGTTGTGCATCAGTAAAGAGGATGTTTTTCTACTGATGCCTTAGAGAACCTGGGTCTACATACTTAGTGTTTGAACTGATTTAAAATGGTACTTCAGTGGGTAGAAGTTAACTCCACCCATGTAAGGGATCACCCTTGCATGACCAGTCCCAAGTTCGGATAAAGGAGGGTTGCATTAGGCTTCCGACAGCCAGCGTAAAATTTTGTCGGACTTATCTATCATGGATTCTACAAATTATGATAGGACTTTGTGGAGACAAATAATCCATGTAGCTACCCCATCTAGTATAGGAAAAGGTTTAGTTGTAGTAGTAGAATGGGTAGAAGTTGAACTGGGGAGAGAGACGAGCAAGGTTAACTTGCACTAAGTTAACTGGAGAATGTTTGAAAACTAGGACCATCATTCCTCTGGCATGGAAATGAGAAAAGGGGAAAGAATTATCTTTTTGACATTGCCAGTAGTAACTTATTAAGGCAATTAGGTGCACATATCAGATGTATTAGTAACAATTTCTATACATCATATCCATGTTTTAAATGCTTTATTATTGTATTTTCCAGAATGTAAAGGTCATAATCATGGAATTTGCTATCTGTTAGTTTCTTCTTATGAAACAATAATTTCTGCAGAGGTGGTGGTGAGTTATTGAGGCAACTGCACGAACTATCTGGTGCAGAAGGAAAGCTTCATGGTTGTCAGGTCAAGTTAGCTGAAATTGAAGCTGAGGTGATTTTCAGCACGATGCAATGCTCTAGCTTCTTCTTTTACTCTGTGTCTGTGTGCACGTGCACACCCACATTTGTCTTTTTGTGTTTGATGTAGTTTATTTGTTTGATTAACTGGAGTGTTTGTGTGGGTGCGGTCCCATGTTAACTACAATCACATTGATGTTGTTTAGGGTGTGTAGGACAGAGAAGAGTCTGTGTGTGGTTGTTTCTGCAAATGTATTCATGCCTGGATATGGGCATGGGTGTGGGAGGGTGTGCATATGTTGGTTTCATGTATCTATTGTGCATGAATGTTTGTGAATGTCCTTGTAGTAGTTGATATGGCAATGCTGTCTGCCGGCCTATGTGTTGCTTGCATGGATTTGTGTCAAATAGTGTGGTGTATTGACTTTCTCGTTTATAACTACTTTTGCCATTTGCATTGAACCGATATTCATTTCCAGTATTGTCTTAAACTGACCAACCTAAAAAAGTATCATGCTTTTCTTTTGTTGTTTTGCTTCTTATTTCGTTGTTACCAGATTAGCCGCCTTCTTCCATTGCAAAAGAAGTTCATGGATCTAAAGGCACAATTAGACCTGAAGTTGTATGATCTTTCTCTTTCCGAGAGCAGGGCTCAGCAAAATGAGCATCACAAGGTGCATCTCTACTTACATATATTAGTTTACATCTTGATTGCTTTTACACTGTTACACATCCTTGTTGTAATCAAATGAGAAAGAAGGGCGAGAATGGTCCTATTATCTAATCCTTGAAAGAACAAGTGATGGGGTAAGAGATCAACACACTCCTCACACCAACAAAAATTGAGAGGGTTTGTTTGACATGCACCAATTCAAGATATGAGGGGATTGAAAGGAGGCATCCTGCGCACCTACAGGCATGAAGATGGCAAAATACTCGCCAATTCAAGAAAGCAAAGCTCACACCAACATCTGTTGGGCCATGGCAAAAGAAGTTCTAATGCATTGAGGGCCAGAAATAAGGTTTTGACTTTATGCAAAACATCTCTTTGAGAGTCTAAAAACGATGTGTGCTAAGAGGGATTAGGTGATGAGATAACTGTAATATGATAATATTTTTGACAAGTAGGTGTCTCGTCTTGGTCTCTTTTGGAAGTGTACTTATGTGAGGCCAAAGAGAAGATTCATGCCTTTCATATACAAGTTATACATGCAAGTATAATGAGGAGGGCTCCTATTAATGAGGGTATCGATAGACAAAAGAGTCTTTTCATGTGATTGTTGAAGAATATGCATAGTTAGTGTTCTTAGTGTTAGTTTTATAATTTCTGATGTTTTTAGGTATTATTGTAATTACCCAAAATACTAAGGGCATTTTGGTAATTTTCTGTACTAAGAGCATTTTGGTCATTTTACGTTTTACAACTTCTTATATAAGGGCTGATAGGTTGTATTATGGTTAAAGAAGTTGTGTGTAAGAAAGAAAGAAAGTGAGGGGGGCGATCTCCATTGGAGGTCCGCCCCTTCCTTCAATCTCTCGTGTTTCTGCTTCAATGTTATTGATATTTCTTGTTTAATCTTCCATTATGTGACTCCCGTATTTCAACATGGTATCAGATCATTCGATCTATGGGAGCGAGTATTCTGGTGGTGGCAAATTGGTAGTTCATATTGCAGAAAACGGGTGCACTTTTGAAGTGGATTGGAATAGTGGAATGTCTGTTACAGTGCAGACTTGCTTGGAGTTGCTCTCTAGTGTTTTTTTTGCGAGAGCAGAAGGTGCAAGAAAAGGTGTTGGAAACTACCAGAGGGAATATGGATCATTACTATCAGATGATAAATCAAATGTACATGGATTTTATGAAGTGTTTCTCCCAACAGAATCGGTATCACTTGGACCTCTTGACAAATTTGGATAAGGACATTGCAAAGCTAAGGTCATGTAAATTGTACCCAGCTCTTCAGACAGATTCATGCAAGTGCTTGCTAGATTTCATCAAAGAGGAGAGCTTGCGTAGGTCATCTGAGAATTGTGCAGATTCCCACAGGTAGTTTGAATTGAAGATTTCTCGATGAAGGTGTAACTGCAAGAATGTTTTTTGGTGGCACTTGTACATGTCTCGATGAAGGTGGTTGCATGAAATCTGACAAAGGTCCTTAGAAAGACCCAAATATATTAAAGATGGTACTTACTGGGTAAGCACGGTGTGCCAGACATATCGTTATTGTTTTAAGTGCTGATGAAAAAGTAATAGCTTATGCAAGGCCACGATACCCACTGGTGAAAGGAGGTAATAAATTATTCAATGCTGGATGCTATGATGATGTAGTGAGACAGTATGCACAAGCTCTGGATATTGCACCAGATGGCTTTCTATCCAATGAAATTCGTTCAATCTGTCATGCAAATCGTGCAATCTGTTTTTCAAAATTGGAAAGGTATAAAGATACTGTAAGTGAATCCACAAAAGCATTGGAGTTGAATGGTAACCATAGAGCCTATTTCTGGCACCCAAGATAGTAAGGTTGGAAAATCTAATATTGAGGAACCAAACACAGAAGCCGAGGGCTATGAAACTGCTAATAAGGAGGAAGGACAAGACCAATCGTTAACACCTTATACGGCTAATGATTCTTATGAATGATGCATATGAAGTGTTCGATGAAATGCTTAAGAAGAGATGATTAACATGAACATCAAGTGTTTGAGGAAATGTTTAAGAGAACTGAAAAATTCAGGAAAAGAGTACAAAAGATTGTATGTGTTGTAGAAGAGTAAGATTGGATGGATTGTCATATTGATGAGTTAAGTAAGAAAGAGAGGTAGCCATGTGTGGGCATCGAAATAGAGTTATGGGTAGGTTGGATGGAATGTCTCTAATCTGTTGATTCTTGTGAAGTTTGCGTCATTAGGATTGCTAAAATGAGTATTGCAGCCAAAGTAGCAGCTTAAGTTGTTGCAGCCAGGATGCCTGAGTTGATGTCCTTACAACCAGGAAGGCTGAGTTAATGTTGTTACAGTCAGGAAGGTTGAGTTGATGTTGTTACAGTAAGGAAGACTGAGTTAATGTTGTTACAGCTAGGAAGGCTGAGTTGATATTGCTACAACCAGGAAGGTTGAGTTAATGTTGTTACAACAAGGAAAGCTAAGTTATTGTTGTTACAACTATGAAGGTTGAGTTGATATTATTACAACCAGGAAGGCTAAGTTGATGTGGTTGCAACCAGGAAGGCTGAGTTGATCAGCTAGGAAGGTTGAGTTGGTTGTTGCAGTCAAAGAAGCTATTGAAGATTAGATCAGTGATGAAGACAGACGAAGAATGTTGCAGACATATAAGATTTTTGGCAAGTTTGGAGTTCGAAGTATCTCACTCCCAACTTGAGGGGGGGTGTTAAGAATATGCATAGTTAGTGTTCTAAGTGTTAGTTTTATAAATTCTGATGTTTTTAGGTATTATTGTAATTGCTCGAAATATTAAGGGCATTTTGGTCATTTTACATTTTACAACTCCTTATATAAGGGTTGGTAGGTTGTATTAGGGTTAAAGAAGTTTTGTGTAAGAAAGAAAGTGAGGGGGGGCAGCCTCCATTGGAGGTTCGCCCTTTCTTTCAATCTCTCATGTTTCTGCTTCAATGTTATTGATATTTCTTGTTTAATCTTCCGCTATGCTGACTCCCAAATTTCAATAGTGATAACATGGTTGTGGTATATATTTCATTTCTAATGGAGAAAGGCTATGATATATGCATGCAGCGTTTGGTAGGGAAAGATACACCACTGGCTACTAGAAGAGTGGTTGAGTATTGGAAGCAGTTCATTTAAGACTGAATTTTAACCGTCAGCCATCCGCATGTTATCTTTAACTCGATTGATTATTCTAGGCTTTGGAAGGATAAGCCTCACAATTGGCTAGATAGTACCCAATGGTAAGTTGGAACTTAGACTAGCAGTTGGAGGCTAGTACTTCCACTGTTATTTCACTTCCATTTCCTTTGTAAATAGCAGCAGTATCAGCCTTCTATGTCATGTTTGTTAGCATCTTTAGTGAATACAAATTGGATTCCTTTATATTCTGCTTAGAGCCTTAGGCATGACACTGTCCATCCCTTTTGTACAGGAAGGAAGAAGCACTGATTCTCTATGAACAATTTGTTCATTGTGTACCTTCTACAGGAGCTTTCTCTAAAAAGGCCTCATGGGACTCCAAGAGGCTTTCAAATCCTTTGTGACAAATGAGGGATCTCTATCTCTGCATCTGGTTTCTTTAATTCTCTCCTAATTATTGCCTGCTGAGAATGAGAAAGGAGGGTCTCCTATCCCAAAGCACCCTGCTCTTCTGGAAAACTTGGAAAGGTCTCAAGCTTATAAATGGTAGTAAACTCCAGGAAACTGGGGCGTGCATTGTCACTCTATTTTAATCAAGAGACATTTTTCCATCTACTGTCTGGCAACCAGGGTTACGTGTGTGATCAAAGAGCTCTCAGCCATGTGTCTGTTCAGAAAATGAACATTTTTGCCATTGCCAATTCTTAGGAATAAGTTTTGTTTAATTCCTTCCAAATTGAAAGTATGCTTAAGAGCAACAATTAGGCATATGGTGCTGACTGCTGAGTGTTAGGTAGTTAACTATTGACATGTGAAAAAGTTGTCCGTGACAGAAAATGAAGATTATAAGATCAATGTGTACTGTGTAGTCACATAAGGAAAGACCAAATTCATATTGAGGTTATAAGAGACAAATTAGATTAAGAGTTTTGGACACATGGAAAGGCTATCAAAGAAAGCTCTGGTAAGAAAGTGTGACAAACTAGATGATAAAAATGTTAAGAGGGAGAGGAACAACATAGAAGTATTGAAAGGAAACTATAAAGAATGATCTGCCTTTTTTCCTGAGTTAATTGTTAGCATGATATAGAATCAAGCTCTACGGAGACAAAGAATCCTTGTAGCTGACCCATCTAGTATGCGAAAAGGCTTAGTTGTTGTTATTGTATAGACCCTCATCCATGTCTACTGTGTCTATTAAGGTAATGCCTGAATACTTGTATATGTAGCATGGAAGTTTTTCCAATCCCTGGAAATGTCTTATGTTTTAGTTTGCATTTCACCTGTATGCTTTGGCTAACTTTTCCTTGGTGCACTTCGAGAATCTTTTCTTTTTGATTGCTTGTGTGTATGCTCACTCTTCATTGAACATCTGTACGTAGTTAGCTGAGATGGTTCAGCAGATTGAGGAGGAACTTGGTGAAGCATGCCGTAAGGCAGAAGAAAAAATAGTTCTACATGAAACGTGCATGTCAACAATATCTTCACTTGAGAAGGCTATTAGGGAACATGGAAAAGAACGTGAAAGCAGACTAGTGTCATTGGATAATAAAATAAAGTCCATTAAAGGACAGCTGCAGTCAGCCTGTAAGGATCTTCAGGTATATGTGCTCAGGAGCTTATGAAAAGTACATTAAAGGCTATTGTTCATATGATTGAGATTCTTTAGTTGAATTGCTTTTGAAAGGTTTTCTTTTTCTATTTAACGTCCTTATATAATGATGCAATCTGTGGATGGGTGACCGGGTCCTATTTGGTTTCATGTTGCCTCCATATACAGAATTGATACTGCAATCGTTTTCTTGGTTAATAGTTATGGAATTCTCGGTTCAATATCATTCAAGCTAGACTCTATTTGTTCAAAATATTAATGTGTCTTCAGAATTGGTTTTTCCATTTTGTAGAACCCTATTTCAATGCACTTTCTATGTGTTCAATTAATTTGAGCCTGATCTTCCATTTCTGTCAGATATTTTTGTGCATGTATTATACCAGAATATGCATCTATTTCAAGAAAATCATTGATTTGTAGCAGCACACTCATGCGTCATAAATATGACTTAGCGTAGGTGAGTTTGAGCAAACATGGGATTTGTATTACATGGTGCGTAATATCAGGAGGAGAAACACCATCCATACATTGACCATGAACAAGTCGAAAAATGTCATCTTTGTGACCAAAATGCACTCTATGATGAGTGCAATAACTCACCTTGCTAGGGATCAACTCACAAATTGAACATGAGTCCGATACCTCTGGCCTGCATCTGGTTTCGGTCTCCCCATTGCACCAAACAAAAAACACTCATGTACCCCCATCTCCCTCTTCTCAAAACTCAATGGTCAATTATGGAAGTCTTGTATACGGTTCACTATCAATCTTCTATTCATTGATACCAGGACACTTCTTATCACTTGCTTCTTCTGGTTGATTTAGTGCATCTTGCACGTTTAATTGTGCTAGAACTGTTACAATGCATACATCATTTTTTTATTCACGCATCTTTTTTCCGTTTATACTTTCTTGTATTTATTTGTCTCCTGGCAACTACGCTTATCCTCTGCTTTCTATCTTTTCAATGTTGCTGCTCTATTTTGCCCTGAACTAACATCATTACTAAAGCAAACCGAACCTCTTTCCCATTCTAAGTAGTTGTTCTAGAATCTATGGTTAAAGATCTGCCGAGCTTTGGCGTCAGCTACCTAATGCATAACTCCTTTATGCTGGCTTGGACTGACTAGCTGTGCTCTCAAAGTTAAATTAGTTGGTAAAAATATATTCCCGTAGCAACAATTACTTGATCTTGGGCTGCAGTTGCTTGCAAGTTCTTTTGGAATTTGGCTACCATGGCATCAATCATTAGGTTAACTGAGTGCTTTTCTTTGTTTCCTGTCTCGTCTCTCGACTCTAACTTCAAATGATGCGGACTTATCTGATTAACTGGCACTTCCATGCCTTTGGCAGTCTGATTTGCTTGAGTTTATCAGTTTTAGCATTGAAGGGAATGCATTTAGTCCATGACAGTTGCATTCCTTTGTCACTCAAACGATGTCATACAAACTTTTAGTCGATCACAGAAGTTGGTTACTTTCATGATTCACAACTATCCTGACTAATAATTTTTGTGTCAATTAATAGCTTGGCTTTCACCGAGTAAAGTATGATTTACCTGTTCCATTTGATGGATAATATGTATCGACTTTTCATTACCATGTTTCCCTTATACGGAGTTTTGGGTTTTGCAGAGACACGATACCGAGAAGCAGAGGCTAATTATGGAGAAGGATGCAATTATTCAGGAAAGGTCTACACTTGAAAGTCAACTCAACACTCTCGAAATACAGATTAACTCTTTTGAGGAAGAAATGGATAGACTAAGGGTCAAGGTAGCTTGTTTGTATTTGATGAGTGCAAGTTTGATCCGATTCTTCAGTTACATGCAGCTTATGGATTTGTTTGCAGGTGCAATCGACAAAAGAAGCATATGACCAGGCCAAATCAGAACTTGGCATAAGTCGTTCAAAGTTGAAAGAATGTGATGCTCAGATCAATTCACTCACCAAAGAACAACACAAGCTTCAACAGAAGCTCAGCGATGCTAATGTCGACAAAAAGAAGATGGATAACGAGGTAGATATAGCTATAGTTAGTCTTTTCTAGTATTATGCAGGGGATGTTCTTCGTCAAGTAACGGTTGTCTGTTCTGCTGGAAGAAGTATTGGTGGATGCTGGATAGAATGGAAAGAACTTTTATCTTGCCATTTTGTTTTCATTTTCGGGCTATGTCAGTAGAAGTCCAATATCATTTTTGTTTCTCCGGCGGAGAGTAAACCAGACAAGGAAGAGTACCTACTTTTGGACTATTTTGCAACCACTGAAATCAACCCAATGAAGTGGCCTCTCCAATTTAATTTCAAACTTGATCAAGTGCAAGCCATGTTTCTCTTAGCGTTTTGGAATGCTTGAACATTTGAATTGTTTTGTGGCAAACTCTTTCGTTTATTTTGTTTCTCGAGAGCCTTATGCCTTGTAACTTCATAAAGTTCACAGGACTGATCTTGTGACCAACTTGCATTTAGTTCCAGATCACGTCTTATTGGTGATCTGCCTTGACCGCCATGTCCTTTAGTGTTCGTAACTTGACATTACGTTTACCGCTCAAAATTTGTAATTATTTTGATTTCTAATTGTAGGTGAGACGGATGGAAGCCGAGAGATCTGATTGTGCTTTGAAGGTAGAGAAGCTACTTGAGAAAAATAGTTGGATTCGGTCTGAGAAGCATTTGTTTGGGAAAAGTGGTACAGATTATGATTTTTCTGCTCGTGATCCTCGTAGATCCAGAGAAGATTTTGAAAAGGTGCAAACTGAGCTATCCAGGTACGGGTTCAGTTTCCCACATTTGGTGAATCTTGTTATGAATAACTTTTCTTTCAGGCATCCTTTACACCCGAACCACACAACTTTGATCTTTATTTTCTGCTTTAAGTCTTGAGAAGAGAGTCAATAAGAAGGTCATGGCGATGTTTGAAAAAGCTGAAGATGAATACAAAGGTTTGATGTCAAAGAAAGCAATTATCGAGGTAATTGCCGTTCTTTCTCCGATCCTCATTTTGTTCCATTGAATGGCCTACTGTTGTCCTCTACTGGTGTCCCATGGAGTTTCCTGTTTTCTTGCTGCCTGGTTAGTCTCTCATAGATAACTAATATGGTACCCTGATTTTCCATGCTTGACGTATGCTTTATGAGCGCCCAAACAGGTTGAAGGCAAATTTCGGTAAGACTTTATAGTGGTCAGTAACATACATGTATAGGGACTCGATCTGCATATCCCAAGGAGTATGCAAAACAAGGGCGCAGAGCAAAAATTTTATATGCATATACATATTTACGGACCTACCCACATTATTATGTAATTTCAAATCCACAAACGGGAAAGATAAGTATCTTATGGACAAATTCTCAAATGTACCTAAACCTCATTGCAGTTACTGGTCGCAGATATTAGCTGCCAGCAAATGACTGTCCTACTTGCATAATAAGTGGCCTGCCACCTGGATGCATGTTTGTTGACTACTTGTCTTCGGGGCAGCAGATGATGGTCTGTCAAACATTGGTTTTTAACTGTAGGCACTTGTTTGCAGAAGGACAAGACGAAGATCAAGGAAGTGATTGAAGAGTTGGACGAGAAGAAAAAGGAAACTCTGAAGGTTACTTGGGATAAAGTGAACAAGTGAGATTTCATGCTTGGGTCCCTATTTTATTTGCATATATGGCATATGTACTTGATGATACCTCTAGAAAATCTGGAAGCTATCAGGTTTAGGTTTAAACAACATGTTTGACTTCAGTGTGGTGGTGTTTCGTGTTTATTCAGAGATTTTGGGTCAATCTTTTCTACCCTATTACCCGGTGCAATGGCAAAACTCGAACCTCCGGAAGGATGCAGTTTCTTAGAAGGACTGGAGGTGCGGGTCGCCTTTGGGAGTGTTTGGAAACAGTCCTTGTCAGAGCTTAGTGGTGGCCAAAGATCACTCCTTGCTTTATCTCTCATCCTAGCATTGCTTCTGTTTAAACCGGCACCGCTGTACATCCTAGATGAGGTATCAGCATTTTTCTTCCCTTAGAAGACTGTGATCATACTTAATGCTTCAACTTCCATTTTCTTTCCTTTTCTTTTCATTGTCTATTTTATGACTGTTCTCACACACATCACACCCTTACTAGGTATGTATGTGTGTGCAGGCACGTATGTTTTGGATCCTTGTGCCCCACAATTTTACCCTGTAACATGACCCTGCAATTGTTAAAAGCCGTATGCAATTAAGGCACTTCTGTTTGATGTGCTTTACAGGTTGATGCTGCCTTAGATCTAAGCCATACCCAAAACATTGGAAGAATGATCAAATCACATTTTCCACATTCCCAGGTATGCCAAAACTCCGTTAGTATTCGAATTTTTGGGTTTTGTTTGCTCATCATTATTGCGAAATGTCTCCGTCCGGGTTTGGGATTTATAAAAACCTTGATGTTCGTCGAAAAGTTTGTATAACTAGGTTGAGCTTCCTATTTTGCAGTTCATCGTTGTTTCTCTGAAAGAAGGCATGTTCAACAATGCAAATGTTATCTTCCGAACCAAATTTGTCGATGGAGTTTCAACCGTTCAGAGAACAGTGGCATCAAAGCTAAACAAAAAGTCTTCTGATAAAACACCCGCTAGGTAGAACAGTGTCGTTTCGTTTCTCTCTCTCTCTCTCTCTCTCTCTTACACACACAGTTCCTGCAATGCCTCTGCTGACTGAGATGATGGTTCCGCAGGATACCGCTAGCTGAAAACTATGTCAATTAGTAGTTCCACCTTCCAACCGCAAAAGCTACATTATCGGCGTATATAATGCTCGTGCAATACTCGGCCTGCGTGGCGGTCTTCTAAAGCAGACATGCTTTGAAGTTGTGTTTGAGGCTACTGTTTCCTTTCTTTCCCTCGTCTGTTCGGTGGGAGGAGTAAATATTTGTCATGCTTCTGGGTTCAAAACTCGGCTCTTTATTGTGTGGCTCCTTAGATGACGCAAGTTGCTATGATCCTCTTGTATCTTTGACTGGTTTATGTAATTCCTATAAATGGCACGTAGATCGAACCATTTCAGTGTGAAAACTGAGCAAAAAATAACGGTGAGATCTGATGATTTGCTTTGCTCTGAGCTTGTCCGCATGAACTAACATACAACGAACTTCAACATTTGGGCAAGTTGAAGTGTTTTAAGTGACAGCCTCCATAAAAATGACACGGGACTGCCTCATTTTAGCTTGGATATCTGTTCTTTTGAGGCTATCGTGCGAAGCCTTCAGTATGAATTGGTGGTGGTTACCAGTAATGTGTGAGTCACTCATGTCAACTGGCAAAACCGTTATGGTTATTTTAGAAAAAGAAAATGCTACGCATCAAACTTAGTGTTGAATTCACTCGACAAAACCTACGGCTGGTTGGTTCAAGTGGTTCCGCACTTACTCCCCTTGAGCACAAATCTGAGTTTGAGCCTCGTCAGTGAATAAAACGAATATTTAACAGAGTTTTTCCCTTGCAGCGGGTTAACCAGGGTTTTTCTTTGGTGCATCTTTTGTTAATAAGGTTTTAGGGAAATTTGACTTTGATTTTTTGTGCTCTTATCTTCAAGTTTCATTATTCCTCAAAAGCAGACATCATTGACGTGGAGATATGGTTTTGTAAACCTAACCAATTGTACTTGGTGAATTCAGACGAAAACCCAAGTATTTCTTTCTTTTTGGTGTTGCTATTTACTACACAAAAACTTATGTATTAATGCAACATAATACAAACCCATATAGGTCTAAGCTTATAGTTTTAATAATATGTAATGAGCATGACTGACAACTTTCCAATTGCAGCGTAAATTTATTGCGAGGAAAACTGTTCATCCATGGTCGTAGGCCTGCCTGTAAATCAAACTCTCCCTTGGACTGCTAGATATCAGCGGTACATGGGTTTTCCCTTTCTTTGGACAAGCACGGAACCATCTCCTCCTCACTTCACAAGTTTAACATCGCGAGTTTGATACCCGGAAACTGCACCTCTTTGGCCAACCATGGTAACCCGAAACCCAAAAGAGATTCGCTATTGCGCCTCCGTCTCCATGCGAACCTCAAGTCGGCCGGTTTCATCCGAAAATGAAGAAGAGGGACAACGGAAACAATGAAGCAGGTGGAGTGAGGAGATGGTTCCGTTCTTGTCCACTGCTGCTTTATGCCGTAGCGTGAGTCTGTAGGCCCGAAGGTGATTTTCTGCCAAGGTTTTCAGCTGGATGGAGGCCGTGGCCGAGGCACTATGGGGTTTGGCGGACGTCCACGAGGGAAATGCAGGTTTCTTTCTTACCGATGATCGAGGTTAAGACTCGACTCCGCGTCGCTGATCTTTTGCTCAACCACACCGATCACGTCAACCATGCCAAAGCTCACCTCGAGAGAGCCGTAATTCTTCTCTACCCTCTAATCTGCTGCTTCCCGTTTCTCGTCAGAGTATATTTGCTTTTTCCGTTGAGTTGCTTTTGCCTCTGAAGAAGTGTTGTCTTCTCTTCGTGGCAGAGAGTATGAATTTTCAACTTCTACTTGTATTCCGCATGGTTTTCATGTGATGGTTCCAATTCTGGCTTGTCATTTTGACGGGTTTTTCTGAAGTTGGGCTTGCGGCGAACTAATTTAAGTGAGTTTCAAACTCCGCTCACGTAGGGTAGGCTTCCGACAGCCAGCGTAAAACTTTGTCGGTGGACTTACTTACCATGTATTATAGATAAAAGATTCATGTCGCCGACCCCATTTAGTATGGGAAAAGGCTAGTTGTTAGTTAGTGATAGTGAGTTTCAGTTCTGTGTATTTTCTAGCATGTTAGCATGTTTCTTGTTCCTCTGTACGCTCAACTGCAATCAATGGATTAGAAATAGATGAAGTAGCCGTTGGTTTCTAGAAAGGAATTAGCATGTTTCTTGTATTCCTCATGGTTTTCATGTGATGGTTCCAATTCTGACTTGTCATTTTGACGGGTTTTTCTGAAGTTGGGTTTGCGGCGAACTAATTTAAGCGAGTTTCAAACTCCGCCCATGTAGGGTAGACTTCCGACAGCCAACGTAAAACTTTGTCGGTGGACTTACTTACCATGTATTCTACAAATTATGATAGATAAAAGATGCATGTCGCTGACCCCATTTAGTATGGGAAAAGGCTTAGTTGTTAGTTAGTGATAGTGAGTTTCAGGTCTGTGTAGTTTCTAGCATGTTTCTTGTTCCTCTGTACGCTCAACTGAATCAATAGATTAGAAATAGATGAAGTAGCCGTTGGTTTCTAGAAAGGAATTACCATAAGTTCTGACACCATTACTGAGAGTCAGTTTGATTTCCACAAGAAGTTCTGCTGATGAAGTGCGTATCTGTTGCAGCAATTGCTTTTGAAGAAAATCCCCTCATGTTTTGAGCTAAAATGCATAACGTATAGCTTATGTAGCCAATGCTATCATTGCCATTCCGCCTCAGAAACAGATTCTAAACAAGGGTTTAGAGCTAACGGCTACACAAAATGGGTATGCATTTTAGTCCCTTTTTTATCTAATCCAACTTGTTCCTTTACCCTCCTTTTTTTTCTCTCCTACGAGTGAAGCTTTGAGTTTCTCTCGAGTTTTTGAGATATTGTAGATTCTGCAAAAATAGAAAAAGAATTCGAACTATTTTTTTCCCCCAAACCAGCATCTTTCTCATTTCTAACACTTCCTCAAAAACTGGTCTCTGTATGAAGTTGGGCATGATTTATGTTGGTTGACGGTTAAAGCATTTATTTCAGCTGTTCACCGGCCAACTCTGGCTTTTAAGCTATTAGTGTCTAACTTAGGGGATGAATGCACAGGCTGCTGATGTTCATACTGTTAAACATTTTTCTTTTGTTTGCCTTTTACTTACGCCTTTCATTTCTTTTTCTTCCTCTTGTTTTCTCATGCAAAGGGTATCAGGGATGTTATGGTTGTGCAATTTCAATTTACAGCTTGCAAATGCTTTGATCATTGAGGGAGATTATCATGGATCTATTCGTGCTCTGGAATATGGTTATCATTGTGCATCCCAAGGCAGTTACAATGAGCTCAAGGTTTTAACTTTGAAAGCTAAATTTTGGTCTGCTATGTACCATCTGAAACCATCATGGATTATGACCAAGTTTATTAAACTATGTGATAGATGGTTTTTGCTACTTCAGTGTTTCATGTTCACTTGATGCAATGGGAAGACATGAATGATGTTACAAAAGCTGTTGAGAGGTGTCATGAAGTTTGGGAATCTATTCCACCTGACAAGGTATATATATTCATATTTTATTGGCCATCTTGGCTACTTCTTTTCTTCTGACACCTCAATTCTTAAGGAACCTTCTACAGGTAAGAGCAATCCTTGATGAAACATATTTATAGGTAGGAACAGTTTTTATGGTTATTCTTGAACTGTCCCAAACAGCGTGTGGCAGCCTTTCTCATTGCTCATTAAGGGGCATGTTTTATGATGATTCTGCATAACAGTAGGGGCTTCTAGTCATGATGCACTTATTCTTTTCCCGCAGAGACAGCATTCCCATGGTTTATACCTTTACAGTCAGTTGCTTCATGCATTTTATCTCCTTAGGATATGTGACTACAAGAATGCTGCTCAGCATGTTGAAAAACTGGATGTTACACTGAAGGAGGACATGCAATATGTGCAGCAAATTGAAGGCTTATTTGTCGATCTTGATCATATTAATGAAAGCCTCACTAGTGAGAACTTGCACCATCAGCAAAGAGCACTATTGATGCAGAGACAAATTCAACTGCAAGAGCAGATAAAAGGTTTTAAGAAGTCATGTTCCAATGGAAGGGGGTACCTTGACCAATCATGTGGAGGGGATATGAAAAATGCTTGGAGAGGAAAGCTACAACTTGGAGTTGCTCCTCTGAATGGGGAATGGCTGCCAATAAGTGCTATTTATGCATTGGTTGACCTTGTCGCAGTTATGTTTGGTTGGCCAAAGGGGTTATTTAAAGAGTGCACCCGACACCTTCAGTTAGGATTAAGTGTGGTCTATGGTATTGCATTTATTTGCTTTCGCTGCCATTTTCCTGGCCTTTATCTTATTCTGATGGTACAATGTTTACAAGGCATGTCCTGAGTTTTGCCAGTGGATATCCTTGTACACGACAGTTCGAACATGACTATTATTGTTGAAATCTGGTTTTGTTGGTTTAACGTTGGAGGATCTTAGTTGATGCGGTTATGCATATGATCTAAGTGGAATCATCCCAGGCATATTCTACTTCTCATTTTGGCTTGTTCATCCCAAAACGATGCAGTCATTTGTCACATCTTGGTTAGGCATGTTCACATCTTGGCCCATGTTCACAGAAATATTTTAAAAAAATCGTTAAAATACCTCTAGTTTCATGTAAGCAGGTTAGAAAAGGAAATGTCTAAATGTTTACAAAATATCACCTATATGGAGTTTTCTTGAAAATGTCTTGATATTCTCATGTTTTCATGAGATTTTTGTTTGTTCATTTATTATATTTATAAGTATATTCTGTCCTCTTTTTCATTACATTGACATGAAAACTTTTGGATGTATTTCTATGTACTTTTGGTAAGACATTGGTGAAATGACACTTTTGTTGGAATTTGGGATTAGCATAGCGGAAGATAAACCACTGTACACATTGAAGAGGAAAATACATGGAGATCTAAGTCACACAGACACTTCTAAGGGGTGGAGTGTCTACCCCGACATTGGTGCGACACCGACATTGACACCGTGTTGGTGCGGCATGTCCAAAAAAAAAATATTTGCAATTTTTTTTTGTAACTCACGGATAAATGGGTCTGGATAATGAAGATTGATTTGTGTATTATGATGAAATTAGTATAGTAGTTTTTTACCATTTATATGTTTTGCTTTAATATAAAGTTGTGTACTTACTATTGTAGCTTTATACAATATAAAACTGCTTGAATGATTTTGGGTGCGAACAATTGGACTCCATACTGTATGCCTTTGCACAGAATAATCTCTGTCACCAAACACATTTAAAGACTAGGAACATTGCCAGATCAATAGAATAGAAGAGTATGACATCACTAGTGGATCCTAGCACAAATACTAGTATATGTTATATCCTACAAAAGATCTTGAAACTCTTTGAATCCATAACTTGGATATTTTGCAGCTCGTAAAATCACTGTAAGTTTCAGATCATTATGAGGGAACTTGCTAATTGATACCTACGTGCACCCAAAATTAGCATTATGAGGGAACTTGCTAATTGATACCTACGTGCACCCAAAATTAGCAAATACTAGTTGTATTATGATTGATTTATGTAGCTTGAATATTATATATAATATATAATATTATATACCCTAGCCGTGTCGCCGCACCCAAAATTTTTGAAATTTGTTGTATCCCGCACCTGCACCCATGTGACATAGATGGAGATCGGAGGAAGGGGGCGGACCTCCAATGGAGGCCCCCCTTCTCTATCTCTCTTTCTTAATCTCAACCTCTTTTAACCCTAATACAAACTTCCATCCCTTATACAATGGACTGTAAAATAAAAAATAACCAAAATATCCTTAGTACTACGGGAATTACAATAATACCTAAAACATCAAATTTACTAAAACGAACTCTAAAATCATATTTTTCAACACCCCCCTCAAGTTGGGAGTGAGATACTTCGTACTCCAAACTTGCCGAAAAACTGGTTCTTTCTTCACCACATGTGCACTAACGATCTCTTCGAGACTTATTTAAATCAACTTGAACAATCAAGAACACATGGGTAACACACGACCTTTCTATGGGTGTCGGTTGTTCCCTATCTCTTTCTTCTTCTCTATGAAGTGATTAGGCAGTTACACTTCAAAAGTCATGTTTTCCTACTCTTGAGAAAGCTAATCTTTTATGGTAGGAGGTACTATCTCCACCATACACACTTCTCACGGCTTTTCCTACGTCCCTTCACATGGTGGGTGCTGTCGGTGTGTTGGTTGGGTGTCCTCTCTCTATCACTCAAATAGCATAATACACACTTCTGCTCATACTAGTCGGTCTATGCCCCTTCATATGGTGACTGCAACCGCTTTTCCAATCCTCCTGACTGTTTACTTCAACAACTCAAGGTTTTAATTTTCATGCTTCTTGGTGATACTGCCATATTTTATACCAATAAATTCCTCTGACCTCTTCTATGATTTGATTTGTCATGCATATGTAGTAAAAAAGATTGATTTTCTGCATTCTATCTTTCTTTCTATGTGCATTCAGCTGTTTTTCTAATGAAGACAATGATCCCGTACTACTTTATATCTTCTGCAATCTTTTTTCTGAATTTTTAGTCCTCTTGAACATTTCCTAAAACACTTGATTCTCAGGTAAATATCTCTCTTAGGCATTGAATCAAACACTTGATGTTCATGTTAATAATCTCTTCTTGAGCATTTCATCAAAAACTTGATGGTGTAGCTAAACATCTCGGAGCCTTATGCTCTCACCTCAGCCAAAAATTTCTTGTATTCCTTTCTGACATTCTATCAAACAGTTGACATGCAATCTCGTTTGCCCACATGCACCAATGTTTAGGCTCTATTAGGCATTTTAACAAACAGTTAGCGTGCAGAGACGCCTACCCTGATGTCGAACGAAATCCAATCACAATAAGCAAAATAGTGCTGGGAACCACTCCATGGTTGGCCGTCAACGGGGTACCATAATGTAGCTGCGAACTTGGAAGTCTAACCCACCGCAAATTGTATGTCCTGCTGAAGATGATCCTTCTAACACAATCTAGTTCTTTTGCTAAAGTTTCAGGATTCTAATTCACCGCACAACAAGTAAATACTTCTTTAACAAATCCAAACAACTCCGAGGCATGAGCTCATCCAAGACAATGAAACTGCATTTCACTCGTGCCCAACCCTCCTTTGAGGCTTGGGCCAGGCTTTATATACTCGTGTTCATGAACACTTCAATCAATTCTTCGGTAGGAAGGCAAGTCTTTTTGGGATAAGTATGCAGCCACACCGATCTTTATAGTCAACAACGGGGGGTGGCCTTTTCTTGATAGTAGCAGGATTTTGGCTCTGCGGTGGCTCCAATGTAACTTGATTGGAGTTTTTCACACATGGGGCACTTAAAGCCAAACGTATGCCAGTCGCCCGAAATCTTTGGTGGTTACCACTAAGGCTCCCTTCTACATGGATATGCTCGTCACAGTCGCGGCAAAAAGAGTGCTCTATCTTCCACACAGAATATGAATGTTGTTTTTCCTGGCAGATGTCACAACGAGGAAACTTGTTAGAGAGGCCGTCAAGGACGAGCCTTTGGTGCTTGCTGGCTAGCTTGTTTGCCTTATGAATTTCTACATCACATTTGGCGCATAGTGCAGCTTCGTCTGCGCAGCAGATGACCGAAGCCGACGATTTCTCACAAACATCGCATTAAATCTTCATGATCCTTTAAAGTTTTGGATCCTTCTCCTCACACCCGTCCTTTTTTTTCACTTTGATGCCTTTGCTTAGGAGACATCCATATAAGACGAAGATGGAAACAGAGAGTATATCAGTGCAGGCAGAGTATATCAGGACTTCTTCTCCTTCTTTCTAGGGCGTGCCTTTGCTTAGGAGACATCCATATAAGACGAAGATGGAAACAGAGAGTATATCAGTGCAAGCAGAGTATATCAGGACTTCTTCTCCTTCTTCTTTCTAGGGCGAGTTGCTCACTCTGACTTGTACTCGGAGACATGCTTTAATGCTCCTCCGCCTACGACTCTTCTTTTTCGTCACACCATAGAGTGTTTTCTTTCGTCTCTTTTCTCTCCCATCAATCGTACCACTCTGATACCATGTTGTAATTTGGGATTAGCGTAGCGAAAGATAAACCAATGTGCACATTGAAGAGGAAAATACATTGAGATCGGAGGAAGGAGGCGGACCTCCAATGGAGGCCGCCCCCCCTCTCTATCTCTCTTTCTTAATCTCAACCTCTTTTAACCCTAATACAAACTTTCAGCCCTTATATAATGGGCTATAAAACAAAAAATGACCAAAATGCCCTTAGTACTACGGGCAATTACAATAATACCTAAAACATCAAATTTACTAAAATTGACTCTAAAATCATATTCTTCAACAACTTTTTCTGATCCTTCCTAAACACAACAACTAAGCATTTTCCCATACTAGATGGGGTCGGCTACATTGATTCTTTGTTTCTATATAGCCCGATCATAATTTGTAGAATCCATGATAAATAAGTCCAATAAAGTTTTACACTGGCTGTCAGAAGCCTAACACAACCCTCCTCCTTTATGTGGGCTTGGGACCGTTCACTTTTTATGATGCTTCCTACACACATATATTTATATATATGCTAAACATATACAAATGGATTATATGTTGCAAAATGACCTTCCTCTTTCCATTTGGTAACCTGCTACAACTCAAAAGCTATGTACCTGTAGCTATTTGAAAAAGATATGGTCATTATATGTCATTGTCAATTGAAGTTCAGTAATTTTGTAGGTGGAAGATTTGAACGCTCTGCATTTTCAAAATACTGCTAGCAGATGAGCTTTCGTTCTTATTTTAGTCCTTTGGAAATTACTGCGGTGTCATGTTGTATTACGCATATGGTACTTTTTAGAAGTACCTCTGCTATGATGAAATTGTCACTTCCTGGTCCAATTTCTCCCTGTTTTTAGTTTAGTTCTTATATGCTCTTGGTACCATGAAAAAGCTGGTCCGGTGATAATACAGTTTCCTGTGTATGATGTTGCGGTCTCCTGGACTTGAGCATCTCATGTAAGAGGTTCGGTACCATTCATTCTGTCTACATCCAGAAAACAAAACCTCCTTAAAGTCTCATTGATAATCTTCTTTCTTCATTCTGTTTCTGCCTTTACTTCATTTTGTTGTTATTTGATCTGATTCTCTGTTCCACTTTCCTGCAAAAGATTAAAATGGACTGCACTTTGTCGGGATCGTCTATCTATCCACCTATCCACCTACCTACCTACCCATATATCTATCTGTATATATATGTATGTGTATATATATTAGGTCTAAGTTGATCTAGATTCAAATTAGTCTGCCAGGATGCTGAGGTGCATTATCTTTTTCATATGATATTACTGGCTCTAGAACAAAATGGTGGAAATGTTTGGACAGCAGAAATTAGTCAATTAAATGATGGAAGGTTATACAATGTACTAAAATAATCCATGTAGATGCATCAAATATATGACCATTCTATTTTGTATTCCAATGATATCTCTGACAAACAAAGTCTTACTGCAATCTACGTAAGTAAATGCAGTTACAAACTACTGGTAATCTTTTATGTCCTGTTGAATGAGTGAAATGTTTGCAAAAATGGTTAGTTCATTTACTGTAGCCAGAAATCTTGTAAGCTGTCGTTTAATTTAAGTTGCTGGGTTGTGTGCAGAGAGGAATTAGTGAGGCTTGGAATCACTGGTAATCTTTTATGTCCTGTTGAATGAGTGAAATGTTTGCAAAAATGGTTAGTTCATTTACTGTAGCCAGAAATCTTGTAAGCTGTCGTTTAATTTAAGTTGCTGGGTTGTGTGCAGAGGAATTAGTGAGGCTTGGAATCACTGGCGATGTGAGAGGTGAGATTAATGAGCTTCTTCGTGTTATTTAAAGTTTTCCACTAAAACCAAAGTGGAACTAACAGGAGTTTTAACCTGAGATATCATGCATCCAACTATCTTATTTGGCATAAAAGATGAAGCTTTTGGTATTTGCTGTTGACAAAATTGGAAAACATGTACTGAAATGCTAGGTTCTGCTTGCTTGTATGGTTTGACTTCTTGTCATGCTATGAGACCCTCATTGATTAGAAAACTGCAGTTACATGTGCGAGAGAATAATAGTCAATTGTGGTCTAGCTATTCTTCTGCATTTTCCATGTTTTCCTGTTTGTCGTAGTTTGCAATGTTTCTTGTCATGAACTTAGACTGAAGTTCTCGAGCTGTTTTATGTAAGAATTTAAGATGCAGCTGTTGGTTTGACTGCCTTAGCTAAAGCTGCATCTCCATGCTTGAGAAACTATGATTGTACAACTTCACTGGAACTAATGAATTTAAATAGGATATGGGCCACTACTATTTTGTTCATTAGTATAATTCTTGATATTATAATACAAAATGCATTTTGATAACAATAACTAAACATAGAACATGATGCACCATCAGAATGGTGAGACAATGTTGAGCTGAAGGCTCCTAAGATTGTGCTGGTACATTCTTTTACTGTCTAGTGACAGATACTTTTGGTGTCTGTGACCGTGTCTCATGCAGAGGTAGATTTGCAGCACCGGACTATATGGACGGCAGATGCATGTTTGATGCTTCTGATGCAGTTTCTGGAAAACAAAGTTGCAATTGATTTGACACGATCTGAATTTGTTGAGGCTCAAGAGGTAACTTAAACCCTTTGTCAGTGGTTACAAAAAAAAAATCTTTTCCGGTAGCAAATTATTACAATCAAACAGGAAATGATCTCAGAATTTTATTAGAACATATTTCAGGAAAATATGTACAAATATTAGGTCATTCAAAGAGAGAAATGGTAGTTCACACATTTTGTTGCCACTAAAGTAATTATTATTATAATGTTTGGTGCTGAGATTCATCGAAGACATTGATTAGGATTTTTATTTTATGACTACATATTTGAGGCAACTCTGCCCATGTAAGGTATCACCCTTGTATGGCCGGTCCTAAGCCCGAATAAAGGAGGAGGGTTGTGTTAGGCTTTCGACAGCCAACATAAAACTTTGTCGGATTATTATACCATGGATTACCCAAATTATGAGCATTGCGTTGGGGCGTCCCCTCTTAGCGACGCGCTGTAGAGCCCGAATGCAGTGAAAGGGCCACTATATTTTCGCCCGGATGTAGTGAATCAATTGCAAAGAGGGTTCTCACAACATGTATGGGTGTGGATAAAGAAGTTAGTTATGCTACATTGTTGCCCGAATGTAGTGAATAAATTACGGAGAGGGTCTCCACATTTTCAATATGGACGAATGTAGGGGGTAAGGAAGGTAGTCCTAGATAATAAGATTCGTATCGGTTCTTGGAAAAGTTGGAATATCGGAACATTGTCCTGTAAGCTAATGGAGGTAGTAGATACTATGATTCGGAGAAATATTCATATTCTGTGTTTACAAGAGACAAAGTGGGTTAGAGAAAAAGCAAAGGAGATTGAGGATATAGGTTTTAAATTATGGTACTTAAGTAAGGAAAAGGCTCTAAACGAAGTTGGTATTATCATAAATAAATATTTAAAGGATAGTGTAGTAGACATATACAACAATATGGTGACCGAATCATGACGTTGAAATTAGTGTTAGGAGCATAGGTTTTGAATATAGTTTGCGCTTACGCACCCCAAATAGGACTAGAAGATAGTATAAAGATCAGTGTTATCCGTATTGTGGGAAGCCACGATATGATACGGTACCGTATCGTACGATACGGGCGATACGCCCAAAATTTCTTTTTTTTCAATTTTTTTTTCAATTTTTTTTGGGTAGGTTTTTGGCCTCTCTTCACTTCCCTATGCTTGTAATTTGGGTTTATAATTTTATTTATTGAATAAAAATAATTTATAAACAAATAAAAATTGTGACAAAATCATTTTCCTTTCTATTGCCAACTTTTAGGTATATTTCTGTTAGCAGTTTCTAATTTCATGAGATCGCAAACAATTAAAAACATTTGGTTGTCTCGGTTCATTGAGTGGGCATTTCACAACTTCACTATTTTAGGGTTCACCTTATGTGACTTCCATTGAGTTGAACGTGATCAACGTGTGTGAGGCTTAACTCAGTCTGTGAAGTGAGAAATGAAGCTCAAGCATTAGTTAAAAAGCTAATTGTAAGAGAAAAAGAGATATCATCAAGCAATAATATCACATCACTGGGGTGTCATAGAGTCAATAATCAAAGAAATTGAGCTCATTGTTTTGCTCATATATGAAAATTAGCAAATATGACAACTACATGTACAAAGATAGCAGTTTGTTAATTTTGATATATTAGATGAGTGGATTATGGAAGATAACGAAGAAAATGCACTCCTAACCGAAGAAGACATTGCATGAATTAATTTGAAGTGCAACAACATCACGAAGGAGATGAAGATTTTCATTTTAAAGTAGAAGGTGATGAGAAACTTTGAATCTTTATCAAGTAGAAGATGAAGATTATTTAGTTAATAATCCTGATACAAATTAAAATATGTAAAATGTAAATGTATTTCATTTTTTGCTTCAAAATATGTAATTTTGGATCCAATTGTTCAATGTTGAATGTTCAATCTGTGCTAAACTTTGCATTATATGAATTTAAAGCAATTATCAGATTTTTTCAGATTTTTTTCGGATTTTTACTAATTTTCTTGATTTTTTAAATAATTTTCATATTATTTTAATATTAAATTATGATACGATACGATACGCCCGTATCCTGGAGCCCATACGCGATACGATACGCGTTAGACAACACTGATAAAGATGACTTTTTGAGAAGAGTTAGATAAGGTGATTCAAAGAATTCTATGAAAGGAGATGATTTGTTTAGGAGGAGAATTAAATGAACATGTCGGTAAAGAGGCATTAGGATATCAAGGTATTCATGGAAACTTTGGTTTTAGGGATATAAATGAGAAATATAGGGAGATTTTAAATTTTGCTATAGCATTTGGTCTCTTTATAGTCAATACAATCTTCAAAAAACGAGATGAACATTTAATTACTTATAAGAGTGGCTTATCACAAACACAAATTGATTGCTTTATTTGTAGAAAAAAAGATAGATCATGTTGTAAAGATTGCAAGGTAATTATATGAGAAAGTTTAACCACCCAACATCGACTTTTAGTTATGGATTTACAAATAAAAAAATGGACAAAGAATAAAAGAGTGCATTGAGCTATTCAGACTAAATGGTGGAACCTCAAAAGTGAGAAAGAAAATATATTTAAACAGAAAGTCCTTCAAGGAGATGTTTGGAATTATGTTGATACATTGTGTGATATGTGGAACAATATGGCTATATATATATATATATTAGGAAAGTGGCAAAATGTCACATCCGCTCGAGTCGCGACCACGATCCGGCCCGAGCCGATGCCATGTGGCTGCTTCTCGTGCGGGCGTGATGGTGAGTAGTAACCAAATACAATACTAATTTAATTCAAACTCAATGAAATATCTAACTGAAATAAATATTCATATCGAAGTTCTAAACAACACATCCAAAATTATGCAGGGCCCACCTAACAATAACCCCGAATAACAAGACTTTATAAATCGTTTACCACTTATCATACCATCTAAAATAAAAATGCAGCTCTATCCAACTCCTACTCTGCTCCGTGTGTCTTCAAAGTGTTAGCTTTAAGATAAGTTGTAAAACAATGGGGTGAGCTCCTATACATTGCTCAGTAGGGAGGTTAAACATCTTTAAACAGAAATCATACTAAAAGCGTGCATAATTTCACAATCATTTCATAACAAAGCATAGTTACCTTTAAATCATGATCTCAAATTCATACGTACACACGCACGCATCATTAGTTTTCCATCTATTTTTAGGATAGTTAGGATTAGAGATAAGAAAACTAAGGATCTTAATTTTGTTAGATGCATTAAAGACGAGGATGAGAAAATTCTAGTGGCAAACAACAACTAATTCTTTTCCCATACTAGACAGGGTCAGATAGAGAAACTTTTAGTGGCAAATGATGATATAAGAAATAGATGGAAAACTATTTTTATAAGTTTTTTAATGAAAATGAAGATGTTAGTATTAACTTAGGAGAGTTAACCAAATCAAAAAAGAATATAAACCATAATTTCTACTGACGTATTCAAAAGAATGAAGTCAATGAGGCTCTTAAATATATGAAGGGTGGTAAATCAATAGGACCAGACAATATTCCTATAGAAGTTTGGAAAACCCTAGGAGAAACAGGAATCATTTGGCTCACACAACTATTTAATGAAATATGGAGAAACCAAAAGATGTCCGAGGAATGGAGAGCAAGTACACTTATACCCATATATAAGAACAAGTGAGACATTCATAATCGTGCGAATTATCGGGGTATGAAGTTAATGAGCCATACTATAAAATTATGGGAAAGAATTATCGAACGTAGGTTAAGACAAGTATCGAGTACAACAGAGAACCAATTTGGATTCATGCCAGGCAAATATACTGTTAAATCGATTCACTTTTTGAGATGTCTTATGAAAAGAAAGACTTTCACGTGATATTTATTGATCTAGAAAAAACTTACGATAGGGTACCGAGGGAGGTTCTTTGGAGAACCTTGGAAAAAAGAGGTATCCCATTGACATACATTAACCTTATAAGAAACATGTACGATGGTGCAAGAACATGTATGAGGACTCATGAAGGAATGACAGACTTCTTTGAAGTTAATATTGGGTTACATCAAGGATCAACTTTAAGTCCATACTTATTTATAATGGTGATTGATGAGTTAACAAAACATATTTAAGATGAAGTACCTTGGTGTATGTTATTTGGAGATCACATTGTGTTAGTAGAGGAGTCTAAGGAAAAAGTTAATAGAAAATTGGAACTATGGAGAGAAACATTAGAAGGTAAAGGTTTCCGACTTAGTAGAACAAAGACATAATATATGGAATGTAAGTTTGATCATTTGGTTACTTCAGGGGACATAAAAATTAAAATTGGAACTCATTGCATCCCCAAAAGGAAAGTTTTAAATACATGGGGTCAATTTTTCAAAGTGATGGAAGAATTGATGGAGATGGTACGCATAGAATTAATACTTATTGGTTAAAATGGAGAGGTGCATCAAGTGTTTTTTGTGATAAAAAGATACCATTAAAGTTAAAAAGTAAATATTATAGAGCAGCAATTAGACCTGCCATGTTTTATGGTTTTGAGTGTTTTGGCAGGTAATCATCAGCATGTACAAAAGATGTCTGTGATAGAAATGAAGATGTTGAGATGGATGAGTGGTCATACGAGAAAAGATCATATACATAATGAGATTATTAGAAATAAATTATGTGTGACACCAATAGAGGATAAAATGAGAGAATATCGTTTAAGGTGGTTTGGACATATAGAAAGAAGAACATGTAAGAAGGAATGAAAAAATAGATTTTGAAAGTATTAAAAGAGGTAGAGGACGGACACAAAAGTGTTGGAAAGAAACAATAAGGAATGATCTAGCTTATCGTGAGTTAACTGCTAACATGACACATGATAGGGCTCTGTGGAAACAAAGAATCCATGTAGCCAACCCCGTCTAGTATGGGAAAAGGCTTAGTTGTTGTTGTTGTTGATCAATTTGATCTGATCAGATGACATCTTTTTGCGTTTTTCACACCTAACATGCCCTTTTATCTTTTAGGCAATATGGCAAATGAAAAATTGGTTTCCCCGTTTCTTGACTATCCTGCAAGGATGCGAGAGCACAATTGAAATGCTTATTTAATTTTTAGTTGCTTGAAATTGTTATAATGTTGCTGGTGAACTTCATGAAAGACATGGGGTCATGTAATCTGAAAACAGAGACTTTCAACAGTGACACCTATGTGCCTAGCATACCTATAATATAATGGTAATTTGTATTAGTATCAAGTGATTTAGCAACTATTGATCAATTTCATCCAAGCAACTATCTGTTTCTCGGGTGACATCTTTTTGAGTTTTTTGCACCTAACATGCCCTTTTGCTTTTTAGGCATTATGGCAAATGAAAAATTGGTTTGTCCGTTTCCCGACTATCCTTCAAGGATGCGAGAGCACAATTGAAATGCTTATTGGCCAATATGCACATTCCCTAGGATGCTATGATGCGGCTGCAGCACATTTTATCGAAGCAGCCAAGGTTTGTGTCTGCCCTGGAACCTCATCTTGTATCTCACTTCATTTTTCCTTTTCATCCCTCAGCGTATACAGTTAACTGTTATCATGGCACAGGATCGAACTCTATCGAAACAAATAATCCGTGTTGCCGACCCCATCTAACATGGGAAAAGGCTTAGTTGTTGTACCCCTTTACATATACAGTGTTTCTGTCCATCCATTTTGCTTATCTAGCAACATCCATGACTGAATTCATTCAGGATTTTGAATTACTATGGATTGGAGGGATCGATGACTTACACTCTGATGTTTGTTTTTCAGTTGACTGACAATAAGTCGTTTCAAACAATGTGTCAAATCTATGCTGCAGTATCATATATATGTATGGGCGATGCAGAGTCCTCTTCACAGGTGAATATTGTCCGCTTCTTATGCTAAACACCTTTCCCAAAATTCTTTGTTGGGCCCTCTTCTTGTGGTTCCCTAGTTTTGATTCAGAAGACATGGTAACTAAAATACTATGTACTGTTATGCGCTTTCAGGCGCTGAATTTAATTGGTCCAATTTATAGGATTATGGATTCCTTTGTTGGAGTTCGGGAAAAAACTGGCATTCTGTTTGCTTATGGACTTCTTCAGATGAGGCAACATAACTTGCAGGAAGCAAGGTATGACTATTACAGAACCTAGATGAGCTGTTGTCAAACATCTAATGCAATTAAGTAACTTGAACTTAGGTTAGTCACCAGTTATGTCCATATCATGATTATGGTAGCATTTCTTTTTGTTGTTCATCTGCAGCTTGATTTCCAACAAGTATAACTCATAGGTACTTATGCAATGGGCATTGAAACTTGAGCTGTAGCACCTTGACCATCAAAACTAAAAAAGAGGTGTAGATTATGATGTCTTACTTGTTGAGGTTGGTGGGACTTAGAAGCTTAAGTCAGCAATATCTAAAAACTTATGTACTTATAAATTCTATTGCTAGGAGATGTTTCTTTGGTTAGGAATCTTCTCTTCTTTGGCACAGCCATTTTCATTTTAACCAACGGAATGGTTTCAATGGTTGAATAACCTTGTAAGGGAAGTATGGGATAACTTGTATTTGGAAACTCAAAGTGTGTGGGGACATTCAATTACCACTGCCTTTGTCAATGCATTGGACTTGCAGTGCAGGCCTTTCAACCAATATGAGGAAGTCTATGATGTTGTGCTCGCTAGACAACAAGCATGTGCACATTCACCCATCTGGCCTCAGAGAGACGTGCATGAATTCTTTTTTTTTTTGAAAAACTTTATGGCATTAAAACCTTATCAAGTAAAGTATAGAAGTGAGCATGTGCAGAAGTTTACATTATTGAGTTGGCACTGAGATATTTCTGATCATGTAATCGAGCATCTGATAAGCATTTGATACAATGTTTTGCTGTTCTTTAAGAAGAAAAACATTCTTTCAAGGTACCCGTCTCACACTACTTTTTCTGGGTCTTATCAATTCTTTTTTCTTTCATTTCTCTATGTTCAGTGTTGCAGTGTAATTTCTGGTAAACATTTAGAATAGATATATATGGATATGATATTTTTTCCCATTGTAATGCATTCAGGATCCGCCTAGCAAGTGGACCAAGGCTTAGTCATCAGCAGTTGGGGAATATTCAACTTGTCTCACAGTATCTTACTGTCCTAGGTAGTTTAGCTTTGTTTCTACATGACACTGGGCAGGCTAGAGAAATTTTGAAGTCCTCTTTGACTTTGGCAAAGACGCTTTATGATGTTCCAACTCAGATTTGGATACTTTCTGTTTTTACAGGTATATACGGTAATGTGACTTCTCACCAGTTTACTAATATGTTTAGATCATTGTAATTTGATTGATGGTCTCGTATTTCCTTGTTTCATGGTTATGGTCCTCTTTCCTTGTCTAGTGGAAACTAATAGGGCTCTGGAAGATCAAGCAGAATCTGAATCAGTTGTATAGTATAGTTTACTACAACGCACACATGATGCTGTTGTTTATAGTTCCCCTGTTAGTGGTTCCCAATGTTCTTTAGTCTTGATGTTAAACTGGGATGAGCACTTCTGAGTTTATCTCTTTCTTTTATCTTTTTGTAATTTACATTCGAAGTAATTAATAATTCTGCGGCTCTCGTTCTTTTTTATTTCTGTTTCTTTTTTGTTTGAAGATGGCTAGATTTCCCACAGTTAGCTTCTCTAGCAGTTGTCAAAGGGCCAAAAGCTAGCGGTGTCTGCCCTCTTGACGACTTTCCTTAGATGTCTCAAGACTCTTTCTTCTATATATTTAGAGGACTGTTCCTCTTGTTGAATGCCTTCTTTTTTGACGTCTTGTAATGCATGTTAATGAGATGTAAGTTATTGTTGTTATTCAGAGTTCGTTCCTTATTGTTAGAATGTTGTTGTGTTTTATGAGGTCTTGTAAAGCATGTTGATGAAATACAAGTGGTGTTGTTTTATTGACTCTTACTTTCTTGGATAGTTCTTCCTATTGATATATATCTCGGCATAATACGTTGCTCCATTGTTTTTGTGTTGATCGATCCGTTGGCCAAAACTTCAAAATTTCCCAAGTTCACCTGTTGGCGTGTTCAAATGTCCTTGGGTCTTGGGACTAAATTTTATTGAAACAAGAAGGGGTGTCCCTTTACCAACTTTAGAATCATAACTTTTTTGGACCTCATTCCAAATGAATTTTGCATGGGGGTTAGGAAGCGTGTTTGCTTATTATCAGAAAATGGGAATTTAAGTAATGCAAATTCCTTCCTTGGATGAATAACCAGGTTCCATTGCTTCATGCTCCCAAAAATAAATTCAGGGTCCTATGCTTGTGCAATAGAATATGTATCTAAAAGTGAATCATGTCCCCTTTGGCACAACAAACCTCAATGAACGCTTCACTCACCCTCTTCCATAGAAGAATTTTGTGGCAATGTTGACGTAAATGAGAATATTTGATCCCTGGGGACCATCTGTATTGTCTGTATATGCCGTTAATTCTGTACGAAGCTTATTTGGTTCATGTGAGTCTCTCTTACTCTGACTTTCCAATTGAAAACTGGTCTATGTGGACTATACGTCTGAAACATTGTCATCATTGGCTAAGTTGACAAATAGATATTGATTACTATGTAGGTCTTTTTTGATCCTAGTCCTTCTTTATGCTTGTAGTAGTAATTACCTCATTTACTGTGGAGTATTTGTGCCATGTTTTTAGAAATATGCATCTGTTTGTATGCATATGATTTTGACACTGCAGTTGCCTTGACTTCTTACTTCCGTACAGATTTTCTATTGAATTAGCGGTGTCCTGGGTCTAGTGGGATAACTTTTTTTTCACACGTGAACTGCACTACCGAATCTAGTATCTTTTTTCTTGATGCTCATGTTACTATTTCTACTGATAAATCTGCTCCAAGCCCAAGCTGCCAAGTTTAGCTAAAATTTTTTTTTTTTGGGGGGGGGGGGGACGAAATTTTCTACATTTGACAAGGGCACAGCCTTTTTCTCACACACATCATTGATACCTCAATTTTTTGCATCTTTACTCATCTCTGTGTTGATAAGTATTTCTTATGCAGCCTTATATAAAGAATTAGGAGAATCTCTAAATGAAATGGAGAACTCTGATTATGAGAGGAAAAAGACAGATGACCTGAAGAAGAGAATATCAGATGCAGGGTCATCAGCGCATCATCTTGAGCTGGTAAATATCATTCCTTCTGTGTATTAAAATGTGAACTGGTAAAGGGTGTCTTGTTAAGTATAGATGGAATGTTTCTGAGGATTTAACTAAAGGTTACGAGGGCAAATTCACCCTCATGAGCTCCCAAATAAGAACTAGTTTTTTTTGGCGGGAGAGGCAGGGGTTGATTCATCTCAGAAAAAGGTTCAATCCTATAACTCGTTTATCTTTTCCCATAGGGGATTGTGGTTGATATGACAATTTTAAACATCAATCTACTTCTAGGCAGAAGAGAAAACGCGATTTGTGCCCCTTATGCCATGTATGCAAATATTCTATGGCATTATCTGCTTATTTAGCATCCAGATGGAAGCCTTAGTTTTGCTAGAAGCATTTAGGATTGACCTTTTGCAATGAACTTATGAAGAAAATGAAAACCCTGATTGTGACTATCTACAATTTACTTTTGTAGAAAATTTTGGTATTAAAAAATCCTGCAAATAATTCTTTGTGATAAGAAGATACCATTAAAGTTAAAAGGTAAATATTATAGAGCATCTATTAGGCCTGCCATGTTTTATGGTTCTGAGTGTTGGGCAGTTAATCACCAACATGTACAAAAGATGTCTGTGACAGAAATGAAGATGTTGAGATGGATGAGTGGTCATATAAGAAAATACCGTATACATAATGAGGTTATTAGAAACAAATTAGGAGTGGCACCAATAGAGGATAAAATGAGAGAACATCGTTTAAGATGGTTTGGACATATAGAAAGAAGATCAGAAGAACCTATAAGAAGGTATGAAAAACTAAATTTGGAAAGTATTAAAAGAGGTAGAGGATGACCACAAAAGTGTTGGAAAGAAACAATAAAGAATGATCTAGCTTATTGTGAGTTAACTGCTAACATGGCACATGATAGAGCTCTGTGGAAACAAAGAATCTATGTAGCCGACCCCGTCTAGTATGGGAAAAGGCTTAGTTGTTGTTGTTGTTATAAAGAATCCTGCAAATAGAGGAAACCCTAAAGTTCTAAGCTGATGTCGCCTTTTGTTAATGTTGTATAAGTGAGATACCAAAATCATATTGGAAGGGTCATATACAAGGATTCATCGTGCTATGTGTTATTCATTAATAGAAATTATATAAAAGAAGGCTGAGAAGTTTTAAAAATGATCTCTGGCTACCTCTGTAGCCTCTGTTCCTTTTTGGCAGTTAACATGAGCCGACATTGCTTTGCTGCAAGAGCAGCGCTTCCTCTTCAGACCAATGTTTTCTGATAAGGAATCAGACCATGGGCTTATATTGCAACGACACTTACCATGTAATGTTTAGATGTATGTAACTTGTCATAAATAATGATAATGTACAAACTTGAGAATTGTGAAAACGACCTTGTGATAGTAACCTCATTCATGCAACATTCCTGCTATTTTCACTGTAATCGGTGAAAATGTATATATTGACTGATGCAATAGTAGCAAGCAACCTCTTTTGTGATTTGACAACTAGAGAACCATTATTGTTAGTCTCCACTTAAGAAGTCTTCAGGGTATCCATGTCATAATCTTCTCTTAATAATGAAGATTTGGTCAGGTGAGGTGTAATCGTTTGATGATGCACCATGAAGGCGTAGATAATGGCTTTCTGCAGCTTTGGAATAAGTAGGAGGGCCAGAATGGTATGTCAACAAATTAATTCACAGCAATGGAACCATAGGGAAACTCAATTCTATCGATTATGACCAATAAGGTACAACAACCTCCTATGTTGATGGTTTTTTGGTGGCATCCAATCCTTCTCCGCCTGGGAAGTTTAGGTGAACATGCATGTGCAGAAAAATTACTCCTTAATTTGGACTTAGAACAAATATTATCATGAAGCAATAGGTTGATTTGGTATTAGAGCTTGGTGAGCGTTTTACTACCAGAATACTAAATCAAAACCGACTCTTTAGGTGATTGGTAGATTGCCATCGTCCAATCATTTGGCATTCTTCAAGTATTAACAACATTTCTGCGTTTAGTTCTAAACACCGTTATCCCAGGATATATGAGATTTTGGATGGGAGCGAACTCTGTCTTAAACTAGATGAGATCAGTTATTTTGAAGTCCGTATCCTTTAACTTTCCATGTGGTCCTCAAACTTTTCTTTTGCAGATTGGCATGCAGATAGATAAATTGAAAACAGAACTTCAATTGCACGAGTTTGACATGAGACAGGCTGATCCTGGTCCATCGATGATCTCCAATCTAGACATATCTGAATCTATAGACTTAGTCTTACCTCCTCCTGCACGTACAGCGTCCAGATTGACTGTAACTGACTCTAGAAGGCGGCGGGCTTGAGCGCAATGGGCTACATATTTATTATTAGGCTTGACCTGGTTTAGAGACCACTTGGATGGCAGGCAGCAAGGGAACGTTGACTACCTGGAAATGTTCACATTGGTGTCGAAGACCGATGGCAAAATGTCTGTTAAGACATTCATTGTTCAAAGCGCCCACCTATGTGGCCAAGGTGCGAGATAGATCTTGTAAGTACCGATGTGCTTGGTGATTTTTGCCTATAGCCATTGCATTCTGTACCTGGTTCTTATTAATTAATATCTAGTTTCTTCAGAAGATGGTATTTTTCTTGGTGGCTTTTGACAGGAAAAGTTGCACTTCCTCTATCGAAAGTTTTCTTCCCAACTCGAGTTGCTTATGAGAAGAAAGACCAATTCAACATCCATTAGTTCACTCGGCCCAAATAATTCACTCTTTTGTTTCCTTCGCACGATTGCATGCTTTTGACGTGTTGTTGAGAGTGGATCAGGTTAGGTGTGCCCATAAACGGCGGAAGGCAGTTCAGAGGACCCTCCGGTAGCAAGTGGATCAGGTCATGGACACCTTACCCTTTATGCTCACCATCAGGGACTTTTATTCTTTAAATACAATAACATGTCCTGGTCTGTAGGTTGGTCGGAGTGCAACGGGCAAAGCACTGACTAAGCCTTGCGTTGGGTTAGTAACACACACATGCACACACGCACACAGACATTACTATTGGAACTGATATGCTCTTTCAACCAGTGGTCTCTTGTTATCAAGTGAGGCACGAACCCATGGGAGACTAGGAAGTGCTTTTGGTACTCTCTCTCTCACACACGAGCGCGTGCGCACATCGTATAACAAAAATAAAAGGAATGAATGGGCAATACAAATATCTTAGCTTACCCTCTTAGTGATTATTGCATAACTCGAATTGAGTGAAAAAGTAAGGGCCTCTACATTTTCTCTTAGATGTAGTGAATCAATTGTAGAGAGGGTTATCATTTCATAGAAAAGTGTGGGTAAGGAAGTTTGTCTGGCTACATTGTCACCCTAATGTAGTGAACAAATTACATAGAGGGTCTTCGTATTTTTATCATGCATGGATGTGGAGGTAAAAAAACTAGTCCTAGATAATAAGATTCATATTCTTTCTTGGAATATCGAAACATTGTCAATTAAGTTAATGGAGGTGGTAGATATTAAGATTCAGAGAGGTTCATATTCTATATTTACAAGAGACAAAGTAGGTGGGAGAAAAAGCAAAGGAGATTAATAATATAAGTTTTAAATTATGGTACTGAAGAAAGGAAAAGGCTCGAAACAGAGTTGATATTATCATAAATAAAGATTTAAAGGATAATGTAATTAACACACAACAATATGGTGACTGAATCGTGACATTGAAATTAGTGATAGGAGTAGAGGTTTTGAATATAGTTTGTGCTTATGCATCCTAAGTAGAATTAGAAGATAGTATAAAAATGACTTTTGGGGAGGAGTTAGATAAGGTGATTCAAAGAATTCTACAAAGGGGGATAATTTGTTTAGGAGGAGACTAAAATGAACATGTCGATTAAGAGGCATGAGGATATCAAGGTATTCATAGAAACTATGATTTTCGTGATAAGTGATGAAGGTTGAGATATTTTAAATTTTGTTATGGCATTTGATATCTTTATAGTCAATACAATCTTCAAAAAATAAGATGAACATTTAATTACTTATAAAAGTGGTTTATCACAAACACAAATTGATTATTTTGTTTGTAGGGAAAAAATAGATCGTTTTGTAAAGATTACAAGGTAATTGTAGGAAAAACTTTAACCACCCAACATCGACTTTTAGTTATAGATTTAAAGGTAAAAAATGGACAAAGAAGAAAAGAGTGTATCGATGTATTCATACTAAATGATGGAACCTCAAAAGCAAGAAAGAAGGTATATTTAAACATAAAGTCCTTCAAGGAGATACTTGAAATTATGTTGGTATACCTTGTGATATGTGAAATAATATGGCTATACATATTAGGAAAGTGTTTAAAGATGTGTTAGGTGAATCTATGAGAGGTATACCGACACAAAAAGAAGCTTGGTGGTGGAGTGAAGTGGTGAAAGATAAAATTAAGGCAAAAAGAGTACGTTATAAATTATATTATGCTAAGAAGATTAGTGAAATTTTAGAGGCTTATAGAAAAACAAAGAAAAAAGTAAAAATGGCTGCTAGTGAAACAAAAGCTAAAATTTGGGAGGATTTATATAAAAGCTCAACTCAAAAGAGGGTGAAAGAGATATTTTTAGGATAATTAGGGCTGAAGATAAGAAATCTAAGGATCTTAATTTTGTTAGATGCATCAAAGATGGGGATGAAAAAATTCTAAGTGATGATATAAAAAATAGATTAAAAAATTAATTTTATAAGTTTTTTAATGAAAATGAAGATATTAATATTAACTTAATAGAGTTAGCCAAATCAGAAAAGTATATAAACTACAATTTCTACTGACGTATTCAAAAGAATGAAGTCAAAGAGATTCTTAAACATATAAAGGATGATAAATCTCTAGGACGAGACAATGTTACTATAAAAGTTTGAAAAATCTTAGGAGAGACAAGAATCACTTGACTCACAAGACTATTTAATAAAATATGGAGAAACCAAAAGACACCCGAGGAATGGAAAGCGTACTCATATATAAGAATAAGAGGGACATTTAGAATTGTATGAATTATCATGGTATCAAGTTAATGAGCCATACTATGAAATTATAAGACAAGTATCGAGTACAACATAAAACCAATTTGGATTTATGCCAGGCATATCTACTATTGAAATGATTGACCTTTTGAGACGTCTTATAGAACATTTTAGAATAAAAAAGAAAGATGTTCACATGATATTTATTGATCTAGAAAAAACTTATGATAGAGTATTAAGGTACGTTCGTTGGAGAACCTTGGAAAAAAGAGATATCCCATTGATATATATAAACTTTATAAGAGACATGTACAAAAATGCAAAATCATGTGTGAGGACTCGAAGGAATGACATACTTTTTTGAAGTTAATATTGGTTTACATCAAGAATCAACTTTAAGTCCATGCTTATTTATAATGGTTTTATAATGGTGATTGATGAGTTATCAAAACATATTCAAGATAAAGTACCTAGGTGTATGTTATTTGTAGATAACATTGTGTTAGTGGAGGAGTTTAAAGGAAAGTTGATGGAAAATTGGAACTATGGAGAAAAACATTAGAAAGTAAAAGGCTTTCGACTTGGTAGAACAAAGACAAAATATATGGAATGTAAGTTTGATCATTTGGTTACTTTAGAAGATATAGAAATTAAAATTGGCACATATTGCATCCTTTCAAAGGAAAATTTTAAATACCTAAGATCAATTTTTCAGAGTGATAAAAGAATTGATAAAAATGTTACGCATAGAATTAATGCAGTTAAAATGGAGAAGAGCATCCAATATTCTTTGTGCAAAGAAGATATCATTAAAGTAAAAAAAATAAATATTATAGAACAACAATTAGACTTGACATGTTTTATAGTATTGGGCAATTAATCATCAACATATACGTTTGCGACAGAAATAAAGATGTTAAAATGAATGAGTGGTCATACAAGGAAAGACCGTATACATAATGAGGTTATTAGAAATAAATTAGGATTGACACTAATACACGATAAAATGAGAGAATATCATTTAAGATTGTTTGAACATATATAAAGAAGATCAAAAGAAGCACATGTAAGAAGGTATAAAAAAATAGATTTTGAAAGTATTAAAAGAGGTAGAAAACGACTACAAAAGTGTTGAAAAGAAAAAATAAAGAACTATATTACTTATATTGAGTTAACTGCTAACATGGCACATGATAGGAGCGTGTGGAAATAAAGAATCCATGTAACTGACTCCGTCTAGTACGGGAAAAGGTTTAGTTGTTTGTTGTTCCAACAAGGAGAATAATCGTATTCCCATTATTTTTATTCCGGCTTTAGTTTATGTTTTGGACATTCGGAATTTGGATTTTGAGAAGGTTTTAACAGTCGAAGTGTGCTCGACGACCAGTCGGAATTGAGTCCTTTTCTAGAGGTGGTTCAAGGAAAGGTTTTGCCGTGACTAGTTATATATACAATATCAAACGAAACCTGCGGTGTCAGTTTTCACCAAATGGCCTCCAAGCGTATTGTGTGAACCATGGAGTGCATGTCAACCTTGAGGAACGCGTTTGGCAGCAATGGTAAGACGGTTTTTCACGCGGAACATAAATTAGGCATAATTGATAAGCCTGGATAGCAATCCGGTAAGGGATGGTTTTGATCGTGCACAAATGGGAGAATCAGTTAGAGCCAATGACCAACCAGCACGAAGATTTCACCCAATTCAGACAAGACGATGAATCGGTTGTTAAAATTGAAAAGTTAGTAATATTCAGATAAAGATTCTAAGATAAGCATGAAGATGACAGCAGAGAGAGTGAACAGTTGATGCCAGAACAGATCTGAACTGCATCTGTGTAGTCTTATATGCATTTGGTGTGACATTCAACTGAAGGGGAAATTTTACGAGTTGCCATGCGCGCAATTAGATAGTCACACTCTCATCTCTCTCTCTCTCTAGCTATCATCTTCTTCACCATGTCACATGTCAAGCTATGTGATTGCCTGCTTGTAAGATATTGCCATATTGGTTAAACAGTAAAAGAAAGCAGTCTCTTTTATCTATTTCAGTATCTCCCTGCTTTTATTTTTGTTTTCAACCCAATCCCTCACATTCAATTTATGTTTATGTAGAACATTCGTTAAACTAAGCCAAGCATTTCTCCAGTCTTTGTTTCGCTTTGGCTACGTAGATTCTTGGTCACCATTTTGATCTAGCTTGTTCTGTATCAGTATTTAAATCAGAAAGCAACACTATACTCTGTACCTTTCGTTTAATATTGTTCAAGACTTTCCAGGCCTTTTCTTGTGATGCAGATGCTCCATATCTTTTTACATCTTTTGCATTGTATAATTGTTTTTTCCAGATGCTAAATCATTAGAGCTGCTTCTATCCTTCGTTGATGCATCATTGGCAGTCCTATTAATGTAATAACGAAGTTGATCTTCTCTTATACAACACCAACGACATCTATTGAACATTGATGCACGTCAGTGACAGACTGCATAACATATTCAACTCTTTTTTCTTCTTTGAAATAGCATAATATTCAACTCTATATAATAAAATTTATTGGTTAGTTAAACAATTGATAAGCATTTATTTTCCCCAACGTTTCACGATTTCCCGAAAGGCAAGTGATTTCATGATTCTTGAACTTTAACCTGTTTGTTTAGTTTCTGTGCATGGCACAGTGAAGCTTGGGATCGATGGTGAGAGGCATCAACCGATGTCGATTCTCCATAACACCATGACAAGCAACTTTTGCTGATGATATGAGCAACTAGAAGTGCCCCACATTTTGTGTATACTTGATATGACACAAATAAAACCAAAAGAACGACGGTTCCAAGTTCAGGTCGGGTCGCGTGGGTTTGGGTCAAAACCAGGCGGTTGATGTGGACCCAATCTGATTTACTGTTTGGGTCCGTTCTGAAAACACAAACACAACCAGTTGGGTTCGATTTGGGTTTGGGCCAACCTGCTGCAACCTCTATAGGAAATATATGTAACACATATATATTATCATGCAGCAACTTTTTTTAATTATTCTTTTAAAGATGTTTCTTAGCACATTCTAACTAGTAAACTCTCTCTCTTCTCTCTCTCTCTCTCTTAATTATTCTGAAATTTGTCTACTTATTTTAGCCCATGACATGTTGAGCTCTTCTCGACCTATTAAAAGTGCCCAAGATGCAAACCACCGGGATTCATGCACACACTACATTCATTTTGTTTGGGTTATGGACCAACCATACTCAGCTCATCCAACTGCGAGTTTCTTTTGCCATTGTCGGCCTGCACCTGTTGGCCTAATCATTAACTGGTTGTGTTAATCTATTAGCGATGGTAGCTAAGCAAAGGTTGCCCTCGTGATATATGTGACAAGATTTTTCAAAATAAGCAGGAGTTTATCGAAGGATGCTAACTTTGGCTTAGTGTTTGTCAATGAAGAGTTTTCACACAGCACAAATGTTGTGGTTATCTCATGATGTGTGATGACATTATGCATAGATATGATAGAGTTTATCAAAGGATATGCTAACTTTGGGTTAGTATTTATCAGTGAAGAGTTTTTCTTCTGATGTGTGATGACATTATGAATAAATATGATAGAGTTTATCAAAGGATGCTAACTTTGTGTTAATGTTTGTCAATGAAGAGTTTTCGCATAGCACAAATGTTATGGTTATCTTGTGATGGTTGTGATGACATTATGAATAGATATCATTCATTTATGGCTTAAAAAATCGTCTCTTTATTAACCGAAACCATTGAGAAAGGATGATTTTCTCAATGGTAGTGTCTTTTAACATGAATCAGATTTTAATCATTATAATAATGATCTTAAGCCAATAGTGCGTGAGATGAAAAATGTCTAAAGATTTGTAATATCTGAAAATCTGAAGTTATTTGTAGATACCCTTACAATCTCCCCATTATAATGTCGATATTGCCAAGGACTTGACTATTCTTCTTCAAGGTACCTCAAGGGTTCTTTATTGTATCTTACAAAAACTCATCGAGGTAATTTGCATATGGAGAGTTAGAATCCAATGATCACAAAAAAAAAGCCTTTAAGAGAGTTGTGCATTGACCCTTTTTGTTACAGAGATTTTAAGGTGTTCACCAATGAAGTTTTCTATCTACAAACATTCTGAAGCAAAATGTCGATTCCTGTTTTCTAATGTTTTGAAGCAACAGCTCATTCCCATTTGTCAATCTTGTAAAGCAAATGCTTGAGGGATTTTGAAAAAGGTTAATCTCAAATGGCAAATTCCGATTTGCGGATTGACTATAGAAAAAAAGCCAATTTTGCTACAAGCAAAATAACTGTTTTCTTCCAAAACTCTCATCTTTATCAAAGCTCTCAAGATCTCATCCCAACACCAACAATCTTTAGGCTTTTTTGGCTTCTTTGTACTCTTTGAGAAGAATGGTATGGGAAAAGACATCCGACTTTATTAAACTTATCGATTTGATATAGACAATTTTCTAAAGTAGCAAAAGGAGATGCATTTTCTCATCACCACCATATTTAGCTATAAAAAGGGAGTGGTTGCACATCAATTGGAGACACATTAGGAATATCAACCTCTCGTTTATTTCCTTTACTTTTATTCATGTTCATTCTTAGTTGTATTTCATACTTTTAGCCCCTCCCTTAGTTAATAAAATTTTCCTTTCATTCTCTTTTGTTTTCTTTTGAGTTTGGTCTTTCTACATTCAATTGCATAATCAAACCCATTCTTGTCAAATTACTAGAAATATGACATAAGTTATAAAATTTGCTAAAAATTTATTTTTGAGAAGATTTTCCTGATTCTTAAATATTTGGAAAACTTTCTTGTTTTTCTTTCTAGTGGATCAAGAATCATTTGAATCCAGGTTTGAACAATTGAGATATGAAAGAAACAAATCCAGGTTTGAACAATGAAGTTCTAGTGAAAATAAACAAATCCTACCAAGAGCCTTATAAACATGCTATCAACTGAATTCCGATAAGATTGGAAAAATCACCAAAACTCAATTCTTGGCTATTTTTTTGTTCTTTGGATAGCCTATCAAATATATTTTTTAATGACTAAAAGTCATGCCAATCAAAATTGTATCGAAGGATATGTGGAACTGAATGTTCAAGGCATTCCAGATCATTCTGATTTCACGCGGGATATGGATGGAATCCTCAATATGCTCTATAATTCCCTTGGGTATGCGTGTGTTCTGCATGTGGGATAATGGCATAGCAGCGACTATCGCCAAAGTCACGCGCCCAGCGAATGATAAGCATTGGGCTTTCCATCCGCGGAGCCGGCCTCCTGTCAACGATATGACCAAACAGTGTGATTAGATTTTGAGTAGGTGTATGCATGGCCTAGTTTCTAAGCTCGACTGTCTCCAGTCCCTGCCTGCTGGTTGAGGGAGGAGTTCCTTTGAACTCTTCTACTACTGGTCGGTCTTACTTTCGCGGATGTTGAGACCAGTGAGCCTTGTCAATTTCCTGGAAGCTTCCCGCCAATCCGAATCTTGAAGCGGTGGAGTCCAGGTTCACAAAAAACATTTAGCTTCGCTCGTTCAGAAAACCAAACTGCACTCGAGCCCCTCCCACACCACCAATCTTTATCGATCGATATCAAACCCTTTGACCTGGTCGTCGGATTTGCCCAGCCCACCATAGGTGAAGAATGCCTATCGCTCGTGCTTTCCATGGTGACCATCGCACCAGCGAACCCAATTCATTCTACACGGTCCAGTCCGAATGAACTTAACGGGTCTTCTTCCAGCCCAATATCTATGGAAGAAATAAGTCTTTTTGGATTCCGCTGACCAGAGGGTCGGTCGAATAGCAGACGCATGGAATTGGCTAAGCATTTTCTTCGGCTCAAAGCGTGCTATTGCCTTGAGTCTTGAATTGACTTCTTCCTCTCTTACCAACCGTCGAGACCTGGACTAAGAATCATGTCAATGAGAATGATATCAAAGGATATACGGTTAAAATATTACAACCTTATAAAGTAGCCAGAGGCATGACCCAATTTCTATTATGAAATGACCTAAATTTGGGGAGGTTCTCAAGGTTTTGATCTGAATTAGATCCAAAGCTCGGAACAAATTTGAGAAATCTTGAAAAGACCTATAAAAGGCTTGAGAGGTATTTTAGAAAGCCACCAAAGCATTAATTGTGACCAATCTTTGATACTGGTACCTAAGAACCTCAACTCATTTGAACCCTCAAAGAATGGAGATATGTATTCTCTAACACGTGCTACACTTCATTGAAGTATCTAACAAGATTATTCAAGCCATTTGAGTGAAGTCATTGCCAATGACAACAGGTTCATAATAGAATGTATTGACTTGTGAGTGGCAAGCAGTGAGGGATTGATGGACCTGCCGATCAACAATACTAAAGGCTTAACTGAATCAAGAGAGCATGTGAGGTTGTTGATTCAATGGAGGTAGAGGCTTTCAGCCAAATCAAGTCTACTACACAAACTAAGCTAAAGCGATCATATCAACATAGGTTCTTGAGCATCCTCAAGATAAGCCATCGTTTAAATATCAGCATCAAAGTGATTAAAGAGAAAAGCCAAGTGCACTTGGGGATGGCAACAGGTGGGAGCCGCCCAGAACCAAAAACTTAGCTACTGGACTTCACCCCATCGCGCGGGTCTTGGGTATCAAACCCTACACTTTACCTGTCTCAACCTAATCCGCCCAACTTCAACCTATAAAATAATTTTTTAAACACAAACTATTTTATATCATATATTTTTATATAAAAATATAAAATCTACTCTATAGTATTTCATATTATTAAATTAGAAGTACTTATATATATTTATGTAAGGTATATATGAATCTAAAATATATATACTTTGTGTATATATATTCATGACATATTTTTCATAAACACGTACACACATATACATGCACCCCCATATACATACATATATATATATATATATATCGAGGATAGGGTGGGATGGATTTACCTAAAATGTTGCCTCGTCTCGTCCTATGGGTCTTCTCCGGTTCACCCCGCCCGTATCGAGGTGAGTTTTCTCCCTTGAGAGCTCGCTTCATGTAGGAGAGTCAAGTGGGGTACACACAGGGTGAGTAGTAATAAGAAATGCCCATCGGTCACGCCCTCTACGGCCTTTCGTTGTCCATTCATCGTCACACACAGCATTACTCCAGCGATTAATCCGGTGAAAGCAGTGCCTCAGATTCTTTAGAAAAAAAAGAAAAGAAAAGAAAAAGAAAAGAAGAAGATAAATAGAAAAAGGAGTTTGTTCCAAGAGGATTTACTTCGTTTGATTTGTATAGATATGTCATTGATTGTTTTTTAGTTATTGGTTTCGATTTTGTTGAAATCCTGTCGGAGAGAAATCAAGCCACCTTTGTCTCTTGGTATCCAATGCGAGTCATTTTTTATTTGAGAGAAACGTGACCCAAACAAATTTAGTAATTGAGGGAGACACGCCTCAGTCTCTCTCTTTAGACTTGAAAATCCAACAAATTAATCCTTTCGACTTAAAACCATGAAATATTTATTAAAATAAAAAAATACAAAAATCTAACATAAACCTACAAAAATCTAACAATATTTAGAAAAATAAACTCATACAATTTTTTCTCTTTCTTTTTTTCTCTAACCAACTTTGTAAAACTATACTTGTGTGTTCTCCAACCGCCAAGAACATCACAATTGTCCAAAAAGAATAAAACATCAATCATTATAATATTAAAATTGAGGATGAAAAAGAGAAAGTATTAGAGATAATTTTGGTATTTTTTAAAAATAAAAATGTTAATAGTTAAAATTTCAATAATTCATTTTGTTTTCGTTTCTCTAGCAATAATAATCTCCTTTATATTTTATATAATGTCGTTTTCTCTTTTTCTGATTTTTTTAAAGATTTATCGTATTCTAATCCGTTTTGTTTTCGTTTCCCGTTTCCTAAGCCGTTTATGATCTGGACGTATAGATGGGTTAGTTGGTGAGAGAGAGAGGGAGGAGGAGGAGGCGAAAATTCGACGCTGAACGGCAGGTGAACACTTTCAATAATAAAACGCCACGTGTGCTCCGAACGATGGCCCTTCCGTAAACGCCTTTTTAAGTCTTTCGGGATTAAACGAGAGAGAGAGAGAGAGAATAAATACGGAGAGCACCAACTGCCGAGGGACAGAGGAAGAAGGCGGGCCAACAGAGGAGAGGGAAGAGTGTAGAAGAGGGCCGGCTGAGGCTTTGTTTTCCTTCCTGTTGCTTCAAGGTTCTCAAGTACACGAGGAGTCCTTTTGGTAGCTGGGATCGTGTCCTGTCCTGGTTGGGATTTTGCAGGCAGAGGATAGTGCACACCCGAGGATTTAAACTCGATGTCGAATCTCCGACGTTGTACGGTTAGCGTGTTGAAGGTGTAGGTCGAAAGAGGAGACAAAAGAGGAGACAACACTACCACAAGATTCTCCTCTGTAGAGAGAGATGGCAAGAGTTTTTATGGAGAAGTTGTTGGCGGAGGGTGGGGAGTCTTTGTTTTCGACGTTGAAATTTGCAGTGCTGCCCATCGCAAAGGTGTTCACGATGTGCTTCTTGGGTTTCCTGATGGCCTCCAAGTACGTCAATATCCTTCCTGCCAACGGACGGAAGCTGCTTAATGGGGTGAGCTCTCGCGATCCTTATCCTTTCTCCAGATTTCTTCTCTCTCTCTCTCTCTCTCTCTCTCTCTCTCTCTCTCTGACCATTTCCCTTTCGATCTCTCTGTGGGGCAAAATGTTTATTTTCAACGATTGCTTGGTTTTTAAGGATTGAAAGTATTCTTGTTATTCTTCACTTACAAGCAAATCAATGATTTCTGAATGTTTTTTGGGCGCGATATGCACTCTGTCGAAGTCTTTTTTCCCTTTTCCTACTTGTCTATTTTATTTCTGAGCGAATATTTTTACCCTAATTTTCACTTTCGCCTGGAGAACGCGATTGATATAACCTTTACTATTCCAATGAGGTCTCCTTCGGTTACAGTTTAGCCTTAAGGAGGCGACCCTGACAAGCGTTAGGAACTCTCTCTCTCTCTCTCTCTCTCTCTCCATTTTAATTGATTAGCGATTTTTTCCTGGTTTGACAGTTGGTGTTCTCTCTGCTTCTTCCATGCCTCATATTCTCTCAACTTGGTCGAGCTGTCACAGTACAGAAAATGCTGGAGTGGTAAGTGACTACCTCGGTCACCATTGTCGTTCTTTTATTCTCTACTGCATACTTTCTGCTGAAAGAAAACATTTCGCCTCAATGAGCGGAGTTGTCTGCAAACTTTGAGTAACTTATGAAGTGCTATTGCTGCATGGTCTTGTGTACTGACCTTGCTCTATATAACACCATTGTTTGCTTTTAGGAGGTTCCGTAAGTTTTCAAGAAGGTTACCCCGTGCTGTTTTCTTGTCACTGATCATCCTGTTAAATTTGAGAACAGAACGTTTTACAATGGTTCCCTTGTAATCGGATTTGGAACCCCAGGCGCCTTGTTGCGCTTTGATCAACCATGCGACACATTGGACGAGGGTGTCTTCCATATCATCCTGGAAAAATCAGGTGGTATAAGTTGTTGGATTTGTGTTAAGGGATGGGAAACGGTCGTGCAGTGCCCTGCCTAACACTTGACATGGTAGGCTGAGTTTAGTTCCTACATGAGTAGGCCCATTAACAAGCCTCATGGTAGTAGCCTGCCTTCCTGATTGGGATAGGCCAGGCTGAATGCATATATATATATATATATATATCATAATAGCCATGCATAATTGATATTAGTAATATATGTATACAGGTACTAATGCATATTAATATATACATACATATATATACACTAATGTATTACATGTAAATCTATTATATAAATAGATATACGTATATGGTAGTCTATTGCACAAACAGAAAGATACACATATATGTATGTGTGTGTGTGTGTGGGGTGGGGGGCTCCAAGTCTCAATAAAGGAGGAGGGGGCTCCAAGTCTCAATAAAGGAGGAGGGTTTGCGTGAGGTAGCTGACAGTCAGCTCAAAATTTTGTCAGGTCCCAAGGGTGCCAGGTTTCCAACATGAATGCACCAGATTCCATCCGAACTCCGAAGTTAAATGCTTTGGCGAGAGCTGTACTAGGATGGGTGACCTCCTAGGAAGTTCTTGTGTTGCACCCTCTAGCCAACCCCTCCTAGTGTGGGAAAAGTCTTAGGTAATGAGGATATATAACGAGTATTATAACATTATTTTCTGGTTTCATTTTTAATTTATCATGGAATGGAATGAGATGGCATGTGTCACCCCTGAAACGCAGGACAGCATTGTGGCCTCTGTGGCCTATGTCTTAAAACCAGGTCTAAAGCCCACCCATCTTGGGTAGGGTGCGTTTTTTTGTTTCTTCTTGAAATTCTGTGGTTGTAGCTGACCTCATCTAATACGGGAAAAGGCTTAGTTGTTGTTGTCTTGAAATTCTATGGTTGGTATGGGCTTTGGGGAGAAGGCAGCAACTGCTGTCGGAGAAGCAGCAGGTACGTGTCATAGAAATTAATGAGAGGGGTGAGCCCCCAGCCCCTCAACTATCAAGGGAGTTATTCCATTGCCTAGGACTTCTGTTTGTTCCAAAGCTATGGAAGATTCTGATAGTTGGAATCTTTTAGCTATAATTCTTGTACTAGTGATAGGTAGTGAAGCTTCTTTCTTAATTGTTCTTGGAGGCCTCCAATAACAGTAGAAATGGTTATGCATCACTGTAGTTGATCTCATCACATTTGATGATTGACTAGAGCATGATCGCCCTTTTATATCCAAATTCTGAGAGGAATTCATAGGAAACTACAAAGATTGTTGCTTTTGGATGAAAAAATAGTTTTCGTGTTGGCTATTTTTATCCATTTTGTTGAATTTTGAGTTTTTTTTTGTATTACCAGTCAGAAGTGCTAATCCCAAAGGCCAAGAACAAAAGTATGATGCAAATATGTCATTGGGACAGTTCTACAATGGTGCCTTGCACGTATCAGAAACTCCAATACACACTTCTTTCTTATCTTGGTCAATACTATGTTAAAATACTACAACAACAACAACTAAGCCTTTTTCCATACTAGATGAGGTCGACTATATGGATTCTTTGTTTCCACAGAGCCCTATCATGTGCCATGTTAGCAGTTAACTCACAATAAGCTAGATCATTCTTTATTGTTTCTTTCCAACATTTTGTGGTCGTCCTCTACCTCTTTTAATTCTTTCAAAATTTAGTTTTTCATACCTTCTTATAGGTTCTTCTTTTGATCTTCTTTCTATATGTCCAAACCATCTTAAACGATATTCTCTCATTTTATCCTCTATTGGTGTCACTCCTAATTTGTTTCTAATATTGTATACGGTCTTTTCTTGTATGACCACTCTTTCCTCTTAACATCTTCATTTCTATCACAGATAAGATGTATACATGTTGATGATTAATTGCCCAACACTCAGAACCATAAAATATGGCATGTCTAATTGATGTTCTATAATATTTACCTTTTAACTTTAACGATATCTTCTTATCACAAAGAATACATGATGCTCCTCTCCATTTTAACCAATCAGCATTAATTCTATGCGTAACATCTCTATCAATTCTTCCATCACTCTTAAAAATTAACCCTAGGTATTTAAAACTTTCCTTTTAGAGGATGCAATGTGTGCCAATTTTAATTTCTGTGTCCTCTAAAGTAACCAAATGATCAAACTTACATTCCATATATTATGTCTTTGTTCTACTAAGTCGGAGGCCTTTGCTTTCTAATGTTTCTCTCCATAGTTCCAATTTTCTATTAACTTTTTCCGTAGACTCCTCCAATAACACAATGTCATCTGCAAATAACATATACCAAGGTACTTCAAATTGAATATGTTTTGTTAACTCATTGATCACCATTATAAATAAGTATGGACTTAAAGTTGATCCTTGATATAACCCAATATTAACTTTAAAGAAGTTTGTCATTCCTTCATGAGTCCTCACACATGTTTTTGCACCATCGTACATGTCTCTTATAAGGTTTAAGTATATCAATGGGATACCTCTTTTTTCCAAGGTTCTCCAAAGAACCTCCCTCGGTACCCTATCATAAGCTTTTTCTAGATCAATAAATATCATGTGAAGGTCTTTCTTTTTTGCTCTAAAATGTTCCATAAGACGTCTCAAAAGGTGAATCGCTTCAAAAGTAGATATGCCTGACATGAATCCAAATTGGTTTTCTGTTGTACTCGATACTTGTCTTAACCTACGTTCAATAATTCTTTCCCACAATTTCATAGTATGGCTCATTAATTTGATACCTCGATAATTCACACAATTTTGAATGTATCCCTTGTTCTTATATATGGGTATAAGTGTACTCACTCTCAATTCCTTTGGGCATCTTTTGGTTTTTTCATATTTCATTAAATAGTCTTGTGAGCCAAATTATTCCTGTTTCTCCTAGGATTTTCCAAACTTCTATAGGAATATTGTTTGGTCCTACTGATTTACCATCCTTCATATGTTTAAGAGCCTCTTTGACTTCATTCTTTTGAATACATCGGTAGAAATTGTAGTTTATATACTTTTCTGATTTGGCTAACTCTCCTAAGCTAATACTAATCTTATTTTCATTAAAAAGTTTATAAAAATAGTTTTTTCATCTATTTCTTATATCATCATTTGCCATTAGAATTTTTTCATCCTCGTCTTTGATGCATCTAAGAGAATTAAGATCTTTAGTTTTCTTATCTCTAGCACTAGCTATCCTAAAAATATCTCTTTCACCCTCTTTTGAGTTGAGTTTTTTATATAAATCCTCCCAAATTTGAGTTTTTGCTTCACTGACGGTCTTTTTCTCTTCCTTCTTTGCTTTCTCATAAGCCTCTAAAGTAATGAGTTTAATTGGTGGATAACACCTTACAAAAATGAGTTTTACTTTTAATTTTGTGATATATTAATTAGGTGAAAAATATGTAACTCATACTTGTAGATTGCAGGTTCCAGGACCCATGATTTTTGATATTGCTGTGTCCCATACAATCCACACTTGGGTATTGCATCTGCATCAACACCCTTGTGATGTAGTGATGTGCAATGATATAGATACCGGTCCTTTTCTTTGCAGGAATTTTGAATTTGCATTTGTCATCACTGGAAACTGTACATTTGATGTCTGATGCAGTATATGAGAATAAGCCACTGATATCTTCAGACATCATGGTCCTTACTCTTAGAGATTCACATAGATCTCAAAAACTTAAGGATCTTTGACAAGGATAATGGGGACTGTGTCTACAAAGCTGCATCTAACCAGGGTTCTTCTTATGTCATTGATTCATTAGGGAATAAGTCACTGTATAGCCTAGTGTGAGAGCTTTAAGCTCCCCATAAATCTCTTCATCCCTCTCAGAAGTCCAGCAGGTTTCCTCCTACATAGGGCCTTTCCGGACTTATTCATCTGCCTTCCCTGGAATGCTGCATGTTGTGATGTCTAGTTATCCTAAAATCTCCTCATATTATCAATGAGTTGGAAATGGAGTCAAGATGCGGCAGAATATAGGACTTAACTACTTGTAGAATTAATACTCTGTAATCATGACATGTTACCAAGTATTGGCTAGGTGATGGCTGGGAGCATGTTCTTAACCTATAGCTTGTCTGCTGTCATCACTTGAAGGTGTTTTTCTTTATTGTTGAATTCACTACATGATTTTAATCTGTTATGTAAGCAAGAAGAGGGATCCTTTCTAGAGCCAGTTGCAGACCCTCCTACAGTTGGTCATAAACAAATGTGCCGAGAGCATATTATTCTGGCATTCATTTTGGTCGCTCCAAGTTTTGTATTCTCTAAATCCTTTTCAGCTATTCGCCAAGCTTGTCTTGCTTCCATCTTTTCACTGGATAAACTCAAGACTCTTATGAATATGCTTTTAAGGAAGAATGGATAGCAATGGCTGAGGAACTAGATGCTTTAAAATGAAGGACACTTTAAATCCATCATATATTATAGGGCAGAACGGTTACAGGATACAAGTGGATGTAGAAAATCAGTACCAAGTCAGCCTGGTCCAGTGAGGCATGAGGCTAAATTGGTTGCCGAAGGATCTAGGGCTGAGAACTTTGTTCCTTTGGTGTCTAACTCTACTTTCAGTGGCTGCTGTAAAGCAGTGATGGCTATAAAACACCTAATTGAAAAAATGAAAATACTGGAGGGCCTATGTGAACTTCATATATGTATGCAAAAATGCCCTGAAAGTTGAACGTTATTGGGTGTCTTTTCTTGTCTTGTAGTCGTTTAGTAGATACCTTCACCCTGGGAGCTTAGAGATTAGGTGTTTATAGAATGCATAGATATCTTGGTAGTGGTGTAATATACATATAATGATATATTATCTGACATGGTTAACTCTTCAGTGTGATCCATGGGACCTTCTTAATGGCGTGCTCCAAAATGTCACATCTTTTCCTGTTTAGTGTTTTCCATATTTCCTTTTTGTCTTCAATTGATGGTTTTTCATACATGGAGATCTGTCTTCATGTCTACTTTGTGTGATTTATGATTTGAGTGCAAAGATTTATTACGTGCACAAATATTATTACTTCATTATGGGCACTTATGATGATTTCTCACATTTCATGGATGATCAATTATGTTATTCATATTCTGCTATTTATTTCTTACCAGGTGGTTTATTCCTGTGAACGTTGTTCTGGGCTCGATATCTGGTTCCCTGATAGGTCTTCTTGTTGCTTGTGTGATTCGTCCCCCATACCCCTACTTTAAGTTTACTATAGTACAAATTGGAATTGGTAAGTAATATTTGTTTTCTCATTATTTTTGCCCGTATCCTTCCTGTGCTTGCTATTCACTTGAATGTGTGTCTGCAACAACCTAGAAGATACTATTATCAATGTTTGTCAATAGGGTGCTGAAAATGGAAGAATATATTCCCTAGAATGATAATTTGTTCAAGCAATGCCCTGTGAGAGCAGGAACACGCTGGAACATAATTGCATGTAGGGCTTTGGTTCCAAGCCAGAAGGCATATATTCTAAGCATATTTCCTGCATCTTCATTGGGGATTTCCTATGCATAAAGGATACGGTTGTCATTTGTTTTGTGTTGGGCTCAGCATGAAGTTGGAAAATCATTTAGAAGTATTGATTAGGATTTTGAAAGTAGCTTTGCTGGTATTCTTTGACGGTTTGATCAACATTCAACAAAAAAGATTGATCTAGCAAAATCCAACGGTAAGTAAGAAAAATTTAATTTTACTTTTTCAGAAAGATGAATAACTTACTGAAAACGAGGAAATACTCTTATATCATTAGGTATAAGGACCATCTAGGTTCAGAACCCTTGAGACATATAATTTATGCAAGGATTTTACCATGAATCTCGAGTGCTTTTTAGGGAAGCTTAGGAACCTATTTTGATGGATGTGAAGAGTCAAAGACAGATTGTAGTAACTGGAGTGAAGATAGAAGATACGTGCACCAGCAAATTTGTAGAGGTAAAAGGATTACTAGGAAAAGAAGTTGAACCATGTTGGTGGGAGCAAAATAGTATCCTACTAATGAAATAAAGTGGGTGCAACAAAGTTGCTTTTTCATGAGAACCTTCGAAACGACATTGTCACGGGCAGGTTTAATGGATTTACGTGGTTTTGTGGCCATTTATAAATTAATAGAGTATTAGTTATATGGCACTTCGTAAATGTTAAACATTTATCTTGTTGTAAATAGTAACAACATACTGGAACGTACTGATATAGAACCTTTATTTTATTGTTTCCCTCTTTTGCTTTTTTTAATTACCTTCTCGTTTCACTGATAAAGGTAAACATCCTATGGAAGTAATTACTTCTTTATCCAATCATTATGTACTATAATATTTGTAGATGAATTTTCTTCCCTCATTCCATTTCTCCATCGAAAACATGTACCTAAAGGCTCACCATCCTCCATGTCAGGGTGTGCTTTCCACAATTCCTCTTTTGGTTTCTTAAAGTTTTTGTGCTAATCACATATTTGATATCTTGGTTCACATGCAGCTGTTTCCAGTAAATGACGAATATTTGTTATACTTTCATGCCATCTTATATACTGAAACGTGTTTAATCATGTTCATTACTTTTAAACTACTTTATTTTAGTCTCTTTTTATGGTTCATTGTTCGCTGTTGACAATCACCTATTTCTTAAGTTTTATTAATTCGTATATGGCAAATGCTACTCTCATTTTCATGAACATCCTTAATTTCATTTTCTTTCTAGCTATTTGGAGTTGATTAGATAATGTTCAATCTTATGTTGGAATGTGAGGGCTACATTGCATACTAGAACGTGGTTCTCAGTTTCCCTTTTAATTTAGTAGCTTCATCCAAAAGAAGAACAGAAGCTGTCTCGTTTTATTTCTTCCACATAGACCAAAGGTATTGGACCAAGAACCAATAAGTTACCTCTAATTGTCAGTTTTTATAATACATAAGTCTTTATATTTATAAAATACTTAATACAACAACAACTAGGCCTTTTCCATACTAGATGGGGTCAGCTACATGGATTCTTTGTTTCCACAAAGCCCTATCATAATTTGTAGAATCGATGGTAAATAAGTCTGGAAGCCTAACACAACCCTTGTCCTTTATCTGGACTTGGGACCGGCCATGCAAGGGTGATATACTTAATAGATCATACAAAAATGTTTATAGTTTATATTTATTTTTCTTTTTCCTGGATTAATAGATTATCTTTACCAAAAATCTGCATTTAATTGCTTCATCAAGCTTTATTATAGCTATGCAGATTTTCCAAAAAATTCTTAAGTTACAGCATGATACCTTTCTGAGTCGTTTCTATTGTTTTATTCTAAAAGTACTTCATCCTGTATATGCCTCAGAACTATGAAAGCATGAAAGTGGTATGAAATGCTTTTATCATAGGGAAAGAATGATTGCATCATATGTTATTGCCAGGCAGTTATTTGAGCATTTAGGTGGGTACCAAGAAGTTTGTCATGGAAGGACAATTCATTTATAGGTAGGCGACTAATCATAAGTTTCTCTAATTTCTTGATACAGATTGATTTGTAACTTCTGTGGATTTATCTTGGAAGTAAATGTTTCATTGTGGTCATCGTTATTATCAAACTTTGTGCTAGATGTGTGAATTCTCATTTTTTTTATTCTTAGCACCTCTTGAGGTCGTGTTATACTTCTATGTTCAGGAAACATTGGAAACATACCCCTTGTCCTAATTGCGGCATTATGTCGGGATAAATCCAATCCATTTGGCGATTCTCTCAAGTGTAGTCAAGATGGCAATGCGTATATATCTTTTGGTCAATGGGTACATCTCAAAACGTTCATATTAGCTCATCTGATCTTCTTTTGTTTGTTTCATGTTATTCGTGGCTATTGATAGGCTGCTGTTAGTTGTCATGTTTTCTACTTATATCGATACTATTAGCTGCTTTTGTTTACACATGCACCATCATGTTTCAAATACAAGTTTCATGGCTTGTTGCTTTAGTCTCTTGTGCGTTGAAGCGCTAATCAGATAACCAGTACTATATGAAAGCCATTCTCTTCTGTTCTTCCGTCATCTAATAATCATCATATAGTTTTATATCTCCTTGCTGAGTCATCGTTAGGTCATTAACTAGCAATCATTCTCCTAGGTGGGTATATCTGCTTCTGTTTACGCCATAAATAAATAAACATATATACGATTATTTGAAAAATGATCAAATGTTAGTAAAAATTAGTATTATCTAGAAAAAAAACATACATGATGACTATTTGAAAAGTGATCAATTGTTAGTTTAAAATGAACTTTTCGCCTCGTGAAAGTGATTTTGTTTTACAACTACTTCATGGTAAGTTCAACTCATCCTGTAGCAATATTATAGTACAGAGAAGATCTTTCCAATATATGAAAAATGTTCAGCTAAAAGTCGGGGTCGAAGGTTGGGTTCGATTGGGTCACTTTGGTTTCATGACAAAACCATCTCAATCCAAATGTGACCTGTTTCTTCCCTTATCTGACCCAAACCATGTCTCCTTATCTCTCTCTCTAATATATATATATATATACACACACACCATGTTTTGTTAAATTTGGAAAAGACCTGTAAAGGAAATATTACTATATCGTGTGTGTGTTAAATTTGAAAAAGACTTGTAAACAAAATATTATGGTCGTGTAAAAAGCCTGTAAAAACAAATATTACTATATGAAAGGAGTAAGTAAAGATAGGGCCTTGACTTAACCATTTGGCAAATGTATGTCATACCCCATCTTATTACTGCATATATGTATTTGCTTCCTCTGCCCATGAATTTCCTCAAGGTTTTTGGAGGTGCCATCTATGTTAAATTCAAATAACCGATGATGCGTTCGTTAATCAAGTGGAAAGATCACGAATTTAATACTTTGGCAAATGCAAGTTTTATGCCTTAGTTGGGAGTCATGTATCACATATATATACATGCATTTATCACTTTTCCTATATATATGCATGCAAAATATTGTTACATGAAAAGAGTAATTAAAGATAGGACCTTGACTTAGTCTTTTTGTAAATGTGACACAACACTCATCGTATGTCTAGATTTGCTCCATCATTTGATGCACATCAAATGCATATGTAAACATCATTGCTATGAGTGCAATATAAAGGTAAATTCAGAAATTTAACAGTTTCACGCAACAAGTTTTATTTATTTATATATATACATATGTGTGTATGTATACATACATCAAAAACTACAACAACAACAACTAAGCCTTTTCCCATACTAGATGGGGTCGGCTACATGGATTCTTTGTTTCCACAGGGCCCTATGTGTATACATAAATAATATAATTTGAGAAAACTTATAAACAAAATATTACTGCATAAATGTGTAATTAAAGGGAGGATTTACTTAAGCTGTTTGCAAATGTCATGCTACACCCCCCATGGTCCAGAAGTTTGTTGCACACAAATGTAAACAATCATCAATAATCGGGTGCAAAGAAAAGGTAAATTTGAGAATTTAACAGTTTCATTTAGGCAAGTTTTACGCTATAAATATTTAGGATTGAGAATTGGAGTCCTTTGATTGGTTTTTTAATTGCTGTATGCTAGTGATGGGGAATATTCTTAGACGGCAATGGGCTTTTGATTATGGGCTTTGGGCTGGATGAATCCTATTGACATTGTAGGAAATGGAAGGAGAGTGAAGCGAAGTGATACCTGGAATATTCTTAGGGAATATTTTTACCTGTATTTATGCATATAATGGGCAACAATTAACAACTCTCTTTCCTGAAATTGTGAGAATCATCCTACCTTTTTGGTTTCCTCTCTTTTTTGGTTATCTTTTTCATAAAATAAGGAAAGTTATCTTTCGTAACTAATTTTCTGGTTTGCTTTTCCACAAAATTAAGAAAATTACCTTTCCTTTCTTTTTCAGCTAAAAGGAATGAAATATTCTTTCCAAAAAGATCCCACGAAATCATGAAAAAATGGGCCTGACACCAACTGCACCAACAATCATCTGTTTCGTCAAGGAAAGTGCATAACTTTCCAATGGCTACCAATTCAGCATCTAATGTACTCGCAACTTCTTTGGTTTTTGATCTGCTCACGATTTCTTTGGCATATGTTGTACCCACAACTTCTTTCACATTTGATCTACTAAATGCTTCTTTGTTATGTAATTTGCTCACGACTTCTTTGGCATCTATTGTACGCCACCAAGTTTCCTTCACGTTCAATTTACAAGCATTTCCCATATCGTCAATCTTACACCTCAAGTTGATGCCTTCCATACCTCTTGCTTTCTTTGTTTTTGTTGACTTTTTCACCTTTTTATACATTTCCTCAATGTCATTAGGCTCCAGTCCTCTCTTGATATACTCACTAAAATGTGATTGATACTTTTCATTCATCCTCCATAAGTGTCCTCATGTATGTAGTCACATGGCCACCAAAGATATATTTACGAAGGATATCAGCATTAAGATGCTTCTCCTCTTTGTTGAACCCAACAAACCTCTTGTCACTGTGAGGAATGTCAAGTTCACCATCCAATGCACCCTTTAGAGCTCTAAAAACACGGTTCCCAGCTCACAAGACCCACATCCAACAGTGCATGGAACGGCCTCCTGCTCTCACTTAGGATCAACAGAATAGTAGGTCGGCTGTATAGCAGTCCTTTGACAACTTGGTGAATGGCAACAATCCGATTCTCCCCCTTTCTTTCATCAGTCCGTTCTGATACCACGTTGGAATTCACGGAGAAGTGTATCGGATGAACATATCATGAGAATGAATGTGAAGTAAAAAAGTTGGAGATCAAAGCAGGAGACAAGCCCTCCGATGGAGGCCCCCCCCTCTTTCTCTCTCTCTTAATATGGTTCCTTAAACCTAATACAAACTGTCCAATCCTTATATAGTGGATTGTTAAACATAAAATAACCAAACTGCCCTTAGTTATAAGAACAATTACAAATTTATAATAATACCTAAAATCTGCAGAATTACTAAAAACACTAAATAAGCATATTCTTAACAATCACGACATGATATGTGACATTTCCAGTACTATGCAAAATTTGGATTTGTAACAACTAACAAATGCTCATTCAGTTTCACTCCTTGGCTACCGTCTGTGGCTCGTTAACCTGACCTTCAATTAGCCTGCATTTGGTAAAGTACTACCAAACAGAATTTGATCCCACACCCCTCTCACGCCATGAATATACCTATTGATGGTATTCCTTGTTACTGTAAATCAGTTTGTCTCTAAGCAAAAACCTTCGAACAGAGGATGCCTTCTAACTTTTGAGCTTTGAACAATTTTTGCTTGAAAGCTGTAGAAGTTTATGAATTGCATTTTATTGTACATTGCTACCATTCTAGGCAATAAAAGCATGCATTCGGAGAAGGAACGGAACCAATAGTGTTACAGAATAGAAACTCATGATGGAAATAGATGTTCTTTTTGAATCTCTAAATGACTGGAGTGTGGAAAGCTAATATTGGACATAACTGACCTTATGGATTCTAAAATAATGTGTACATATATTATATTGATGTCTAGATATGTATCGATGTGTGTATGTTTGTGTGTGTTGTTATAAAGTACAAGGAGCATGGCACAAACGTCTGATAAGAGGGCATTTCAAGATGTGAATACATATTTGTGGCAGTTTTCTGAACATCAGATCCTCGGAATTCGCATGTTGAGTCTCAGTCATTCCATTGACAGATCATAAAATGAAGCAAGAATGAATGAGCGAGTAACGTAAATCAATACAAAGCTACCATTTAATGAAGTAGAACACAGTGTTGACCATGTCCATGAATTATGGCAGTGGTGATTTTATCATGCCAACTCCAGTGGCACCATTCCTTCAAATCATGGTCGATGTTTCTGTGTTTTATGTATTTTCCTGATATCAATAGCTGGTGTATTTCAATGGCAGGTTGGTGCTATCATTCTGTACACATATGTGTTTCACATGCTGGCACCTCCCGAGGGTTCATGTGAAAGTACTGAGGCTGGAAAAGGACCAGCAAAATTTGCTTTAAAGAATCCCGTCCCTGAATGTGTTGTTCCTCTGATTTCACCTCAAGTGCCTGAGGAGGTAGTTGTCACGAACACCACAAGAGAAGAGAAGGTAGATATCTTAAGCATCCTACATCTGTCTTGAATTTCAATGTTTTGAATATGACTAGTGTGATTCATGTATCATTACTTGAAACTGCATCTCTCTTGAGTGAAAGATAGATCGGTAGCAAACAAATGGAAAGGCTGTGTTGAAAGGTTACAGGAATGGGAAATTGTTCCTCGTGAGTTCTTAATGCATGGTGTAATTTTATAGTAGTCTAAAGTTATTGTAGCATTTTTACGTAAGTATGAAATCAATTTCCATATTTCCTATAGTTCTTATATTGCAATAACAGTGGATTGTGACACTCTTAAGATGACCAAGGTCTTTCATATAACAAGTCTGGGGTTTTACAGACATACCAGATGCACCTGTGTCACATGGGTGTCAGTATGTGACACGACAACTTTTGAAAATCAAGGGTGTTGTGATATGAGTCATATGATTATATATAGGTCTAATTTATATCCTTCTTCATATAATTTGATGGTATCTCATAAAACCAAAAAAAATGTTGCTTTCATAAGTTAATCTAAAGTAATAATTGGTCAATGTTCTTGAAGTTCCCATAACATTAATAATACTTCAAGTAGATAGTGTTGAGTTGGACATGGAAGAAGTCGGTCGTGTCGGAGTGTTTGGCACTGGTAGACTAAAAGTATCTACTTGATGTAAGGTGTGCAGCCTTCTATTGTGCCTTTAGTTTTTGAAAAGCTTTTTAAACTTTATCAAAGAATGTATAAATATAATACTTATATATGATGTAATAGAAATAATTATTGGATATTTTCTTATAAATCTACTTTTATACATATATTTAAAAAACATTATTGTGCACATATATACTTATAAATGTTATTCAAAATATTCTTTTAATGGGCACACACACATATACACACTGCTGTGTCCACACACCTAAGAATTACATATATTTAAAAAACATTATGTGTGTACATGTATACTTATAAATGTTATTCAAAATATTCTTTTAATGGGCACACATATACACACTGCTGTGTCCACACTCCTAAGAATTTTCAAAATTGCTACATCCTGCACCAGTATCTGTAATCGCAACCATATCCGTGTGACAGTTGTGGAAGCAAATCACTTGCTCCACTATATCATAGTTGTTCAAATCTGTTGGTTCAGTCCATATCTGCATACATGGCCTTGAAATTGCATATGATGATATTGCATCAAAGAACTCATCTCTGCCGATCTTAAGAGTAGATTCTTCCAAGCAACTTTATATATCCAGTAATGTAGCGTTGATGTTTTCATACAAAAACTTCTGCCATATAGAGAACTAACTGAAGGAGATAACAGAAACTTCTTTTCATGTTTAACTTATCGTTGCAGATAGTTAACTTCTTCTCTTTCCTGGTTGAAAAACTGAAGCTTAAGCAAATTTTGCAGCCTCCAATTATTGCTTCTGTAAGTATGCATTTACGCTATTCTTGGAGTTGGTTCGTTTTTGCTTTTTCAGCTGCTTTATTTAATAGGTCTCACAAATTCCGTCATATTGCAAGCACCTTTGGGCAGGAACTTACATAGTAATATCCACCTTGACGTTTCTTGTTAAGAAAGAGCTATCTTGCCGTTAGTTAGTTATGGTTCAACTCGAGATGGGAGTTGCATGGCAGTTGGCAGAAAGGAACTTACACCAAACAATGGAAAATGGCAAAATTTTTAGCTGACTTGCATGAACCTTCAAAGGAAAAGAAAAAGAGAACACCGACATTATGATATTCATGCCGTGTATTTCCAGACTTTGTATGAACACTAAGGGTTACAATATATGTGATAGTGAAGTTCACAATTGAATAACTAATAGTTCTAGTTAACTTTGCTTAATGGTGTAATTGGTTTCATAAAATTTTATGGGTGATGGCATCTATAGATTTGTCACAACAAGGCATACAAATGCATTACTAAATTAATAAATTCCGCTGTCAAAAGATGATGTCAGAAAAAAAGCGATGCATAAATGCAGCAGCATACCCATAATCAGTGCTGTCAAAAGGGTTTTCACTATGTCTTCAAAAAATGGATCTTGTGTCCTTCTATGACCCTCTAGTGATAAGGTTAGAGTATTACAACCATTGAGTATTTTAGGGACCTGGAATTTTACATTATGATTCTACTACATTAGAATTTTGAGGTAAATAACAGCCTCAAAAAACTCTGATATCAACAGTGATTTGCTGATGCATTCTGGACTGAAGTTTCTATGAGATATGCAGGCAACAATAGAAAACCATAATCAAGCTTCACAATGATAGGTTTCATATAAATGTTTCTAAGTGCTATAGCGGAACTTTAATATTTGATGTTCAAAAACATCCAGCTGTTTCAGTGATTATGATCAACATCTGCAGCCATCATGAAGACACAGGGGCATCTTCTCTTTGCCACTTGAAGTATATAGAATATTCTCATATGAGCATTATTGTTCACCAGTCAGATGATCCCATCTTCCTCTGGCTAGGACAACCAATTCAATAGATCTAGCCCACTCTAGGTAATTTATGCCATCCAATTTATCATTTGTAATATGAAATGTATCTAGCTTTTCTCTTGGCTGGTTGTCGGAGGATTGGTATGAGCCCTCAACTTGTTTACCTCTATCAGCCATATTAGTAGAGATCTGATTTAGGTCCTATTAGAAGTCACCACGTGTGGATGCAGCAGCCACACAAAACAAGACTGCAGGCCAATAGGTCACGAGAGGTTAAAAAAGGAGATTATTTTTCTGGTTGACGCAGCAGTAGTACAAGCCATTGGGAGTCTTCTTTTGGTTGACACCGTCCACTTGAGTCTCACATGAGACCTATCCTGCAATTTGCAGCACCCACGCCTTCGTGGCTCTTGCTGACACATTCCAAACTGCTCCAAAACAGTTGCACCACCAATGCCGACAATAGGTCACACAGCCATACATAGCACTTGAATCAGATAGAAGAGAGCCTGTGGCTGCCTCTCTATTTTATTAATCCTGCTTTCTTCTTAGTGTTACAAAGCTAATTACAGCAGATATATATAGTCCTTTTATAACTTGAAATACAAAAATACCTTAATTACAGTTCTTCTAATACGCCATTGAGATATCACTTAAACCGATCCAATTAAGATGCCTCTTGAACTGATCCAAAGTCTGGAGCGGGATCCAGATTTAGTATCACCTTCTTAATGGATGGTTACCCTGTTTATCCATCATTTTCTGACTCCTCTTCTCTGTGCATGCTCCTCATGACAGATAGTGATATCCCAGTCTAGTTTTGAACATGCTCATCTTGAGCTTCTTGGTTGATTGACTTGGATGCTGGAAATATGCAGAATCGATTATCAGATTTAATTTGTCATTGCATTTTCAAATTAGGGCTACATTGATGATTGATATTTCGCCGAGTTTTACGTAGTTGACTTTTGTTATGCAGATTATGGCAATGTTCATAGGTGCTATACCAGTCCTGAAGAACTTGGTTCTTACGGATGATGCACCATTATTCTTTCTGACTGACAGTTGTATCATTCTTGGGTATGTTTGACTACTCTTTTGTAGATTATGCATGATATTTTTGTATAGAATTTTTAGCATCTGATGCAACTTCTACTAGGAATACCAAATTACCGATGGATCAGATATATCCAATATGTGACCATTTCCAATTGTGGGATTTGGTAATGTAGAGCTATATGTGATAACTAATCGGATAGGACATGGATTTTGATTTCGGAATTCTAAATCTTGGTCAGTCAGATTTTAAATTTGAATTCACATCCAATTTATATGTCAAGAAACTAGAGTGGTTGCGTAAATCACATAATAGCTGGAACGGTGTTATGCCATAACTATTGAAGCGTTTAATATGGTACTGACATTCTTATCTGATACAGTGGGGCCATGATTCCATGCATTCTGTTGGCTTTGGGTGGCAACCTTGTTGATGGTAAGTTCGGTCTATCACTGTCTTTGAAATTTTCGTTGATTTTTTTACATGTAACAGTTACTGGAGCACTATACTACAAACATGCATAGAAAGAGAGTTCTTGAAAAGATTTCAAAGAGAAACAGAATTTTCCATGAAAGAACTTTTTTCCTTTGACTTTTTATTCTTTCTGGCATTGATGTCAGGGCACTAAAGTTAGTATAGATTCAATGTTCAAATGGTTGATGGAAGCACCATGATGAATGATTCCTTGTTGACTTATGTATGTGTGCTCACCTGTAGAAGAATTCAGACCATTATGATTTGCATTCCGTTATATTGATGATGCAATGTTGCATTTTGGACATCGAAGAAATTTCCCTTCAATCTTCCTACTATTTTGATACACATTTCAGCTTTAAGCAATCATGAACTGGACAGTATAAGGGAAAACCAGCTAGATCCCATATGAAGTGGGTCCTGGTAATCAAACCAAGAGATGGGGAGAAGTCTGTTCATACTGGTTTCAACTAAATGATCTTTCAAGCCATACATTATGCATAACAACTAAGGGGTCATGATTACCTTTTGTTGCTATAAAGTCTGAACTTTTGGGAACAATAAATTGTGATTATTAAGGTTGTTTGTAGCATGTGCCGGTCCTGTCAGGTGATCTAATCAAGATTTAAAAGGTCTGTTGATGCTGATATCCTTCAAGTTTGTCTCATTATAGATAGTTGAAGTTCAAATATAAATACCAAACTAATATAAATGATCGCCAAGGATAGGCTGCCCAAAGAAGGGGAATGTTGCAACCAAATCCTACTATGTTTCTTCAGTCTTTAGGACGGTGATATCATATTAAATCATTTCGAACCTTTTTAAGTCAAAGAAGTACTTGTTTGAAGCCTTGGTATGAACAAAAGCGGTCATTAGTGATTTATCATCAGGTGCTAAATTTTGCTAGTTACCATCTTTAAGATTGAATTGAACCCAAATCTAAAAGCAAACCTTTTCCCACACTAATTGGGGTCAGGTACATGGATTTTAAGTTGCCATTGAGCTTGATCTTGTGATGTATTAACATTTAACTCCAAACAAGGAAGATCATACGGTATGTTTTATTGTATCCTTCCAAAACTTCGTAGGCTTTCCTTTCCCTCTTTTAAAAGAGAGTTGGAAATATTAAAAACAAGACGAGAATTAAAAATGCCAAAAGGGAGTACCATACTCCGAAGATCGGCTTGGCTATCTAGAGTTGATTATTGTACAACTGGGTATAATGGGGTTTACATTTAGCCAAATACAAGCTACTTAACTTCTCTGCTAATTTCACACTTAGTTGTTAATTTTTTTTATCTGTGTTTGTGATTTTTAGCACCTATTTCTGAGATCCAATCTATGGGAGTAAATAATATAGATGCTTAGTTATATAATAATCTTCTTTTAAGTTCGATAATTTCTTTTCAGCTCTGTGTAATGTACTTTACTGATTGATTTTCTTTTTGCATTATTTATTCCAGGACCAGGACCAGGAAGTGCGAAGCTTGGAATTAAGACTATAGCTGCAATTATATTTGCACGATTGGTTTTGGTTCCTCCTGCTGGGCTTGGAATTGTTACCCTGGCAGATCGGCTTGGCTTTCTCCCAGAGGGTGATAAGATGTTCCGATTTGTTCTTCTTCTACAGCATTCAATGCCGACATCTGTGTTGGCTGGTAAGTGTTTTAGAACCTTTCTAGTAGCAAGCTATTGATGGAATGGTAATGAAAAATCCCTCTAATAGATCAGCTACATAAAAAATGACAATGTTTTAGATGCTATATTTAGTCGTTACCCTTATGACTTATCAAACACATGCTGGGTTCTAAAATCAGTTGGATGACATTTTTTGTAGAAGCCAGTGACTGATGCGCTCATAGATGACGTAATGACAAACTTATGTAGTACCAAAAAATAGCTTGCTTCGGTGGAATTGGATAGAAATGTCATCTGAAGTAGCAGCTGTTTTAAATGCAATCATATAGAAATGAACATGATACCGGAAAGTTTGGTAGCTTTTATTAATAGCTGATTAGTAGTTCCCTTAGCAATTTCTCAAGTGAGGTCTTCCTGCCCAGTAATCAATTCTTTTATAGGATACTGAAAGAGTTCATTCGTGTGTCCCTTCTCTTTGACAACAAAGGTTCCTTTTCTATTGACTGTCCCATGTTTTTAACTCCTTTGATGAGTTCTTAGAATTTCGTGGATGTGTTACTGTTACCTTTATACCTTTAGAAAATTATACATCATTGAAGATCCTGACTGTCATGCTTGGTTAGGTGACTTAACAATGCATGTTCCTTGTAAGATATGGTTAGATATGTTAATAATATGGAGAAGCTGGTCAGGTTTTGAGTAGGCTATCTTTAGGCACACGGCAAGTCAGGGCCTATATTAGGAATTAGGATGGTTCTCTTCAAAATATGACGCCAAGTTCTTACCCTGAATCACAAGCCAAGCTCATGGTTAGACACATCGTGCACTCTTTCATTGTCCTCACAACCTGAGTTGTCACAAAGTTGGTTGAGATGTTTGGCGAGTCAATGATCTTTGCTGATGAATCTTGGTCCCTTTTCTGTATAGTGCAGTTGCATGATTACATGTGATACTTCTCTTTGATTTTCGTTATATTACAAAAATCAATTGTACGATCATGTATGCTAATGTTGTTTGATGCTATTTATGCTTAGTTAAATTGGGAAATTCAATTGCGTGTGCTACTTTGCTCTTATGCTTGGTTGCATAGGAAAGATCAACCCGTCTTATTTCTCATACTTTATTCTCTTACTAGAAGCTTATTGCCCAATATTCAGGTCTAAATATTGCTTGTTCATTTCAACAAATATCGGTTACTTGCATGAGTCAATCAAAAGGGTTGAATTTATGTCTTTCTATTAGCGCTTGTTTTCATAGTTTGCTTATAGCTTCATGGTTGCCTGTTCTTTCAGGTCTATCTCAAGTTCAATGATGACTAAGTTTTCTTTTTTTCCGGTTCTGGTGCACAGGTGCTGTTGCTAACTTACGGGGATGTGGTAAAGAAGCAGCCGCTGTCCTTTTCTGGGTTCACATTTTTGCCGTATTCTCAATGGCAGGGTGGATCGTAGTTTTTCTGGGCATCCTCTTTTAGATCGCGCTGCTTCATCCTCGACATGCATGCCGTTCTGATAGCCTTCGGTTGCCAGGCTGCTTCTTTGGCTTTATTTCCTCGTCTATTACTTCAAATGTCTTCTACTTGACGCATCAAGTGGCTCTTTGTTCTCCTTGGTTCATCTTTCGATGAGTTAAAAGATCTCGATATGCCTTGCCGGCATCATTTATTTGGAGTTCTCGGTTTAATTGTTTGAAATAAAACAACTCATATGGCTCCAGGAGTCCGACGCGGTGTACAGAGTAATTGTAGCAAGCAGATTTGTGCACGAGCAGAAAGCAAGACGCTGTGTATAGCATGTTTCATAAACAAATGGCTATACCGTATTACTCATGCATGAAAACTTTAGTATATGCTAATTTACATTCTTTTATATTCTATATGAACACATCCGTAGTCTTTTTCTCTTTCTTGGGTAGGCTACCTGGGTTTGGGCGGGTTCCCTCCAGATGCATACTTAACTTCTAACCTTGTGTGAGAGACAAACCCCTAGCCATTAGGCTATGCTCCTTGAGGGCTGGCTATGTATAAGAAGAAATCATGAAACAAAACTTGTAGTCAAAAGAATACATGGAGGAATAATAGGGTTCTTTCACGCCATAGTCTCCAAATGTTTGGCCCTTTGATCATGAAGGATGAATTAAAGTACTTAAGAAGTAACTTTTTGTTTTTGTTTTTTAATTTTAATCGTTTTCTCCTAATTGAATAACCAAGTGTGTACCTATATATATATACGGGGAGACTGGATTTGATGCACCATGGGTGGTACACCAATGCACTAAATGGTTTACATTTAAATCCGAAAAGTAAAGTATATACGTATTTTTGTTTTCTGAAATTTAAAAAATATTATTTTTTAATTTCAAGCAAATAACTTAGATGTATTGGTGCATTGTCATTGTTTATATATAATGGTAGTGTTATCATCGGCTATTCATTTTTTATGAATTAAAACTGTCATTGTCACCACTAAAATCACCTAAAATTTATATGGATTTTCTGAAAAAGTAAGAGGGCTGTGGTGCTGTGGGCAAGAGGTGAACGCAGAAAGGGCGGGAGTTAGGCTCGGGTGTAGAGAGAGATGATTACCAGCTGCAGCGGCAATGGTGGGCTAGTGGCAAGCACGTGGAGTGAGGTACTCTCCAGCAGCACAAGGGAGTGCGTGCAGGGGATGTGGTAGCTTTGGTGGCAGAGAGAGTGTATGGTGGAAAAAGAGGTTTGCACTTGGTAACTGGTGGTGCGATATGTAAAAGCACGTAATATTCCCAAGAGAATCCGAAGGCATTGATATGGGCTAGCACATCCCAGGTCTCCGCAAACTTCATTTTATTATTTGATACAAGAATAAGACTTTCTGATGCAATCAACAAGGGAAGGCATGGATACCACCTCCACGAACCTTCATCGCTTTCTCGAACCGCTACTGATGGCAGGTTTGCTGCCTTTGAATCCTACCTCCCACCATATGTGCCTTTCTAGCAGCGTAACACCTCCACCAAACAATATCGATGCAAACGGCAGGGCGATCTACTTACGGGGCACCCTTTTCCTCAACTGATGATGCCGAAACTCATCCAAAAGACGAGTCGCCACAGCCCACTAGACAATTAACGTCTGCTCCCCTCTACGTGACCAAAACTGCCACTTGAATTTAGTTGCAAGGACTCGATTTTTCCCTTTGCCACCGTATTTCCGATCCAATTAGGCGCCTTGTTCTATAGTTAGACGATGTAGAACTGGACCTGTCGGAGCTCTACGGAAAGAGAAAAAATAAAAGCTTTTGAAGTATTTTGTGTTTTTCAAAAGTATATTTATGGATTCAATTCTTTCTTTTTTTTGGGTGTATTTGATATGGTCGGTCCGGCAATTGTGAACTCGCCAGAAGCTGGAGTAAAGATGCCGTTGAGTTGGAGTTCTCCATCTAAAGTAATGTGGTTGAACTATCTCCCATTTAGAGTGACGTGGTTCATGATCCCATCTCTCCCTTTAGAGAGATTTGACTCGACCGTACTTCTATCCTCGACTATGGCGAAGGACTTTACTACTCTCTTTTTTTGAATAATCAACTACAAATACAATAGATTTTATTTTTTAGTTTTTTGATTGGATGAGAAATGTTGTTAATTATTTTAAATGTTTGTTAGTTGATTGGTTATTCATTTCAATTATTTTTCTTTTTCGAACATCGAATATAAATATCAAAAATAAATTAGTAATACCTTAAACGTGTGAAAAGGAGACTCCAAACGATTGTATGTAAAAGAAGTTAAGGGAAATTGTGTCCGAGTATGTTTGATATTTTTGAAAAAAGTGTACGTAAATAGTAAAAAGGGTATGAAAAAGAAATAAAGCCTTCTCCGAGTTTCTTCATTGGAAAAAAGGGTTCGTTTTTTTCGTGAACCTTAGGGTATACATGTTTTAACACGTTAAGACAACATGATTCAAGAAGGCGATAGATTCCTGTGATGATAATAATACATGAGCAATAATATTTTGAAAGCATATAGGATAAGATCAGAAGGGGTTCAGTTGATGCTCAATAGGTGTGCCGCATTGAATTCACGATGTCACCAAGGAATACATTGCCAAATAAGCTCATGTTAACAAGCTTCAAGCTTCTATCATAGACAAAGCTATTTACCGATGAAAACGTCTAATTTCATCCACACCCAACAACCGAGCGTAAATTTTAGGGTTTGATGCTTGAATTAATCCCACCTTTAGACAAGTAGGCGACCCCAAAACGGCGGGTGGTGACGGTGGCAGTTGGTGCGTGCAAAGTGAATGAAAAATTATATTACGCACTGCCTGATTCTATTCTCTTTAGATGAGTCCGGACTCCATACCCATCTCGTTTTCTGATAGACATTTCTAGCAGAGAGAGAGAGAGATGGGGGCGGTGAAATTAGCGATTGGGGACGCAGTGCTTACCTTCTTGTGGGTGTTCAGCATATCTACTCTGGGACCCCTGACTTCCGCTGTATCCTCCTACCTGAAAATCCAGCCCCCAATTACCTTGCTTGTCACCACCATCCTTGTCTTCACCTTCCTCTTGACCTTCACAACCATCGGCCAAGTACTTGGGGGTTCCAATTTCAACCCGACCGCCACCGCGTCCTTCTATGCAGCCGGCTTCGGCCGCAGCGGCCTCTTTTCTATGGCCATCCGTTTTCCTGCGCAGGTATAATCAAGGTTTTAACAAACTGGTTCTTCACATTCTGGAGATACCCTTCTCTTTAGCTTTCTCTGTCTCTTGTTTTGGTCTGTTGCAGGCAATTGGTGCAGTTGGGGGTGCGCTGGCTATCAAGGAATTCATGCCCGTTCAGTACAAGCACATGCTCGGTGGGCCGTCGTTGAAGGTGGATCTGCACACGGGGGCTATTGCTGAAGGAGTCTTGACCTTCATTATCAGCTTTGCTGTCCTCTTCATCATCATCAGAGGGCCCAAGAGTGCCATTCTCAAGACGTGGATGATCTCCATAACAACCATAACGCTCGTTATTAACGGATCGCGCTATACCGGACCTTCCATGAACCCAGCTAATGTAATCAAACCCTCTTCTCCCTTTTAATGCTATTGCTAACTCTTTTCTTTGTTGTCGTTTCTACTTAGTTCTTGCCTCATCGGCTCCGTGAACCACAAAATAAGAGTCATATCATGCATTCTTAGTGTTTCTTACACTTCGGATCAAGTCTTAGTGTTGTTGGATGCCTCATTGTCTAATATCATGCTCATTTGCAGAAGAACAGTGTCATTGATATCAGCGTGTGTCTCACGGTTTTCCTGTTAAGAGTAACTTATGGACATCAGGGTGCCTATGCAATTTCTTCTTTTTATTCACCGCACAAGTTCTCACTCTTTCTACAAACACAATATCATTTACAAAAGCACAAAGGTTCCATCTTGAATGTGCTTTGTTAGTTCATTCATAACAAATAAAGAGGTGAGGTTAGTGCTAAATGATATTTTAATCCTATACTACCATCAAAGAAATGGTTGTCCCCTGATGAGTCTTAACATGTGCTGTTGTGCCATTACACGTATCTTTTTTAAGATGTACATTGAAATATTTCTTCTCCAAGATTATTCAGAAAATCTCTTTGGTACTTTTGTCATAAGCCCTGAATACCATATCATGGTTCTTCTTGCTGAGCCTAAATGCTCTATCAGACTTCTTAATAAATGAATAACCTCTATAGGATATCTTTTAGGATTAAAACCAAATCTGTTCTTTATTCACTTAATAGCTCTTTCTTCTCGTGGTTTTATAGTATGTTTCATTAACTTGATGCCCCTATTATTGGCATATATTTCTACATATGAAATTAGATATGACCGTACTCTTATTCTTCATCTTCTTGTTCTTCCATGTTAAATGACTTTGTAAGCCAAGTGATGGCTCTCTTCTAATAATTTCCATATTTCGATAGGAATGTATTTGAATTATACTTTTTTTTCTTCATCTTCTTGTTCTTCCATGTTAAGTGATTTTGTAAGCCAAGTGATGGCCCTCTTCTAATAATTTTCATATTTCTATAGGAACATAGTTGACCCCTCGACTATTGGTTTAATAAGTTGAAGAGTCTCTTTCACTTCATTCTTTTAATTGTGCTAGTAAGTAGCATGATATATGTATGCCTTATGTTGGCTAACTTTTTAAAGCTAATTTGAACACTTAGCACTCCCACAAAAAGCTCATGAAAGCAAATTTTCCATATTATCCTGATATTCTCACTTCTCATGGGAAGGTTCTCCTTTTGGACAATAGTTGGAGTTAGTAGCTCTCTTACGGATATATCTAACTTGAGTGAGGGTCTTTGACGTATTATCTCTTTTACCTTCTTTGTATTAGGTTTCTTATACTTCTTCACTCCACCATTAGACCTCCCTTTCTTTAAGTAAGCCTCCTTTAGATTCATCTAACACTATCTTTCATCACTTTCTTAATATTCATTGTCATAGTCAGCCATATTTCAGAAGCAATAGCTTTAAAATTTCAAGCGTCTCCCCTAGGTACTTCATCTTGAATAAAGATTTGCTTGTTTTATCCAATTTAGTTTAAGTTGCTCTATGTATTAACTTTCTTTTTCTTTATTTCCTATGCACAAATTCATTACAGATACTCGATGTTGGGTGGTAAGCTCCCTTTTTGATGACCTTGCAATCCTCACAACATAATCAAACCTTTTTCTTTCAGGCCAGATAATCATTGTTGTCTTATATAAACTACTCTTGTAACCAATCTACTGCTCTTGTGCTCTTCAGAAACTGGGTTTACTATATAAGGATTGCGTGACATAGCAAAAATTGAGAACTATTTTTGTGTATTCTGTTGTTTTAAAACCGTAGTCCCTCGAAAAATTTTACTCTATAGCATCTTTATCAACATGGTCATTCAGTTTGGTAAATAATTTTTGTTTGTGTAACAATGTGATCACCTCATCTAGCATATGCCCAGAGTTTATTTTTTAGTATTTCTTCTAACTCCACTTGTGGTACATAAATGCAAATGGTATTGAGAATCTCTTCTCTCAAAATGAACTTAATTATATAATTTGATTTCCATACTGCTCTACCTCTATTACACTCTCCTCCAAATCCTCATTATAATAATGCCAACTCCAGTTCGAGTCTTTTCTATACATTAGTAACCGCAATTTAAAATTTTCAATCTTTTAAACTTGTTTTTAGCCCATTTATCAATTGCATGCATACAATGTGGATATTTCTTGACATCATGTGTTTGTCTGTGATGCTTTCAGTGCGATTCTTTGTAGAAATTTTAATGAGCTCTTAAATTGATAACTGCATGATATGTGTGTGTATTTCAACATGTGCAATGCGTTTCTGTGGCTTAGAATTGCTTTTGCTCTTTCAAGTGCTGGATCTACGTAGGTAAAGCACATGCCACCAAACTTGTTATTAGATACCATTTTATGGTATACAGGCTTTTTTTGAATGACAAGAAGCAGCACAGAGATACAGAAAACAGTAGCAGAGAAACATTTACAGAGACCTGACCTGTCCGTCTCCAAATGGTACCTTAACGAACAAAAGTGACGGAGATGTGGCCTGTGCACTGTCAAGCTCTGATTCGCCTCTCATAAGGTCATTTATGTCCATACTGGTATCCAACAACCTCTGTGCTGTAACCAAACACCGAAACTGAAATTAACTGCTAGTAGAGACAATAGGAGAGGCTCCTACCATCGGCTGGTTATGATGCTGCTCTCATTGGGTGCTAATATTTGCTTGAACCGTGTTAACCTCCCTTACAGCACAGCAGTATGCTGATTGTCCTGGACCCTAATATCTGTGTATGAAGTATCACCATGATATTCAGTGGTTGCTGGTCATGCATTGAGTTGTCTGCCTGTATCACCTCATGTAGGACATGTGGAATGGTGTGCCAAGTATGTTGAAGGGGAATTGACATGCAGCTCGGGCCAAAGTATTAGCAGCAACATGGGACATGGGTGGAATCCATTCGAGACTGATCCCTGGAATGTGGTTGCTAAAGCTTTTTGCATTCCTGGATGATCATTCCCGCTTCAGACTGGTCTGCCTGGTCTGTCAACCACTTGATAACCAGCTGATTATCATGCTCAACATCCAGCAGCAGCAACTGCTGTTGTTTACACCATTGAAGAGTCTCACGCAGCGCCACTGCCTTTGCAATTGTTGGGTTTGGAAGTCCAGATTCATGCCCGTCAAATCATCAACAAACTGCACCTTGTGATCCCTCAACACGGCTGCAAAACCAAACCTCCCTTGGTTTTGAATAGTGTTGCATTAATATTACATTTGCTACGCAATGGGGAGGCTGCTGCCATCTATTGGAATGTTGTGGAGATGTCCGCTCTGTGGTATGCAATAAGCCCACTGTCTTAACCTGTTTCCAATCCTGTAAGAAAGTTTTAGCATGGTGTATAGTGGCATTTGGTGTAAGGTGTTATTGTTCCCATATACTACAATTGTGCGCATGCCAAATGTTGCAAAGCACACAACAGAAGAGGAGAATCTGATCATCTGTACTACTTCCCAAGATGCAGTTTGAAAGATCAGTAAGAGTCTGGAGGGTGGGATTTAATCTTAGGATCTCCCAACAAGCTTGAGCCTTTGGACATTCCATGAATACAACATGATCATGATATTCAAGAGCATTACAGATTGGGCAATTGGGAGAAATCTGAACTCCTCTCCGTATGAGTCGGCCTTGACTAGGAAGTATATTGCGAATAAGCTGCCATGTAGAGTTAGTTACCTTCACAGGGAGTTGAAGTTTCTATTACCTTTCCAAAATCGCCAGATAAACTAAATGGGTCAACATTAGAAAATGCAGTAGCTTCTATTCTATACCCAGATATGACAATGTAAATAGTTGTGGCTGTTCAATGCCAAATGAGTTGATCTGGAATGTCTATTGTGCACAAGGGTATAGAGAACTAAACTCCCCTCATCCTCTTGAAGTTGAAGGTGAAAGTGCACTTTGTGTACATTCCACCTCTGCTGGCCTTCTAAAAAGAGATTGCCTGGATTGGTTGCTCACTATTAGAAGAAACCCGAACAGATGTGGGTTCACTAGTGCATTTGGTATGCACCATTCATCTTTGTCCCCCACCAGAAGTAGTTCATTCTCTTCTGGGTTTGATCACATAAGGAAGTAGGAAGCATGAAGAAATCCATGCAATATATGGGTAGTGTCTGAACTACTTATTTTAACAAAATTTCCTTCCCTACACAAGATAGAAATCGATTCTACCATCTGTTTATCTTCAAGGAAGGACGAGTAAGAAACTGAATACTTGTCATCAATTCTTTCCCACCTATGGTAGTCTTAGGTATCAACCATTGACAATTGGCCCCTTCACCTCTAGGATGTTCTCCATTGACATTCTGATATTAGCACTTGTGTTTGAGCTGAAATAGATAGATGGATTATGGAAGTTGATTGCTAAGCACGAGGCACTCCTGTAGTTGTGTAGGAGCTCTTTTATACATCTTACTTGTCATCCCTGAAGAAGAAGCAATCATCAATGAATAGAAGATGAGAGATACTAGGGCCTGGATACTTGCCCTGTATCCGTGGACAGTGGATCAGGCCTTGAGCTTCTGTGTAATCGAATATCAAGCAAACCTTCAGCTCCAAGAATACAGAGAGTAGGCCCTGTGGAAGCCCCCTCTAAGGAATAATTCGCCTATTTATCTGACCACACTGATACGAGTGTCTGGCCAATTTGATGCAAAGCATAATAAATGTAGCCAATTCGCATGAAAACCTAACCTCATCAAGATGTGTTCGAGGAAGTTCCATCGGACCTGATTGAATGCTTTACTGATATCAATTTTAAGTTAACTTCACTATTATAATTTATCACCTATTCCTTTGTATTTCATATGGAGTTCGAAAGCTATTATTACATTGTCCATGATGAGCCGACACAAATAGAAAGCTGATTGGATGGGAGAAATGTTTCTGGGAAGCAGAGCCTTTAGCAGATTTGCCATCATTTTCACCACGATCTTGTATGCGATTTTACTTAGGGATATTGGTCTCAAGTCCCACAAGCAGGTTGTCTGGTCTTTCTTAGAAATAAGCTAATAATAGTGTTGAGATTGTTGGGAGCTGAATTAACCCCAAGTCATATAGATACGGGTATGGGTGCAGGACACAACAGACATGGCAGGATATATATGGCCATTATATATATATATATATATATATATATATATATATATATATATATATATATATATATATATATATATATATATATATGATATAAAAATAGTTTAATAAGAAAAATATCCAATAATTATTGCTATTGTACTTTATGTAAGTAATATATTTGTACGATTCTTCTGTCACCTACTTCTATTCTCTCTTCACGTGCCTGCCCTCTCTCCTTTCTTTCCACATTCTCCCTGTTTCTCTCTCCCTCATGTATTCACTCACATCTTCCGTCAACAACGATAAATCTCAAAGCTTTTCTTTATTGCATAAGTAGAGACTCAAAACCATGTTTGTTGATTTTTGGTGAAAAATAACCCTGGACACATTGACCGTGCTAGATGTGCATAACCTACTAACTTTGGAGTGTCAGTTTGTCAGACGTGATGTTAGTGTTGGTGTTGAGTGTCAGAGCATCTGACACTGGTGTGATGCCCTCGTAGAAGTGTCTGTGACATAGGAATTAACTCAAACCAATGCTGGCATTGCTGGACAATATCCACACCGATGGTGTGCCAAAACCTTTGATAGAACCTGGCTTCATGCCATCTGTTAATGGAGTCCTTGATTTCTTGGGAGCTAATTAGTCGAAGCAAGGATTCGTTGTCCTCTTGTGTGATAAGAGTCTATGTTACCAAAGTTTCAGAAATCTAATGTCTTGGTCAGTAAACATGTGTTGAAAATGATGGGTTGCAAATTGAATCCATAGCAGGTGGTTTGGAGTGCCAAGTTCCTTGCTCATCTTGAATGGTTCACAATTAATTCATCCTCCTACTCGAAGCTTGTGTATGGAAGTATTTTGAATTCATGTCAGTGTATTGGAGCCAGAAAATTTTGGCTCTTTGCTTCCTGTGTATCTCCTTGTGTGCAATGACAATGTGGAGCGTTTGTTTGATTCTTGTACATGCTGATCTACTCATGATCGCCTCCGATGATGATTCAAGTTACGGTTAAGATCTTCAATGCGGTGTCTGTGATTGCCTGTTCTTTGCGCAACTCAACCTTTGAGACAACCTTCCTGGCTTCTAAACCTGCGTTAAGGTGTCTTGCATGGCCTCAACCAGACACAGGTCATAGTTGATGTTAAATGCTGGTGAGGTGGTGGTAGGGATAATCAGATCGCCTTCTTCATTGTGTAGATGTAGTCAGCTAATGTCAGATCTCCATGTTGAGCAGAATACTTCAACAACATGAAGAGATGCTTGCATGCAGCAAGCGGAAGCTTGTATATTGCAATAAATAAACCAAGGAATAAATGCCAGAGTAATTGCAACAACTTACCTACCTGCCATTATTGAGAGTCCAGGTAGATTCGTTATGTTCTCATCTGCCACCAACTAACGCCGTATCAGCTCCTGCCTCAGCTTGTTCATGTCAATCTTCTCTACTCTTCCCCAATCTCAACTGGGCCCAGTCAGGCAGTGATGACCCATAGCAGTTGAGTGGGAACCCTCTGTCCAGGTATGGGGAAAGCAAGCAAAGTTAGCAAACCCTGGGTTAACCCCAGGATCTTCCTTGCCTTTTCCAGAGATAGAGTAAAGAGCAGATTATAGGTGCCCCCAAGAAGGACCCGGTATACATGCCTATTTAGTATAGAGTGACCAACTAATGCCTTGGGTGGTTTTACCCTCTTTCTTTTTTATCAGAAAGTGTGGAATTGTGTTTGTTACTTGATTAAAATTTTATCATTTCATTTCTTATTTCCTGCTAGTAATAATCATCAATCTTCAAATTGTTATTGCTTAGTACCTGATTATGTGGCTAATGAAATGTATAATTGCTAGTGCTTAATGCGACATGTTATTTATATATTTTATATATATATATATATATATATGCATGTGCGTGTGCGTGTGTGTGATGCATCTAGTGTCATTGACCCTTGTCTTAGAAATGGTAGTGAGCTTTTAAGATTTTAACTGCATATATAATTTTGACACCATTAGTCCAATCTAAATCTGTTGATGTGTCAATAGATTAAACATGTGAACTCAATTTTATGAAGATCGAGACGCAAAATAGCATTGACTGTTTGAGGAGAACTTCTTTTGGGGGATAAGTGGCTAGGGATTGTAGTGGATCAGGATGGTTCTGGTTATAAAAAATGACTCCCAATCCTGAAACTTTCAGAATGCCACAGAGTTGTGCAGCTGATGCACTTCTGCGTGAACTAGTTGAAGAATGGTGCTCCACTGTCATTCTCGTCCACTGGAAACAGTATTAACCTTTTTTATGTGGTGAAGCAGAGACATAAATGCATTACTTTCATTGGATTCTGACAATTCAACACAGTTTATAAGAAACAACCGTGCCAAATATGTGTATTGTCTGATAGACAGAAAACTGTGTTTGCATATTGCAATATGTCATAGGCTTTAATCTTTTGAGAATTCAAGGTTGTCATATAATATATGTATATTTGGCTGTTTTCATTCCAGTTGATCAAGGAAAAGAAAACAGTTATCATGTTATCAGTACATTTTCTTTTTCTGTTTTACAGGTGGTAAAAGTTACCACAAATTTGACAAATGGTATGATGATTTGATTTATTTGTGGCAACCGAACCCTGGGAAGTTTGTTCATCTCAATCAGTTCTTTGATACGTCTTGAAAGTGCAGCTACTTTGTGTTCCACTTGTTTTGATAAAATTTATAAAATGGCCATGTTATCAGTATTCGGTAAACATCCTACTTAAAATCTTCAACCTGTTTATAAAACTGCCATTTTCTTTATTGTGTGGGACAGTTGTGCTGAGTTATTCTTTTAAGAAATTGATTTATTTATTTGTTATGTCCGTCTTTAATATTCTATGGTTGGAGAGAAACAATTAGACATGATATCGCTTTCCTGGAGTAACTGCTAATATGGCACAAGATCAAGCTCTATGGCATCAAAGAATCCATTGTAGCTGACCCACCTAGTGTGGGAAAAGGCTTGGTTGTTGTTATTGTTGTTTTTAATATTCTATGGCATTCTTCTCTGCTGTATCTTTCGTTTTATTTGTTCACAATTCCTATGTGTTCCGTGGGTCAGTTAGGCTACCTAACGCTTTAAGGTCCATCTTGTTAGGGGGTGATCTCATTTGGTCTTCGCCTTGCTAGAGATTTTTCATGGGACATATTAGAGTGATTGTGACTACTGTGCACCCTCATTTCTTAAACAGATGTCCAGGACATTGCACTTTGCCTGTGTCTAGCATTTTCATGAAATCATTCCGTACCTCCATCTTTCTAGAGATCTCCATTTTAATATTAGAAAGAGTGTGACTGCACGGTGCATCTATATCTCTTAAATCGTACCTCAGAGTTAGACTTTGTTTTATGTGAGCATCGTGGCTATGAGCCTCTTTGTATATATGTTGATAAGATGCAGTATGAAAGCAGCCCCTCTTGTTGCAGGCATATGGTTGGGCGTACACCAAGAACCTTCATAACACATGGGAGCACTTCTACGTCTATTGGGTCTGTCCTTTCATTGGGGCAATCGTGGCTGCTTGGTTTTTCCGGCTGTTTTTCTCTCCTCCAAAGCAAAAAGTGAAAAAAGCATAAGCCCAGACGCTAAATGCAATTGTTTTACAGCTAAAAGCGATAGAAGTATGCTCAGGTGATTAATTTAACATTGTAATAAACATGACAGCAAAAGTTAGATTGTTTTTCTTTCACGATAGTACATTGGTGATACTTGATGATTCGAAATGGGAAGACTGGGTTGTCATGAATGCCACAATTCCCTTATTTTCTGCGACAGTTGTTGCGTGGTCAGTAAAATGGTGTGCGTGTGTGCGCACGTGTGTATATACATATTCTTGGATGCCTGGGGGGAAGCAATAGGTAACCATTAAGCTAAAGAGATCAAAGCAGAGGTGAGTTTTATCAACGCCTGTTGGAGCACCCCATCATGTACCGAGGTGTGGCACCAGCCTAGGTCCAATATTTGTAGAACCCCTGCATCGCAATTGCAGTTTCTAGAATGGCATTTTGTTGCTCCCGCCTGCAGAGACCGAGCGCACGTATTCCAGCTTTGGGAAAGACTCTTGGTTGGATACTCGTTAATAGCATGCCCAAGGCAAAAGCTCAATCTTGATCTAGAAGGCATGGTTTCTTCTTCGAGGGTAAAGTGAGAGACAAAAGGCAGTCCCTCCACTCATCCCAAACAGAGATCCAAAGAGATCCAAAAATCTGTGCACTGCTTGGATGAAGAGAGCCAATTGAGAGGAAAATTGGTTTAATGGGTTACTTACCTACCAACTCCTGTTCTAAGACCAGATTTATCGGCATCCTAGAATGACCACCACAGCCATAAAACTTATTTACTACTAATGGCGTATCTCTCAACCGAATTTGACAAAATCAGCTAGCTTTTTGAACGAGTAGCTTGAAGAGATGGTGCATCCAAAGCCTTGAGGTGATCCTTTCATTGAGAAGGGAAGAAAGCTGAGCGAAAAATAGCGAAGAGAGGCAGTTCATGCAAGATGAAGAGGAAGAATTTTGAGAACTCTCTTTACCAGCCTTCTGCTTCATAGCAGGAACAGTCTCCTCTAAATAGGATCAACTTTCTAACTAAATGTTAAAACCTGTTTGAAATATGAAAACCACACGAGTCCTAATAAAAAAAACATTACCAAAATTAAATTAAACGGATCTGCAGATGTCGAATTGTGGAACCCACAGGCCAAATTTCTTGACAATGGGATCTTCGGATTCCTCCACCTGAATCTAAATGGTCTAAAGTTTCAAATAAAACTAAGGTGATAGACTTGGTTGCGCAGCAGAAACAAACACCAGACATTGTAATAATCTAATAAAGGAAATCGAAAACTCAAGTTATAACACAATATCACAAGACTCTCAAGTCCTTGTCATAAGAAAAACTGGTAAATAAGCACAAATGCAAGCGCGGAGTCCTCCATTGCTCCCCAACAAAAATCAAGTCCACAGAAACGGGCCCCTCATATAGCACAGTGAAGCAGATCTTGGAGTGAAGTACGCATTCCCATCACAGGAATGCGTCTTTCTCGAGCAATTTCAAGACATCCTTCTGGTCGTTCAATTTCGCGACATCTATGGCCGTTTTGCCATCCAAGTTTTGCAATGTCCTGTAGTTCACCAAAATAGACTTAGACGCAAAATAGCTAAATCCGAGGAAGCAAGAACCAGTCCACAAAATGCATGTTTGGCAGCATCAATATGGGCATACAAGCTAAAGAAAAACTTCCAGATTGAAAAAGGAAAGCACCACCAGCCTGATGCAGTGTATCCATAAGCTTCAAAGGCCAGAAACCAGGAATGGGAAATTTTGTGACATGATCTGAAAGAGAGCTTACACAGAAGCTCCATGCTCAAGGAGAAGGGCAACACAATCCTTTCTCCCATAACCTGCAGCGTAATGCAGAGCGGTGTTCTTGTTCTTGTCAAGTGCATCCACTTTTGCTTTGGCTTCAAGAAGAATACGTCCGCATTCCACCTGCATGAATGAGGAAAGATGAATACCATTTACAAGAAAATGACAGCAGCTTTCCCATATCCACGTGCAATTGTGTTCCTCTCAGAGACATTGTTACTACACAACACCCAGAAGTTCGCTTTGTGAATAATGCCAGTAAGCTTTCTTAATAACATTTAACAAGTTTCCTCTCATGTGGATTGCCAATCTGGAAAGCAAATGTAACATGCCAAACGATCTAATACAAAGCTACGGACTTCTGGAGCTAACATAAATCAACCTCCAGCATTTGTCCTTTATCATCCTCATGTGGTGTGAAAAGGATGTGAAGAACCTCATACTCTCTGGCTGTATCAAACACCTTACTGATACATATTTTGAGACTGCCACATACCACGAGGACTATAAGCAACTGCTCTTGGTTAAAAAGTCAGGATTCTGTGAGAAGGCTAAGGTTGGTCAATGAGTAAAAGATCAACTACAACTAGATGGTCTCGTAATCTTTTATCGATAGTTCTGTAGAGCATTTGTCCTTTATCATCGTCATGTGGTATGCACGGATACTTTTTTACTGTACCAACTACCAAGCATCTTGCTAACACATATTTTGAGATTGCAACATCCCACAAGAACTTAAGCAACTATTCTTGGTTCAAAAGTAGAAGATTCTTAAGAAGGTTGGTCAGTAGGGAAAAGGGCAACTACAACTGGATGGTTTTGTAATCTTTTATTAATAATTTGTATTATGATGATAAAATCTGACTTAAATTATCAAGAAGATTACCAACTTGGACTAAAAGAGAGCAGGATGCCAAAGAAAACGGAACCAAGACAAGGTCATCCAATTTAAGATTTTGTTGATCAAGAAATAAATTAAGACGATTTTCTTAAATCTATACAAAATTATTTACCTCGCCATAGCCGCAAGCAAAGTGAAGTGCTGTTCGGCCTTCTGAGTCTTCTTCGTCTTTGTCTGCTCCAGAGGATAGTGCATTCTTCAAACCCTGTATAGCCAAAAAGAGGAGATAATCACATACCCTTACAATACTGGAATACTATGGTGCTATAAATTGAAACTTATGCTGCTAATGTACTTTATGCATATATGTACTTGAATTCAGTTCTACTAACCTTTTATTTCCATCTAGAGCAAGTTGTACGTGGTACGGACATAGCAGGGTTAATGTGGCTATTTTAGAGATGGAGCCATGTAAAATGGTCCAGTGCAATGTTTTACCCTAAAGAGATCTTGCTCTCCTGAGTTTTGAAGGTAAAAGAACAAGGGAAGCATTAAGAAGAGATCTGCTCTGGATTTGGGGACAGCACAGGCTCAGTTTAGTGCTGCAGTTGGGAACACCAGAGGACTTACGAATATCAGCACGGTGTCATAAGAACGCCTGGGCTCATTTTGCTTGGTTATCATGGTTTGGTTTTTAGAAAATTGTTGAACTTTACTTCAAGCAGTTTGAGTAGGTATGGATTCATTGTGAACTTCAAAATAGTATCTGGATTATGGGCTCAGTTGGCCTGAAAAGCTTGGTATCCAAGAGTCTACCTACAACTTATAGGTAGTCATCTATCTAACTATATCATAACCTAATATTAATTTTACAAATCACTCCCTACAGTTCACCTTGCACCAGTGTTGCACTGTGGTGCATTACGGGATTTTCCTTTCATTGAATTCATCATTACACAGTTACAGTTATGCGGTTATTATGATGCAGACTTGCTAGTTCTATTGAAGATGGGCATTCTACATATGGATTTCGTATCTACTAGGAGAAGCTTTAATTTATAATGGCAGGTGATAGTAACAACAACCGTGTTTCCTAGCTCTGTGATGTGAAGCCATGAGTTCAATACCTGGTTGTGCAAACTCCGCCCATGTAAGGGATCACCCTTGCATTGTCGGTCCCAAGCCCGGATAAAGGAGGAGGGTTGTGTTAGGCCTCCGACAGCCAGCGTAAAACTTCGTTGGATTTTTATAACATGGATTACAAAAATTATGAGCATTGCTTTGGGGCGTCCCCGCCTAGCGACGTGCTGCAGAGCCCGAATGCAGTAAGAAGTAAGCAAGGGCCACTACATTTTCGCCCGAATGTAGTGAATCAATTGCAGACAACGTTCCCACATCATGTATGGGTGTGGGTAAAAAAGTTAGTCTCGCTACATTGCCGCCCGAATGTAGTGAAAATTTTTCAGAGAGGGTTTCCTCATTTTGATTATGGACGGATGCGGGGGGTAAGGAAGCTAGTTCAAGATAATAAGATTCGTATTGGTTCTTGGAATATCATCACATTATCGAGTAAGCTAATGGAGGTGGTAGATACTATGATTCGGAGAACGATTCATATTCTATGTTTACAAGAGATAAAATGAGTTGGAGAAAAAGCAAAGGAGATAGAAGATACAGGTTTTAAATTATGGTACTCAGGTAAAGAAAATGCTCGAAACGGAGTTGATATTATCATAAATAAAGATTTAAAGGAGAGTGTAGTAGACATACAACGATATGGTGACCGAATCATGATGTTGAAATTAGTATTAGGAGCAGAGGTTTTGAATATAGTTTGTGCTTATGCATCCTAAGTAGGACTAGAAGATAGTATAAAGACTGTCTTTTGGGAAGAGTTAGATAAGGTGTTTCAAAACATTCCACAAAGGGAGATGATTTGTTTAGGAGGAGATTTAAATGGACATATCGGTAAAGAGGCATTAGGATATCAAGGGATTCATGGAAACTTTGGTTTTGGGGATATAAACGAGGAAGGTAGGGAGAATTAAATTTTGCTATGGCATTTGATCTCTTTATAGTCAATACAATCTTCAAAAAAACGAGATGAACATTTAATTACTTATAAGAGTGGCTTATCACAAACACAAATTGATTACTTTATTTGTAGAAAAAAAGATAGAGCGTGTTGTAAAGATTGTAAGGTAATTCTAGGAGAAAGCTTAACCACACACATCGACTTTTAGTTATGGATTTATAAATAAAAAATGGACAAAGAAGAAAAGAGTGCATCGAGCTATTCGGACTAAATGGTGAAACCTCAAAAGCGAGAAAGAAGATATATTTAAACAGAAAGTCCTTCAAGGAGATGTTTGGAATTATGTTGGCACACCCTGTGATATGTGGAACAATATGGCTATACATATTAGGAAAGTGGCGAAAGATGTGTTAGGGGTATCTAAGAGAGGTGTACCAGCACAAAAAAAAGCTTGGTGGTAGAGTGAAGTAGTACAAAATAAAATCAAAGTCAAAGAGAGCATGTTACAAATTACATTATGCTAAGAAAACTAGTGAAACTTTAGAAGCTTATAAGAAAGCAAAGAAGGAAGCAAAAAAGGCCATTAGTGAAGCAAAAGCTAAGATTTGGGAGGACTTATATAAAAAACTCAACTCAAAAGAGGGTAAAAGAGATATTTTTAGAATAGCTAGGGCTAGAGATAAGAAAACTAAAGATCTTAATTATGTTAGATGCATCAAAGACGAGGATGAAAAAATTCTAGTGGCAAATGATGATATAAGAAATAGATGGAAAAACTAATTTTATGATCTTTTTAATGAAAATAAAGATGTTAGTATTAGCTTAGGAGAGTTAGCCAAATCGGAAAAGTATATAAACCATAATTTCTACCGACATATTCAAAAGAATGAAGTCAAAGAGGCTCTTAAATATATGAAGGGTGGTAAATCGGTAGGGACCAGATAATATTCCTATAGAAGTTTGGAAAATACTAGGAGAAATAGGAATCACTTGGCTCACAAGACTATTTAATGAAATATGAAAAACCCAAAAGATGCCCGAGGAATGGAGAGCAAGTACCACTTATATCCATATATAAGAACAAGAGAGACATTCAAAATTGTGCGAATTATCGAGGTATCAAGTTAATGAGTCATACTATGAAATTATGGGAAAGAATTATCGAGCGTAGGTTAAGATAAGTATCAAGTACAACAGAGAACCAATTTGGATTCATGCCAGGCAAATCTACTATTGAAGCGATTCACCTCTTGAGACGTCTTATGGAACATTTTAGAGCAAAAAAGAAACACCTTCACATGATATTTATTGATCTAGAAAAAGCTTATAATAGGGTATCGAGGGAGGTTCTTTGGAGAACTTTGGAAAAAAGAGGTATCCCATTAACATATATTAACCTTATAAGAGACATGTATGATGGTGCAAAAACATGTGTGAGGACTCATGAAGGAATGACAGACTTCTTTGAAGTTAATATTGGGTTACATCAAGGATCAACTTTAAGTCCATACTTATTTATAATGGTGATGGATGAGTTAACAAAACATATTCAAGATGAAGTACCTTGGTGTATGTTATTTGCAGATGACATTGTATTAGTGGAGGAGTCTAAGGAAAAAGTTAATAGAAAATTGGAACCATGGAGAGAAACATTAGAAAGCAAAGGCCTCCGACTTAGTAGAACAAAGACAGAATATATGGAATGTAAGTTTGATCATTTCGCTACTTCAAAGGACATAGAAATTAAAATTGGCACACATTGCATTCCCCAAAAGGAAAGTTTTAAATACCTAGGGTCAATTTTTCAGAGTGATGGAAGAATTGATGGAGATGTTACGCATAGAATTAATGCTGGTTGGTTAAAATGGAGAGGAGCATCAGGTATTCTTTGTGATAAGAAGATACCATTAAAATTAAAAGGTAAATATTATAGAGTAGCAATTAGGCCTGACATGTTTTATGGTTCTGAGTGTTGGGCAGTTAATCATCAATATGTACAAAAGATGTATGTGACAGAAATGAAGATGTTGAGATGGATGAGTGGTCATACAAGAAAAGACCGTATACATAATGAGGTTATTAGAAACAAATTAGAAGTGACACCAATAGAGGATAAAATGAGATAAAATCGTTTAAGATGGATTGGACATATAGAAAGAAGATCAAAAGAAGAACATGTAAGAAGGTTAGAAAAACTAAATTTGGAAAGTATTAAAAGAGGTAGAGGACGACCACAAAAGTGTTGGAAAGAAACAATAAAGAATGATCTAGCTTATTGGGAGTTAACTGATAACATTGCACACGATAGGGATCTGTGGAAACAAAGAATCCATGTAGCCGACCACGTCTAGTATGGGAAAAGGCTTAGTTGTTGTAGGAGAAGCTTTAATTTCATGGAAGAGCAAGAAACAACAAAGAGTCGCAATATCTTCAGCTGAGGCAGAGTATAGAGATGTGTCACAAATGTCTGAAAAAGTCCTCGTATTAGATGTTTTTTTTGGAAAAATATGACATCAGTAGGGGATTGTACTTCTTTTTACTGTGACAACCAAAAACGCAATTCATATGGATAAAACTCCAGAGTTTCATGAGCATACTGAACATAAAGAAATAAACTATCACCTCAAAAAGGCTTATTAAATGGATTATTTCCTTCATAGTCTTGGTAAAGTTCAACACGTTGATCATATCTCTACCAAGATCTTGCCCAACATATGCACTTAAGGTGTTCCTCTCCAAACTCCCAAAGATCTCTACATAATCTAGAGTCCATGACATATCATGGAAGATGGTATCTTGATAAGATAATTTATGTGTATATGCCCTTATCTAATTTTTTTTATGGTTATTTTGACCCTTTTAGGGCAAGCTAGGAAAACTGCTGAAGCAAAGGACATTGTGGCTATTCTGCCCATTTATAGGGTTAGATCCTTGCAGAAGGGTTCATGTGCACACATTTTTCCATTAGAAATACATTTTCTTGTTATCATGTAAAGCAGCATAAGATATCCAGCTGCCAGTATCACCTTGGGCAACAATTATGATATTACAGATTATTACCTTAACATATTTGGACCCTGTATCAGTCTAACATAAGATATGGACGAGGCATCAATATGGCCTTGTACTGTGTGATACAGGATATGCATACCTTGCACCAGCTGTATCTTGTGATACAACAGATACGCTGATGCAGCATGTAACGTATAATAGAAGGGTATACAGGGCCTAATATACAGCATTTATTCAAACCATTCTTCAATCAATGTGACATGCAATAGTATGTATGATACAATACATTACGGTACTCATGACATTTTTATCACTTGTTCTTCTAGGTTATAAAGATAAAAAATGTATAGGTTTTGGAATAAATCATGTTCATATAGCTGACTCAACTGTGCCAATCATGGATGTGGATGTCCGTGCAAAGAAGCCACAAATATCATAAAGAGAATATAATCTGGTGTGGCAAGAATCCAAAATATCTAAAAGGCAAGAGACACAGAGGACAACATTGAAACAAACCTCTACATCACCAACACTAGCAGTGTGATGAACAGAAGATTCATCTTCATAAGCAGTATCATCTTCAGCTTCTGCTGGTGCAGAGAGATCAGCAGAAGTTTCAGCCTCGCCAGCAGCACCAATGCCCATTGCATGGCCCAGTTTCTGCAGAACTTCAGGATCATTCCAATACCTGAAGTACAGATAATAGGAATGAAAGATTTAGCCTCCTATTGCACCGACAGATTCAACTCCAACCTACAACCTAAAATTTGTCTCACTTCATCATAGTAGCTGGACCTCCACTCTCAATCTCATCTAGGATAGGCTTCAAAGACGGATCTTCCTTTATACGCGCCATTCGTTCCTCAAGGAGCTCTTTTTGGACAGGATTAGCTAAATTCTCTAGCATGGAAGACATGGATGGGTCCTATAAAAAGACAAAAACAAGAGGAGTAACATTTCCAATAAATTTAAATCTTTACCTCCGAAGATTATCTAAAAACCTTACATCCTAGACGTACCTGCATGAGAGCATTACCAAGACGCTCAGCCATAGCCATAAACTGAGGATTCTGCATAACTTGTTGCATTGTGGACAAGTACTGTTGTGTATCCACTTGAGGTATACCATCATTACCAGCACCTTGGACGCTCTTCTGGAGCTGCTCAGCCATCTGGTTGAATGAAGGATCTTTTGCTATTTCTTCCGCCAATTCCTTTATGCTTGGGTCCTGTTTTCAGTTAAAAAGATTATATAAGGTTTAAAATTTCAAAAATAGCCAGCACAACATCGACCCACTTAGAAACGCCCTTCAACAACAACAACAACAACAACAACTAAGCCTTTTCCCATACAGAAACGCCCTTCAATGTCTTGAAATTTTAAGGCTAGGCACATGGGTTAAGGAAAAAGGCATTCAAAACACCCAATTTGACTGAGGTGATTTGCAACTAGTCTTCCTATTACATTTTTACCATCAACAAATTACCAACGATTTCAGTGAAAAAACAGAAGGCTCTTATCAAATCTTGATACATCATTCAAGTTCACGCAATTTTATGAGCCCTTTCTCAAAGCATTTGTATGTGTGTGACACAGTGTCTGAGTGAGAGAGAGAGAGAGAGCAGCTTCAAGCCTTGAATGATTGCTTTCTCAACCCTGGTTTAGGTTCCATTGGTGAAAGTAAAAAGACTTGAGCAATTACAAATTTCTGCCAATGTTTCTGTTCCGTGCATAATTGTCAATCCAAGGAAGTTGAAATTGTCGAATGTGATAATAAAGAATGAAAAGGCACAAAACTGAAAGGTCTCTTGAATTCTCCAAGCTTTAAATAGAAAGCCCACCAAGCAGAATTTTGAAAAGAATCACAACCCAAGTTGAGAGAAACCCATGGATGGATGTTCCCTTTTTCACCAATAACAGTGCAACTCTGTCCAACCTAGAGATATCTAAATAGGAGACCAATGTCAGCCTTATGATGCCAGCAATAGCATCCATCATAACGCACATCAAACAAAATTTCCAACTGCTGAAGTAGCAACCACAGTGCTAAGAAAGAATATCTAAATGCAATGGGCAAAAAAGCTGTAGTAACTTATCAAGTTAGAACCATTTGTATCAGGGCACAAGACGAAATAATCCAGTAGTAAACATAGATTCCCAAGGAAAAACTAAGTTCAGGAACTCAGCAAATTCTTTTGAGCTACCCTTGGAAATTCTTCAACAAAACACTCTAATGTTTAACAGGAACTCATTATTTTTTAAAATTAAACCGACATGCATTTGAACTGGAAGCATGACATACACAAGTCTGGTCCACAAATTTTGAGGGCAAGTACATAGCAGCTTCCCCACATAAAAGAAAGGGTCTTTAAAGCATATACCTAATGAATTTTCTCAAACATGGTAGACAGGGAAAAAGAAACGTTTCTGTTGGGTTTGATTTGATACATCACTTTCCAGCCAACTTAATGTATCACCAACATTACAAGTCAAATGGAGCTGACTAGAAAACAACATTAAATCCACTTCAAGTGCCCCAAGCAACAACAGGCTAATTAAGGAGCTCATAAATTTCTGGTAAACTATAAGTATATGATTAATAGCATTTCAGCATGGCAATATAAAATAACATATACTGCTTTTGAGATATCAGATTGATCATCTAGGCATCTGAAGAATTTGTGACTACATACATGCTGTCAATAGTTTGTGATGGAGCATCGTATGTTTTCTCTTCTGGATGGCCAACTTAAGAGGCATGGCATACCTAATCAACATTTTCGAAAACATATAGCAAGCCATATGTGAGAAAAAGTGAGCCTCTGATGGCTCAGAATCTCATACAACATCTGAGCCTAATATCATCTTTGCTCCTATACTTGATATCTGGTAAAACCTTGCAGCACTACAATTTGAACTGCCAAAGGATTGCCAATAACTGACAGGAGATACTTATTTGGTAAATAGATTACAATGCATTGAATAAGGCTGACAAATATTGCTAAAAGAAATAGAAAGGTGCTAGATGACAAGCAAAAATCTGAAGCATCTGGTAGAAAACAAACAGTTAACACTTTTGAACTGGGAGTCTCACTACAATAATAATGCCAACAAACTTCTTCCAGCAAAACTTTGAGACAAGAATACAAACATTAAAAAACTAAACATACATTTAATAGCCCAGACATTGCAGAGAAGTCAAAAGGATTTGGAATAATTCCTGGCCCTGTCGGGCTAGTGGCAGTTCTCCTTGTCGGTGCATCAGAAGAGTGCTTACTTTTGGGTGATTTCTCATCTGGAAGGTAAATAGGCACACGAGTCACAAAGGAATCAATATATAAGAGACATCTCCAAAATAGTAAGGATGTAAATCACCTTCCAACAGACAGGCACACAATAACTTATTCCTAGTTCTTTTGCTTTTTTCTCGGCATACATGAGCAAAGAATTCCAAGGATATTGAAACAAAAAGATGAACAAAAAGGACGGGAGATCACTTTCATGTACTCGAATACAACAAAAGGAATAAGCAAAAGGATTTTCCGTTGTGTTCTAACATTAGATGGAAATCACCAATGTTTGTTCTTTCCATTCAACAAGAAACAGGATTTTTTAAACACGGTTATCTAATGGTTAAAACACGGACTCAGATCATGATTTGGCACTTGAGAGTGGAACCCTTATGGTAGAGGTATTCACACTTGGAAGGACCGTGTCAAACCAGATTTAGAGCACATGTTTCGATTGGCTGTAGTTTGGGCATGTGGATACCATGCTTTGTTCACGCGCTAAGTGACATAAGCAGGAAGGAGATGGGTCCAGTGTTATCCGTATCGCACCGTACGTATCGTATCGTGGGCGACCACGATACGACCAGGGACCCGTCTAAAGGGTCCCTGACCGAACAAAAACCAACATTTTTGCGGGTTTTTTATATTTTTTTTGGAGCTCCCCACGCTTTCTTTCTGTGGTTTTCCTCCTCCTTGGAGTTCAAGCGTCCAAAAACGTGCTCTACGATGTCCATGGTTCTCCACCACTATAGTGCGCTATAGCGTTTTAGCGGGTTTGAAAACGCTATAGCGGGCAATTTTTAGCGGGCGGCCCGTCGTGGCCGCTATAGCACTGTAAGCAGACATACGAAATGGTTCGGGTCAAGTAAATCCAGATTGACCCTATCCAAATGATATAAAAACGGACGAAACCCTCGTTCATCCCCCTGTCCCGCCTCTCCCTCTCTGTTCGTCCTCCTGTCCCGCCTCTCCCTCTTTGTTTGTCCTCCTGTTGTCTCGCCTCTCCCTCTCTCTCCCGCAGAGCTTCTAGTGAACGACGAGAGATGAAAAGAATGAGCGTGTAGCGGGAGTGGAGTCGAGGAAATATCAACCAGCCCCAGAACAATAAATACCTGTTACTACGAGATGTATTGGCAGCTACCGATCAACGAAGTTCAGCGGCGTTAAATATGCTGAGCAAAGCGAAGAGGCGGAGGGAACTTTGGTAGCCACCAACACCCCAGGGACAGAAAGCGGTGAAGCAGTAGAGTCGGCAGGCAGTTGCCCTGGTGAAGACAGGAAAACTTATGGAACCTACGACATCCGTCAAGATATCGGCACCCAGCAAGGAGATGTTGAATCCACTCCGACTTCCTGGAGTGTTCCAAAGAGAACACATTTCCGATGTTGCGATGATCTGGGTCCTGCCTTTTGCTATCTTCCTACTAAGTGAAGGCGGAGCTTCGCTTAATTCCAAAAACCCCTCCCAAACCTACCCAAGGTAAGAAGGAGTTGCGCCTTGCTCCTATAGTGCATAGAAGCGATAGGCCTTTCCTTATCCAAGTTCCCACCCGAGGTAGCAGGCATGCCTCTATGTTGATACTTCGCTCAGCCTCACCCTTATAGGCCTTCAAACAAGGCTAGGGTTGTCGCTTCAACAACAAGAACTAAAGCGTCACTGGGGTGCGAAAGCATGGGGAGCGAACAGGTTAATGTCTAATGTGTTGTACAAGTGTGTGACCATTTTCTACAGTGGTAGTCAACCTTGCTATTGGCTTTGTTCGTCCCCCTATCCCGCCTCTCCCTCTCTCTCCCATTGGCTTCGGCTCTTCTTTAAAGTCTCGCTTAAGGAGAAGGCGTAGAAGCAGATAAGTTTCTTCCCATCTCTGGAGGTTTTAGTCAGTGTTATCCGTATCGCACCGTATCGGTGCGATACTTATCATATCATGGGCCACCACGATACGATACGGGAGCCCATATCATGAATGCGGGTGTATTGCACCGTATCGTGCGATATGGCACGATAAGGTACGACAGGAATTTGATAAGGTTATACAGGAGGTTGGGCTAAAAAATATAGTCCAATTGATTACAGATAATGCAGCTAACTACAAAGCAGCTGGGAAGGAGTTAGTTGATATTTATGGGACTTGCTATTGGACATCATGTGTAGCCCATTGTTTAGATCTCATCCTCAAGGACATTGGTGAGATGGATGAAATAAAGGCAGCAACTGAGTGTTGCCAAGATATTACAAAATTCATTTACAACCATGCATTTGTTTTGTGTATGATGAGGAGATACACAGAAGGTGCAGAGCTTCTTCGCACAGATGCAACTCGATTCGCAACAAACTTCTTATCTGTACAGAGTATTATGAGACAGAAGCAAGCTTTAAAGAGAATGTTCTCCTCAGATGAGTGGCAATAATTTGCAGAATTGCCTCAAAACAGAAAGAATAGAAAGTTGAATGAGATTACAGAAACAGTATTTAGAAGTTCATTTTGGAATGCATGTGTTAGATTATTAAAAATTACCTTTCCTTTAGTAAAAGTTTTGAGATTGGCTGACAGCGAGGAGAAACCATCTATGGGCTATCTTTATGAAGCCATGGACAGGGCAAAAGAAGCGATCAGAAATAACTTTAATAGAAAAAAGAGAGATTATGTGCCCGTGTAGAAAATAATTGATAGTAGATGGAATAAACAATTGCATCAACCTATTCATGCAACAGCCTACTATCTAAACTCATCATTCAGGTACTCAGCAACCTTCAAAAGGGACGGTGAGGTTAATCGAGGAATCATTGAATGTATCAACAGAGTAGTCCCTGATGAGAGCATAGCAGATACGATACATCGAGAGATGGAGATATATGATAATGCTCTTCACTTAATGGGTTTGCCTGTTGCAATTCGCAACCGCACTACGATGCGTCCAGGTAAATTGTTTATTTTTATATTTAAGTTTCATCTTACATTACTGTGGATTATGTCTATAATGTTTGTCTTTTTCTACAGATGTTTGGTGGAACAGGTTTGGAAGTGATTGTCCAAACCTTAGAGATTTTGTAGTCAAATTCTTAAGCCAAACATGTAGTGCAACAGGTTGTGAAAGAAATTGGAGTGTTTTTTAACACATCCATACAAAAAAGCGCAACAGGTTGGAACACAAAAGGCTTAATGATTTGGTTTATATTCGTTGTAACATGTGTCTTCGTGAAAGGTAATATTGTATTACTTTCAAATTTTCAATTCAATATTGTTTAACTTCAGTCTTCAATTGTTAATATTATTTACTAATTATTTATCTTTGTTTGTCGTAGGCAATTAAAAAAAGTAAATAGAGAAGAAAGTCAGTTCGATCCAATAAGTTTGGATAATTTTGATATATTAGAAGATTGGGTTATGGAAGACACTGAAGAAAATGCCCTCCTAACTGAAGAAGACATTGCTTGGATTAATTTGGAAGGAGCACAACAACATCAAGGAGATGAAGAATTTGATTTCCAAGAAGAAGGTGTCGCTGATGATGATGAGGAGGATCTACAACAAGAAGAAGATGAAGATTATTTAGTTGATAATCTTGATTACAATTTGTAAAATATAACTGTGTGTGTCTGTAATCTGTATTTCATTTTTTGGATTCAAAATATATAAATTTGGATGCAATTGTTCAATGTTGAATGCTCAATCTGTACTAAACTTACATTATATGAATCTAAAGCAATTACCAGATTTTTCCTAAATTGTTTCGGATTTTTACTAATTTTTATTGATTTTTAATTAATTCTTGTATTATTTTAATATTAAAGTACGATACGAAACGATATGCTCGTATCATGGAGCCCAACAATACACGATACGATACGCGTCAGACAACACTGGTTTTAGTAGATTCCTGTGCTTTTAAGTGTGACTTATATTGTAATGCATGGGCAGTTTAGCAAAAGGAATGATACTTCCCATCTTTTCCTTTTCTTCTTTGTGTGTGTGTATTCGTGTGTGTTTGTGTTGGCTTCGCACAATACGATAGGTTTTAGGTGGTGTAGATTGCAGATTATATATGTTTTACATATGAGGAAGCTTGATGCACCAAAAGCTTGATAATGAACTTAAGCAACGAAAAGAAAAGCTTAAATGCGTCCTCTATCTTCAATGTCCTCATTTCTGACCCATGCTTGCTCGAATTTCGTTATACAATCGACAACCCTAACTTTGCCTTAATGTGAAAGTAGCAGTGCATCTCTAGAACTGCAAAAGCTAGTGCCTAGCCGATAGGTTTTCTATCCACAAACTCGAAACTCTAAACTCATTTGAGAAATCAAACTATGTTAAGGTCAACTGTTGAATAGTGACGATTGATACTGAAGTATAAATATTTTGATAATTTGAAATTGCTTGCAAAATCTTGCATCGTTCTCCATCACTATTGCAATATGCTTCATTATGATGTATAGTAACAAGACGAGTGTAGTTGGTGTTGTCGTTAACACAGTTTCATCCAACCTTTTGTTATATCTATACTTGTAACAATGAAAGCCGTAGAATAATTTGAACTTCGTGAGAACTTCTATGTACATTAATTGATAGGGCACAACCTTGTTACCTTATATTGGAGACTTAGCATGTCAGTTTTGAGATTGTGCAGTTCAATTAATTCTTGAGAACTAGGGAAAAGATTCTCCCATGTTCTACTTTTTAAGATACTAACGGTTTGGAAATTTTTGAAGTTTGATTGTCATGATTGACATTGGGATTTGTTGACAAATGATTAGTTTTAATGAAAGTTGTTGACATCTCAGCTTATTGCAGTTGGACACACAACACACGAGAGGGAGGAAGGGAGGGAGTTGACCTATCTTGTCTTATTGTTGAATTCGGTTGCCTTTTGTCCATTAACCCATTTTGCTTTCAATCACGAATCAGGTTATGGTATGCCACTGCAAACCTCCATGGGATGGTAGCATGGGTTGTGGAGATGAATGCCTGAACCAGATGCTTAATATAGAATGCATTCAAGGGACATGTTCTTGTGGGGAGTTGTGTTCAAATCAACAGGTTCCTACTATCCATAATGGTATTCTTTCTCTTCATTTTTACCTTGATTTTGTACTATCTACAAGTTTGAATGGTGCTTTGCAGTTCCAAAGGCAGAAATATGCTAAGTTTATGTGGTTTCGCTTTGGGAAGAAAGGCTACGATCTGCAGTTGGAAGAAAATGTTTCATAGGGGCAGTTTCTTATTAAATATGTTGGAGAGGTCCTTTGCTTAAACCTGTTTCTGAAACTTAATTGTCCCATTTCTTAGAGTATGTAGCATTCCTCCTTTACTACTTTTTGTTAATTATATCAACTAAAACTGTTCGGGACTTAGAAATTAGAAAACCCATTATATATAATTTTTTATTTGTAAATAAAAGTTTACCACTAAATCCTCTATATCCCCGCTACCGCTATATCAGGGTCAACCATTAACAACCCGCTAACCGCTATTGATAACATAGGTTTTGAGTCAAACTTGTAATGCAACGGGTTGTGAAAGGAATTGGAGTGTCACATCCATACAAAAAAGCGTAACAGGTTGGAACATAAGCGGCTGAATGACTTAGTTTTTATTCGTTGTAACATGCGGCTTCGTGAAAGGTAATCTTGTATATGTTATTTTTATTAGTTAGTACTTAAAGATTCAATTCAATATATTGTTTGACTTCAATTGTTAATGTTATTTACTAATTACTTATCTTTCTTTCTTGTAGGCAATTGAAAAAAGTTAATAGAGAAGAAAGCCAATTTAATCCAATAAGTTTGGATAATTTTGATAATTAGAAGATTGGATTATAGAAGATAGCGAAGAAAATGCCCTCCTAACTGAAGAAGACATTGCATGGATTAATTTGGAAGGAGCGCAACAACAGGAGATGAAGATTTTGATTTTGAAGCAGAAGGTGGTGATGATGATCTTCAGCAAGGAGAAGATAAAGATTATTTAGTTGATGATCCTTATTACAATATGTAAATTTAAATGTATTTTATTTTTTGCTTCAAAATATGTAAATTTTGTCCAATTGTTCAATGGTGAATCATGATCAAATCATTAATATGTACTCAACTTTGCATTATATGAATTCTTTGCAATTACCAGATTTTTACTCAATTTTTTCTAATTTTTCTGATTTTTTTTATTTTTACTAATTTTTCCTATTTTCTTTTATATTTTTTACTTTTTTTTAATATTAAAGTATGATACGATACGCCCGTATCGTGGAGCAAAATGATACACGATACGATACGCGTCAAACAACACTGGATGGGTCGTGTCAAGATATGTTAAGTGATGATTGGATCAGGTTGGCAAGAGATGTATCGGACGATGCAAGCTGAGATGCCCTCTGCATTGGCTGGTAACGTCACATGATGTTCGTACAACATGATGGATCGGATTTGTGTCACTAATATCCAACATGCAAGAGGTTCTCTGCACAACGCTGCCTTGGTGGGAGCCCATTGCATGAAGACCACAAGAGAGGATTGTGGACCTCCTATTGAATGGGGGTGTGTTGTTCGCAAACCCCATGCAGCTATGTTAGTCCCGCCGAATTGGCTTGGTGGATGTTAAGTCCACAAGGGATGCAGCATGCTCAAGGGGAATCAGCGAGTCATGATGACTTTTTATGACTTGGACAGAATCTGCTGACTTAGATCACCTGCTGAATGGAGAGCCTGATGGCAATTCTTTTCTACAATAGCCTGATGGCAATTCTTTTCTACAATATCAATTGGACGTTTTAACTAGACAAGTTTGGAAAAACGGTTCATAGATCTAGGAGATGAAAAGGAAAAGAACATAGACGAGAACATGAAGAAAGAACCTTGAAAGGAAGAAAGCCTAAATTAACTCCATCAAAACTAAAGTTGCAACTTTTTTTGTAATAAACAAAAAGGAGAGGGTTCATCCCTTTTACATAGAGAAGCCTTAAACGGTAAATGACTGTCATTTAAGACTTATAACTAGGATTCTAATAAAACAAAACTCTTATTTAAACATGAGTAAATAAAACCAGTGCAAAACAAAGAAACATCCAAATGGATCCCATCCTCAATTCTAATCCAGTATCAGTTTCGCTGGCCTTCAAGTTCAGATCAAGTGATAGATCCGGATCAACACAAGGTTCAGATAGGCAGGAACGCATCATGTGGCTCTAAGAAGAAAGAACAGAAAAGCACGACAACATCCACGAGGTGGCACCCTTAGCACCGTCATGTCCTTAATTTCTTAAGACATATACCATTAAGAGCCAGAGAAACAAACAAATTAACAAGAGGAAAAGCATTATCCTATGACAATTTGCTCCCCCCAATTGGAACAAAGTCTAAAGATTACATTTATGCGCAACTTGCATGACATTTCTCTATTACTATTCCAGAACCACCTTGGGAAAGACAATCTTTAACTCCTTACATGAGTTGACAGAAGGTTTTTGACACCTAACACTCAATTGTGTTGTGTCTCAAATGGTGATGAACCTTTTTATAATTCAGATCTTCAGGTAAATTCAAAATTAATAGAAGTGGATACTCAATTTCATGAGAAGTGAACACTACAATTTTAACACAAACACTTTGTTCTTCTTAACATGTAAGGGCAGGTAGGCAATTTTCTCCATCACACAGCCCCGCAACTATCCACGCCCATCAGCATGTCATAAGTAGATCGTCCATAACAGGACTGAAGCCTTCCTCTCATAAATTGATCTTCAAATTTCTCAAGCTCCAAATTGTGATGCCAATAAGAGATATACAAAGAACTATTTAGGATGCACAGGCAATCAAAATATTCCATTACTTACGCCATACCAAGTAAACTAATGGTAAAATCACAAATGTTTCTTGTACCTTGAAATCCTGAATGCACTTTGCTAAATGAGGGAATCAATAATCTTCCACTGTCAATTTCTGGTATACTAGGAGGTTTGATACATAGCCCTCCAAGAACATCCAAACTTTCCTCTGAGATTACCATTTCCCAGTCCTCGACTAACAAGCCCTGTATATCAAGGGCTTACAGAAGTGCAATCAATTCTCAGCCTATCCTTTATAAATTATAATGACTTAACCACAAAAAGGAAACCTTTTCTCTTACTGATGGTAACAGGTGTTACGGATGTCTTTTCCGCATCAAATTGTTTTACTATTTCACGAATTCTAGAATCATACAAAATATTGCCTTAATCTAGTCACAGGATTGACTCAACTATCCTCTCATTGAACAGAATTTTAACCATCCGTTTTCAACACGGCAGGCATTTTCATCTGATGGAGATACAATTTTAGAACTATTACCCACCCGCCCACAAGCAACCAGATACCTGATATTCCACATGCATCGTGCATTAGCTAACAGTGCAATTGAGATGTACTCAATCCGTCCTCCAAATATCTTGATTGTTCGGAAGCCCCAGATAATAGTGCGTGTATCAATACAACACCATAAATTTAGACAGAGATATCACTCGTCGCCTATTTTCTCACATCTCCCTTAGTGACCTCCGGAGTCCTGATTTCTAGTAAATGCAATAAAGCAACCTCCAAAACCCTACCTTCCTAAACTGCTAAAACCGAAGAGTCAAACAAGCACCTCCAAGAGGAAAAAGAAGGACTAGACCGATCCATAAAAGCCAAAACCAATGGAGAACAGAAATTGTTTCTTCCATCCAGAACGAATCGTCAATTGGAAACGATCGACTTGTAGATCTAAAATAAGCAAGATGAGCTGAAAGAAAAGAGATAACTTACGGAGACGCACAAACCTCCATCGTATCAGAAACCACGATCAACGAAATCGTCACAGACGCCCCATCTTTTGAGAACCCGAAAGTATAACCACATGGAGAAAGAAAACACCCTCTGAAGAAGCATCGGTCAGACCCTTGAAGTATTACCCACGGCATATCCCTAAATTTTCCGTCTCAAAATCCGGTTTCGGAAAGGGGAAAAGACTATAAAAGCAAAAATCAACTGCCAGACCAAGTAAACCCTAAGCATCAGCAACTAACGGGATCATCACATCATTCACATTGACAAAGCGTACAGATAAAAGAAGGGCGGACAAAAATGAAAATTCATGTCAAATTCTTCCGCAAATAAGCTCGAATATGGAGATTACCAGAAGACGCCATAGCGGAACCAGGAAACCTTCCCTTGTCTACAAGACGAGGGAGAGACTGAGTGAGAACGACTCCTCTTGCTTATGGTGTGGCTCCGAGTCTCAATCCGAAAGACGACGGGTTAAAAAACCCTCTGCCGGGCCACCCCTCCCCTATCAGCAACACTCTATCTTCGATTCTAATCCCCACGCTGGCGACTTTCTTTATCTTTGGAGGCAAACTTGCAGTTGGGCACTGCGCTTTAGATTATTCGGAAATACGACTTACATTTTGTACTTTTCGGGAAAACCACCTGACCCGAAAACGAAACCCTTTCCCATTCAGTCGATGTGGCTAGGGGTGTCCGGGGTTCGGTTTGGTTTTGTGCTGGTCTCAATCTTGAACTAAACCAAGTTTAATCATTCTTCGATATTTGTAAAACCAAATCAAAACATCTATTATGGTTTAATTTGGCTTCAATTGTAGTTTTTATATTTTAATATTATGTTAATACATGACAGCAATATTGTGTAACAAATAATCAACATGAAGGACCAACATTCCCAGAATTACATTGTGTTCAGAGGAGCTCGAGGATGCTTTTCATATGAGCATTACACTGAGAGATCTACATTCACTTGGTGCGAGAGACTAGTACAACAGGATTGAGTTCTTTGATCATCTTTGCATCACTGTTTAGGGTCTTTTGTTATTTGTTTTGGTTATATAATAAGAGGTCATATGCAACCCGTATTGGGTGTATTTAAAGTGAGTCCATGCAAGGACATATCATTATAGTCTAAGTTTAATTTTAAGGAATTTGGGTATGGTTTAGGTTCATTTGATTATATTTTGGATTTTCATTTTGTTTGAGTTTGGAGTGACTCATTAGGATTTGTTCTTATTCCCTCGGATTTCAGTATTTAAAAGAGGTCTTATAGAGGGATTAAGCTTGTTGAACAAAAAAAATCAATCCCTTGAAAAGCACATTGTCTTCTTCTTCCTCCTCTCACTTTCAACCGACGAGTGTGTAGAGAAGTGTGAACCAAGGGCCGCCGGTGAAGGGTGACACTAGCTACATGGTGTGAGAGCTCTTGAGAGTTTTGATTGTAGTTCTTTTTCTTACTGATCAAAAGAAAGAAAAAGCAATCCAATCCAATTAGGGTATGCTGATCCATTCCTTAATGTGTTAATGAACAACGTTAATTTCACTGTACTGATTGTAAATTATTATTGTTGTTGTTATTGTTGTTGTTATTATTATTATTATTATTATTGTTATTATTATTATTATTATTATTATTGTTATTATTATTATTGTTATTGTTGTTGTTATTATTATTATTATTGTTATTATTATTATTATTGTTATTTTTATTATTATTACTATTATTGTTATTGTTATTATTATTATTATTATTGTTATTGTTATTGTTATTATTATTATTAATTATTATTATTATTATTGTTGTTGTTGTTGTTGTTGTTATTATGGTCATGTCTAAGCAAACCCTTACCAGATATAGCTAGTTTGGCCAAATAAAACTTATAAGATTGGGATTTTATTGGCTTTTAAAATATTAAGAAATAAAAGAATAACATGTAAGTTCTTACAGCAGTTCTATAACACTTCCAGTCTCTGAGCTCTGCCCTTGTCAACCCTCACACGGACCCATCCAAATGGCGCACGATCTTAAGGTATGAGATGTTGCTAATTTTTTAAATATGAATAGAATTGAGCATAATTTTGTAAGAAAAGATCATATCCATAATGAGGTTATTATAAATAAAACTATACAAAATAAATATTATATAAAATAAAAAAGACTCATGAAAGTCTGTTTCAACAATTGGGAAAGTCATGAGATGAAGATCCAATGAGAAGGCGAGGGAATTTATATAAATTAATGGTTTATAAGAAAAAGAGGAAGTCCACAACATGATTGAAAAGAAACAATAACACATTATATTCTTTCTTCCGTTTTTGAAAGTTAGCATTGCTAAAATGACATGAAGGCGACTATTGATCTTTCTAGAGGTTTTCTACCAAGTTAAATAAATTGAGTAGTGCTCTGGATTAAGGCAATTATCTTTCTCGGGTCTTCCTTTTCCCATTTTAAGAAACCGCCGCATCATGAGGTTATGGTGTCTCCTATGGTCGGTCTGACCCGCTTTAATGACTTGGATCCAATATGGGTTTGATCCATTAACATCCAGTGGTGGATCCAAAAATTTGTTTGGGTGAGGCGAGCTTTAAAATATTTTTGAACTTCTTTTAAAATTTCAATGAAAAATACCAATTTTCAGAATTTTGAGTGGGGCACCCGCGACCTTGTGCATCCGCCACTGTTCACATATTGAATATCATTAGTCTTAACCTACATGTAAGATCGTTGAGGCTCCATCCCCAGTCAAGTCCTTCATGGGGAGCAAGTTCCTCATCATTTCTATAGCCAGCTGCGCATGGCTGACCAGAACAATCCATCTTCTCATGATAATCCTTTTTTAATGTGACATTAATAGCATAATCAAATGCACGTGTGTATATACAAATGTGTATGTAGAGAGAGAACCTGGTATATGCTAATAACTTAGGTGTTAAAATATCTAATCAAATCTCAATCATTCATCTTGAGTTGAGTTGGTGGATGGTTGAAATTCAAATTCAAAAAGCAATAGTGCATAAAAGTAAACAAATAATATTATATATATAGTTTTTATTTTTTAAATTTAAATTTCAATCATTTATAACTGAAGATGAAAGATCGAGATTTATTTGGATATGTTAACACCTATACGAGGTTTTCTCTCTCTCACGTGTGTGTTTATGCCTTGCATGAATGTTCTACCATGATGGTTTGAACCTCCTAGTTTGATTTTCATATTAGGACTAATTTCATGACTAACCAAATGGAGACTATCACAGTCCTAGAAACATGCGACGAGGATTAATAGCTTGAAATTAGAATTGGACACCCCAGTTCAGGCTTTTGATTGTTTAGGTACAGTAAGTGGAGAACAGGCTTGATCTAATTACTACACTCTGTAAAAAGAATGTGCGTGCCCATTCTGGTGCGCAGCAGTATCCTCTCTCTCTCTCTCTCTCATCATCTTTTGTCACACCCATGTGAGTCCAATATTCTCGCTCATCTTTTTGGACGTTGCCATTAATTAAAGACAACTTGGTCACATGCCCCTGAACAATGAGGCCAACCTTTTTCAACACACTACGGCTATACATGTTGGCTTCCATTCCGTATTTGGCACGGTGCGCATTAAAACAATTACTCGAATTTTCTTTCTCAGGAAACTTCATCCATTTTAGTTCACATTGGGATATTGTAAATGGCAACACTTGCTTGGGTTCAGGTACAAAGGGTTCAGGATATAATAATCCAAAGGGAAATGCAGCCAAGATCGAATGTTTCAACTCATCATCCTTAAAATTTTGATTTTCTTGTACAATGTTTTATACAAACTCTAAAGTTCATCTTAAACTTTAAGTTGCAATCAAATAAACATAAGCTTTGAGGCTAAAACTGACGCCCAAAATTCTATCTAGAAGATGTTTTGCTGAGTCATGCTTTAGACACGAGTCATAGATAATTCAAATACAGTGAAAAATGCCTCTTAATGTTTCTTCTTCTCACGTCTCCTGTGACCATCATCATCATCACCGTCACTGTAAGACTGTGGCTTCCGCTTGTGGCGCCTCCCTTCACTTTCACTAACGGTACTAGACTTCTTTTTGGGGCGACGCCTCCCGTTGCTTTCGCTGTCACTGTCAGACGTCCTCTTACGCTTTGCATGCCTTTTATCACTCTCACTACTGCTATCGGATTCTGGCTCAGATGAAGAATCTGAATCACCAGATTCAGATCCGCTGGAACTCCCAGATTCGTCATCAGACAAGGACGAGGAATCCTCCGGCTTTTGTTGTTGCATGATGAGGCGAGGCATGTCTTTCAAATATTGTCGCAAGTTCTCGGTGATGCCACCCAAACCAATAGATGTAAAGAAATTGATTGAGAATCTGGCGTTTTTGGGGTTATCCCTGGGAAAGATGGACTCGAAAGATTCTTGCATTGTTGGTTCACTTAATCTGTCATTAAGAGTCCGTATACCAAGTTGCTCGGCCAATTCCTGTCAATGATACGTTACAGTAATACAATTGAATTACTGGGTCACAAGAAGGTGGAATAAAGGAAGCATGAAAATCATGAAATTGAATCACATACCTGAAATAGAATTTTTATGAAGATACGAGAAGATGAGGTTGTGTCCTCCTCGGTCAGACGAATATAAGCCAATACATGCCATGGCAATGCATCTGTACCTAGGAGATGGGCGAAGAACTTGGCAACATTACGTAGCTTATTCGTCTCAAGGCGGTGTATCATCGAATACTGTTGCACAAAACACTTCTCAAAGTTCTCCTGGTGTACCTTGTTGATCATGCAAAACCTCTGGCCTAGAAGACCATAATATCGGAGATATTTTGTATATGGAGGTGGTGGTGGTGAAGGGGAGGTGAGGGACGATTTAAGTAAGGAGGAGGAGGAGGTGGGGAATTTTTGTATATGGAGATGGTGGTGAGGGTGAAGGAAGGGGGAGGAGGTGGAAGATTTTTTGTATATGGAGGTGGTGGTGAAGGTGAAGGGGAGGTGGGGGATGATTTAAGTAAGAAGGAGGAGGTGGGAATATTTTGTATATGGAGGTGGTGGTGAGGGTGAAGGGGGGAGGAGGTGGGGAATTTTTTGTATATGGAGGTGGTGGTGAAGGTGAAGGGGGAGGTGGGGGATGATTTAAGTAAGGAGGAGGAATTGAAATTTTTGTATATGGAGGTGGTGGTGACCAGCTTCCTCAAAATCTACACTGGGGGACATAATTGTTAAGTAAATTGTCCTTCGAAGATTGACAAGATTTGTCTATATGGAGATGGTGGTGAGGGTTCCAGAGGGGATTTTGCCTGGGGAATCAGATTCATCATATGGAGGTGGTGGTGAAGGGGAGGGCAGGTGGGGGACAATTTAAGTAAGACGATTCATCTCCAAGAATACCTTTTTTTAAGTCCTCATAAGCATTTTCGTGCTCCAAGAACTGTGCATCATACCTGAAGATGTCTGCCAAATAACAAGGGCAGAATGGAATGAACTTCTTCTAGTCATATACATGATACTGTAGGTGTACAAAGTAGACAACACAATGAAGATGTAAGAGCAGACGTCACCAGGAAAGTCACGAGTATAAAGTAACATGCAGATCAGTCATTTTGAAAACCAGTTGAGCAACACTCTGTTGTTACAGCATTTACTCCAACAATTTCAAACATGCGAGCATGTATTGGATCATTCAAGCAGCAGATCATCGGCTAAGCTGGTATTCGCTATAAACAACTGTGTAGAATGTAGCATCAACAACAGAAAACTCATCTAGAACTTTCTGTTCTTTCAAGATGCTTGTTACTAGGCGTATGCCTAAAGAAAGCATGTGAAACAGTGAAGGTCTATTTCATGCCACATTAGCAACTGCACATCTCCGATATCCACAGAAGCTGCTAAAGGAGGGGGTAGCTGCACTATTTCCAAACTGCTTCCCTGTCTCATGAGAGACCTCAGAGCATGATTATTTTGTGATTATCGTAACAGAAGTTGCAATTTCAACTAAAATAGGATTTCAAAAATGAGTCCATATTCCTGGAGCAAGATGATGAGAGTCCAAATCTTGTATGCAGTGTTGTTAGCTTGAAATAAGTCATTGGAAAATGTTCCCACTATGTGATTAAATATATATTTTTTGCATTTATTCCCAGAGTGCTACTCGCTAAATTTGCAACATGTGATAGTGACCGATCACTGTGATATCCTAGAAGTTACTGGAAAGGTGCTTGAAAAACTTTGTTTTTCATTGTGTGACATTAATGTACTTTTTCCATAAACTCAGACTGTTACATGCTAAAGTTGCACTCGTGTTGTTTGTATCGTATCATGTTGGTGCATGATATGATACATATCATATCTTATCATTTTTTAATACTAAAAAATTGAGAAAAATAAAAACAACAGTTGGAGATTCCTTAGCAAAATTACAATGAAAAGATAATCATGCACTTCATATATTGTCATTCAAAAAAGAAAAAAATAATACAATAAAATACTAAATACACAGAGAAAAACAAAAAAAAAGTTATACCAATCACCGGACTATCAGTGTTGTCACTGCCATAGTAATGGTAGCATTAGAGACCCTTGGAGATGCCTCACCTTAACTGGAAGTCTCCTTGGAACAACCGGAAGATGTATATGGAAGTCAACCTCGCAAAAATGCAAGGTTCTCTTTGGCCGGCAAACCTTTTATAAAGGCTTAGGGCATATCGTGCGATATATAACGATAATGTATCTTATACGATATACTATAGTGTATTTTATCGCGAAGTCCCACGATACTATACATATCACACCGTATCGTATGGATAACACTAGTTGCACTATGTAGCAACGGAAGATCACTTGTGGTACTTACCCAGATTTAGGGAGCTCATAACAGTTTGTTACTCACGGTAATGCATATTCTACGGTCTGATTTTGCAATAATCTCAATTTACATAATAATGTATATGGGAACAAACTACTTGTAGTCTTTCAGGCCATCATTTGTTTCTTGCAGACGATCCTAAATGGCAGACGTATATACTGCTGTATCCTATTAATGGTGTAAGCATTCTCCGCATCTTGGAAAGTAAATTATCAAAAGGCTTTAGCATGTGTTGAAGTTTTCTCTTTCTTCTGTTTTTAAGACCAAAGAGGGTTACTAACATAAGAAAAGGATATTAACACACTCTCTTCTTCTTTCGCCTCCACTTTTCATTGCCATAGCTCATATATAATATGAAGTTATTATGAACAACAGAGACAGACTTTGTTCTGAGAACTTACCGAGGCCTTCTTCACCATCAATCTCATCCTCAAGAGAGAACTCATGTGTAAACTGATCTTCTTGCTCCACAAGATCCAATTCTGGTCGGACAGCAGGATATCCCTGCACATATTGCAGAACCACATTAAAATTTCACAGAAACAAGTCAATCCGAAAAAGACCAACAAATATGTCATAGAACTAGAGCATAAAATACAATAAGGAAAATTTACAAATACAACTAACCTGAAATTTTGCTTTCCGTATAGCAAAAAGACCTTCTATCAAGAACTGAACCCTTTTATCAATTTCCCCTTCATGCAAGATACCTCTCAGACGTTCAAAAATACCTGTTGCAGAACAAAAAGAAATCATATAATAGAACCTCAACAGCATGAACACGGAGAGGATAGTGGAATGTACACTTGTATGGTAGTCCAATCACTTGGAATAAAGAATCCTTTTACCAACTTATATGTAAAAAGCAAACACATAAACACATGCACGCTTTACTTGTTTACTCTGAAAAAGAAAATATGCAAAACGAATACATAGATGTCATTACAGGTGCACATGCAAGTATGTTCATGCCATGTCAATTTCGTAATGATTCTAAATGGAAACATCATAATACTTCAGCAACAGAACAACCCAAAATAGAGGATCTCCTGCAGGATCCGAATTTCAGTAAATTGGAGGCTTTGCCATCCAGTGAAATTATCATGAAGACCTTGTCATCATTCAAAACTCTCAGACAGGAAATTAGTCGGTAAACTTAAAAGGAATACAAATCTGCAGAAGAGAAGCTCAGAAATATTGATATAGGAAAGAGCACGAAAGTTAATTTTCGAACTTAGCAATTCTACAGTAAGAACAAGCAAATCTACTAAAGTTACTTATGATACAGGAAAGAGCACGAAAGTTAATTTTTGAAAGTTAACCGTGAAGGCCTTGAGGGGAAAGGTCCTGCAGCAAAGATCCACATTCCTTGACAAAACCAACTGCCACCTGAAATGAGAGTAAAAGGTCATGAACCGTCCTGACTACTTTCAATAAGTACAAAGAGCAGCCACGAAAATATGCCCAACATAGACCAGTGCTAAATAACAGCCAACCTCTACACTGTCATCAGTGGGATTTTCCAAAAGTACAGTGAGTAACTCCAAAGCAATAATTTCATGAGAAACTTGCTGATTTACAAGGTGAGCAATAAACTTGATTGCCGCGAGCAATAGCGGCTGCATTGAAACAGAAAACGAAAAGAATGGATTAAGCATATGCATTTAAGGAAACAATTAGTAAACAGCTACATGATTACGAAACTGACCTTGTCATTTCGCTTATATGCCCTTTTAAGACGCAAAATGATTCTTTTCAGAAGCAGTTTACCCACTTCAGGAAATCTGGTGTTGACAACAGCAACCAAAGCAGCAAAGACATCAGTAAATCCAGGAGATGCCATTTGAGATTTCAAGCAGGACCTGCAAAAAAGCCCTCTTCCACGAATCAAATTCTCACTGAACAATTCGGGGATGATGTTCTTTACGTTGGACGCATTGACCTTGTTTACGAGCCCATTTATACTCTTGCGAAGTGCATCCCATGTCAATCTTTGGTACTCTTCACTACTCTTGTCCTCTACATTCTTCATCATCTGTGCCAGCTTGAATGGTGGTATATAGATACCACCACTTTTTCCCACATTCATCTCAACATCTCTTCTATTTGATCTTTCTTCCCTTTCTCCCTTACTCCCTTGTCGCGGGTTTTCTCCCTTTCCATCTTCAGTTTTTTCATAATGGTGCCTTCTTCTATCTTCTCTTTCATCAAGATCGTCATCATTACCGTGCCTTCTGCTCGACCTACCGTCTCTTTCTCTTTGATTTCTGTATCTTGATGATTGTCTATCGTCCTCCTCAGGAAGTCCCCTTCTTCTCTCTCGACGCCGTCGATCATCATCATCATAAACATCCTCCCTGCTATTCGATTTTTTTTCACTTTCTCTACACTCTTTGAGTCTTGGAGCTCGTACCCTCTCATCTTCGTCCGCTTTTCTGTCGTCCTCTCGATCGAAAGTATCTCGCCTACCGTCCGATCTTCTCTCACTTTCTCTGAGATTCCTCGATCTCGGCACTTCTCCCTCCTCGTCCTCGCTAGAATCGTTACGGTGCCGCCTTCTTCTCTTTGCAGCATCGTCCTCTTCTCGACCTTCGTAGTTTTCCGGTCTCCGCCATCCTCCACTACCAGGGATTTCACGGCGTCCTCCGTCGTCGTTGTCGTTTCTGTCGTCGTTCTTCCTTCCACCACGAGATTCCCACCTAGAATTTTCAATGTCAGTGTCTCTACCGGAATCCTGCAAGGGGCGCCTCTCGTCTTCGTCCTCTTCGATTGTAGGGTTTTCAGGTTTTCTATAGCGAACACTCGCATCCTTGCTTCCAGAAACCCTAGAATCGTAACGATCCCATACTTTTCCCCTCTCGCTTCGTACACCTCCCATACTCTCCAAAACCCTAAATTTTACACTCTTATTCACGAATCCCAGCACACAATTTGCGAATGAAAAGAGGGTTAAAGAGGAGCCGAAGGAACAAAGAGAAATCCCACACTGCAACCACACAAGAAACAGAGACAGGGAGAGAAGCAACCCCAAGAGAGAGGGGTAGAGAAAGTGTCACCGTCCCTCCGCTGGACCAGCAGATCCCGATCCCTAGAAACGCCCGGTGATGGCAGCTCTTCAACCGAGATCCGGCCTGACGTATACCGGCATCGTTTTCACCTCTCTTCTACCTATCTAGCAGCACTCGGCACTCACTCCTCTCACACAAACCCACTCGGCTGGCTGAGAACAACGAGGGCAAGGCGATGAAGAAGAGAAGGTTCTCTCTCCCCTTGGCATGTGAACGTTTTATCTGTATTGGCTGAATCTATTACATCATCACACGTGAAAGAGAGATTTATATTTGTAGACCCAAATTTACACCTAAAGAAAACCGGATCTTAAAGACCCGATCCGTATAAGGACTCAATGCCGAAATCACTAGACTCAGACCCAAGACCCAATTAAGCTGATACTAATACTAGGTTTCATACCCTCTTACTCAATGACTCAAAATATAAGAGAATGAACCAAGAAACAAGACTAAAGAGTGGTATAAACCCCCTTACAAAACATAGATAATTGGCGCCACCGAGCCTAGCCCGAGCACGGGCACACTCTGCCCCCATATCCGGTGCGGCAAATGTGAGTTGAACCCCTGCCACGAGTAATGTGACCGAGATGCCTCTAGAATGTGGGACAACCTATAGATCCTACTCGGTTGAACCACATCAAGCCAAGATAGTTTATCTTGTATGATTCTTCGCTCTAGGTGCAACTAGACATGATCGGTTCCGAATAAATCGAAATCTCAAAGTGTAACTGGAACCAGTCCCAGACAAATTCCAAGTAGTCTTCATTGAGTTTTAAACTACAAAAAAGCTCTAAATTTTTTAAATTTTAATAAAAAATAATTTTTTTAAACCGATGGTTCTCTAGTTCCATGAAAGCTGGTATTGGAAACGAACCGTATGATACATGGTCTAGAGATCGGTTCTGGATTCGGTTTCAGCTGGTTCTTGATTCGATTATGTTCCAGTTGAAACAGCTGACTCGGTTTGGAACGGGCCATATCTAGGCGCAATCACTGGATTCGAACTAAGATCCTCCTTGATCGAACCAAATGCTCGAATCGACCATCAGTCAAAAGGCACGAAAAGGTGGTGGGTTTGGTTTACCAAACAAACTCAAGATATTTAGCTGTAATCAGCCATGGATTCAAACCCAGCGCCTGTGACGGGTCTAGAAATTTTTGTAGGGTGAGGCAAACAAACCATGAGAGGGTTTAAGGTGGTGGCAAACCTCATACTACAGCCACCAATTCAGCCTTATATATGAGGCGAAGATTCGAGAGCTTAACCCACGGTCGGCCTAATGCATTAATATGGGTTTTCATATGAACTCTCGACTAACTAACAACTAGAAATCAACTTTTTCTTTAATAACCACATAGACGAGTAATTTTATGCCCAACCGAAATCACCCTAGCTCGTGCTCATCAAATATGTTAAAGTTTATACTTGTGGGTATGCACAACTTTAACAAAGTTTTAGATGAGTAAAGACTAGCACGCGAATTATTTAGAGTTCACCGTAAAAAACTTCATTTTAAACATTTAAAGCAATAACTAATTAGATCATAAAAGAAGCATAATTGTTGTCATTGAAGACTCAATTCGAGTGACACTTGTGTGATCCCAGTGGATCATGATGTCGGTGAAGTGTTAAGCATATGCTAGAGAACATTGACCTCCATTCTTAAAGGACTGACACGAGATTCAAGTAGCGAACATGGGTTAATGAGAATTTGTAGAAGCATATCCTGGTACCTTTGACACTACGAGCTCGGATAGATCGCAATGCAGTAAACAAACAAGATAGAAGTATAGAAGATAACCATTATCTCATTCATGGTAGGAAAAATCATTAGGTAATCTTCTCCTCCTTCATAGGTATATTTCTTAGCTTCATCTTCTCATAATTTTCATAGTTTGGATTGGTTCAACACATTCCTAGCTTGTTCAAGTTCGGTTCATCAAACCATATCGCTTAGCATGTTTGACACGGTTTGATTCATGAAAGCTCATTGAATGATATTTTTTTCCCAAAATCATACCTCCAAGTTAATCATATCAAGGTATTTAAGGTAAATGAAGGGCCTTTTTCGTTTTAATTTGTCCATCCAAAGCCTAGTTGGTACTGCCTCTTCTTCTCCTAAGAGTGAGTTTGTTTGCATTGGCATCACAATGAGTACAACTCGAACTTGGTTCAAGTAGAATGAGCTATGAAAATAAGTCCTCCCGTTAGAAAAAACCCTTAGTCTGCATTGAAGGTTGTGAGGCAACCACTATCAACAACGGCATGACATACATAAAGATAATGGCCGGTTTTAGTTTGCCTGGAACCGGAACCGAACTAGGATTGGGCGGGTTTTGGTTCCGGTTTAAATCCCAAAATGCTTGGAACCAGAAAATAATATTAAAAAAGTTGGAATTCAAAATTTAAAAAGATTTGAAATGTTTCGGTTCGTTTGATGGAAGGTTGAACCAAAACAAAACCAGGTGGTCTCCAGTTCTGGTTCTTGGCCAGGTTTGGTTATGGTTGAAACATTTGGTTTGGTTCCCCACCGGCCATGTCTAGACCCAAGTCCATGTTCGGGCCACCTCAAAAGGGCATAGGCAAAGTAAGGCATTTGCATCACCCTAAATGTAATGAAATCTGAAACACCAAGGCAATTACCTTTGGCCCCAAACTTTGTAAAACTCGTCGCAGTGTCAATTCCATAGGGCCCAAAACTATTTAGATACATAATTTTGGGCTCCAAATTTCATAACTACACTTGCAAACACTCAATTTTTTAGGCCTCGATTTTTTCAAACTTATATTAGACCCTAAATTTATAAATTTCACTTTAGTCCTCCACTGGTGTTGAGAGCCACCCCTGCCATTCAAACACATCTTCTTTGCCTCTTTCCATCAAGATACAATGGAAAAGCAATGAGCTTAAATTCTACAAAAATTAAAGAAAATAACATTTAGTACGTGGATCATTTTCGTAATTTATTGGTAATATGTAATGCCTTTGCCATATTATGTTATGCATGTATCTATTCAGAATCTAATTTCAATCTACCACAGAATATTTTATCTGCAAGCCAAAGTTTTGTATAGTAGTGTTTCTATTATATGTTTGTAATTTGTACAAAGGATTGTTTGTTCATACGACCTCATTCATTGCCTTCGTCCAACACATAGAACTATAATATGCATGTATGGTAGTGAGGGGCGGTTATATATATGTGTGTGTGTGTGTTTGAGTATGAGGATTTAGTCTTTATTCAATACTCAATTCTTCGTTTTGCATGGTTCTACCAATTCAACTATTGCTCACTGCTTTTCATCACCTTTCACTACTCCTTTAGTACTGAAAACTACCTACCACCTGTCAAAACTATCGCTACCACCATATATATATATATATATATATAATGTGTGTGAGAGAGAGAATTTAGTCCTTATTCTCGTAGTGGTTTTGATCGATGAACAATGGTTTTTAGTAGTAAATGAGTAATAGAAGGTAATAAAAGGTAGCAATTGGTGGTTGAATTGATAAAACCATACAAAACAAATGATTGGAGATGATTGAGTATTGAGAAGGGACTACACACTTACCCAATTAATATATCAAGTTCTCTTTTACTTTGACTTCACACACTTATCCAGTGGTAGATACCTTATTGTTTTTTCTGATTGGTAAGATGGTTTAGACATACTCCAACTAGCTACTAATGTTTGTAATTTGTACAAAGGTTTGCTTGTTCATACGACCTCATGCATGGATCATTGCCTTCGTACAACACACAGAGATATAATGTGCATGTATCATAGTGAGGGGTGGTTATATATATATATATATATGTGTGTGTGTGTGTGTGTGTGAGAGAGAGAGAGAGAGAGAGAGAGAGAGAGAGAGAGAGAGAGGATTTAGTCCCTATTCTATACTCAATTCTTCGTTTTTATAGTTCCACCAATTCAACTATTGGACACACTCCCTTTCATCACCTTCCACTGCTCCTTTAGTACCCGAAAACTGACTACCATCAGTCAAAACTATCGCTACCATCACACACATATATATGAGGATATAATACCTATTCAATACTCAATCATTCATTTTCCAAAACCACCTACCATCAATCAAAACTACTTAAAAATATATAAAACCACCTAAATATATGTAAATATTTAGGTTTTCAAGTAGTTTCGGTGATGGTGGCATTTGTTTTGACGGGTGAACAATGATTTTCAGTAATAAAATAGTAGTAAAAGGTGATAAGTGATTGGACATGATTGAGTATTGAGCATGGACTACACCCTTACACACAACCAATTAATATGTCAAGTTCTCTTTACTTTAAATTCATTTTGAGAAAAATCACAACCATCTTGCACAATCAAATACCTTAATAATTTTCTGATTGGTAAGATGGTTTAGGCATACTTCAACCAGTTACAAGAAGCTATCTATCCATTAATGGAGGCAAACCTGGTGGTTTACCTTCCCAACAAAAAGAATTTCCCAGTCACGTTAATATGCATGGAATTTGGTTCTTCTGGGACATGTTATTAACTTTTGCAATATCTAAAAACCAACTTGGTCTGCAAACTCTCTGTTGGTAAGTGGCTCAACACTTCTTCTTCTTATACAATGTCTCTAGTTAGCCAAAGGGCCCTTCGGGGGGACTTCACATCAAGGGGAATGAAGTAGGGGTGCCATGGACATATTTTATTCCCTCTCTTCGACTCGTTCGACAAAGAAAAGCCTTCAAAAACACCTTCTACTTTAAGGGAGGCCCCATAAAGCGATAACATCTATAGCACTTAGAGCAAGGGATTGTTTTGGTGGAGAAGTATGGGTTGAATGATGAAGGAGCAATCCCACTGTAGTAAGGGTGGGCTTACCTCTTCGGTCATCTTGTTAAAGGGATAAGAATGGTAGAAGGTGAGAGCTATCATGGATTGTGAGACACCAAGGACAGCATCGGAGCTGCCGTGAGTCTTGTGAATGGAAAAGATCGGTACACGGCTCAAAATAGATTAGCAGAGGTCCTTATGGATTATGGATACTAGTGGTTTAGACAAGAAAAGGAAACCATGAAGTATATTCCATTTGATTCACATACAAATATATATTGCATATCTCATGTAATGTGTACTTATGCCTCCTTTTTACTTTTTGATAGGAAAATATAATTTATAAATTTGAAATAGTATTTTGAAAAATAAGAAAGACAATGGTATTATATTAATGCCCTAAAGACATCCGTGCGCATTGCATAGGAACGAGTTTTCCTTGTGTGTGCATCTCCACATGTTCCATCCAATTAATCTAAAATTGTATTTTTTATTGCTTTAACAGTATAGTGAGCACACAAAATTCTTGATTTACATCAATCAAATGCCAAAATACAAAAGTATACATTCAATATCCTTAATATGTTATTATATTCTCATAAATTTAACTGCAATGAATATTTAGCATCCAAATATGCATGAATAGTAAGTTATTAATCATTTTAAGAAGAAAGATGTTACAGGTCATTGAGTTGAACAAAGCTTCTTCTTGTACCGTGAGTGCAACTCAACGGCAGGGGCGCTCCGATGAAATGATCTTAAGATCCTACCACGGTTCCAAGCTGGATTGAAAAGTGTGAGATGTATTTAGGATCCTAAAGAACCGGCCTTAGTTACTCTCTCTCTCTCATACACACATATAATTTGTAGACGCGTTGCCGATTTTCTATCAAAAGACAAAAACTTCATAAAAAAGAGAGGTTAAAAACATGTTCATGCATAACAACAATACAAATAACGAAATGAAAATCTCTTAAAATACAAACATTAATGGAAACCAACCACACTTCAAAGGCTTAAGAATGTGACCCAAGGAAAGCTTTACAGGATCTCCGTACTCTTTTTATTATTCATACACCGTTTTTTTTCAAAAATATCCCCATACAATTTCTCTTTCTTATAAAAAGCAAAGTTACTTTTATATTTGAGATTGAGTTGTTAATTAGATACAAAATATATATTATAAGTTCTTAATCAAATCTTATTATTTCTATTTTTTTTCATTAAATAATCATAATCAAGGACGGAAATACATCTCTATCTACTCCCCATGATTTCATTTGTCGACAATTCAAATATATAAAAAAAGAGCAAACTTGATTGCATTCATGAACATACCTTTTATTTGTTGCTCCAACGGAGATGTATCATTTAATTATGGAATAAAGTGCCTAATCGTAGAATAAAGAATCGGCAAAAGAAGAAGAGAACTTACATTGAACTAATTATAGAATAAGGTGCCTAATCAAGTGCTTAATCATAGGACAAAGAATCGGCATCTATGACAGCAAAAGAAGAGAACTTGCACCAAAAGAGAGAGGAACTACAAGAAAGCATGAAAATAGCTTAGGAATTAAAAAATGAGTGAGAGCAATTTAAAAAAAAATGAAGAAGTGTATATAGTAATTTGAGATGTACAAATAGTAATACCGAAGCTTTATATTCATTCTTGGACAACCAAATACTTATCAAAACAGTACTTGGCAAGTACAAAAGATTCCCTACATCGGTACAAAATCCCTCTACTTCTTGAAGCCCTCACTCTGGTCTTCTCATAAGAACGAAAGGAAGAGAGAGAGATGAGGTGGAAGAAGATAGAAAGAAAGAGAAGGTCCCGGTTCACTTATATAATTCAAAAAAAATTATTCTATATAAATAAAAATTTATTTAAAGAAGAAAGAGAAAAAACCCCGACTCTCTAATATAAGCAAAAACAAGCTATTCTATACAAATAAAAAATTATTTAATATATAAAAAATTATTTAATTGAGAACAAAAATGATATTTATATCTTCACCGTTAAAGAATAATTCTCAATAACTTTTTTACAAAATGCTCACAATTTTACTTATCCTCCATCATTAACTTAAAAAAGTTGAATTGGTTAATTTTTCAATTCCAAACATCCAAATACGCTGCATTTATGCCCAATAGCTTAATTTATGTTGTAAAGCAAAAACTTTTTTGATATTAGCTAATATAAAATTGAACCAAGCATGAATCTTACTTGAGCGTTTCAAGCTTATTAACTTTTATAATAAGCATTAGTATTATTATGAATAAAATGGTACTCTTATACTTGTCACCACATTTTTATATAGAGCATTTGAAAAAGATTAATTCTTATCAAATACGCTTATAATAATTTTAAAAATTGTTTATAAATAGTCAATGAAATCGTTATGTTTAAATATCGACCACCTTAACATTATAAAAAAAATTATTATATATTAAATCTTTATCATAAAAATTAAAATTAATTTTAATGGAACATATTATAACATCATAAAATAGTATTGTTTTCATAAAAACTTAAATATTTCAGACAAATTTTTTAAATAAACAGCATGAGAGATACGCTTCTAAAATTATAATTGAATTTTTACGATATTCTCTCCAGCAAAAAATAAAATATTGAAATCATAATAACTTGAGAATATTTTTGTTTAGTAATTTACTATATAAAAATAATTTTTTAGACACTTTTTAAACAAAAGCAGATTATCTTAAAGATGCATTTTGTAGCGAACATACACGAAAACAAAATTAAGTTACGATTATAATCAATTCTTCTGAAACATCTTGATTATATAGCTTATAAATTGATAGTAATAATTTATACTTTTTGCCAAGTACCAAAAAAATAATACTCACACATAACACATTGGTCAAAGACTATACTTAACGATAAAGTTGTGAAGATTTAACCCCATTTATAATTATTTTTTAGAGATATATGGATGAATGATTATTTAATTATTTATTAAAAGGATATATTACAAGTATGCATTGGAAAAAACTTAGAAAATTTCATAGATGTAAGTTCAAAGTACTATTTGTGCGCAGCCTATTGATCCTATAACTATTTTATTTTTTGTGATATCTAGTCAGTTGATAAATGATTATTCCAAACTGAATAAGTGATATAAAGTATATTGATGCTTGGAAGAATTCAGTATATGATTGAAATTAATTTGAGATTTGTCATTTAAACGTAACTTATTATAATAAAAAAGTTTTTAGAAGAAGTTTTTAAACAATAAATATTTATGTTTTAAAATTAATCTGAAATCTAAACATCCCTTAATTTATATGAATCTAGTTGGGTGGTCAATTATAGATCTAATTGGCTATTAAGCTTGCTAAAATCCTACGTTACTCAAGCGTTTTCTTATTAAGCTCTTGTAGCTTATATTAAGTATAATGATGTATTGTTCTTACTCAACTTCTCCAGTAATTTCAAATAACTAGCATAGTATGCATCTATTTATTAATGTGCATGAAATAATTGACAATTGGGGATTAGGTATAAAAAATTATAGCGACCTAAAATTATTGCATTGCAAGATCATAGCATATAATTATTGTAGAATTAAATGATACTAAACTTGTAGCAATGTCTGCGTTATAAAATTTCATGCTTGTTATAAATAAAAAGTCTAAAAGTAGCAGGTTATAAGTAAGTCGCACTAAACTCATCAAAAAAGATGCTAATTAACAAGAATGATCGCAGTTCAAGCAATATTTATAATATGCATTTAACTGCTTAAGACAAAAGTTCCACCTAACTTAATCTATTTTCATCTCCTTAGTTGTTCATCTAATTCTTCGATATCCCGAACAATAACTTTATAATGATATTTACAAATTACTTGTATTGAAAAATCTATTATACAGAGAAAGGATCGAATAATTAAGCATTTCAAGGAAAATATGAATCAACTTGTGTAACTTTGTTAACAAAAACGGAATTTTCAGGATTAGCGAAAACTGTTAATACTTACAACACTGAATACCACTAGGGCCCGAATCTAACAGGAAGACCTTTAAATATGCCATTTATATTGAGACCACTCTCATAAGAGCTATTAATCGCCTAAAGGATATATAGTATTTTCTTGTAGAATCTAATGATGGTATCCTGCATTTTAGAGGGTTTGCCACCACAAATTGTGCATTCTTAAATAGATCTAAATATTTTTCTCTCCATGTAAGTCCTGTCCATGAGTTGTAAAGAACTCTTAATGAAAAATCACTCAAACAAAAAAGTTTTGGCGTGAGATTGCTAGAATCCAGGACCAAGGCTTTGTATAGTCTTGCAGGGGCGATAAAGAGAAACGTGCTCGCTTTCATAAGTGAGAACACCCATGATTTTTTAACACAAGAGAGACAGAAAGGACTAGTGCAAGAAGTGATGAGATGAAGAAGATACATATGACAGTAAGTAAAGCTTTGCTGTGTGTGAGTGTGAGTTTATGGATTGTGGATATGGCATTTTACAGTATGTGATCCTTGATCAAATGATTGAGATCGATTGAAATTACATTTGTAAAAGGTGATTTGCGTCCTTTATATTAACCTCATATATTCTAGCAACATGACAGTATATCAGACAAATCTCGATCATGAGTAAGGTTTTAATGGTTGAGATTTGTTTGAATATATTAGCATTGTTAACATATGCTAAGCTTCCTACACATACATATATACATACACATGCACACATACAATACACACATATATATATACCAGTATCTAATGTGAATTACGTACAAACATCTTTCCACAACTGAAACTAGATCTGGCCTAGTCCCCTTTGATTTCGGTCCTTGATTTTGGATGAGAGAAAACTGGTCTTTTCAAACTGGAACTGGAGTCAGTCTAATTCATGTTTGGTTTGGTTCTTGATTTTGGGCGAGAGAAACTGGCCATATATATGTGTGTGTGTGCACGTGCACATCGGAGAGAAGGAGGGGGCATCTCTTCTCTTATTTGCAAATACGCAATCTTTGAGGCTTTTCTTACTTGAGTGAGGAAGGTTAATTTGTTTGTGTGTGTGAACACTAAGTGGGATTTGCTCCATAGATTCTTAGTCTCCATTGAGTTGGAGCAGTGGCCGATCTACATTGAACCGAGCTAGGGCGTTCGCCTCACCTGACCACCTCCCCAAATGTTAAAACCACTCACTAATCTAAATTACCATCAATAATTTTTTTTACTAAAATTACTATGAATATAATGTTTTTGTTTCTTTTTGGTACAACGAGGAGGCCAAAGGTATTTCGGGTATCAAACTCATGACATTTTAACTTGTGACTTGACCTACTACAAACAAAAAGTTAGACACATGTCGAACTTTGTAATTATATACTTAACAAAATGAGCTAAGTTGAGAATGAGAAAGTCAAAACAAACAGTTATGGACTCATTTTCAATGTCTTAAAAGTGTACATAATTTTAGCTATTTCACATATGAACTCACTTCACTTATTTTATAGCTTGAGCCGAAGACTGTGATTAGTAGGCCGGGATTAGTTAGAAAAAACAATTCATTTTTATGAATTCAATTCAGGCCTAATCCTGTTACTATTTTATTTCAACAACAACAACAACTAAGCATTTTCCCATACTAGACGGGATCGGCTACATGGATTCTTTGTTTCCACATAGCCCTATCATGTTCCATGTTAACAGTTAACTCACAATAAGTTAGATCATTTTTTATTGTTTCTTTCCAACATTTTTGTGGTCGTCCTCCACCTCTTTTAATACTTTCAAAATTTAGCTTTTCATACCTTCTTATATGTTCTTCTTTTGATCTTCTTCCTATATGTCCAAACCACCTTAAACGATATTGTCTCATTTTATCCTCTATTCGTGCCACATATAATTTATTTCTAATAACCTCATTATGTATACGGTCTTTTCTTGTATGACCACTCATCCATCTCAATATCTTCATTTCTGTCATAGACTTCTTTTGTACATGTTGATGATTAATTGCCCAACACTCAGAACCATTAAACATGGCAGGTCTAATTGTTGCTTTATAATATTTACCTTTTAACTTTCATGATATCTTCTTATTACAAAGAATACTTGATTCTCCTCTCCATTTTAACCAATCACCATTAATTCTATGCATAACATCTCCATCAATTCTTTCATCACTTTGAAAAATTGAGCCTACGTATTTAAAACTTTCCTTTTGGGGGATGCAACGTGTGCTAATTTTAATTTTTATTTCCTCTGAAGTAACCAAATGATGAAACTTACATTCCATATATTCTGTCTTTTTTCTACTAAGTCGGAAGCCTTTACTTTCTAATGTTTCTCTTCATTATTCTAATTTTCTATTAATTTTTTCCTTAGACTCCTCCACTAATACAATGTCATCTACAAATAACATACACCAAGATACTTCATCTTGAATATGTTTTGTTAACTCATCAATCACCATTATCAATAAGTATGGACTTAAAGTTGATCCTTGATGTAACCCAATATTAACTTCAAAGAAGTCTGTCATTCCTTCATGAGTCCTCACACATGTTTTTGCATCATCATACATATCTCTTATAAGGTTCATGTATGTCAATAGAATACCTCTTTTTTCCAAGGTTCTCCAAAGAACCTCCCTTAGTACTATATCGTAAGCTTTTTCTAAATCAATAAATATCATGTAAAAGTCTTTCTTTTTTGCTCTAAAATATTTCATAAAACGTCTCAAAAAGTGAATCGCTTCAACAGTAGATCTGCCTGTTACTATTTTATTTATTTCAATAAAATGATAAAGAAAATTAAAATTATGTTAATTTAACAATTGCAAATTGAGTTCCATTGTGTTTGACCTAAAAGCTGATTCTAACATCATGGTCAAGCTTTGGTAATAAACAAATGCCTGTTACTATTAATATATGGGGTCAAGCATGACTTATGATAATCTACACCAAACGCAAATGTGACCAAGATTGCTATTAAAATTATGTTAATTTTCAAATCGCAGATTTATCAAGAGTCTAGTAGGTGTTGCAATTTTAGACAGGAATTTTTTTTTGGGTAAGGGATGGGGCCGAGGCACCCCGGGTCAGGTTGGGCTCGTCCAAAAATGTTCAACAATAAATCGTGTCAGTACAACTTGACCCAGACCATACCTGAAACTGACAAAAACATGTATATATAATTATATTATATATTTAACTATCTGTGTTTGTGTACCTATATTATATACATTTACTTATTCATGCTACAACTTCAAATTCATTGGTGGTATCACAGATTCTGGGTTTTCTTTTCTTGTAGTGTCAGCCGTTTATCGAAAAAGTCATTAGATATGAATATGTTTAAGTACATAATTAATGGACATCTTGCTTCATTTTTTTTATTACAAGAGGAGGCCGAAGCCTAACACACACACTCACATGCACCCTGTGAGAGTTGAACTCCCCACCAACAGTAATGGCACTAGAGAACCCGGCCGTGGAACTAATGCTCTGGGTACCATCTTGCTTCGTTTTTGTTCAATAGATCAAATCTTGGACCTGAGAGGTTGACTTGGATCATATTTGGATCAATTCAAACGGTCCATTGGGTTTGGGATTTTTAGTAATTTCACCACAAATATATTTTTAAATAAAGTTGAACTATAATATTTCATTTTCTTTTCCCTCCCTCAAAATAAAAAGGTTCATTTTGCTTGTCCGGCGGTATGTGATCCATATGGGGTGCCTCAACAATGCTTATCCTTATCCAACAGAGCCCTAACGACCTTTTTCTTTTGTAGGGCACTCGTAGAACAGACTCGGTCCATTGGAGACGAGGTGGCGAGCTAGAAGAGGTCAGTGATAAGCGGATCAACTTAACCATTTGGGTTCGGTCCATTTGAACCATGGTATCTGTGTCAATGTTTCCAAATGGGGTTTTTAACTGGATCGGTTTTGAAAATAATTCAGAGAATCAGCCCAAACCGGTTCTTGAACTATATATATATATATATATATATATATATATATATATATATATATATATATATATATATATATATATATATATATATATATATATATAGAGAGAGAGAGAGAGAGAGAGAGAGAGAGAAATTAGTTCATGCACACACCCATTCTTCTATATATATATATATATATATATATATATAGAGAGAGAGAGAGAGAGAGAGAGAGTGAAATCAGGTAAGATGATCCATGTAATTTCTTTTATACATATATATATATATATATATATATATATATAGAGAGAGAGAGAGAGAGAGAGAGAGAGAGAGAGAGAGAGAGAGAGACTCTACCTGGGTGAAATTCATGTAGTTTCTTAAATAAATTTGATTGACTCCACGTTTTTCTGAATTTTGTTATGGCACTTCAAGTGAGTCGGCTACCTAACCTTGCCAAGACAATCAATATGGTTTCTTAAATAAATCTGACCGACTCCACGGATTTTTGGTCTTTGGACTTTGGACTTTGAGTGAGTCGGCTGCCTCGATGCAGTATCCAATTTTTGCCCTCAATTGTAAAACTAGATCCCTAAGGGGTCCAACTCCGAATCAATTCATGACCAGTTCGGTATCTAGAGCACATAAGGTTCGAATCTCCCTTCTGCCTAACTCCATGAAGAGAGAAAACCAAACTTTGTAGCAAATGCTCTAGAAATCCCATATCCATTAAGGGAGTTAGTTTGGCATATGCATTCTCTATGTTCACTCTTTACTTTGGAGGCATGAGTGTAATAAGAAAGAGTATCATTTGTATTCTATTAAATATCCTTATCTTTGTAAATGATACTTGTGTCCCAAAAGTAAAGTGGTGGAGATGAGTGTTTATATGTCAAACAATGTAGAATCCAATTTTCGTGTGTTTATATATATATATATAAGAGGAATAGTGATTGGATTTTACCTACTACTAATGTTACACACTTATATTTCACCGTTACTTTTAAGAGACATGAGTATAATAGCATTGTTATACGAACTTTATAAAATAGCTTAAAACATTTTAAATTTTAGTCATTCCACCTAAAAGTAATAGGTGAGCATGTATTGAGGAGGGAGGATCCAATTTCCACACACACACACACACACACATATATATATATATATATAGATATAGATAGATAGAGAGAGAGAGCTTAGTCCATGCGTAACCTCGTCCGTACTCTAATTTACTTAAAATCTCCGTCCAATTGGCAGTTGAGATCCTTGAGTGTTTGTAAGGATATAACCATGTGCACAGGTACTAATTTCTCTCTCTTTCTATATATATATATATATATTTATGTATGTATACAACAAGAGAAGTGAGATGAGTATGTATTTAGGGCTTCACATAGTTCCGGTTTGTGTTGGTTAGGATAGGATTTGCAGGTCAGTAAGTTTGATTAAAAAGAAAATCCGATTATCGCTGTAAGGTTCCAGGTTTGGATATGAGAACCAGCAAGATTACATTGGCACTAAGTGGGTTTGAATATGAACGGGTTGGGACTTGATTAAACTCGTTTCCGTATCAGGTACAAAGTCCAAATCCAAACCCTTCTTAAGAAGGAAATACGAACAATACGGCGATTTATTTTATATCATATGATAATAACCATATTGGGTTTGGCATGGGATAGTCAATTTTAGAGTTCTGGGCTTTCATATATTAGTCTACACTGGTTCCAGGCTAGACTCTATCCGATATGGTTTTGTCTCAATTAAGGGATGATTTTTATTGAACCGGTCAAGACCTAGGTCGAAATCTGTTTGCATCCAAACAGACACATATAGTTACAAGAGGAGGCCAAAGCCTAACACACCCACACCCTCTGAGAGTCGAACTCCCCACCAGCATCAATGGCACTAGAGCGCCCTGCCGTTGAGCTAACGCTTTGGATGCATGCATCCACATATTTTGGAGGCCAAGATTTCAGACCGAATCCGAGTTTCGGAGATGAGTAAATTTGAGCTAACCATTGAAACTAGACCACTATCCATTACAATTAGGAAAAGCACTGCTTACAACATATGGATTACAAGCATTTTTTATAAGTCAGTTCGGGTATTCCGATTTGTCTAGGTAAACCCGACCCATGTGCACCCCAGCTAGACACTGCCAGTTCGAAACCGGTCCGGTTGTTCAAACATGAACCACACTACCGGCGGAACTGAGGGTAACCGAAATGGTATCTAGAAACCGACTCGAAACCGGAACTGACGGTTCCAAACCACTGCTAAATAGGTTTTATATATTGTTTCCAACACCTTTTAACACAAAATGATCAGTAGGGAGTGTCCTACCGTTAGAGGTTGGTGGGGAGTTCGACTCTTAGAGGGTGCATATGTCCTCCTTTTTTTTTAAAAAAAAAATCAACAATTCCTACCCGATCCGATTCCTTGATTGTGGTTCGTCTTGGTTCATCTTATAACAAGCTATTGTGTTCGGTTTATGATCTAACCAAACACGAGCTGGCTCTTTAAGCTGTATGAGTATGGATCGTAATTTTAGACCCGACCCGATTCCCTGATTTGAACTTGCACAAAAATTTGCATCAGTGGATTGGGTTTTTCGAAAGTGACCAATCCGTCGACCTGATTTGCCACCCTTATATATGAGTTGAATATGACTAATGCATGTTAAATTTGATCTCATATTAGTGCGCTTTGTTAAGTGTATAAGACTTTTATGTTATGATAGAAAACCATATTTACCCAATGTAATTGGGTAGGTAACAATCATTTCAATTTTAGTTCAAACTTATGTGTTATCGTTCAAGATCATTGAGAAATCAAGTTTTCTACAAATTATACGTGAACATTTGGTGCTTTATAAGGACCGAGCCACGATTTTCATTGCCAACAATATGTAGAGTTTTTTACTTAATTTCTAGCCAAGAAATCAAGTTTTCTACTTCAAATTATACGTGAAGAGCTACACTTAAATGAAAAGCTCATGTTCCAATTGTCTAACTAGGCTAATGTTCATTTCGTATTCAGCTCGTCTCGAACGAGCTAACGAGCTAAACATGAACAAGATGTATTGACAAACCAGCCATGAAGAATCCTCTTTTTGTTTGTTTAGTGGCATTGTGCATAGTTACATTAGGCCAACGTTTGGGGTTGAATGGTCTTCCAATTTTTTTTAAAGAAAAAGGAAGAACAGAATTAGTCATATATTTGGGTTCATTCAACCGAATTTATAGCTCAACATTGTAAAGTGAGAGGTCTCTTTAACTTTTCCTTTAATGTAGACTTACTTTCATGTCATCAATGCTTACTTAAGTAGCAATTGAATGGCATTTAGAATTCATGTCAGGGTTCGGGTGTAAGGTCATCAAATTTCAATATATATATATATATATATATATATATATATATGTATATATATATATATTTATGTATATATATATATATATGTATGTATATATAGAGAGGGAGGGAGGGAGAGAGAATATGGTAATTGTGTATACCATCCATGCTTAAAACTGCTTAAACATCTTCATGGTTCAATTTAGATGATGAATGGTGGAGATTTAAATTTAAAAAGTGAAAAGTACCATTATACCACTAAAAATAGAGAAACAGATTTATCTAATGGACTAAACATCAGTCAATTCTAGTAAGAACTGGATTTGGTAAATTTTCTAATCTTAATGGGATTCAATTAGAAGCTTGGTATCAGACATATGTTTGTTTAGACTATAACTTCCCCATCCGAGCTTCAGTTCATATGATTCTTGATTTACGGAAAGACCAGACAAAATCCTTTTGAATGAATAAAAAAATAGGTGGATTTCGACTAAAGTTGGCTGAGATATAGCTTTTCATGGGAAAGTATGCTATGTTAACCAAGAACCGGGTACCTCTAATAGGGTAACATCGTTAACTTCTTACGTCGATCGTCTCAATTTAGATTTGAGTAATTCTTGATCCATTGAAAAGTAGCAATGTTGATATCTAAGAATAGTAAAATTCTTATATAAACTGTCAACCAACGACCAACTCTTTGAATATATAACCAAAAAGTGATGGTTTCATCAGTTATTGATAAGGAGTTTTTTGTTCATCTGCAATGGATGATGTGCTAGCTGATGGTGGACTATTCATCATAGACTATTGTCAAGGAATTGATTTTAGTTCATCAATGGCTGATTTAAAGTCAAACTGATTGGGGTCTAATTTGTCATCACTATCACTAAAGGATTGATGACTTCGTCAGTTAAGATTTCTGCACAATCTTAATAACCAACTCAGATCAACGATAAATTCGTTGATTGCTGATTCTTCAATAACTATATTCGACACCATGTCAATAGGTGATCTTATGTCGGTAGCCGATCGAACAATCGACTGTGCTATCAACCATGTTCGCATCAGTCAATTTGATATCAACTAAACCTATATTAGTTGCTTGGAAATTGGTTGAGATGATGCACTAGTTGAATCTATGGTTTCATCAGCTACAAATTTCAAATTGTGTAATCAATATGAAAGTCCACCAGGCATGCCAAAAAGGTGTTTCACTTTCGGTGATTAACACTTTACATGCTAAAAGAGTGTTGAGCTCTAGGTGATCCTGCATAACACAATTCTTTACCGATTTGGGAGTCCCACTGGGCATTCAAGTTGCTTGGATGTGGGTGTGGCAGAGAGTGCTAACCTCCGTCTTGAAGAGAGAACATCGAGAATATTCGGGATTGGGCAAATTATGGGTCCTTAGAAATCCCCAACAAAGTATCCTAGAGAGAATAGCCATGATTGAGGCCTTCTAAAGCACTTCTCAAGTTCCGGTTCAAGACCTGAAGAACCTCTTGAGTGCAGGTTACCTCAATGGAGATCGAATTTACTTTGATTAGTGGTATTTTGATTATATCTCCTTCAGACATAACTATGGTTTATGATATTCTTAGTGAGTTGAAAAATAGACATGTAGATCTACACAACCAAGTATTCGGTTGATTCCAACAAGAATTGGATTTTTGGTGAAATTTCTAATTTTATCGAAATTCACCAAGAAGCATGGTATCGTGTTTGCTAACTGGGTTTGCTTATTTTCACTATAAATTCTCCATCCAAGCTTCGATTCACACAATTCTTGATTTAAAAATAAGGATAAAAGGACCTTTTCAAGGAATAAAAAATCGATTAGTTTCGACTAAAATTGACCGAGGCATGGCCCTTCCTGAGAAAGTATGTTAAGCTGACTGAAACCTCGAGTATCTCTAACCATTGAAAAGTAGACGAGGCGACCTTTCCATACGTCCAAGAATTGGAAAAGTTCAACAAGAAATTAATTTTTGAAAATTTTTGGAACTCGAAGTATGTTTCTAAGTTGACAATCGTGGATTTGACTATGTAACTCAATGAAGAAAGACAAAATTCACAAGGGAAAAGAAAGGAGAACTAAGACGTAATTTTTATTGACTATAAAGTAATAAGGGTACAAGTAAAAGGATTATAATTAAGATAGAAATAGAATGAAAAGGAAAATAAATAATTAAATGATAGGTTGATGCGAAATGTTTTCTGAACGATGCCTTTAAGTTGAGCAGTCACCTCTTTTTGTAATTGAGAGTGGGTTTGTTCTAGATTATTCTTCACTTTTTAAATGATTCTTCGGTTTTTCTAAGTCTTAGAATAATGTCTATTAAATCTTACACTTAATTTTATAAAACAGTCATTTATATCTACTAATAAGTCATTATTTTTCACCTAATTCGTTATGACAACTCATTACTCATATCTTTATAGTGCTTTCGGTTTCTTGTATATGACGAAAGGGAGCAACAATTGTTCATGAAAGTGGTTGGGCGATTTATTCATAAAAGTGGTAATGCAATTTTAGTATGCATGTGGCCATATCCTCTCGTAGAACTACGTAAGTATAACATGCAAATGACAATACGAATTATACACACAATATACGTACGATATACTTGAGGGATACGTAACGTACGTACATACTTTAAGGAGTAGCAGGTCACATTGTGGCAGCTGCAACTCATCTGGAAGAAATGTCATATCATGTATTTCACATCATAAGACGGTCAATGATCTGTCAACAATCAAGCAAAAGGATTTGGCCATGCTGATCTTGATACTAGTAAAATAATCATTACTCATATAGTGCGTTAACAAACAAAAGGCAAGGAAGATCTCTCTCTCTCTTAGAGCTTAGTCAAACAACAACAACATCTAAGCCTTTTACCATACTAGACGGGGTCGGCTACATGGATTCTTTGTTTCCACATGGTCCTATCACGTGCCATGTTAACAGTTAACTCACAATAAGCTAGATCATTCTTTATTGTTTCTTTTCAACATTTTTGTGGTCATCCTCTACCTCGTTTAATACTTTCAAAATCTAGTATTTCATACCTTCTAACACGTTCTTCTTTTGATCTTTTTTCTATATGTCAAAATCATCTTAAACGATATTCTCTCATTTTATCCTCTATTGGTGTCACTCTTAATTTATTTCTAATAACCTCATTATGTATACAATCTTTTCTTCTATAACCACTTATCCATCTCAACATCTTCATTTTCGTCACAAACATCTTTTGTACATGTTGATGATTAACTGCCCAACACTGAGAACCATAAAACATGGCAGGTCTAATTGCTGCTCTATAATATTTACCTTTTAACTTTAATGGTATCTTCTTATCACAAAGAATACCTAATGCTCCTCTCTATTTTAACTATCCAGCATTAATTCTATGCGTAACATCTCCATCAATTCTTCTTTCACTTTGAAAAATTGACCCTAGGTATTTAAAACTTTTCTTTTGCGGGATACAATGTGTGCCAATTTTAATTTCTATGTCCTCTGAGGTAACCAAATGATTAAACTTACATTCCATATATTCTGTCTTTATTCTACTAAGTCGGAGGCCTTTGCTTTCTAATGTTTCTCTCCATAGTTCCAATTTTCTATTAACTTTTTCCTTAGACTCCTCCACTAACACAATGTCATCTACAAATAACATACACCAAGGTACTTCATCTTGAATATATTTTGTTAACTCATCAATCACCATTATAAATAACTATGGACTTAAAGTTGATCCTTGATGTAACCCAATATTAACTTCAAAGAAGTCTGTCATTCCTTCATGAGTCTTTACACATGTTTTTGCACCATCATAAATGTCTCTTATAAAGTTAATGTATGTCAATGGGATACCTCTTTTTTCCAAGGTTCTCCAAGGAACCTCTCTCGGTACCCTATCATAAGTTTTTTCTAGATCAATAAATATCATGTAAATGTCTTTCTTTTTTACTATAAAATGTTTCGTAAGACGTCTCAAAAGGCGAATCGCTTCAATAGTAGATCTGCCTAGCATGAATCCAAATTGGTTCTCCGTTGTACTTGATACTTGTCTTAACCTACGTTCGATAATTCTTTCCCACAATTTCATAGTATGACTCATTAACTTGATACCTCGATAATTCACACAATTCTGAATGTCTCTCATGTTCTTATATATGGGTATGAGTGTACTCACTCTTCATTCCTCGGGCATCTTTTGGTTTCTCCGTATTTCATTAAATAGTCTTATGAGCCAATTGATTTATATTTCTCCTAGGATTTTCGAAACTTCTATAAGAATATTATTTGGTCATACCGATTTACCACCCTTCATATAATTAAGAGCCTCTTTGACTTCATTCTTTTGAATACGTCGATAGAAATTATGGTTTATATACTTTTCTAAGTTTGCTAACTCTCCTAAGCTAATACTAACATCTTTATTTTTATTAAAAAGCTTATAAAAATAATTTTTTAATCTATTTCTTATATCATCATTTGTCACTATAATTTTTTCATCCTCATCTTTGATGCATCTAACATCATTAAGATCTTGAGTTTTCTTATCTCTAGCCCTAACTATCCTAAAAATATCTCTTTCACCCTCTTTTGAGTTGAGTTTTTATATAAATCGTCCCAAATTTTAGCTTTTCTTTCAGTGACAGCCTTTTTTGCTTTCTTCTTTGCTTTCTTATAAGCCTCTAAAGTTTCACTAGTTTTCTTACCATAATGTAATTTGTAACATGCTCTCTTTGGCTTGATTTTATTTTGGACTACTTACTCCACCACCAAGCTTCTTTTTGTGCCGGTATACCTCCCTTAGATACACCTAACACATCTTTCGCCACTTTCCTAATATGTATAGTCATATTGTTCGACATATCACAAGACATAATTCGAAACATCTCCTTGAAGGACTTTCTGTTTAAATATATCTTCTTTCTCGCTTTTGAGGTTCCACCATTTAGTCCGAATAGCTCGATGCACTCTTTTCTTCTTTGTCCATTTTTTAATTTGTAAATCCATAACTTAAAATTGATGTTGGGTGGTTAAGCTTTCTCCTGGAATTACCTTGCAATCTTTACAACACGCTCTATCTTTTTTTCTACAAATAAAGTAATCAATTTGTGTTTGTAATAAGCCACTCTTATAAGTAATTAAATGTTTATCTCATTTTTTGAAGATTGTGTTGACTATAAAAAGATCAAATGCCATAGCAAAATTTAAAATCTCTCTACCTTCCTTATTTATATCTCCAAAACCAAAGTTTTCATGAATACCTTGATATCCTAATACCTCTTGACCGACATGTCCATTTAAGTCTCCTCCTAAACAAATCATCTCCCTTTGTGGAATCCTTTGAATCACCTTATCTAACTCCTCCCAAAAAAATGTCTTTATACTATCTTGTAGTCCTACTTGGGTGCGTAAGCACAAACTATATTCAAAACTTGTACTCTTTTCACTAATTTCAATGTCATGATTTGGTCGCCATATCGTTGTATGTCTACTATGCTATTCTTTAAATCTTTATTTATGATAATACCAACTCCGTTTCGAGCATTTTTCTTACTTGAGTACCATAATTTAAAACTTGTATCCTCTATCTTTACTTTTTCTCCAACCCACTTTGTCTCTTGTAAATATATAATATGAATGTTTCTTCAAATCATAGTATCTACCACCTCCATTATCGTTCCGATATTCCAAGAACCAATACGAATCTTATTATCTAGAACTAACTTCCTTACCCCCCGCATTCGTTCATATTGAAAATGCGGAGTCTCTCTCTGTAAATTATTCATACATTCGAGCGGCAATGTAGCGGGACTAACTTCTTTACTCTCACCCGTCCATGATGTGAGAACCCTCTCTACAATTGATTCACTACATTCGGGAAAAAATTTAGTGACACTTGCTTACTTATCACTACATTTGGGATCTGCAACTCGTCGCTAGACGGGGACACCCCAAAGCAATGATCATAATTTATGTAATCCATGGTATAAAAATCGGACAAAGTTTTACGCTGGTTGTCGAAAGCCTAACACAACCCTCCTCCTTTATCCGGGCTTAGGACCGACAATGCAAGGGTGATCCCTTACATGAGCAGAGTTTCTCTCTTACCGCTTAGTACGTTAACAAAAGAAAAGGAAAGTAAGATTTGAACCTCTCTCTCTCTCTTTGAGAGGTCAGGTCTTCGTGACTCAACAGGCAACAATTCAGGCAAAGAGTATTGTGGAGTTTTGCTTACTTAAAGAGACAAAAACAAGAGAAGGAAAAAGCTCTGTACTACCTTTTGTGGGTACCTACTTTGCATGGATAGGGGCAGAGTATTGGTACCCGGTATAGTACAGGTATGCACATTTTAAAAAACTAAGGTAGTCACTATTAAAAAATATACTGAAAAGGTAAATTTATACAAATAAACACAATACCAATTAAAAAGTATTGCATATGAAAACAAGAAAGTTTCGTTCAATAACATTTTCAACTTTATAAATATAACTTTCATATCAAAATTCATGTTCTAAACATAATACTTCAAACTGTAATACTCTCGATCTCAATATTTTATTCACTATCATATGTAAAAAAGAACTACTTTCATATTTGGTTCATCAAGAGGCAATGTTGCAACTTCAATAATTCTTCCTCCCTCAAATGGAACCCAATCATCTCCACCAACATATCACATTTTTCTCTCATCTTTCTCATAGTCATTATTCTTTCTTGAAAGAAGACAAAGGTTTATATGAAGAAAAACTAAATCTTCACTTCTTTGAGGCTTTAACTTGTTTCTTTTATAAGAATGGATGAAGGAATATGTACTCCAATTTCTTTCATAACATAAGGACGAACATAGTTATGAAAGAAGTTTGTCATAAACTCTATCTATTTTCCAAGCAATCAAATGCTCCAAGCTCTTCTTCATTACTTGAAAATTTGACAAATTATTTTGTCGTCTCCATCCTTTCTTGTGGACCTTAAAATAACATTCTAAGACATTTATTTTTCTTAACAAATTTTATTATCTTTGTGTGAAAGAATTCTATTAAGAACTTCTTCAAGCCATTTTCTTGTATAATACCTAGAAATTAGAATACATAAATATCAATTAACAATATAATAATATATTATTTTTAAACAATAAGAAAGAATGTTAAAGCTTAAAAGAATTTATCTTGAATTTAGAGAATGAGTTAAGTAACTTTTGGCCTATCTATCAATGAGAATGTATTTTTTTAATCATAGTCTCATTTTTCATAAACCAAATGAAGGACTAACTTAGTATTGTATAGTCGAAGCATATCATAACTTGCAAGATAAAGGACTATCTTATTATTTATGGAGTTCTTAGGTTGACAAATATTTTTAATGCAAGATTTAAAGTATGCACTACACATGGCGTCCAAAAATTATTAGGATAAACAAATTCAATAATCATCCCAACAACTCTACAAACCGGTGTATTATATGTTATAACTTACACAACATTTTAACACCAATTTCATTAAAAAAATTCATAATTTCATCCATAATAAAGTTCTTATCTATGATCTCACCAGAACAATCAACATACCTCAAAAACATGGGTCTTGCATATGAAATAGCCATGAAGTGTGAAGTTAATCAACGGTCTTCTTTGTAAATCAATCTAACTATAACTATGCTGACTCCCTTTTATGGCCAAGTGTCTTTGAATGGTTGAAGCAATCTCATTATATAAGTTTTTTCTTTCTTGAATAGTATAGTTTTGATGACATTATAACTAGGTAGAACAAAAATTGAGATATTAACAACATATTTCAATGCACTAACATAGTAAGGATTTCTAACTACATTAAAAGACAAACCTATATAATAAAATAACCTTGCTATTTCACATATCAAATGATCCCTTGCTTCATTGTTAAATGCCTCTGATAATTATCTTTCACCACCTTTTTTTCTCTTAGTTTCAGCAAATGATTCACATGTAAGTGGATTCAAACTTGTAGTTCCAACCAGTAAGGAAACTTGCACTGATCTTACTCTCTCATGTGCCTCTCTCTCAATTTGTGTTATCTCTAAAAGATATTGATTAGTTACAACAAAACAAATAACTGTAAATGCTTGTTGATGTGGCTCAAATCAATATCAACAAGTCGCCAAGAGTCAAATGACATTCACTCACGAATGTCTATCTTCAAAAATGATTAACAAGAGTGAAGCATACACAAAACAAATCAGGAAGCAGTGCAAGACTGCATGAATTTATTCATTGAATGAAGTAGTATATATAGGTATTTTACAAGGTGTTAGAATGAGAGACAAGAGAGAGTGAGAAGGGCTAGTGCTGGTCGGCCAGCACTAGCCGTTGGGGTCCCCAACAGTTGGGCCAGGGCCATAGTGGCCTTGGTCCTCTTCTATTACGGTGGCACGGGCCCTAAAGGCCCGTGCGCCTATTACATAAACACCCCCCGTCAAACTTACGAGGTATACATTGAAAGTTTGTCTAATAAAAACTGAAACTGAGAAGCTGAAAGGGATTTGGTGAAGAAGTATGTGAGCTGCATCTCAGATGTGACATAACAAAGTGAGATCTTTTTATTGATGCATTCTTCAAGAATAAAGTGACAGTCCATCTCGATATGTTTGGTCCGCTCATGAAAGGTGTTGTTGGAGGCAATGTACATGGCGCTTTCGTTGTCACAATACATGATGGCGGGGTGTTTGACATAGACCCCATGTCTGCAAGAATGGTTGTGATCCAAGAAATCTCCATCGCAGTTGTAGCCATGGCTCGATACTCAGCTTCTGTGGATGAGAGGAAAACCTTATGTTGCTTTTTGCACTTTTAGAAAACAAGAGATTCACCTAAAAACACACAAAAACCAGTCGTAGAGTGTCTATTGTTGACATCTTCACCCCAATCAGCATCCGTATATATAGATAAATCAAAAGATGAAGAGGAAGTTAAGAGGACCCCCTTGTGGGCAGTGTTTCTAATATATCAAATAATGCGCAAGACAACACTCATATGAACAGAAGTAGGTGCCTGTTGAAATTGACTGGCTGTGTGTATTGCATGAGAAATATATAGTCTAATAATAGTGAGATAAGTGAGTGCACCTATGAGCTGTCGATAAGGGGTGAGATCCTCTAATTTCTTACCATTAGTGGAACGTAATTTGGTGCCTACGACTTCGGGTATATCAACAACCTTAGTATCTGTAATACCGGATCTTTCAACAATATCAGTAGCAAACTTGGTTTGAGACATAAAGTATCTACAACTATTTTTGGTTATCTCAATACCCAAAAAGTAATTTAGCAAGCCCAAGTCTTTCATATCAAATTCGTGATACAGATTAAATTTAACTTCAGCAATTTCCACTTCATCACTTCTTGTGATGATCATGTCATCTATATACAAAAGCAAGATAACAATACCAGATTTTGTTTTTCGTACAAAGAATGCAGTATTAGTATAGCAAGTCACAAAATTATGCAAATGCATGAATTTTTCAAATCGATCAAACCAAGCTTTTGGAGCTTATTTCAGACTGTACAAGGCTTTTCGTAATTTAAGAGCATGACCAGAAGGGAGAGTGATGCTAGGAGGATGACTCATGAAGACTTCTTCATTCAAGTAACCGTTCAAAAAAGCATTCTTGACATCAAGTTGGTATATATTCCATTGCTTGATTACACTAATGGTGATGAGAATTCTAATTGTGGTCATTCTAGCTACTGGAGCAAAGGTTTCATCATAGTTAATTTCATATTCTTGGGCATAACCTTTAGCAACTAGTCTAGCCTTGTATCTCTCAATGTGACCGTTGCTGTGAGTTTTGATTTTATATACCCATCGACATCCAATGACTTTCTTATCTTTAGGCAAGGGTGCAACTATCCATGTCTGAGCCTTGTCTAGGGCGTTGAGTTCATCTTTTATAGCATCTTCTAATTCTGAAATACCTTTAGCTTGATGATAGAACCTAAGCTCCTTAACTTTACGAAGGGTGGCAATCAAATTTCTTCGTTGTGGTTCAAAAGATTCATATGACACAAATCACTGAGGTGGTGTAGAAACCCTGGGTTCTAAGCTTGTAGTATGAGGTTCCATGTGGGCATTATGAGTTGTTCTAGTCGTCTTGGATAATGTGAGGGGAAGGGTTCAACAATTGACCGAGTATCACCAGTGGTGTGTGAAATATCATTGGTGTCAATATAATCTTCTTGAATGTCTTGATGATCTACTGAGTCACAATCATTATCTTTTTTAGCTCAAAAACAACTTGAGGAATGAAGGGTTTCAAATTTTCCAAGAATTTAAACTCATAATAAATGTCATGCTCAAAAAATTTCACATCCTTGGACACATACAATTTGTCTTTCATAGGATCAAAATACCTATACTCCTTTTTGTCAATGTCATAACTAAGGAAGATACATTCAATAGCTCTAGGTGACAATTTGTCATTCTTGTCTGTATACACAAAACATCTACATCCAAAACCCCTAAGTCTTTCACAATATGGAGGGATATTATAAAATTTTTTGAAAGGTGAAGTATTCTCAAGGTTAGATGACGACATTCTATTTATAAGGTATACTGTGGTAAGAGTAGCTTCAGCCCATAAGAATTTAGGAACCTTACTAGCAATTAGTATAGTTCTACAAGTTTCAATAATCTGCCTATGTTTTCGTTCCGCTAGACCATTTTGTTGAGGTGTTTTAATGCATGATTTTTGGTATATAATACCATTAGTTTTAATAAATTTATAAAATTCATTAGACATGTACTCTCCTCCCGAATCGGATCTAAAGATTTTAATGGTTGCTCCAAATTAGTTTTTGATAATGTTACAAAATACTACAAAATTTTCAAATACTTTGGATTTGTGTTTTAAGAGATATATCCATGTAAATCGAATAAAGTTATCCACAAAAATTACATAGTATTGCAATCCTCTTTTAGAAACAACGGGTGTGGGGCCCCAAACATCCGAATGTATTAAATCAAAAGCTTTCTTTGGTACATAGTTTCTTTCTCCAAATGGGAGATGATGCATTTTTCCAAGAAGATAATCTTTACATTCAAAATTTTTCTCTCTAATGCTTTTCATCAAAGGAATGTTACACAATTTTTGAGAGTCTAAGTGTCCAAGTCTTTTATGCCATAACATAGCATCTTGGGTTATGTTACAAAATCTTGATTTTGGTATAACAAGATAGTTTATTTTGTATAGTCCACTTTCTCTATGGCATTGACCAATCACCTTCTTCGATAGGTGATCCTGCACCACACAATGTTTGGATGAGAAAGTGACTATACAATTGTTATCACATATTTGAGCAACCGAGAGTAAATTTAAATTAAGTTTAGGTATAAAACTTACATTTTGAATTTTAAAGTCTTGTTTTTCAAGATTTCTTAATTTTTTGATTTGGAGTTTTGTTCCATCGCCGTAAACACATGCTTTCCAATGGTTTCACAAGAATTAACCAAAGAATCTTCACTATGTGTCATATGAAAAGATGCACCGAAATCTAAAAACCAAGACATACCTTGCGAAGTAGATAGAGTATTCCCGGAGATGCTTGCTTTTTCTTTAAAAATTTCTTCTATGTATGCTTTTATGTTGTTGGGCAAAACACCTCCTTCTTCCACGGCTCCCACATTTCCACCTCTTTTCTGAAGTAAAGGACAAGTGGTTTTAATGTGTCCACTTTCCTTGCAAAAATGACAAATTGTATCCTTGTTAGGCCATGGTCCCGTGGGCTTCTTAAATGTGCCTTCATTGTTCTTGACATGTGGAGGCTTGTAAGTCTTCAAATTTGTTCCGGGTCTTGATGCGGTAAGTACGGCTTCTTTGGCTACATGAATGTTTTTCAATATTGTTTCCTCCATAACAAGATCGGTAAGAAAGGTATCCCCTCTAGGTCTAGGTTTCCTATGTATAAGGCTTGATCTAATGTTTTCAAATTCGTCTCTTAAACCACACATAAACAAGAAGAAATATTGATTTTCCAAAAATTCTTGAAATTAGTCTAATTTGTGAAGTTTTCTAAATTTGTCAAAACTCCTTAATTGAGTCCAAAGTTTCGAAAATTTATTGTGATAGTCCCTAATATTTAGGTTTCCTTGTCTGAGCATAATCATTCTTTCCATGAGATCAATTTGAAAGACAAAATCATCTTGAGAATGAAGCTTTTTTAAATATTCCTAAGTTTCAAACGTATTTTCAAAAGCATTAATCCAATTTCTAAGTTTTTCATCTACATTTTAACAAATGATCCATGTGATTTTTGCATTCATTTTTTTCCATAATTTCAAATCGATTTTAAATTTCTCATGTGCTTTGATGATTTCATCATCATCTAGGCCATCAATGTCCAAAATTGGTTCCTTTATAGTCCTATCAATATAATCCCAAAAATCTTTTGATAAAAAATATTTTTTCATTGTTCTAGCCCAACTTTGATAACTTTTCGGGTGTACAATACATCTAAACGACTCATTTTTGCCTTCCATTTATGCAAAAAATAAATATTTTGGACTAACCTCAAGTTTGATACAAATCTTTAATTTTCGCATTTTCGGTACGCTTTTCGATGCACTCGTTTTCTTCAATTCGAGACTCTGATACCATATAAATGCTTGTTGATAATCGAAGGTTGATGTGGCTCGAATCAATATCAACAAGTCGCCAAGAGTCAAATGACATTTACTCACGAATGTCTATCTTAAAGAATGATTAACAAAAGCGGAAACATACATAAAACAAATCAAGAAGCAGTGCAAGACTGCATGAATTTATTCATTGAATGAAGTAGGCATTTTACAAGGTGTTAGAATGAGAGACAAGAGAGAGTGAGAAGGGCTAGTGCTGGTCGGTCAGCACTAGCCGTTGGGGTCCCCAATGGTTGGGCCAGGGCCATAGTGGCCCTGGTCCTCTTCTATTACGGTAGCACGGACCCTAAAGGCCCGTGCGCCTATTACATTAACAATAACTATTTCATTTCCTTTAATAAATGACACTTCACTTTAAAATAAGACAATTTGTAACTTAAACTACAATAATTACACTGACAACTTGCATTTTCACCTACTATCTTTTTATCCATAAAGATACATATTATCAAATCGGGCAACCTTTCTCTAGTCTTCAAAGTACAAATTTATTAGTATTAAAGGTTGATTAAGTAGACATATTAGACATCTACAAATAAACAATGTTTGACTATTAATAAACAAAAAACAAAAAGATAAAAAAAAGTATGACCTATAAAGTAAGACCCTAATTAACCATACAAAATAAGCAGATGCCTATCTACCAATTGCTCCAAAATTCCAAATGCTTGAGCCATGGATGTTGAACTAAAATATGTCACATGTAGCCAAAAAACAATATACATCAAAGCAACATAAAGAGACAATCTAACAAACATTTGGTATGCAATGCACACATTGCACCGACTACGACAAACACTTTAGGGAATAAACAGTGGACTACTACATCAATCCAAGCAATCCATCTATGAGAAGAATGATGCAAATCATCTCCATCATCCTCAAGAAATCAACAACCAATGAGCAACCCAACCATCCAACTCTAAACAGAACATACAAGTACAGTATATGACCAAAAACCAGTGACCACTGACAAAAAAGCAGTGAATGCACACACACGAAGACACGAGTCACACGACTAAACAGAAGAAGATATTCGCAGCAAAACCATGACCTGAGACCGTGAATCAGTGATGCACGATAATCGACATGATGATCTTGTCGGCAAAACCAATGGAACCTGATTTTTGCATAAGGATTTCCGCCGTCGTCTGGTGTCGTCGTTCATCGCTTGTCACTGCCGACCGTCACCTGCTACGGACGACTGTCATTTGCCGTCCGTTGCTCGCTGGCCAAAGAGAGAGAGTCAAATCAACCCATATCCATATGGGTCGGCCTAATCTAATTCATACTCGATACAGATACTTGACGTATCCATATGCAAGTATGCATACTCGTACATACCTATATATATCCGTATGTTTTTTGAGGTATCGATATATACCCATGTACCGATACGTGTACCATAGCAGTACGTACTGGTACGATACCCTGGCGTACCCGTGCATCACAGGTGGGTATGCAGAACGCAGAGCAGGAAAAGGGCAAGACAAAGTAGGCCAGAAATCTCTAACGTACTCTACAGACGCTGCCATCTTAGTCCAAATGTGCAATCATAAAGAAAATGACGACCACAATAAGCTCCCGTCCTCTCTCTCTCTCTCTCTCTCTCTCTCTCTGTGTGTGTGGTTCTGTGTGTTGGAAAGAGAGCTTAATGGTGGTGGGAAAATCAGATGCCCACTGACACAACCTGCACTTCACTCATCTGTTATTTCCCAGTATTTTTGTTCTCGAAATTTGCCGAGTCCATTTGACTGAATTGAACCAATCACAAGTCTGTTTTGAAGAACGAACTGAGACAACATTAGGAGTTGTGAATCCTATTCAGCAACTTGTTTGACCATGCATGTCATGTCTTTAAGATCACCAAAATCAAAACCAAGCCTTCGATGAAATGAACATTAGCCAGGGGTCGAATCACAAGTTGAAGATCACGATGAGTTTGATACTCAGGGGTGCATCTGGCTTCGGCCTTTCCATTGAATTAATTGAAAGAAAAGCGACCTTCTATGGGCCTAAATCAGGTCTATTCACAAGTTGAAGGTCATGATGAGTTTGATACCTAGGACGTAGCTTCAACCTCTCTATTTGAGTCACAAGTTGAAGGTCATGATAAGTTTGATACTAAGGAGTGCATCTGGCTTCGGCCTCCCCATTGTATTAATTCAAAGAAAACTAAGTCTTCTGTTGGCCTAAATTGGGTCGAGTCCTAAGTTGAAGGATGATACTTAGGACATGCATCTGGCTTCGGCCTGTTCATTTTGTATTAATTAAAAGAAAACCAACCTTTCTGTTCGCCTAAACCAGGTCCAGTCACAAGTTAAAAAGGTCATGAGTTTGATACTCAGGGTTATTGTATTGACTAAAAGAAAACCAACCCTTTTGTCGGCCTAAATCGTATCGAGTCACAAGTTGAAGGTCATGATGAGTTTGATACTCAGGGTGTGCACCTAGCTTCAGCCTCTCCATTATATTAATTAAAAGAAAACCAACACTTCTGTCGACCTAAATCAGGTCGACAGAATTGATTATCATGGTTATAGTTGCCAATCTTGTATTATATTCGGATCATGCTTTATTTTTTTCCATCAATACTTCAAGCTTTCTTTCATCTTCATTTGAAAATGTTCTAGTTTAATTGCTTATGCCTTCTCGCTAGAGTTCAATCTATTTCTGTGCTTTCGGGATATCTTATAAAATCCTAAAGGATCTAATTGTGGTTATTTTGACCTCATGGAAACTTTCACGTAATTAGTGGGGAGGGGGCCTCTCTAATTACTTTAATAATTATTCCAAATAAACCAAATCAGTTGAACAATTTATTTCATAAAATTGTTTTAGAAAAGAATTTCCTTTTGTATATAAGAATCCAAAGAGGTAAATCAAGGAAACCCTTTCTCTTAACTGTAACGGACATGCAAGAATGATAAAGTTTATATGTGTATTCATAGAGAACAAATAATTGAAGAAGCTGTGTTAGGCGATTCAAAGTCTAACGACGATATTCTTTGAGAATTGCCTCGATCGGATTCACTTCCACATCATACCACTACTCTTTCATATCTAAACCATCTTAAACATACCCAAATTAGAGCTCAATCAAGCTACTAAAGTCTTAATCTTTAGTTAAATGAACACATCATTTTCTTATAAAACATGGTGACGGTGAGGGCCTAATGACCACGAGGACAAACAAGGTATTCTAGGGCAAAACTTGGTGCAAAACCGTAGTTTCTATGTCTAAATTATTTGGATATTCAGTGACCCTAGTTTCTTTTTTCTTTTTAAATACGTTTACCGCTCATGAGTCTCTCTCTCTCATTAATACACTTTTAAGTAAATGGTCCCAAACCAAAACTAAATCAATAAAATAAACAAAAATAAATCAAGCCATCCCATCAAACACAGAATGAATGTCTGTTCTCTCGCTCTCGCTCTCTCTCTAAACCTAAACTGACTCTTCCATATGACATACTGTGCCTAAGGGGATCCTCTCTCTCTCAACCTCGAAGACGGTATGTGGCTGCCTTTCAGTCTCAGATATCTAGGGCTGAATCCTCTTTCTCTGTCATGACATCCTGAATGAAATCCTCTCTCTTGCTTCCTAACATTGTCAGTCGTTCACTTTCACCCTCTTTGAGATAACATCTAAGTGAAATACTTTCTCTTTCTCACCCACGAGGACTCGGTCTTTCGACTGTCATTCAAGTGAAATCTCCTCTCTCTCTCACACACAAACATACACGGTCTTTTCACTCTCTCTCTCTCTCTCTCTCTGCGTGCGGAAAACACAGACCAAAAAGCAGAAACTTCAGAAAAGAAGTCAGTGGTGAAAACCATCTATCGATCTCTTCCATTGTTTACGGAAGACAAAAAAAAAATCAGTCGCAACTACCATTCCCAAATATTCATCCATCTCATCTCTCCAGACGGAAAATAGAAAGTCAGCAGTGAAACCCCATCTTTCCGTGTAATCAATCTCGCCTGATTTCTACATGGAGAGAGTGAAAGGAATGAGCTACGAGGATTCTATGAAGTCGTTGTCGCTAGACTACCTGAACCTCTTAATTAACGGCCAGGCTTTTAGCGACGTCACGTTCAGCGTAGAGGGTCGCTTGGTGCACGCCCACAGATGCATCCTTGCCATCCGGAGCCTCTTCTTCCGGAGGTTCTTTTGCACCCCCGAGGTGGCGGCGGCGGCCGGCAGGATGGCTATGATGGCCGGAAGCACTGCCGTCGCAAACACGTCTCCGGTCATCCCCGTCAACTCCGTTGGTTATGACGTGTTCCTGCTGCTGCTCCAGTTCCTCTACAGTGGCCACGTCTCCATTGTCCCGCAGAAGCAAGAGGCCCGGCCCAATTGCTCCGACCGCGGCTGCTGGCACACCCATTGCCGCTCTACCATCGACCTAGCCCTTGACACCCTTGCCGCCGCTCGATACTTCGGTGTCGACCAGTTAGCCCTCCTCGTTCAGGTTGGTGAGTTCTTCTGGTTTAAGTTGCTTCACAAACTCGGTTATATAAAATCTTTAGTCAGTTAATTTTGCTCTTAATCAATCGAAGAAACTCAAATATAAGAAGGGAGAGAAAGTGTTTACTTGAGAAAGATGGGATCTCTGACCTTCCTTTCTTTCTCCTTTATTCATCTGTATCTGTTATCCTCACTTAGTGTGAGAAAAGTACTTGATCTTGATTTTTTCTTTGAGAAGCGGCGCAAAGCCCAAACAACACGGAAATCTTAGGATACAAAAGGTCCGGTAAAACTATCTATTCAATAGCAGACAGCCTTCTAACAGAGTCGGAAGCTATCCTTGTTTAAAGAGAGCAGGATAGGTTATTCAAATTTCATTTGATGGTCAGAGGTAAATTGACAGCTTCCCTAGGTGTCCATGGAAGGTGCTGCACGAGGAAGCAATCTTTCATTCTCTTTATAGACTTTTACATGCCAAATCCTGAGCCAGATCCCCCTCATGGCATCATTTCCTGTCACGAGTAAACACACAACCTTTGAGTCTACCTAAAATTCGCACTCGACTCGACCAAGCTACTTATGTAGGCAGCTGTGGTTGTAAAATTCTTTCTGAAAGTTGATTCATGGACTGCCTTTCTCTCTTAATTTGGGTCAGGCTTTTGAAATGTGTGTTGTTGCATTAAGTTACTCTTTATGGTTGTATTAATGTTTCTGTTCCCTTACCTTTGGCCTCTAAACTTCCTAAATGAATTTCCCTCTTGTGAACAGAAGAAGTCGGAGTTCTGTCTCCCCTTTCCTTTTGCACTACTGTCAGTGTTACAATCGAGGAAAACAATTCTTTATTAGATTGTACGTTTTACTAAGCTTTTTACCCTCTCTCTTTCAGAGAGTACGGACCTACACAGTGATATGTCGGTACATCGGTATGTCCAACATGAGTCACAAATATGTCTCCATTTAATGAATGTTTGAGAACATGTTTTTTTCCAAAACTAACCATTACACTCAGTTCCAACAAAAATTGATTCTATCATAGGAAGAGAAAAAGGTCTCTTTCTTCCTCTTTTATGATTGCAGACTAATAATAATCATATATGATGGAACTCACAGCCATTATATATAATATTATATGGTTATGTGGGCGCGCATATTGAAGATTAATTCTTTGCTTGGTTTTATGCAGAAGCAACTAACGACTATGGTGGAGAAGGCATCCATTGAAGATGTCGTGAAGGTACTCATGGCGTCGAGGAAGCAAGAGATGCACCAGCTTTGGTCTACCTGCTCTCAACTAGTGGCGAACTCCGGCCTGCCATCAGAAATCCTCTCGAAACACCTCCCTATAGACGTAGTCTCCAAAATTGAGGAGCTCAGGCTCAGCTCCACACTCTCATGCCGCTCCTTCCTTCACGACATGGCCGGAACGACACCGTCTTCTCCGTCGTCCGCTGCCGGTACTGTTGATGACAAGCCACAGAAAATCAGGCGAGTACAGCGGACACTCGACTCCTGCGATGTTGAGCTTGTTAAGCTCATGGTCATGGGGGAAGGACTAAACCTGGATGAAGCACTTGCCCTGCATTATGCCGTGGCGAACTGCAGCAGGGAGGTGGTGAAAGCGCTGCTCGAGCTTGGTGCTGCCGATGTTAACCACCGGGCCGAGCCGAGCCGTAAGACGCCGCTCCACATAGCGGCGGAGATGGTGAACCCGGACATGGTGTCCGTGCTTCTGAACCACCACGCTGACCCGAATGCTCGAGCGGCCGATGGCACCACCCCGATCGACATACTCCGATCCCTCACCTCCGACTTCTTGTTCAAGGGTGCAGTTCCTTGCCTCACTCACATTGAGCCCAACAAACTGAGATTGTGCTTGGAGCTGGTTCAATCTGCTGCGTTAGTTCTTTCCCGTGATGACAGCACCGGCATCAACGACAGTGCCGCCGAAAGCCAAGTGGGGTATCTCAATCTTGGTGTTGCCGATTTGAGCTGTAAATATGATGGTGATCAACCAGGGAATGATGGTGAGCGGAGGTACTGCAATCAGATTCCGGGGTCTCTCTTCTTGCAGTAGCTATTTTGACCAGCAGAAATCTTTCTCGTTAAATTCAAAGAGGCAATATGTGTTGGTGATTTTGCAGAAAATAAGTGAACCAAAATAATTTGGATGAGCACTATTTGCTATTTTGTCGACTCAGATTTCACTTTTCCGAATGCAAAGGATACCAATGAATGCTTTGAAGATAAACTAACAACCCTCGGCTTGCCTTACACACGGTAAACCGAGTGTTTGACAACATCGGTAATACAAACCTCGTTCATTTAAAGAAACTCTTTTTACTCAAAGAACATATGTGAGGGATGCTATGAGGCTCTAAGTGATGCTTAGAATGTAGGTTCTTACCCCTGTGGTCATGAACAAGTGCCCTTTCGTAAGCATCTCAAATACTCACGGTCATGGCTCTAATTACTGGCTTTATGAGGCAGCATACCCATTCAGCCTAAGTAGTACTGTAACATTTCTCCATTTAATTCAAGATATAGGTAGTGAGTATTATTTTTGAGATTTCCAGGTAAGTAAGCAACCTTTGAATTGTCCAACTTTCTAATTGTAACATCAATACAGTTTCATTCAATTTTAATTGTAAATTTCTACAACAATATGATCATGAGGTCGTCATATAGAACATTCTTCTCAATGATTCGCCAAATTTCGATGCAAATGCTGGTAAATGGAATGTGCATTTGCTTCCTTCCGCAGGTTTAAGTGCTACTCCTTTTACCAGCCTTCGGCCCCGTTCTGTAAACATCAAAGGTACTAGTATTAAGTGGTAAAAGAATTGAGCAAGAGATATTCATGGCTGGCTTGTTGGTCAATTTAAAATCTTGTGTTCGTCCGTGTCATTAGCGATTAGCCACTGAGATTTGATTAATTCATCAATTAATTAAATTCTATGATTAAATTAAATTAGGCGATGGAGTAGAAAAAAATGGTTGAATGAAGAAGGTTTCATTTGCGTATGAAGGTAATATGATTGTTCTACAGATCTCAATCACTGATTAGGTAATATGATTTAAATTAGGTAATGGAGTAGTATTTTTAATTTGTTGGGTCTTAATTGCTGTCTTATTAGGTTCAACTAATGATATATATATATATATATATAGAGAGAGAGAGAGAGAGGAATTAGTATACGTGTATAAAACACTAAAGGATTTTAGTAGATCGGTTGAAATTAAAATTTAAAAAAAAGAAGTATGTTATCACTTTTTGTACATGCATTTATTACTCCTAGTAATTTTTACTTTTTTGTTGAAAGATCTCAATCACTGACATTTTTCATCAAAGGGTTGAAATCTAAGTAGATTAGAGAACTAATGAGTGTGTGCACATACTAAACTCTTCTTAGAATTCTATTACTTTTAGTCTTTTATTTACAACATCCATCTCTCATTCAAATAGTCTCAATTAATATAGATGTTTATCAAGAGTCTATACACTAACTTCGTTTTTTTATCTCATTTGTTACTTTTTGATAGTAACAATTTTTATACTCATGTTTTCAAAAGTAACAATTGACCATGAATGAGTTGCATCAAAACATGATCCAATCACTTTTTATCTCTCATATATTTCCCTTGTTGAAAAAAGAGCCAAATTTGAGCCGTCCAGCGACGGTGTTCAGACGGCCAATACCATCATATAACTTATACGATACGACAGGATTCTCAAATCTTAATATTGGGTAACCTATTCTTTTCCCTTTTCTTTGTGCTAGCTTGTTCCACTTTCATTTATTATTCACCAAATGAGAACTTACTGCTTCCCTTCGTGCATATCATTATTATATTTAGTTGACACACAAGATGCCTCCTCTATTATGAACCAAAACCATCACAAAGTCTTTTCCAGCACTAAATGGGACTATTACATGATCTGTCTCGTGTCATTCCATGTTAAAGTCCAAAACAATAAGATAATATTTATTGGTTTATTATATTTTAAAATGTTCACTTTTTTATGAAAATCTGTTGAATACTTTTTGAGGCCTTCGGTTGATGTGCCAAAAAACTTATAAGATGCGTAAGCATGTTAGATTCTATATATGCTGTGGGAAAGGATTTTATTCGCTGTAAAAGGGATATCTAGCTTATGTCCCACATTTGAAGGGGCCCTACCTATTTCATATAAAAAGAATGCTGTGAAATGGTACCATTTGCATTTGCATTTGCATTTGATCTTCTTCTTCTTGTGAATGATTAGCTTGTGATCCTTTATTTGTGTTGTCCGTGAAGACGTCCTTAAAGAGAGGAAGATGGATAAGGTTTTAGGTAAAGATAGTGATACAATTCGAATGATACTTTAGAAACCCATTGGTAGAGCTAGATGTGGGGGAATGTCAGATAACTCTCACTCTTGAGCATTCTCAAAGAGGAAGATAAACAAGGCTTTAAGTGTATCTCAGTTGTTGTCAATATTACGTGTTCGATTGATGAAAACGATAAGATGAGACATGAAAAACGCAACATTATCACATTGAAAGAAATGTTGATAAACTAAGTTTGAACTACTATGAAAAGCATGGAAAAGATAAACTAGGGACAAAAGAAAAGTTGTAATGTGAGTGATTTCATCCTTTGATTGAACATTATAATCGTTATTTATAGGCTTTCTTCGAGACGACAACAATTGAATCCGTTTTTTATTTTTGTGCACACAATTTCTAATAATGTCTCACACTTGTCTAGTTGTTGCTGCCTTTATGTCACAATGTTATGTATGATGTACCAACTGTCATCAGTGTTATTTTCCAAGTCTCATCTATGTCGTGGGCCTAAACTAACATCCCCATTTTAATAAGCCCGCTAACAACTTGCCACATACTCTCTCGATTTTTCAGCATCAACAATATGTTTCTTGTTCGATGTGCACCAAATCAATATATGCTTGACTGATAACTGCTATTTCCTTTGTTGCAAGTAGGCATTCTCTATAATTTTTAGTTGCTTGATTCTTTGAAGATTGTGACGATCGCTTATTGACTGCTTTATATCAGATCAAGTTGTTCAGGAGATTATGGTCTAATACGAAAATATATGTTATTCATGTCAGAATTATCGTATGACAGGCACCATGATGCCATGAATAATGTGCATTTTGGTTCTACATCTTGATCTCGCAGATTGCCTGATCGAAGACTTTAGCAGAGATTAATTTGCATTGATGAGTGTCATTAAAACTTTTAGAACAGAAGGTTTAGAGGCCAGAGGGAGACACTGCAACCTTGCAATTTTCTTCACAAGGATTAGATCCTCAGTTACCACATACATACATATGCACACACATATACATACACATGTATGTATGTGTGTATGCATACATGCGCGTGCATGCGTGTCTATAGAGATCTTTCTGACATTGTTTTATATTGGCCATTGGATGCCTAATACAAACCCTCTCCTTGATTTCAAGAGTTGCTCCAGGGTAAGGGTAAGGGTAAGGCAACTAAGGCGACCAGGGTCAGCCTAAGTGCTTAGAAACTTCAATCTTAAAAATGATGAACTCCAACTTGGTTCAAGCTTAAAAAATGAATAAGTTTTGGAAAACAGAACATTATGTTTTCTGGCATTGTTTCCCGAATCAATTTCAGTGCCTTACAGACCTGCTACAATCATCAAAATTTAACAGGACTGAGCCTGAGATATGGAGGATCTGTAACAAGGGAAATTGATTGTGCTTGCTGACCATTGTAACAAGGGAAAATGTGTTTTCACTTTTATCAATTGAAATATAAGATCATCCAAAAGAATATATTGTGCTTGCTGACCATTTTCTTGGCAAAATTCGTGTTCTCTACTCAATACAAAATAGCTTCAATTAACCAAAATCCAACTATGAATAGTGATTTTCATTGGCCGAACTAAAAATTTTTCAAGGATGGCTAAAGTTCACTTGGGTGAAATTCATGCGAGTAGGACATGGATAGGCCCAATTTATGTATATGTGTGTGTGTGTGTTCAAGTGGGGCCTTTAGAGGTTAACGGCAGGGTGCTCTAACAGCATCGTTGTTGGTGGGGAGTTCGACTCCGAAAGGGTGCATATGTGGTTGTGATTGTTAGACTTCAGCCCCTTCTTAAAACCAAAAGAAGAAGAAGCTAGATCATGAATAGTTGGTTAAAGAAGTCAAGGATGAGATCTGACTCCCCTAATTAATTCCCTTTGGGTAATCTACAAATTCGGATTTGGATCCAGTTTCTAGATGGAATTGTGTGTAATATGCACCTAACAAAAATATTTTATTTGAAAAATAATACTCTTATACTTTTTCCCGAAACATAGGACAAAAATATATGCGTAACAAGCAACCATGGAGTAACTAAACCAAACCAAACCAAGTTTTTTCCCGCATTAGGTGTAGCATCACCCACCAATGTTCCTACGAAGGTGCCAGGTGGAAAGCAGGTTCAAGAAATCATTTTCAATCCCCAATTGAACTATATAAACTTATGGAAATGGATCAAGATCCATTCTCTAGTTTACTTGCATTAACAAGCTCGAGAATGGATCTGACCCAGTTGAACTTCTACTTGGGTCTCCGATTTGGATCCAGCATTGCTATCAGACATGGATCATAGAACAGAATCCTTTTGCACTTCGGATCTGATTCTGTCTCTCTTTGGTGAAAAAAGCGATATGTATTCCTAGGCCCGAATATGAATTGAGACTACACATGGGAACTAGGGATGTTCTGAGAGGGGATCTCCGGTTCCCTGTGGGAACCCACTGCTAATGGGCCGGGAATGTAGAGAGCAAACAAATCTCCAACGGGGATCGGTTAGGGTATAGGGATAAGAGGTTCCCGCCTTGCGAACCCGGCCTCGACCCTTCCTCTAATTGATTCTATAAAGTTAGGCTCATCTAAAAATAAAACAAATTGACACCCTTTAATTTTAATTTGAGACTTAGGGTTGGTAAGTGAACCAAGTTGGCTCTTATTTTGGCTCGTTTCTTATCACCTTATGCTTGCTTAGCTACAGTATATGACCTGAAATAAAAAGCTAGTTTTGTGACAAATGCTAAATTGCATTTTATAGTGTTTACGTAAAACAACCAACTAAGGTGATTATATTAGAGGGAGTGGTGGTGGATCTACATTGAGATGAGGTGGGGCAGCTCAAACCAATGAAAAAGTTACAGGCGATCATTGAATCCATGACTGCTGTACATACTTCGCCCTACTTTAAATGGTGAAATGGTTAGTTCTCCCTGCCCCATAATTTTTTTTTATATCCGCCACTACTCTGCAATCTCTCTTCTCCTTCGTCTCCCTTCATTGGATGTTGCTCTATAAAGCTTTCTTGTACTTCTTTCATAATGCGGTTTCTATCTTTTGATAAAACAAAAGTAATCATATTAAAGCATTTAATTGAAAAGGCCAATTTTGTTTTAGCTCTCCAGAACATAAGACTTTAAAGAGACCGGCCATCCATATAAGGTATTCGAAATATATATATATATATATATATATATATATATATATATATATATATATATATATATATATATATATATATATATATAAAAATAATATAGAGAGAGTTAAAAATTCATGGATTTGTTATTGTATACATAAGAATACATGTGCTTTGTGGATGCGAAATACAAGTATGTTTCACCTCAAAAAGAATTTTGGGTCTCTTTATGTACAATTTCAAACCCTCTTTGACTCACTTTTCAAAATCCTTTTGATACTCGTGGTACTTGCTTGCTATCAATCTCTCGTTAGTATTTAGCTTTGAACGAAATTTACCGTTCGATTAGGACTACATTCCCAAACAACCTGACTCATCGATAGTGCCTTATGATACAGTAGGGTCTGAGCACAACGAAGCTCTCATCCTTTCCGGCACCCCTTTCTAGGGACTTGTGCATGTTTCACTGTTGAAGACGCTTCTAAAGGCAATGGCTACCAATTTTCAAATTGGGCTCTTCCCAGTTTGCTCACCATTATTAGGAGGAATTCTTGTAAGTTTCTTTTCCTCCACTTATTGATATGCTTATACTCAGTGGGTGGTCACACTTGACTTGAGGCCATAGGACCACTATATATTGGAAAATTAGTTTATATCTACATTCACACCTGCTTACTTATATTTACTCATTACTTTTCTTTGATATAAGTATAATTTTAAATTTTAAAAAGATTTTTAAAAAGTAAAAAATATTTTATCATACTCATGCAATCCAAAACAATAGATGGAGATAAGTTAGCAGTACTACAGGATCCAATCTCTCTCTCTCTCTCTCTCTCTCTAGTGTTAACTTGGCTCATATGTATAAAAAGTTAAGCGGAGCAACAACAAAGATTGTTTAGTTCATTTTGCTCGTTTTACCAGCTCCACATCTAAGTTGAGCTACACCAAACATAAATACGATGTTCGTAGATGTTGAACTTGTAAAGCTTGAGAAGCCAGCTCGTCGAAACGATGAACAGACCACGAATAAGGTCACCATGTTTTCAACTGAACCTAGCCACGAGCAGCTTGTTTCATTTATCAGCCTCCCCGAGATCCGTCCTGACCGCGAGCAGTTCGTGTCATATGGCATATTACATATACCTAAGTCATATAAATCTCCACCTTTTATCTCTGCTAAACTTAGTTGATTGAGATGCAGGACACATTTCAAGAGTCGCGGTGAAGCCATTTGTACGGCCAAGAGACGTACCTAATACAAAAACACCACCGTATAGTTGCGGCTTCCCTCCATGAATATAAAATAAACTGTATATCCAATGTGGGTCTCAAGTCGATGAAAAGTAGATGGACCCCATACCACGCGTACGGCCAGGATTTAGTTTAACCCACCAAGCTCTACAACTATGACCAAGCGTCCAGCTCCCACGATTCTGGGTCCTCTCTCTCTCGCGCGCGCGCGCGCGAACGCAAACGCAACTTTCTGGGAAGGCTTTACTTCCAATTTCCGTTCGCTTCCCAAATCTGACGAGGATCCGCGTCACGTACGCTTATCGTTTCCCCGAATTCTTTAATTTCGCTTTTTCTTCTTCTTCTTCTTCTCCTCCTCCTCTGTGTTGCCAACCTTTACCTGATTTTCGATGATGGAGATCACCAACGAAGCGACGGTGGATCCTTTCTCGATCGGCCCGTCGACGATCTTTGGCCGGACGATCGCCGTCCGCGTCCTACTCTGCGGCTCTGCATCACGCATGGCGCGTCGGCTCCTTGCCGTCTCTTGGGCCTGGTGGACCACCCGGGCTCGAACGCACCTCATTTCCTTCATCTCGTTCTTCTCGCCGAGGAACCCGCAAGGCATCCTCTTCCTCTTTGCCGTCCTCGCTGTCCTCCTGCGCAGAGGCTCAAACGTCCGATCTCGAGCTGAGTCGGCCTATCGGCGCAAATTCTGGAGGAATCTGATGCAGACGGCGCTCACATACGACGAGTGGGCGCATGCCGCGAAGATGCTCGATCGAGAGACGCCCCGGCCGAGCGAAGACGATCTCTACGACGTGGACCTCGTCCGCCACAAGGTGGGGGAGCTCCGGCACAGGCGGAGGGAGGGATCGCTCCGCGACATCGTCTTTTGCCTGCGCGCAGATCTCGTCCGGAATCTTGGCAATATATGCAATCCGGAACTCCACAGGGGACGTCTCCGGATTCCGGCATCGATTCAGGACTACATAGACGAAGTGTCCGCACAGTTACGGATCGTATGTGACTCGGAGCATGAGGACCAGTTATCTCTGGAAGAGCGGCTCGCGTTTCTTCACGAGGCTCGCCATGCGTTCGGCCGGACGGCGCTGCTTCTCTCCGGCGGCGGGTCGCTCGGTGCGTTTCATGTCGGTGTGGTGAAGACACTCGTAGAGAATCGTTTGCTCCCGCGGATCATCGCCGGATCGAGCGTGGGGTCTATCGTCTGTGCTATCGTCGGAACCCGTACGTGGACAGAGTTGCAGAGCTTCTTTGAGGACTCCTGGCACTCGCTGCAATTCTTCGATCAGCTTGGCGGGGTCTTCACTATCGTGCGCCGGGTAATTATACTTCAACCTTTTATGCGTAGTCTCTTCTTTTCAGGGAGACTAATAGATTCATAGTAGCCATGATCGAGCACGTAGTTCGGTGCCCCGCTGACTGGAAAAGAAAAAGGCGTCTCGATGAATTGGAACCAGGGTTCTTGTCTAGGAATTTCGGAATAAATGATCTGATGAATCATCCATATCCTTGTTAGGGTTTTCTACTTCATCTTGCATGGTTCTATTAGATGCATTTGATCCTTCTTGATTCCCAAGGTTCGGTTAGATTCTTCTGGTGCGAGAACGAAAATCACTTTGATAGCTTGATCTCGTATCATCTGCAAATTTCTGTTATGAAAATTACCAAAAATGGCGTTTATTATCCTTGTTTTTCATCTTCATGTGACAGGTAATGAACCAAGGTGCCGTTCACGAAATTCGCCAATTGCAGAGAATGCTCCGGCACCTCACCGGGAATTTAACGTTTCAAGAGGCCTACGACATGACCGGCCGGATTTTGGGGGTGACCGTCTGCTCGCTACGGCGGCATGAGCCACCAAGGTGCCTGAATTATTTGACGTCGCCGAACGTGGTGATATGGAGCGCCGTCACGGCATCGTGCGCATTTCCCTGGTTGTTCGAGGCGCAGGAGCTCATGGCCAAGGATCTCAACGGCGAGATCGTGCCATACCACGGGCCGTTGCGCGACGGGCCGGAGGAGCAGCAGCGACGGTGGAGAGACGGCAGCCTCGAGAGTGATCTGCCGATGATGCACCTGAAGGAGCTCTTCAATGTGAATCACTTCATCGTTAGCCAAGCCAATCCCCACATCGTCCCTCTACTCCGCCTGAAGGATCTCTTCAGGTCGGTCGGTGGCGATTTCGCCGCTAAAGTACGTTTTCGCTCTATGGAGAGCAAATATCCACAAATGGCTCCATTTTCCAGCTTAATTCCGCCATATTCACCCAAAGAGTCAAGGGAGAATGCAATTTCTTTATTAATAACCAATGATTGTGATTCGAATTTCTCTCATATTTTAACTAAAATTCTCACGATTATGGATCCTCAGAATTTGACTCCGTTTGCGAACTTGAAGCTGATGTTTCTTCAATTTACTGAATACTTGTTTAAACTACCTCCCTCGTGGTTATGTTTAGGAGAATTCTTTTCTCAATATGAAGGTAGCTTGTGGTTTGAGTTGATGACTACCACCTCTTAAAGGCAGTAACTGCCAACTTTTCTCAACGTATAAATTATGACCAACTTCCTGCTCCCCAAAAGACAATTGGGATCGTTGAGATTGGCGCTGAGAAGATTATCCTGTTGAATGTTTTTGCAGCTTGCTCATCTAGCAGAAATGGAGGTGAAGCACAGGTGCAACCAGGTGCTGGAATTGGGATTTCCACTGGGTGGGCTGGCGAAGTTGTTTGCCCAAGAATGGGAGGGCGACGTCACCGTCGTGATGCCCGCAACTCTCGCCCAGGTAGGCCCAAGATGTCAATCTACAACAACAGATGCTAAGTGCATACTGTGGAGTTCAATAACGACCCTCTCTTTGCTTGAATTAGTATCAACGTAATTTCATAGTTTCAGACCTTAATATGAAGCTTGTTTTTTGTTTGACATACCTTTTATGTTTTCGTAAATCTGCAGTACTCGAAGATAATACAGAATCCTACGTACGTGGAACTTCAGAAGGCTGTCAATCAGGGAAGAAGATGCACATGGGAAAAACTTTCAGCAATCAAAGCTAATTGCTGTATCGAGCTCGTGCTGGACGAGTGTGTGGCCTACCTCAACCATATGCGGAGGCTCAAGCGCAGTGCCGACAGAGCTGCTGCTGCCTCACAGGGTTTGATCAGCGGGAGCACCAGCTGCATGCTGCGGTTCAGTGCCTCCCGCAGGATCCCTTCATGGAACCTCCTAGCGCGAGAGAACTCTTCAGGATCTCTTGAACAAGAGATTATCCATGTGGAACATGCATTGCAGGGGGTTCAATTGGGTGTTGGGACATCTCCCCGGAATGCGAAGCACAATAAAACCAGTCATGATGGCAGCGACAGCGACACAGAAAGAATGACATTAACATGTCATGGACAAGGTCGGGTGGTCCTTTGATGAGGACGGCTTCTGCGGACATGTTCATAAGTTTTGTTCAAAACCTTGACCAGAGCAGACCTTCAAAGGACGAAGGAGAAACGCCTACGCATGCAGAGGTGGATCAGCCAAGGGTGTCGACGACTCAACCCGATTCAATTGTGATTAAGATGGGTGGTACAGTTTCGGAAGCTGGCTCCAGCATTACAGTTGAAAACGGAATCGTCTTGAATGTGATCAGGAAGGAGGATTTATCGAATATAAACATAGGCAGCGATCCTGTTCAGAGCACCCAAAGCGATGTGCAGTATCCAGATAGCATGCTGCTGCTTGACTGCCCTGGCAAGGACATGGAAGCTTACAATAATACCAGTACAACATCTGATGATGATAGCAATGTCAAAGGTGTTGCCAAGGAGGTTCATGCAGACGAAGCTACTCTTTAGGGACATGGCTTGCCACGGATTCCCGAATCAAGGATACAGTTTCATGCATAGTTGGAAGAACTAGGCAAGACAACAACCACGACTAACGACTTGGTCATCCAAAACTCTGCAGTAGCCGCAAGTCGAGTGTATGCTGCCTTCTGACTGCCATGACAAGGACATGGAAGCTTATAGTACCAGTTCAACTTCTGATGAGGAAGATGACTACCATTATTAATGGTTCCGTGAAGAGGTTCTGCAGATAAGATTCTAGAAAAGCAGGAATATTTCTTTCCTGTATATATCTATGATTCTAGAAAAGCAGAATATTTCCATGGAAAAGCAATCAGAAGCCTAGAAACTAAACTCCAGAGGGGGTGACACTCAACGCTAGCATCTGAAACCATGTAATTCTTGCCACTAAAACAGTCCTTTCTCTATATTGAAAATTAGAACAATCCAAAATGGATACACATCAAGTTTTGCTCATGATTTACAAAAACATGACAATACTACGTAACAGAGAAAAGGAGGTTAAGACTGCTATTGCATCATTTGCCTCGACGATGGAACCATCACTCGGGTTGGACAAGGAGTAATACTCGACTCGACTATTTAAGTGATGTCCATCTGCTATGCCTTTGGGTCGGACCTTAGGCCCTGACTCACCGGACCTATTGTGGAAGAAACTCACCAACAAATTCTCCATTATGATCCCACGGCCGAGTTTTGGATGATTTGCCAATTACACCGCGCTTCCTGTTTACTGTACCATCCTCGCACTTGTATTCAGGAAAGAAATCCAAGAACGTCTTGGTGCCCAAAGTGTCCACTCCATTAAACAGAAAACTTCTCACCAATTCCTAACAGAATAGCATAGAAATTACTTAGTGCAAATATGACATTCTTTTACAGCGAATACAAATGTTAGTTAAGCGGAAGTAGGATGCTATTATTTCAAAAGATGTGAGGCATAAGCTTAAAGTACCTTTGCATTGGATTTCCCCAGCAACTTCAGTAATAGTTGCTGTCCAGGATCCTGTGTCACAGAAATGTGACTCGTTAACAGATCAGTAGAGCATCTCATGTCACAAACAACATGAATTTAGCTATTTGTAACAGAAATCATAGGTAAAGAATTGATTCTCAAGGAATAATTAATTTCAATTAACAGTACAGTCGCTCAAACTTATGCCGAGATGACAACTAAAGCAAGCTTACCTATGAATATTTCTTTCCCAATGCCGAGATGACAACAAAAAGATATTATTGATCTTTCAATCTTACCTCTGAATATTTCTTTCCCAATGAAAGCAAGCTTCTGTAGTATTTCTCCTTGTAATCCTTGTTCTCTATGACATCATGCAATGGGTTGAGATCCCTAAAAATGATCAATTAAGGCTGAGTTCCAGAGTCCACTTTAGAAAATGCAGGACCAAAATCTGTTGCAATTAACCAAGAAATTGTCAATTGGCTAGTTTAAGTAAAATGGAACCATGCTAGTGGCACCCCTTGACAAAAACTGCACACTTAAAAGGCATGATAAATGACACTGGAATCCAATTATGGGAAAAAAGGGGAAATTAACTAGTGGTGTTTTGACATTTGGATTTCTTGGTAAATTTCTTGAGATGATCATATATATATCCCTATGTATCATGATTATGGAGTTTTGAACTCATATGACAATTAAAGAAGCATTCATTCGATCATACATGTCTTGTTGAAGCTCGTTAGGTATTGCATGGTGTGATGGTTAACATTTTAGGCTGCCATGAACTGCAGAACACCATGCTCAGCAGTTCAGTAATGAGGCTCTGACCAAATAGTTCTCCATGTCCGCTAAAATGAGGTTTACAACAATCTTTTGGCACCAGGCGAATATATGATGCTCAACATATCAAAATACATACTTGTAAGGTGAACTTAATCAAATCTTATTCTTGTGCTAAGGTATTTAAGTTTTCAATCCTTTGGGTGAAATGATAAGCTTAATCTTACTTAAGCCTTTTTCGACACTAGGTGGGGTGGACTAGAGGTTGCATGTTAGCCATCCATTACGGTTCTCTATGCCACATGGGTGCGGGTCCGGGTGCGAGATACAACAAATTTCAAAAATTTTAGGTGCGGCGACACGGCTAAGGTATATAATATTATATATTATATATAATATTCAAGCAACAACAAGTGAGACATCAATTAACATAAATATATGACAATAGCAAGTACACAACTTTATATTAAAGCAAAACACATAAACTGTAAACAACTACTAATTTCATCATAATACACAAATCAATCTTCACTATCCGGACACATTTATCCAAAAAGACCCGAACTTCAAAATCAATACCAGATTTTGAAGCGTGGAATATCCACACAAAAAGAAGTGAAGAAGGTCCGCGTTGAGATATTTTTCTACGTTCATCGGCGGAGTTTTATGAGAGATAATGGAAGACAAGCTGAAGGAGCATTTTGGAAACTATGGTGAGGTAACTGAACTGGTCATCATGGGAGATAAGGTCACGAGTCGACTAAGAGGCTTTGGTTTCATCGTCTTGACAGATTACACCCTCTTTGATCGGGTTCTCCTGGATAAATACACCATAGATGGCATAACCGTGAGTTAAAAAAAAAATTACATTTTTTTTTGTCGTGCCGCACCGACACATTGTCGCACCCGTGTCGAGGTCGACACTCCACGTCTTAGAAGTGTATGTGTGACTTAGACGGTTCTCTCTCAACCACGTTTAACTTTCGAGTTTTGAGATATAGTGCATTAGTGCTTGAAAGACTGCAAACCCCTGATAGAGGACGGGAGAGAAGCTTTATACTGACTGTAGGCTACCAGATGCAACCCTCTTTTATCCAGGCCTGGGACCAAACTATTAAGGGTAAAGCCACAACCTAGGTGGAGTTACTTTGGGTAAAATGATATTATAATAAATTGTTAATTTAATATAAAGAATTAAAGTAGGAAACACAGTGAATGAAATTTAAGAAAGCAAGGGAAAGCCTATAAGTATAAAAAATGAGAAATATTAAAACACACTGATACTTCAAAATATATCTCAAATGCCTTGGTGTAAAATTTCCATTCAAAGGACCTTGAGGGCATGAGATGCAGTTATACACATAGATGAGCAAAGAACCATGCTCCTCTCATGTATTTTGGTGTTTGGTCACTTTAACACCCAGAACTTTATCTGTACTCTTTTAGGTGTGAAATGTTTTTTTGAAGCTTTCTTGTATTTGTATTTGTATTATTGTTTCACCCAATTAGTGCGTGTCTCCATGTGTCATTAATGTTAGTCCAGCACCTAACAACAAAATGAACTTAAAAACCATACCTTGACAGTATAATCAGTATATAAGCAACCAGATGCCAACACCAACAACACATTCTTATGCACGAAAAATAACAAAACTAGGGCCTTTGTGAACATAGCACAATTAGAAAATAATACCCCCAGTAAAATCAATAGAACTGAAGGGTGAAAAGATGATTTTAAGGATAAAATGGTGAATAAGTCTAGAATGGTGTTGCATTGACTTAGAGAGACTTCAGGTCTCACTATTCCAAGAAAACAATCTCATTAGAAGATAAAAGAATTTCTAAAGTTTAATGTTTCTTGGTCGATCACAAAAAATTCCTAACAAGTGGCCAAAATGCAATACTTGAGAAATGAAATCATTGAGCATAAGTACGATCTGATATAGGATGAGATAAGATATACAAAAAAGAGAAGATACATGTGCTTCCAAATAATACCTTCCTGATCCTTTTTTCTTTGGATAAATAAAAAGGGCATTATGCCATTATGTGGAAGCTCACGTTTCAAGTTTCACGTCAATCAACACTAGATCTGGTGCTAAATAGCATCATCCAAGCAGCAAACTACTAACAGTCGTTTATAAAAGCATCACGCATATACATCACAGAAATTCCTCCTTTTTTCTTGGCAGAATGAACATGGCAATTGGCATATCCCTGCGTCAAGATTCTTTAAGTGGATCCAAATCATCCAATGGCCCCACATTCTTCGTGGTTGTGTAAGAGATTCATATTTCAATGAGTCAGAGTGTCAATGCTGGATAGATCTAACATGATCAGTCTATAACCACCCAGGTTTAAATGCATAGTTATTCATTGAAGCATTGACTATTCTTCTATTATGAACTTCAGTCAGTGACTTCTTCTCAGACTATACAACTTTTGCACTAGCTTTTAGTTAAAAACAGTAAGTAATCCTTAGTTTTCTGCATATGAGTCCACATACTAGGTCGATAACAATAATACATTCACTTCATTAACCATGCGCAGCCATACAATATGGCGTCCACTGAAGAACGGGAACAACTAAATGCAAATACCTGCATTGAAGGGCCTCCGTCAATTGCCAAACTACGAAGAAGTCTAATATTGGGAACTCGGAAAGAGAGTGCAATTAACTCCGTCCTCTCATCTAAGGCCTTCATACCATTAAACTTTTCCTAATAACGCATACCATCACCATTAAACAGCAAGAAGTTCTCTTTCGAACATAAAAACACGCTAAGTCTCTCACAGATGTCCATACCAACAAGGGGGGGGAAATCCTAGAACAACTCACTATAGAAACAAAATAGGGCGACGAATAGAGAGAAAACAGATTACCTCTAACCGCAGAGGGGTCAAATCGGTCTGCAGTTGGATCTGTTCGATGGCGAAAGCCAAGAACTTTTGGTACATGAAAGAGGAAACCTTCGTCGGGTTTCGATTGAAAGCACGTATTGGGGAGCAACCATTTGAGAGTGCAAGATTTGGGAAACCACCATAAAACAGGCACCCCATCCCGCTCTCAATACTCACTCACACACCCACAAGAAATTCATGCGTCTTCTACGTCGAAAGGGATTCAGCATCGTTTTCCCCGTATATGGCAGCTGAGAGCCCACGTGGATCGACCTTTTCCTCCTTGAACGAAGGTCGATCAAGTTGGACTCATAACGTGTTCCATCGCTTCAAAGATGAGGCACTTGTTTTACGCACAAAAAAATACTAAAGAAAAAGAAGGAAAGATGAGACACTCGAACATTACAAACAAAATGCCTTTTGTAGAAGAAAATTGAAAGAAATTTTAAAAGAAAAAAAGAAGAAACATGAACTCGGTATCAAGTTTAAGTTGAACTCACAACTTTATTCCGAACTTAGGAATAACATAAGAGACAGCTACATATTTGGGGATCCAAATATTCAACGAGAAGTATCCCAGACAATTTCCAACTATTCATCTCATATTGGTCAGTAGTTGAAATGTAAATTCAAAAAGCGTTTATCGTATACATGAAAAAAATATATTAAATTTGTTTTCTAAATTTATATTTTAACAATCTATCATTGACAATGATTAAGATTTATTTGGACTTGATAATTGACTCATTGAGAATGATTAAGATTTATTTGGACATGATAATTGGCATATCAAGGTTCTTTTTTGTCTCTCTTTATATTTCATGCTCAATCTTAATTGTATTTAACGTAGAAATTTAATGCATATATATATATCAAGAGACTCCAGTGAAAGTTTGACAACAAGATATGAAACTTTTAAATTAAATCACTAAAAAATATTAATTCAATTTGATTTTTTGATATTCTTTTATCGCATCAAATCGGAACTTCTATTATCAAAGAAGCCATGTAATGCTCCTCAGTGCATTATGTCAGCGGTGTCAAGGGGAACAGGAAGATAACGTTTTTAAAGTCGTCCGCAAGCTTGACTCCCAGATTACTCTAGTCTTTAGGTGGCATGAGGGAAACACCAAATAGCATATCGTTGCGATTCGATCAGAGAGTGAAAGAATATACATTCCAACTTATCACCCCACCCTGAAGATCCTTTAGAAGTGGCGCTGCATGGTGGAGCTACTGGTCTCTTCTATCGCAACTGGCAACCATGTCCGGCCAACAAAGCCTTCCTGTTTTCTTTTCTTTCTACGCCCATTCGTGGCAGAAATTGCCGGACCCTTCCTCTTTTAGAAAACTATCATCGTCGGTTTTCTTCTTCTTTCCAAGTCCATTCATGGGCGTACACATGGCGGGTTTCAAACTGGTTTGGTGGTTTCAACTGGACTAGGAACCAGCTGAACCTGGAATCGGGGACCTCCGGTTTTACCTCTTATAAAACTATAATCGAACCCACAAACCGCCAGTTCCCGGTATTTAAAAAAAATATGTTCTCTAAATTTTATCATTTTTAATAAAAATACCGGTTTCAAACTGGTTTGGTGGTTCCATGTTTTGAACAAACCGGAACTGGACTAGATGTACGTATTAAATAAGTATAGTCTGTGTCCTTAACAAGATGATACATATATGGTTTCATTCAGGTGTTGTGTAGCTGTTAGGGGTGGCAAATCGGATCAAGGGATTTTATTCAGGTCAAAAGCGGGTTGACCAGGTCAATTTGCACAATCCTAGCCCAACCTGATGCCATTCGGGTCACCCCAACCCGACGGTAACGAAAAGATCAAAAGGTCTTCATATAAAATACTGGCGAAAACCACCCAAAAAAAAGAACATATACGAAGATAAAAAAAGACAAATTGTATGAAAAATGGATATAAGTATGATGGAACTGGAATATATTAGGTAGCTGATTTAGGTATAATACATTAAGACAAAATTGGAACACACACACACACACACACATAAACTAATATATAAAATCAGATGTCAGGATGAGGACAACTTTGGGTTCGCCTGGACTCTACCCGGCTTTTGCTGGGTTGCTTTTGTTGAATCTCAACCCAACCCGAGAATGCTGAAGGCACTTCTGCCTTTAATACTCCACTCATCCAGGCAGTACCTCTCTTGTACTTGATTTGAATGGGACTTTCTCTCTGTATTTTCTAATGAACGCCATGAAATCTTCCCAAAAAAGTACGAGAATCGTATCATTCTAAAGAGCATTCATATTATCTTTATTCTGGCTGTTGGCAATATTAGCCCTTAGTCTAAACTAGCTACGCCCAAATGTTCAGTTGGGAGCCGAGTGCACCATTAAAATATTCCTCTCACTGTTCTTCCCCTTACCAACCTTGTGTGTGTGTGTGTGTGTGTGTGTGTGTGTGAGAGAGAGAGAGAGAGAGAGAGTATCTAAAGCTAGCTAACATATTAGATTGTACCAAACTAATCCACATCTGGTGGTATTTTATATGTGATTGATTATATGTTAATACACTATAATTGTGATATATTGGCATGCTAAAACGTAATGAACCATGGTGGAACTGAACCGAAACGGAACTGATAGTATGGTTTGTTTCAGTTTTATGATATACAACTGATTGGTTTGGGTCGGTTCTCCAAAATTGAGAGCCGATTATATTGGTTTTGTTTGAGGTTGAGCCTAGAACCAAACCAAACCTGACCACGAACACCCCTAATAGAAAGGGTCTTTAACTATTCCATGGGCCGTCAAGGCTTCGACTCCCATAAAATCAAACAGCATTCTTTTTCTTTTTGTTACAAGAGGAGGCCGAAGCCTAACACACACACACATGCACCGTCTTGGTGTCGAACTCCCCACCAGCAGCAACAGCACTAGAGCGCTCTGCCATTGAGCTAACACTCTCGGTGCAGCAAACAGCATTTGCATAAGCTGGCACCTAAAGTAGGCCTTAAGCAAGTCCGAACCTTGGGGTAAAGCTGTCCCACCTCGGGCTTTCTCCATTAACACGAGAACTTGCTTAAGGGGAACAAGTGCCGAACTACCCATGGACCACTGTTTGATCTACAAATCTAAAACCAAACCCACCATGTTCTGGTTTCATCCTTTACCAAACCGGAACCAGCGGTTCTAAACCACCAGTTCCAGTATTTTAAAAAAAAATCTTATAAAAAGTAATTTTTTGATAAAATTACCGGTTCCGGGCTATTCCAGACCTAAACCAGAACTGCCACCGAACCATAACCGAACCAGCTTGGGCCAGTTTTGGTTTCGGTTCTAGAACTGTCAGTTCTGGGGCAGTTTCAGTTTGAGTCCACAGCCACCCACAAAATCGATACTTTTATTAAAAGAATTTAAAATAGGAAAAACTAAAAGGACAGAACCGAAGGTTTGGAACCGTTGGTTCTGGTTCAGGTTTTATAAAAGGTAAAACCGGGTGGTACATGGTTCCGGTTTTGGGTACAGCCGGTTCCTGTTTCTCTTCCGGTTGAAACCGCCAGGCCGGTTAGAAACTGACCATGTCTATGGTCATAAGTTCGATATTACCCGGTGCTCGCATCTGGCTTCATTCTCCAAGTTGTATGGAAAAGATGGTGACAACCAAATCACAAGAGCAAAGATTAGGCTTCAACTGATACGGTGTGTTCACAAAAGAAAAGAGGAAAAGTATAAGTTTCATATTGTTGTCGCCATCCCCTTGTCAAAAGATGAGGATGCCCAATATCATATTAGCTCTATAAGGGGGCCTATGATATAGCATGGTTGATGCATTGGATTATCTTATTAAAGAAAATATTCTTGTTTGGTATCGACAAATCTTCTCAACATCGCACATTCTATAAAAATGGCTTTTGTTTTCCTTTTCATCTCCTCCTACCTCTTTCTTACTAATTTTTTTTACAAGAACACACACCCACACATGCACTCCGTAGGAGTCGAACTCCACACTGAGCTAACACTCTAGGTGCTCTCTCTCCCACCTTTGTCTCCTTGTGAAATTATCCCAAACATTAAAATGAAAAAGTAAGAAAGGACTCATAATCCTAATTGTCAAATAATTATGTCGAAAAGGCAGATCTCTTTGGTACACATAAGTTTGGAAAAGTGTTTTTGGGTGAGGTTCCTAACCGTAGAGTTTCAAACCGATTTTTTCTGAAACCCTCGAATGACTGTCCTCCAAGTTATTGAATAACCAAAACCAAGCATTATCCCACAATAAGTGGTGTTAGCTACATAGTTTTTTTTTAGATTTTGTATCTCTAATAAATAAAAAGAGGGTCTATCTTTTTGGTACGACATAGAGGCAAGTGTTTGACCCGTGGCAGATCTACTTTAAGCAATTTCTCGGTCTGTCAATATATATATATGGAGAAATACAAGTATTTTATGGACATAAAATATAAGCACATTTCACCTGGGCTATAATTGTGTCCCATTAAACTGATCAAGTGGGTTAACTTACAAGTTGAAGCTCATGAGTTAAGTAGCCGGGGAGTGCTCTGGCTTCGGCCTTCCCATCGTACCTGAAAACAAGTTCTTGACTCTAATGTGCTTGTATTATTTTGCAAGGTGAAAGCTCTCTTTTTCCGGCGATTGCCATAGACGTGGGATGTATGGGACCTCGACCACCAACAATTCATACAGCGGCAGATCCACATTGTGGTGGAGTGTTGTGACCACTCTACCCGAAATTCTCAAAATTTTCATTTGAGCATAAAGTTTTTCAAAAAAAATTGAAAACTTTTAAAGCCTGTCCCATCCGAAATAAATTTCTGGATCCGCCATTGTATTAGATACCTTCTTATGTTGCTTTGTCTTTGATTTCATATGTTTAAGAACAATCTTATGCACATGGATGCAAACATTAGCTCTCACACACAAGTGCATGCATGTGCATACGCACACACGTGCACAAAATAGAATTAGCTAGGAGCTTATACTTTGTAGGCCCTGTTCTGCCTCCCCACTCAAATAAATATGATCATCACAAGAATTGGATGAACTGCACTTTCACATGTTAGCTCCCACTCTACAATGCTCCATTGTTAATTTTCTCAGTCATCTTGTTTCCTCAACTTGCATTTGGTTATTCATTTCAAGAACCAGCCTTTTATTCTTTTGCCCAAAAAATATTTTGTGTTATATTTTTCTAAAGAAATCTAGAGTTGCAAAATGAGTGACATCTCATCTGGTTAGGGATCGAGTCACAAGTTGAAGGGCACGAGTTTGACACCTGGGGCATGCATCTGGTTTCAACCTCCCCATCAAACAACAATAACTAAGCCTTTTCCTATGCTAGATGGGGATTGACTATATGGATTTTTTTTATTTTTATAGAGCTTGATCATATGACATGGTAACATTTAACTCAATGTAAGCTAAATCATTCTTTATTATTTCTTTTGAATACTTTTGTAGTCTTTCTCTCTCTTTTTAATATATTTTCACAACTTAGTTTTTTATACCTTCTTACCGGAGCTTTCTTTGGTCGTTTTTCTACGTGTCCAAACCATCTTAAACAATTTCTTCTTATTTTATCATCAATTGGTGACATTACCAATTTCACTTATTTTATCTATCCTTATCACTTTGTATGAATATTTTACATCACAGTCTAGGGTATCTGTTTTCTTCTAGCTATTTGGTAGCATGTCTTAGCACTATCTTATAAAAATTAAAATGGCCTTTTAGTTTAAATAATTAATGGTGGTCCTTTTGGAAAAGAAACAGTTTGCATAATTGTTGGTGGTCCTAATATAAGATAATGGTTTGCAAAACCTATTCCAGGTAGCCTTGCCTTTACAAATTAATATTTAGCCTACCCTTATCATCATTCTAGCTAATTGTAAATTTTCCTTCAACCATTATGTCATAAAAAAACTTCTCAAGGTCATCCATGCAGTTTATGCATATTAGCCATTTTTTAATATAGTTTACCTTACATTATATGCAAAATGCTTGGTATAGATAACCTGATGCATAAAAGGGAACAAGTTTCCATTTTGATTTATTTTTTCTCGTTTAGGGTTTTCCCTTAGCTGGCTGGCTCAATGCCTAGATCAAAAAGAGGTAGTAAAGTGAAGATTAGACACTACACGTGACTAAAATTTTGGGGCCTAAGACTAAAAATTTTAGGACCTTTAAAGTTATTTGTTATAAGTGCAATAAGTTTTGGGGCCTACAAAATTGACAATATAACGAGCTTTCAAGAAGGTCTAAAGCGAAAAGAGCTCGCTTAGCCCAATCACCAAGTAAAAGTAAGATTTATCAAAACTTTGCTAGTTTTTGCAAACTAGTTGGCACGCTCATGGAAGAGTAAATTAGAAATTATCATTTTAAGTCTCTACATAGGCTTGGAGCGAAGACTTGAAATGATAATTTTTAATCTACTCCTGCACGAGCATGCAAACTAGTTTGCAAAAACTAGCAAAGTTTTGATAAATCTGACTTTTACTTGGTGATTGGACTAAGCGAGCTCTTTTCGCTTTAAACCTTCTTAAACCGATGGTCAAGGGTCAGTCTAAGCGCTTATAAACTACAATCTTGAAAATGATGAACTCCAATTCACATGATAATAGGGTGTTTTTCAAAGAAAGTATGAAATACACTTGGTTCAAGCTAAAAAAAATGAACAAGTGCAAGAAAACAGAATATTATGTTTTCTAGCTTTGTTTCTCGGATCAATTTCAGTACCTTGTAGACTTCTTAAAATCATCAAAATATAACAGGACTGAGCCTGAGATGTATAGGATCTGTAGCACTTTACATATCATGATTCAGAGTTGTATTTAAGCAAAATTAAATCGGGGAAGTGCCTCTCCTCATGCACCCGGAACTGCTTTGTCACAAAAATACTGAGACTCAAAGATGAGTCTATATCTCAGTGCTCCGAGTTCCAAATTTAGTGAATTTGATCTTGATGGAAATCTATGCATGTCAGCTTTCTAATGAATTAAAATTTATCAATTTTGGAGGTCTTCTACAGAATTATATGATGAAAACTCAAGCTTTATTGTAAGAAAACAGGTTTGACAGATAGTTGACAGAAGTTAACCTGGTTTTGCACAGTTTTAGTTACGTGGTTGCACGACCCTAAAATTCTTAAACATTTTATTATGAGTGGGCTTATTTGTGTAGAACATCTGTGCAAAATTTTGGATCAATTGGAGTAGAGATTCGGAAATTAAAAATATAGCAATCAACATATGCAAAGATGCAAATATTTAGTTTCAGATTTTTAAGAACATACGTGATGCAAACTCACACGAATTGAAATTACAACAACACAACATCACGAATTCAAAGTGCTAAAAGGAAATGAAAGGAAATATTCATATAAGCTTAAGCATAAAGGGGGTAGAGAGTATAGAGTGTTTTATAGAATATATTGGGGTAGAAACGCATAATCAAATACATAGAGTGCATGTGTGTGAGAATGAAAATTCAGCAACTCTAATTATTATTACAACATGGGGGGAGACAAGGCTCCATTAATACAACCCCTTTCAAATTGAATTAGAGGAGAAGGATTATAATCAATGTATGATAATACTTACAGATTTTTCACCAAATTGCCGAGAATTCCAAGAGTGGAATCCGACCTCCTTCTTCCTTGAATGCCTCTCAAACTCTCTTACACTCACAACCTATATCTACTCCACTCTCTTACCCTCCTACCTTCAGCTCCTTGCAACCCATAACCTACAATGGAAGTAGCACCTCCTTGCTAAACCCAACTCCAAACTCCCAAGAAGAAAAGATGAAAAACTTCAAGACATGCAAGATGTTGAACCCACCCCCCCTGGCCCTTTTTATCGGCCAAGGGTTGGTTCTAGGCCCTTCATTGGGGCAGGTTTGGTAGGCTCACAATCCAATCTGTGCTCCAAGGTTGTGGTCCCCTTTGTGATGATATGGACCAGCCCCATGTGGGTTGGTTCCTTGAGTTGATTCAAGCTCATTTTGGTTCAGCCGGTTAACCTTTAAGGCCGACTAGGTGTAGTGTGAACCATTGACTTGATCTACATTACAATATGATGCAACCTTGGTGATTCTTCAATTTCAACATTTCAAACCCACTTCACTTGATGAAATATGATCCATCTCAACCATGTATTTGAGCTTGAATTGCCTTCTTTGATTTGAAATGATTCATCCTATGATTCCAATCCATAATCTCAGCCCCAATCTTATCAATCTATTAGTCTTGATCTTCTTATCCAACTTTGATCTTTGCATCCAATTTTTATCTTCATATCTTCTTTGATATGCTTGCTTTATCTAGAGAGGATGGGCTTCTGACTCGGTCAATCATTCATTTTTAAAATTGGCCTCGATCTGGATTCGGATTGGGTCTCACTTGTTCGTCTGGTTTGCTATGAAATCCATGGGCTTTTTAACTTGAATTTAAAACATTTATTTTGAAATGTTCTCAAAAGATTTGAACTTTTAAAAAGGTTTTAAATTGTGGGGCTTTTCGAAATTGGGAGTTTAGGAAAAATTTTATATTTTGGATATTTACAGATGCTCCTCTATGGCATTAATCCAAATTTATTTAGATAATGGTAAATAAGAAAACACCCTTTTTAGATTTACTTCCCAAATTTTCTTGAGGATATAAATCATCCTTCATTTCACAAAATCCTTTTCCTTGAATTATAGATGAGAGATTTCAACCAAAGGGGACTTGACCTACATGGAGTATATGTCCTAAGCATGATCATGCATGAATGACTTTGAATGTATGAATGCATGGTGTGGGTGATGCAAATGGAGTGTGAGGTTTTTAATTAAAAGATGAATGAGCTTGGAGAGAGCCTTTGAAGGTTGGCTGCCCCAAGTAGAATAATCTCATATCATTTTGACATTTCTGGTTTTCAAAATTTATTTTCAAAGGGAACTCCTTTTAGCTTCAATCTAAAGGACTTCCAATTTTTCATATTTCCTTTTATTCGGGTTTGAATACCTACTACTTCGTAGAGGTTTTGTATAAAATTATGGAAAACATTTCAAAGTTCCACTTCCTACACAATAAAGTCTAATTCCCAAACAAAATGAAATTCAAATAAGTAGATTCTATTCCTACTTTAGGATTTTCATGGATAAGTTGTAGGGATATGGGCAATAGTTACCACGGTCCCTTCTCAAGCGTCCCGTGGTTTAAGACAAAGAAACGAAAAATTGTTCTTTTGAACTTTGGCTTTTCCTTTTTCTTTTTTTCTTTTTCTCATTCAAAGAGAATACCTCTTTTAGAGGAATTTTTGTATTTCCTCTTTCTATTAGAAGGGAAGACCTCTTTTTGGAGGAGTTTTTGCATTATCTTTTCTTTCTTTTTTTCATTCAAAGAGAAGACCTCTTTCGGAAGAATTTTTGTATTCCCCTCTTTTTGGAGGAGTTTTTGTATTCTTCTTTTCTTTTGAATTTTACCAATTTTTCTTTTGGAGAGAGAAGTAAAATGGGGAAAAACCTTATCCCTTTGGTTACTCGATTCAACCAAGATCATCCCATTTCCTAATAGCATCTACCATTTGAAAATATTTTGCTATTTTGAACAAGGCTTCATTTTGTAAGCTAAGGATTTTTTAAATGTTACCAAATGATTTTTGAAAACTCTACTTTTCATAAAACATCAATTCCCTCATTTAGGGTCATACAATCAATCTTGATCCTTCTTTCAAAAAGTTCAAAAGGGATCCATTTTAAAATCTTTTCGAAAGAATTTAACATAGACCTATACATAATATTTTTCAAGTATTGGGCATTTATAGGGCCTACTAAATTTCTGCCCTCAACATCAATCAATATGCATTGTCAACTTTTTTCGTCGCCCTTTTTATGACATGGGGACATTCCTACTTGGGTTTTCACCCTTTTAGGCCTCTTTGGGTGAATGAGGTGCATGTGGTGCATGGCATGTAAAAATGTATTCCATGTAATATGATGGAGATACATGCTTTACGAAATGATGAATGTATTGAGTCTCCATGAAAGGTGTTTAGAGAATGTATTCTCTATGCCCCTAGTTTGATATGAGTCTATGATGTTAAATGCCCATGTGGTGAAGTGCCATGGGCTTACAATAGAATGCAAAGTGGATGATGGGATATGAATGGCATGTCCATGCACTTGACATTGATGACATTTTCTAACATGATCATGATAATCTTGTTTAAGGGTGGACTAAAAATAACCAACCCTAAGTATCTTAATGGCCATCATATTGCATTGACATGGCCTCCACATTTTCCATCATGGAATTCATGCATTATGGTCCTAGCTTCATCAAGGTCTACACATCTCAACAAGATACCGGTAAAACTCTTTTTACAAAGAATCCCTCCTAAAATCACATATCGAGTTGAAATTTTTTCGAATCAAAGCTTTATCTTCAAAAGAAGCAAACTCGAGAAATCCTCCATTTTTTAAAAACTTTTCAATGTCTAAAAACCAAGATTATTTTAATATAATTTTGGTCATTTTGGCAAATCTCCAAATCGTGGGTGGATGGAGTGGTGAGTGCCAAGTGTGCATGATTTGAAAGGATCGACCAGTCTAGTGGCCAATTCATGGTATGGTATGAGTTTTTCATTTTTAACTTGCCAAATTTTAAAAACTTGGTTTATAATAAGCATAGAATCTCCAAAGACTTCAATACATACTATCCCTAGATTTTTAAAATTTTTAGGCCTTGTATGAATGCTTCATACTCGGCCATATTATTTGATCATGCAAAATCTAGTCGAATAGCAATTGGGATTTCTCCTTTCTCGGGAGATATGAGGATGACTCCTACACCTGCCCCTTGTTGATTCTTTGTCCCATCAAAATATATGGTCCATACTTGATTTTCATTAAAACAATTTGATAAAGCATGATTTTGAAATTCATTTGTAAATATGCCTTCATCGGGCATTTCATCAAGTATGGGATGTGTATCCTCAAGAGGGAATTCAAATACATGATTAGCTAGGGCTTGTCGTTTAATGATGTTTTGATGATGAAATCATACTCCATTAAGAGAAGCTGTCATTTATCCAGCCTACCTGTTAGGATAGGTTTTTCAAACAAGTGCTTGATTGGATCAATAGACACTATCCGAGTCTCGTGATTTAGGGAATAATGTCTAAACTTTTAACAAGCCCATACCAAGGCTAAACATGTTTTCTCCATGGCTTGATAATTTCTTTCATATGCCAATAGAGTTTTCAAAATGTAATAAATGGCATACTCCCTATAGATATCATCTTCATATTTAACAAATAAAGCACCTAATGCATTCGCATGTATAGAAACGTAAAGCAATAAAGGTTTTTCTTGCTTTAGAGGTTTTAAAAAATGAAGTATTTACCAAATAAGTTTTCAATCTTTTAAAAGCTTTTTGGCCATCTACATTCAAATTTCACCCCTTTTCTCAAAAGCCTATTGAAAGGTTCGCATATTGTTACTAGATTAGAGATAAATCTCCTAATTGCTTGGAGTCGACCTTGGAGGCTTCGGATTTGGGTCAAGTTGGAGGGTGGAGCTATGTCTATGATGGCTCGACACTTAGATGGTCGACTTCAATGCCCCTTTGGCTTACCACGAACCCTTTTCTAAGCTTTTGCTTAATTGGTTTCATATTGGGTTCTAAGGGTAGACGATTCCATGATTTTTGGATCTAGACCCGGTATGTCTTTATATGTCGATGCAAATATAGGATTTCAAAAATACAATGAATAATGCTCATGCAAACATGCACATACTTTGGGTTAGACTCACTCCCTAAAAGTTCCCTCTTACAGGATTGAAAGGATTTTTTAAGTTAAGGATTCTATGAAATTTAGGAAGCTCGGAGGCTTGATCTTCCTCATGAATGAGAGGATATTTCTCCTTGCTTTGATCATTCTCAAACACTTTATTTCTAGGAAAGTGCTAGCAAGAGAGGGGGGTTACGTATGATGGACTTAAATGATATATACAATTTCGGAAGAAATTGAAAATTGGCTTTGTACATGGCCAAAATTTTTGGAATTTTCAAATTTTTTATCTTTTTCAAAAACTAGAAGGATCAATATAAAATGCTTTCTTTTTTACGCTTTTTCCAAATGAAGAATAGGAGAATTAATATAAACAATTTCATTTTTAGAATTTTTATATTTTTCAAATATTTTTAGATTTTGAAAGTTTTCCAAATTTTTTGGGTTTTCCAAATATATAATTTTTTTGGATTTTTCTAAAGAAGGATCTTCCATCAAACCTACAAAGAAAACATCATGAATTAGACTCTAAACAAGAGGTCTAAGTCATAGGTCTCAATGTTAGGAGGTTCTAGGTTACCCTTGACCCAAGTGGTCTTAGGTGGTGGTTCAGGGGATATGGATGAGATATAGCACAATCCATATCGACTTGGGTTAAGCGTAGGTAGGATGGGCTCTAGACGACCTTGGTTATGTGCTCATAGGCGTTGATAAGGCGTGTATCCCATGTTCAACATCATGTTCCAAGGATTTTTGAGTTTTGAAAGTTTTTTATAAAGTGGATGGCCTTGGAATCGAGTGTCATCAATATTATGGATATACACATGACTTATTTTGGGTAGGAGATGGGAGGTATGGATTGGAAATGACTTGGGCTTCCCTAGGGGACACGCGGCCCTAGGTTTGGATGGATTGGACTTGGGTGCCTCTAGGAGACGGATGACCTTGGTCGGGTGTGGTTTGGTTTCTCCTAGTGGATGGATCCTAGGTGCAACTAAGTGTGCCCCTAGGAGTCGATGGCTTGTGCCAAGGGAAAACATACTTGATCCGTTGCACTTTGGAGAGGTAGGGATTCCAAGGGAAACCATGATTGGTCCCTTGGTGGATTTGTGAAGATTTGGAGAAATCACGGCCATAGGCTTGGGTTTATGATGCAAATCTAGACTCAAATGAACATTTTTGTTCATGGTAGGGTTAGGTGTACCTAGGATGTTGAGGCATGCCTTACGAGTAACCATATCTACTATATTTTGAACTTTGTTTTGTTTTTCTTTTTGAAATTCATTTTCTTGGTAAGGGACATTCGGTGCACCTTGAAAATTCATATTCTTGGAATCATTGAGTGGGTTAGTGGGTGCATGAGTGTGATTCGATGCATCCAATGTATGTGAATGAATGGCCGATCTTACACTAAGAAGGGGAGGATCGAGTAGGGAGTTTATGGGAGATGAGTTTTAGACATACATTTTTCAAGCTTTTCTACCTTTTCATGGTGAGAGCAAGTATCCTTGCAGGCGCCTCGAGGTTGCTCTAGCTCATGCATGACTTCAAGCTCTCGTTGCTTTTTGAGGCCTTGGATTTTATGCTCCAAGCCTACGTGTGTGCAACACTCATCCTCTTGTGAAACTTGTGAAATATGTGGGGTGATGCTCAAGGGATTTGAACCCATTGGAGTGAATGTTTGTGAAACAAGTGGAGTGATGTGAATCTCATGCCCCACTCTATTTGTGTGCTCGAAAATATGGACTTCATTTTTAATTTTTGGAATTTCAAATTTTTGATTTTCAAGTTTTTTTTTGAAGATTTTCCAATTTTTTTGGTCTTTCAAAACATAAAAAACTTTTTATTATTTTTCAATGAAAAAGGGGGTGCTTGGAGTATGGGCAAGGTTAGATGATTCAATCTTAACACTTGCTACACTTCTCATTTCCTTCATTGAATTTTGGGCTCAATTTGGTTTTCCGAGTACACTTTTTCTCTCTATGTATCCGAGATGAATTTTCATGTGATCGATGTGCCTTAGCCTTTTGGCTTACAACATCGATTTTCTTTTCCATTTCCCTCATTATTTCCGTTAGGAAAGCAATCTTTTCATCTCGGGTTATAGAAGATTGGGAAAACCGTTTTGAGACATGCGATGAGGATTTCCTCGACTTGTTCTCAAATGAATCATCTATAGACATTGCTTTTAAAATCAATTTGTGCACTTATGAACACCACGATTTTGAAAGCTTGGAGATCACCTAAGTTTGAAGTTTTACAAGACTCGAATTCCACCGGGCATGCCAATTCTGTAGATTCGAAATTTTTACTCCAAGCCTATGTAGAGACTTGAAATGATAATTTCTAATCTACTCTCGCACGTGCCAACTAGTTTGCAAAAACTAGCAAAGTTTTGATAAATCTAACTTTTACTTGGCGATTGGGCTAAGGGCGCTCTTTTCGCTTTAGACCTTCTTAAACCGATGCTCAAGGGTCAGCATAAGCGCTTAGGAACTTCAATATTAAAAATGATGAACTCCAATTCACGTGATGATAGATGCACTTGGTTCAAGCTAAAAAAATGAACAAGTGCTAACAAACAAAATATTATGTTTTCTGACTTTGTTTCCCAAATCAATTTCATTGCCTTACAGACTTCCTAAAAACATCAAAATGTAACAGGATTGAGCCTGAGATATAGAGGATCTATAATACTTTACATATCATGATTCAGAGTTGTATTTAACCGAAATTAAATCAAGGAAGTGCCTCTCCTCAGGCACCTAGAACTGCTTTGTCACAAAAATACAGAGACTAAAAGATGAGTTTGTATCTCAGTGCTCTGAGTTCCAAATTTAATGAATTTGATCTTGATGGAAAGCTATGGATGTCAGCTTTCTAAGGAATCAAAATTCATCAATTTTGGAGCTCTTCTACAGAATTATGTGATAAAAACTCATGCTCTGTTGCAAGAAAATAGGTTTGACAGATAATTGACAGAAGTTAACCTGGATTTGCACAGTTTTAGTTACATGGTTGCACGGACCTAAAATTCTTAAAAATTTTATTATGAGTGGGCTTGTGTTTAGAACATCTGTGCAAAATTTTGGATCAATTTGAGTAGAGATTCAGAAATTAAAAATACAACAATCAACGTATACAAAGATGCAAAAATTCAGTTTCAGATTTTTAAGAACATACGTGATGCAAACTCACACAAATTGAAATTGCAACAACACAACATCATGAATTTAAAGTGTTGAAAGGAAATATTCATATAAGCTTAAGCATAGAGGGGGTAGAGAGTATAGAGTATTTATAAAATATATTGGGGTAGAAACGCATAATCAAATACATGGAGTACGTGTGTGTGAGAATGAAAATTCAGCAACTCTAATCATTATTACAACATGGGGGGAGACAAGGCTCCATTAATATAACCCCTTTCAAATTGAATTAGAGGAGAAGGATTAGAATCATTGTATGAGAATACTTACAGAATTTTCACCCAATTGCCGAGAATTCCAAGAGTGGAATCCGATTGGCTTCCTTCTTCCTTAAATGTCTCTCAAACTCTCTTACACTCACAACCTATATCTACCCCACTCTCTTACCCTCCTAACTTCAGCTCCTTGCAACCCATAACCTACAATGGAAGTAGCACCTCCTTGCTAAACCCAGCCCCAAACTCCCAAGAAGAAAAGATGAAAAACTTCAAGACGCAAGATGTTGAACCCACCCCCCCTGGCCCTTTTTATCGGCCAAGGGTTGGTTCTAGGCCCTTCATTGGGGCAGGTTTGGTAGGCTCACAATCCAATCTGTGCTCCAAGGTTGTGGTCCCCTTTGTGATGATATGGACCAGCCCCATGTGGGTTGGTTCCTTGAGTTGATTCAAGCTCATTTTGGTTCAGCCGGTTAACCTTTAAGGCCGACTAGGTGTAGTGTGAACCATTGACTTGATCTACATTACAATATGATGCAACCTTGGTGATTCTTCAATTTCAACATTTCAAACCCACTTCACTTGATGAAATATGATCCATCTCAACCATGTATTTGAGCTTGAATTGCCTTCTTTGATTTGAAATGATTCATCCTATGATTCCAATCCATAATCTCAGCCCCAATCTTATCAATCTATTAGTCTTGATCTTCTTATCCAACTTTGATCTTTGCATCCAATTTTTATCTTCATATCTTCTTTGATATGCTTGCTTTATCTAGAGAGGATGGGCTTCTGACTCGGTCAATCATTCATTTTTAAAATTGGCCTCGATCTGGATTCGGATTGGGTCTCACCTGTTTGTCTGATTTTCTATGAAATCCATGGGCTTTCTAACTTGAATTTAAAACCTTTATTTTGAAATGTTCTCAAAAGATTTGAACTTTTTAAAAGGTTTTAAATTGTGGGGCTTTTCAAAATTGGGAGTTTAGGAAAAATTTTAAATTTCGGGTGTTTACAGGCCCAGGCATCGAACTCACTACCTGCAACTAATGAGTTGAGCCCCTATCGAGGTGAGTTGTCACTTGGAGTGCAGTGAAATTTGAGTGTTAGAGTAAGTACTTTTGAGCATATCCCTTGGCTACCAATCTAGCCTTATATCTTTTAATATTACTATTACTATGAGTTTTAATTTTATAAACTCATCGACATCCAATAACCTTCTTATTTTCAGGCGTAGGTACAATGATCAAAGTTTGAGCTTTATTTAGGGCTTTAAGAGTTACACTCATAGCAGCTTCCCATTCGGGAATACCCTTAGCTTGGTGATAAAACTTAGGTTCTTTAACTTGATGAAAAATTGCAATCAAATTTTTGCGTTGAGGTTCAAAATTCTTATAAGAAACAAAACGTTGAGTAGGTTTTGAAACTCTATGTTCTAGACACATGTTATCAAATTCTCTATGATGTCGTGTATAATGTAATGGGAAGGGTTCAATGATGCGTTGAGGATCATCAGTTTCATTTTGGACACTACCATTCAATAGGATTATCTTGATGATCTTCAGGGTCACAATCATCGTTTTCTTCTAAATCAAAGAAGTCTTGAGATATAGATGATTTAGAAATTTCTAAAGATTTAGACTTATAGTAAGCATCATTCTCAAAGAATTTTATATCCTTATAAACACATAATTTATCATTGACAAGATCAAAACATCTATAACCTTTTTTTTCTATGTTATAACCAAGAAAAACACATTCAATGGCCCTATGAGATAATTTATCATTTTTATTGGTATAAACAAAGCATCTACACCCCAAAACTTTATGTTTTTCATAATAAGGAGGAAGATTATATAGTTTTTCAAGAAGAGAAATATTTTCAAGTTTGGATGAAGGCATTTTTTTAATATGACATACAGTAGTAAGACTAGTTTCTGCCAATAAAAACTTAGGAACATTGCTAACAATTAACATAGTTCAACATATTTCTATGATATGTCTATGTTTTCTCACAACCAAGCCATTTTGTTGAGGGGTTTTGGTGCACGATTTTTTATGCAAAATTCTATTAGTTTTGATAAACTTTTCAAACACTTTTGACTTGTGCTTCAAAAGATATATCTAAGTAAAGCGAGTAAAGTCATATACAAATATCACATGATATTAAACTCCTCCCTTAGATGCAACAGGAGCAACACATCAAACATCGGTGTATTAATTCAAAAGCTTTGCTTTGTATATAATTTCTTTTACCGAAAGGAAGATGACACATTTTTCAAAGAACATACTTTTTATATTCAAACTTTTGTTTCTCAAATTTTTTCAACAAAGAAAAATAATACAATTTATGTATATTCAAATGTTTAAGTCATTTATGCCAAAAGATAGCATCTTGGGCTACATTACAAGATTCAAAATTTGACATAACTAAACAATCCATTTTGTATAATTCACTTTCTCTATAACTTTGACCAATCACCTTCTTTGATAGACGATCCTATACCACATAATACTTGAATAAGAAAGTGGCTATACAATCATTTTCACAAATTTGAGTAACCGAAAGTAAGTTTAAGCTAAGTTTAGGTATAAAACTTACGTTTTAGATTCTAAAATTTTCTTTTTTTTAAATTTTTTATTTTTCAATTTAAAGTTTTGTATCATCGATCATAAATACATGTTTTTCAAATATATCATGAGATTCATTTAAGGATTGTTCATAATGAGTCATATGAAAAGAAGTACCCGAATTTTAAAACCAAGACATACCTTGAGAGGTAGAGAGCGTTTTCGGAGATATTGGCTTTTCTTTAAATATTTCCTATATATATGTTTTGATGTTGGTAGGCAAGACTCCTACTTTTTTTATCTTCCACAACTCCTACATTTTCAAATTTCCTTTGAAGAAGAGGACATGTAGTTTTGATATGCCGACTTTCCTTGTAATAGCGACATATGTTGTCCTTGACTGGTCATGGTCCCATGGGTTTCTTATTTTTCCATTAGAAGTTTTTTACATGCGAAGGCTTGTACATCTTCCTATTAGCTATCGGTTTGGAGGCGGCAAAAATAATTTCTTTTGCAACATTGATATTTTTAACCTTTTTTCCTCCATAACAAGTTCGACCAAAAACGAGTCTCTTTTAGTATAAGTTTTCTATTTATTAAGTTTGATTTAATATTTTCAAATTTGTCTTTTAAACCACGCATAAATAAAAAGAAATATTGATTATCCAAAAACTCTTTAAATTCATCTAATTTTTGAAGTTTTTTAAATTTATCAAAACTTCTAAGTTGAGTCTATAATTCTGAAAACTCATTGTGATAGTCTCTAATGCTTAAGTTCATTTGCTTAAGCATTTTCATCATTTTCATTAAATCAATTTGGAAAATAAAACCATCTTGAGAGTAAAGCTTTTTCAAGTATTCTCACATTTCAAAAGCACTTTCGAAAAGACTAATTTTATTTCTAAGTTTTCGTGTACATTTTGACAAATAATCTAAGTTATTTTAGTATTAATCTTTTCTCAAGTTTTTAAAGTTTGCTTATATTTTTATGTGCTTTAACAATATCATAATCATCCAAACTATCAATGTCTAAAATCAGTTCTTTCATTGTACCATCAACATAATTTTAAAAAAAATTGATAAAAAATATTTTTTTATAGTCTTTGTTCAACTTTGATAACATTTTAGGTTAAAAATGTATCTAAAAGATTCATTTTTGCTTTTCATTTTATTCAAAAATAAAAGTTTTAGACTTACCTCAATTTTGAAGTGATTTCACAAAATTCGCAATCTTGGCATGCTTTACAATGTACTTGAAATCTTCGATACGAGATTCTGATGCCGTGTAAATATTTGTTGATAATCGAAAGTTGAATCATCAACATTGCAATTCATAAAATCGCTAAGATCTCAAAATATCCAAATATGGGTTTCACACAAAGAATACAATAGAAGATAACAAGAGTTTCAAATAATGAAATCAAATCACAAACAAAGGTTGTGGAAGACAACATATTATTAATGTAAATAATGGCTCTATATATAGAGCAAGTATAAGAGTATTTACATAACAACTAAATAAGAGGAGAGAGAGGAAGACTAGTCGTTGGAGGCAGCTGACCTCCAATAGCTAGTTGAGGCTAGCTCTCCCAAGAGAGCCGTTGGGAGACCACGGGCCATGAGTCGGGCCCTAGTGGCTTGGCCTACCCTGTTACAAGTCGCTTGCCTTGTTACAAGTTAATAGTGGCCTGTGTCATTGCACAACAACGACACGGGACCTAGTAGCCCCTGACCCTATTAAAATTAACACTCCCCTCAAACTTGGTATATATAAAGAAAGTTTGTCTAATAAAAAATTAAAATGAGTAATAAATAGAGATTTGGTAAAAAAATTGACTAACTACATTTCTGATGTGATATAACTCAAGCTATGTTTCTTCTGTAAGCATTCTTCATTAACGAAATGACAATCCATCTCAATATGCTTTGTTTTTTCATGAAAAGTATTGTTGAAAGCGATATGCATGATACTTTTATTGTTGCAATATATAGTGATTGGTTGTTGTAGAATAATGCCCATGTCCTTAAGGATCTCTGTGATTAGTAGAGAAAAGTGAAAGTTTTTGCTACTTCTTGCACTTTAATGAAATTAATGATTCACCTAAAAATACAAAAAATGAGTAGTAGAATGACTGTTGTTGACATCTCTACCATAGTAAAAATTAATATACATAGATAAATCAAATGACGAAATAGAAGTTAAGAATACCCCTTTATTTTTAGAGCACCCAACATATCAAATAATTCACATAACACCACTCATATGAATAACACTAAGTGCTTATTGAAATTGACTAGTTGTATGGATTGCATGAGAGATATCATGGTGGGTAATAGTAAGATAGGTAAGGGCACCTATAAGTTGTTGACAGGGAGTTAGGTTTCCTAATTTTTCTCTATCAGTAACTCTTAACTTTGTACCAAGAACCTTAGGAGTAACAATTTACTTATTATAAGTTATTACAGATCTTTCAATTATTTCATTTGCAAACTTGGTTTGTGATATAAAATATCTGAGATTGTTTAAACAATTTCAATACCCAAAAACTAATTAAGAAGATCTAGAACATACAAAGCTTTCTTTAATTTGCATACCTTCATTGCATCTGAATCTTATATACCTAGTGGAGGGTCCATGTAAACTTGTTCTAATAAGTCTCCATGTAGGACAACATTTTTAACATCAAACTAAAGAAGTGGCCAGCTTTTGGTTTGTCGCTAGTGCAAAAGTATTCTCACATTGTTGAGTTTGGTTACCGATACAAATGTCTCCCGATAATCTACATCATAGGACCGAGTGTAACCTTTAACCAATGGCCATGCTTTATATCTTTCAAGTTTTGATTTTGTAAACTCATCTTCATCAAATAACTTTCTTATCTTTGGGTTTGGGAACAATGGTCAAGGTTTGAGCTTTATCTAATGCATTAAGATCTTCTAACATAATATCCTCCCATTTTGGAATACCCTTGACTTGATGGTAAAATCTAGGCTTTTTTACTTATAAAAGGGTTGCAAACAAGTTTTTTTGTTGGTGTTCAAAAGTTTCATAAGATACAAATTATTGAAGAGGTTTTAAGATTCTAGGTTCCAATCGTGGGATATGTTGTTCCCTAAGTCTTATAGTGTAGTGTAGTAGAAAAGGCTTAATAATAGGTTGTGTGTCCAACTTTTCATCTAAAACATCATTTGTATCATGTTAAAAATCATTATCATCGTTTTCAATTTCCTCGAGATTGAAAAAGTTTTGCGAAAAAGATTCTTTATTATTTTTTTTAAAAGAGCTATATTTATAATAATAGTCATCTTAAAAAAATATATATCTTTGGAAACATAAAGTTTATCAGTGATAGGATCAAAATATCTATATATTTTTTATTGATTCCATATCCAAGAAAAACACATTCAATAGCTCTACGAGATAACTTATCATTTTTATTGGTATACACAAAACATATACAACAAAAAATCCGTAGTCATTCATAAAAATGAGAGAGATTATAGAATTTTTTAAAAGAAGAAATATTTTCAACGCAAGTTTAGGACACTCTATTAGTGAGATACACAACGATAAGAGTGGTTTCTGCCCACAAAAACTTAGGAATATTACTAGCAATTAAAAGTGGTCTACAAGTTCCCATAATGTGTCTATGCTTTCTTTCTGTCAATCCATTTTGTTGTTGACCATTCTATTTGTTTCAAGAAAATTTTAAAAATCATTTGATAATTATTATCCCCATGAATCACACATAAAAATCTTAATGGTAAAATCGAATTGATTTTTTACCATATTGTGAAAAATCAAAAATCTCAAATACCTCGAATTTACGTTTTAATAGATATATCAAAATAAAATGAGTAAAATCATCTATAAATGTCACATAATATTGTACTCCTTTAGAAACAATAAGGGGAGGTCCCCAAAAATCATAATGTATTAATTTAAAAGATTTGATTATTACAAAAGTTCTTTCATCAAAAGAAAGATGATGCACTTTTTTGAGAAAACATTCTTTAAATCAAAGTTTTGATTCTTATTTTTCTTTAGCAAAGGAAAATTACATAGTCTATGTATGTCCAAATATCCAAAACATTTATGTCAAAGAGTAGCATTATGAACTACATTACAATATTCAAAATTTGGTTATGCATATCCAAATGTCCAAAACGTTTATGCCAAAGAGTAGCATCATTAACTACATTACAAGATTTAAAAATTGGTATAATTAAATTATCCGTTTTGTATAGTCTACATAGACCAATCACCTTATTCAATATGTGATCCTAAACCACACAATGTTTAAATAAGAAAATAATTATACAATTATTATCACAAATCTGAGCAACCAAGAGAATGTTTAAATTTAGTTTGGCTATAAAACTTATATTTTGAATTTTAAAATCTTCCTTTTCAAAATTTCCAATTTTTTCAATTTGAAGTTTCATACCAACAATCGTAAAAACATGTTTACAAAAAATATTTTGAGAATTTTTCAAAGATTTTTATTATAAGTTATATGAAAAGAAGCACCCGAGTCTAAAATGGAAGACATACCTTGTAAAGTAGAGAGAGTATTTCCGAAGATGTTAGCTTTCTCCTTAAGCATTTTCTTTATATAGGCTTTGATGTTTGAAGGCAAGACTCCATTTTTGTCTTCCACAACTCTCACATTTCTATATCTTTTTTGAAAAAGAGGACAAGTGGTCTTGATGTGACTACTTTCATTACAATAGTAACATATTATGTCCTTACTTAGTCATTATACCGCAGACTTTTTTCTTGATCTATCACCTTTTTGTCTTTACAAGTTTTTGATGTAAGGAAGCTTATATGTCTTAACATTTGCTCTCGCCTTGAAAGAGGCAAGAATAACTTTTTTTCAACACACATGTTTTTTAATATAGTTTTCTCCATAACTAAATCGACTAAAAATGCATCTCCTTTTCATTTAGGTTTCTTATGAATTAAATTTTATCTAATATTTTTAAATTCATCCCTTAATCCTGCATAAATAAGAAAAAGTATTGGTTGTCCAATAATTCTTTAAATTTATCCATTTTTTGAAATTTTCTAAATTTTTCAAATCCTCAAAGTTGAGTCAACATTTTGAAAAACTCATTGTGATACTCTCTAATGCTTAAGTTTCCTTGCTTAAGCATTATCCTTTCCATTAAATCAATTTGAAAAATGAAGTCATCTTGGGAATGGATTTTTTTCAAATATTTTGAAGTTTCAAAAGCACTTTAAAACATATTTTAAGTTTCTAAGATTTTCATCAATATGTTGATAAATAATCTATATTATTTTTGCATTCATTTTTTTCAAAGTTTTAAAATTTTGTTTGTATTTTTTTTAGCTTTAAAAACATCATCATCATCTAAATTTTTAAAATCTAATATTGGTTCTTAAATCATCCCATCTATATAATCCAAATAATCTTTTGACAAAAAATACGTTTTCATAGGTCTTGCCCAACTTTGATAGCATATTTTGCCAAGAATGTATTTAAAAGACTCATTTTTACCTTCTATTTTAATAAACAAACAAGATTTTTAATGTTACCTCAATCTTTAGAATGTAAAATATGCAATGTCACGATCCTTCCAATCTTAGTGACCTTCCTAATGTGCTTGATTTCTTCAAAATGAGACTCTAATTCCATGTAAACTTTTGTCAATCTTGACATTTGGAAGCCCCTCGATCATATATTATCAAGAGTCAAACCAATCAAGTCAAATACAAAGCTACCCGAGAATAGGTATTTGAGTCAAGAAAGAACCAAAGTCACAAGTCAAAAGGTTGTCCTAAAATAATTAGTTTATTTATGAAGTGAGGCTCTATTTATAGAGCAATAGCAATATTTACAGCAAAAGAGAGAGAAAGAAGAGAACCTTGGCCAGCCAGCAACTAGCCATTGGAGGGCTCCAATGGCTAGTAGATGGCTAGCTATTGGTAGCCTCCAACGGCTAGTAGCCATTAGGGGCTCCCAACAGCCATATGGCAATGGGCCCTAATGGCCCATGCCATTCCACAACAAAGACACGAGCCTTAGTGGCCTGTGACCCTATTATAATTAACAACATAAAGGATAAACTTATAAGACCATACTTATTTATAATGGTGATTGATGAGTTAACAAAATATATACAAGATGAAGTATCTTGATGTATGTTATTTGCATATAACATTGTGGTAGCGGAGGAGTCTAAAGAAAAAGTTAATAAAAAATTGGAACTATGGAGAGAAACATTAGAAAGTAAAGACTTTCGACTAAGTAGAACAAAGACAGAATATGTGGAATGTAAGTTTGATCATTTGGTTACTTCAGAGGACATATAAATTAAAATTGACACACATTGCATCCCCAAAAGGAAAGTTCTAAATACTTAGGGTCAATTTTTCAAAGTGATACAAGAATTGATGAAGAAGTTACACATAAAATTAATGCAAGTTGGTTATAATGGAGAGGAGTATCAGGTATTCTTTGTGACAAAAAGATACTATTAAAGTTAAAAGGTAAATATTATAGAACAACAATTAGACTTGCCATATTTTATGGTTTTGATTGTTGGGCAGTTACTCATCAATATGTACAAAAGATGTCTACGGCAAAAATGAAGATGTTAAGATGCATGAGTGGTTATACAAGGAAAGACAGTATACATAATGAGGTTATTAGAACCAAATTGGAAGTGACATCAATAAAAGATAAAATGAGAATATTGTTTAAGATGGTTTGGACATATAAAAAAAAGATCAAAAAAACGCATGTAAGAAGGAATGAAAACTAGATTTTGAAAGTATTAAAAGATGTAGAGGACGACCACAAAAGTGTTAGAAAGAAACAATAAAGAATTATCTAACTTATGTTGACTTAACTGCTAACTTGGCACATATGTGGAAACAATGAATTCATGTAGTCAACCCCGTCCATAATGGAAAAGGCTTTGTTGTTATTGAAAATGATAGTTCTCTAGCAAAAGGTTCAAATGATTTATATGAGAGCTTAGAGGTTGACATCCCTGGCATGCTGAATGATGAAATCAATACAGCCAAGGAAGCGATACATATAGAGACAACTGGGCCTATGAACCTTACAGCCAAGGAAGCGATACATATACAGACAACTGGGCCTATGAACCTTACAGCCAAGGAAGCGATACATATACAGACAACTGGGCCTATGAACCTCAATCCACAAAACATGAAATCATTGCCAAGATCCTCTACGACTGGAGATACATTATCTTTGGTGCAAGATGCAGTTCATGAGTTGTGTTCTTCCACTCTGGGAAATTCAAACTTCTGCAATCAGGAAAACGTAGCAGATGCAAAAGGAAGGGAAGATCATTTAAAGGAAGCAGTGAATGTGGCAAATGGTTTGTCCTGTAAATTATGTGGTGCAGATCACCAACAAAATCAGATTATTGATTCCTCCTTTGAAGATGCAGCAGTCCCAAGTACTTCCACAGTAACTCTAATAGGGCTTGAGAACGAGCCATTGGATGAGAATGAAAGTCCCATTCCTCAAAAACAACCAGCCATGATTGATACATTTTCTGTCAAAAGGAAACTGGTTTCTCAACCTGCTGAAGCACCAATCAATGACGATAGTTCTTGTACTGTAATTACTGACAATAAACCTGATCTCCTAAGTACAACTGTGCATATGACTGCTCTGTGTGAGGAATATGCTGATGGAGAAGACTGCACCGTGTTTAATGCTGAAGCACCGCCCGACCCCAGTGAGAAAGCCAATAATGCAGAAGAAGATTCAACAGATCCCTCTGTAAGCTTCGAGGTTGATATTCCTGATAAAAGCAATACATTTAAAGAAGAAATTCACATCAAAATGTCAGGTCCAGTAGACTTCAATCAACACATCTAGAGAGAGAAGGTGATGAGGACGAAATACCGAAGACACATAAGAGCTCATTTGGAGGTGATGTGTCACCCCCGTCTTGTAATAGACAGCATGAACTGAATCATGCCTATGATGCTGGAGAAAGCTTTCTCAATGTCCAAGAAGTCAAAGCTGCGCCTGATTGCCAAACTTTTCAAGATCTGCAAACTCTGGAAGAGGGAAATGTCATGTATGCTTCAAGATGATGTAGCAAAGCAGAAAAAGGTTGCATCTTCTCATATAGACACCGACTCTCCAGTAGTAATTAAAAAGTACCAGAAGAAAACAAGTGAACCAGGTGATATTCTTGAAACCCGAATCCTTGAACCTCTTCTGTTGGTTGGTAAAGCAAAGGAAGAAGCAGTGGAAAAGAATGGCAATCTAGAACATGTAGAAAATCATACTGAATCTCTCCAACATGACATGAAAAAGGAAAGTGAATGATTTCCAGGATGTTATAGGTGATCACTCTAGTCAAGTAGAATGCAGATCTGATAGAGAAGTAATTGATGTCCAAGTTTATATGGAAAATGAAAATGGGCCATCAAATAGTTAAAATTCAAGCTATACTTCTCAGAGATGTAGTGAAAAAAGAGGAGCATACTCCATCTGTTCAAGATTCTTCTGACAAAGCTTCTAAAATGCAATCTGGACTCAATACCAAGCAAGATGCTGAGAAAACTTTTCTTGCAGCTAGGATCAAACACACCTCTCAAGATGACGCTCATGATGCCATAAATGAGAACAATCGTGAATATGTCATGAATGGCCAACTTATTCAAGTCAAATGCCGCAGCTCCTCATCTAATGAAGAAACCACCGCTAGAAAAATGATTAATGTCAGTTTCTTGCAAGGAGAATGAAACCAGACCATCAAATAGTTGGAGCGCAAGTTATATTGCTTCAAAAGAATGCTCCAAAAAAAGACAAAAACATACTTTTTCTGATCAAGTTTCTTATGACAAAGCTTCTAAACTGCCACCCAAAGTTGATACCGGGCAAGATGCCCAAAAACCTTTTTGTGAATTCAGGAGCCAGCACCCAACCAAAGATGAAACTGAATCTCCTCAATCTGATGCGAGAAAGGAAAAAAATAACAAACTTCAAGATGTCTTGGGTGGCCAACTTATTCAGGTCGAAAATTGCAGCTCTGAATCTGTCGAAGGAAAGTTGGCCACGCAAGTAGTTAATATCCAAGTTTCTTCGCAAGACAATGAATCCAGACCTTCAGATTGTCAGAATGCAAGTTATAATTCTTTACAAGAATGTGGCGAAAAAAGGAAAGAGCACCGTCCCGCTCAAGATTCTTTCGACAAAACTGCTAAAATCCATAAAAGAGTTGGTAGCAAGCAAGATACAGTAGAACCTTTGCCTGCCGCTAAGATCAATCCCCGAACTGAAGAGGAGGACAAGTCCATGATAGAGGACCACATCCTGATTTTTCGCAGATGCCGGTCATCTTAGAGAAAGAGCCAACTTGAAAGGCAATGACGAATATGAAAACATGAGTAAAGGAGAAAAGCATATGATGCCTGCAACAAGCACAACGCTGCAGCTAACCAGAAGCTACAGTGATTCAAAACAAAAAAGAAATTCTGAATGCAAATACCTGATTGAGGTTGAGTAAGGAAATCACAAAACAAAAAGCATATGATGCCTGCAACAAGGACAACGCTGCAGCTAACCAGAAGCTACAGTGATTCAAAACAAAAAGAAATTCTGAATGCAAAGACCTGATTGAGATTATGAGTGGATCAAGGAAATCAAGTCCAAGTTTCTGGAGATACCACCTTGGCCACCAAGAGAAAATGTTGTCCTTAGGCATCAGACAATTGATAAAAGGAAAAATCCAGAAGAATGGATGTTGGACCATGCACTCAGGCAGACAGTAAGCAGGTTGGCGCTCATTAGAAAGAAGAGAGTAACAATGTTTATTGCATTCACACCGTTCTGCCATAAGGTATGCTCTTGCAAGAACAGTTTAGGACAAAGTTGACTGTAAAGGTAATCATGCTTGAGGTTTAGCGGAGAAAAATGCATATGCCTTTTTTCGTTTCATGCAGTTGTCTAAAAGACACTCTTCCTCTCACGTTGCAGTATGAATGTGGTAACGTGAATAACAAATAGAGTTGGTACCAGCATTGATATCAGCATGCCAAAATATATGCACCCGCCTACTTTATGCACTGCAAGATATAATACAGTTTTGGTTCACGACATCACAAACGTGGTTCAATAGGATATGTAACGATATGAATACTCACCATACATATCAACATTGGCTGCAACAGTGTTTGCCTTCTGCTTTATGCTTTGATTATCACTGTACATATGATTTGAACGTACAATAACATCCAATCTAGGGATCAATACTGTTTGGCTGTTAAAGAGATACTGTAATACGTAAGTTGTGATAGATGCAGACTTATGCCAGTGAGATTTTTCCAACATTGCAAGAGTACCGAATTCCAAATTCTCAGCTTTTGTCTGTGGTTATCCATCCTGATCAATGCTGGTTTGTGTGTCAGATATCTTGGAAGATTTCGTCAAGAATGACTATAATGAAATTTGTTTATCCTTTAGTATATGATGCCACATTGTTATGTATTCTGTTGCTTGTATTCAACATAAAGCCAGAATTTGCATGGAGACAACTCTTTGATTACTCACCCATTGGGAAGTGACAGAGCTTCTCGCCATCAATATTAAACTCTTTTCTGCTTCTTAACTTTCTGTACCAAAAACCATCAAGTGAACAGAAAAATAATACATGCCCAAGAAATTTGAGGGATTTATTTGCTACAGGTAAATTAGTTCGGTAAAAGAAACCCAAAACCAAAACCAAAGATGAACCTTTTTGCAGACTACGTGACAATGGCTACATAGTTTCATAGTGGTCATTTTGGAACACTATTTAAATCTAAAAGAGCAGCTTCATGTTTAGTGATCTTCGTCATTTGTTCTAAGGTCAAACTTGAAACAGCAAATGTGAGCTTAGGCCTCTGCTTCTGCAAGTCAAAAGATGAGCATTTGTCAATAACTGGAAGCACTAAACTTGCGTCCGTTGTTGTTCAACGTGCAACTTTGTGAGTTTGAGCAAGCCGTGAATGAGAAAGCTCAAACCCTGCCACGAGCAAATCCTATCCTTTTCCAAGCCCACAAATCACACCCACCAGGGTGCAAAACTTATGCCGGACACTTCAATACCCGACCCTCATGCTTCATGTGTTCAATATGCCAATAATTGTTTCAAATGTTTTTTAAATAAAATTTGGACTCAGAGATGATCAAGTACCATGGTACACGAACACTTCATAGAATATTAACTAATTACTACTTTATCAGTAAATAGTAACTTGTGAAAGCTTTGCTTTTCTTTAGTTTTATGAGACATTTTAATTACATAAAAAACATAGTTAGTGTGTGTGTTATACACACACATTGCCATGTCTCCCTACCCATGATTTTTAAAACTTTTTGTACTTCACAGCCATACCAGCACCTATCTCTTCCACCAGCATCGCACCCTTGTGTCAATGATCGGAAGAGGTCACATATTAGAGAAAAAAAAAAGTCGGGAACTAAATCTTATCCAAAATCATAGTTGAGGCCCATATTGGAGTGCCATCTAATGATAAGCATGCTGGTACTCTTTATTTTTTCCCATTCAGCTGGTTCTAAATATACAGCTTACTGCTGCTTTTCAGGATGCTCTTTGTTACAAAGGCAAAAATACATGCGATTGGTGGTGAAAAATTACATCACATATCAGGTTCAGTAATTGGAAGCCACTGCAAGCTTTGCCCTGCGAACATGGGGATGATGGATCTCGTTCCAGATGCAAATTCATATGAATCTGGAACCCTCCATGGTTTCTTAACCAATGTGATGATGGTTGTATTTCTAGGTAGACCATAGAAATCAGGTCCATTGAAGCTTGTGAATGCCTCTAGCTTGTTCAGTGCGCCAGCCTGAAAAAAGACGAACATACATATGCATCAATGCCCACCTATGATGTTAAACTTGTGCTGGATGTTTGCATGAATGTGTTCCCTATGATATTGCCCCCACGGTATTTAAAGTTTTAAACGATTTATGTGCGATAAGATGCAATGAAGTAATTCAAGATTCAAGAATCATGTCTTGTCATGAGAAACAACGACAAAAAGGATGAGATTCAGATGCCTGAGAATACCGCAGAATATAGAAATAGTCACGGAGAAGTTGCAATTACTATTTGAGTCTTAATAGACAGTCAGCCAATAAGCAGGCTGGGAGAACGTTTCCCCCATTAAGCACCTTTGGTCCTTGGAAGCCACTCATAGGGACTTTGCACCTTGTGGTGTAGATGGTCAAACTTGAAAAGACCATGATTTGACGAATTAAACGTAATTGAAACTAACCTTGTATGACGAACATCTTGGAGATGGGCTGGAGTTGGTTGGCAACCAACAATATAAAAACGATTCAATCGTGGAGTGCTAATGGTCAATGGGTTAAGACAAAGCAACATAGTTGAAGAGATAAAACATGCCTAGCACTTTAAGATACCTGAAGTTTGGATCCAGAAGTAGCATATATATGTGCAATAGCTAAAATAGAAGTGAATAAAATCAAGAATGTGGAGGGGAAAATGCGCCTATGTTTCTTTTAACTTCATTATTTAACACGCAACCTAACATCTATGGGTGACTGGTCCTTATGGGATTCTCGGCCCCCAGGCTGCATCCTATGTTAACATGAAACTGGAGGAGATTAGACAACCACACACACATACAAAGACAATAGTTGTGTGAGAGAGAGAAGGAAAGAGATTTGTGTGTGTATGTTTTAAAGTATAAATGTAATAGGAAACGGATCACTAGGAACGGGTCACTAGGCCCATTGGTCTTTGACTAACTGGCCCAGCCACTAAGTATTTTAGCCGCAACTAGCCGTTGGGGAGCTCTTCTTCACATGCTTATATGCTGTTTTTTTGTAAATTATTTCCCTTTAGCTCCATAAATCGAGCATTCAACTACTAACAATAATATGTTTTGTTTTGACTATTTGATAATATAGAACTTGTTTGATCTCTTTCTCGATTCTTGATTGTGCTATTGTGATTTGGTGGAGACAATTTAAAGTGTCATTGTAACATGGTATTAGAGCCTACTCAAAAGAATATCATAAGACGTATCAGAGCCTATTCGAAAGAACATCATAAGGCATGGTGCATTCAAAAGCATGCCCAACTTGATAAAAGTTGTCTTCTTGTTTTTTTATTTCAAGGCTGAGGTAATCCTCAAAAACTTATCTTTGTGGAAAAAAACTTATCTTTGTGAAAAATAGAAGGTAAAAATGAAGTGTTTCATTGTTTGTTTAACTCAAATTGCTATCAAAGTTGAGCAATAATAATGAAAAAAAAATTTTGTCAAAAGACTATTTGGGACTATATTTATGACTAATTTTAAAACTAATGAGCTTCATAAAGATGATATCATCGAGGCCCAAGAAAATTCAACAACAATTAAGCATTTTCTCATACTAGACAAGGTCGGCTACATGAATTCTTCGTTTCCACATAGCCTTATCATGTGTCATGTTAGCCGTTAACTCAATAAGCTAGATCATTCTTTATTATTTTTTCCAACACTTTTGTAGTCATCCTCTACCTCTTTTAATACTTTTAAAATATAGTTTTTCATACCTTCTTAAAGGTTCTTCTTTTGATCTTTCTATATGTCCAAATCATCTTAAACGATATTCTCTCATTTTATCCTCTATTGATGTCACTCCTAATTTGTTTTCAATAACCTTATTAGTGTATGACCACTCATTCATCTCAACATCTTCATTTCTGTCACGAACATCTTTTGTACATGTTGATGATTAATTGTCCAACACTCATAACCATAAAACATGACAGGTCTAATTAATGCTCTATAATATTTACCTTTTAACTTTAACAGTATCTTTTTATCACAAAGAATACCTGATGCTCCTCTACATTTTAACAAAGCAGCAGGTATTTAAAACTTTCTTTTTAGGAGATGCAATGCCAATTTAATTTATATGTCTTCTGAAGTAACCAAATGATCAAACTTACATTCCATATATTCTATCTTTGTTCTACTAAGTCAAAAGCCTTTACTTTCTAATGTTTATCTACATAGTTCTAATTTTCTATTAACTTTTTCCTTAGACTCCTCCACTAACACAATATCATTTACAAATAACATACACCATGTTTTGTTACCTCATCAATCACCATTATAAATAAGTAAGAAAATTTTGAAAATATGAAAAAAATGAACGTAGAAATTACTTGAATTATTTGTCAAAATATAGATGAAAAACTTCGCAACAGAATCAATATCTTTTAAAATGTTTTTAAAATATTAGAGTATTTAAAGAAAATCCATTCTCAAGATGACTTTGTTTCTTAAATTGATTTGATGAAAAACTTGATAATTTTTAACAAAAACAACTTAAGCATTAGTGATTATCATAATGATTTTTTGAAATTATGAAAGCAACTTCGAAGTTTTGATAAATTTTGAAAACTCTAAACAATGGATGAATTTAAAGATTACCTAAATAACCAATATTTTTCTTATTTATGCGAGATTTAAGAAAAGAATTTAAAAACATAAGATCCCCTTTAATCTTATACTTCAAAAATCTCAATGCTTCCAAAGAAGTTGTTCTTGTCACTTCTAGACTGAAAATAAATCTAAAGACCTAGAAGCCACCACATGCAAAGAATTTTGAAGGACAAGACAAGACTATCATATGGCCCCACGACTCCATGACACATGCAAAGCAATACGACCGTCTTAGAAGATAAAGAGGGAAGAACACTACCTTATAAAATCAAGGCTTACATAAAAAATATTCAAGGAGAAAGCTAACATATCAAGAAATGTGTTATCCACAAATTCTCAAGGTATATCTTGGTTTTATATTCAGGTGCATTTTTAACATGACACATAAAAAGAGTTTTTTGAAAAACACTGGCCAAAAGTCTTCAAATAAGCATGTTTTTACAGTCGACGATAAAGATTTCAAAGTACACAATGTAAGCCTTGTACCAATACTCAATCTAAATTTACTTTTCGTTGCTCAAATTTGTGAAAATGGTTGTATAGTCATTTTTCCATCAAAAATTGTTTGGTGAAAGATCACCTATTGAAGAAGGTGATTGGACAAAGCCATAGAGAAAATGAACTATACAAAATAGATAACATGATTATACTAAATTTGAACAATGTGGTATAATTCATGACACAATTCTTTGGCACAAAAGATTGGGTCATTTGAATATGAACAAGTTGTGTAATCATGTATTATTGAAAAATAATAAAGATAAAGATTTTGTTTACGAAGAAGGTATTCTTGAAAAAATGTACAATATGCCTCGCGGTGAGAGAAGTTTTATTGCAAGTAAAACCTTTGAATTGGTTCATTCCAACATTTGAGTACCCACTCCTGTTGTCTCTAAAAGAGAAGTTGAATATAATATGTAACTTATATATATGATTTTAGTAGATATATTTGGATATTTCTCTTAAAACATAAATTCAAAGTATTTATAAGTTTTTTGACATTTCATAGTATGATTAAGAAGCAATTTAACACCACCCTTACAATCTTGAGATCGGATTCCGATGGTGAGTATATATCAAAAAAATTCAAAACTATTTGAAAAGACATGGAATTTTACACCAAAAATTGTGAAAAGCCTTCTTCTCAACTTATAATGTTTATCCGTTTGAAAATTTGTTCACACTTTCTCCAAATTATGAAAATTTGAGAGTTTTTGGATGTAGATGTTTTGTTTATACGGATAAAAATGATAAATTATCTCCTATAACTATAGTGTGTCTTTCTAGGTTATGGCATTAACAAAAATGATTATAAGTGTTTTGATCCCAAAGAAGATAAACTTTATATATCAAGAGATGTGAAATTTTTAGAAGACAACTACTATTATGGTTCTAACATTGAAGATAAAGAAATATACATTTTTCTAAATGGTTTTGCTAACTTAGAATATAGTAATCGAGAAGAAACCATTGATTCTAGGCAACAAGATGAATGCACGGATTTGGATGGAAAGGAGAGAAAACGAGTCTCGTGATGCTATAGAATCTTTTCAATTACACTACATTAGAAGACCTAGAGGACAAGAAAATATTAGATTATCACGTAGAACCCCATGGCCCCTACAAGGATTTGTGTCCTATGAAACTTTTAAGCCTCAAAGAAAATTTCTTATTGCTGCCATTTTATAAGAAAAAGAATCAAACTTCTATAATCAAGCTAAAGGTATATAGGAATGGGAAAGTGATATGTACAAAGAATTAAAAGTTTCAGTTAAAGCTCAAACTTGGGATATTATACCTAAACTTAAGGATTAAAAACTTATTGGGAATAGATCGTATATAATATGTTGATGATATGATTATTACTAGTGATGATATTAATGGCATTACCGCCTTGAAAACAGAATTAGCCGATGGTTTGAAATGAAGGACTGGGTTCTTTATGTTATTTCTTAGGTATCGAGGTGAACCACTCACCTAGAGGTTATCTTCTTTCTCGCTCAAAATATGTAGAAGATATTCTTGAGCTTCTAGCAAGACTTACCGATAATAAGACCGTTGATACTCCAATTGAACTTAATGCAAAATACTCTTCTTCCCGATGGTATCCCATTATCCGATCCTACCTTGTATCGCACTATTGTTGGAAACTTGGTTTATCTCACTATCACTCGTTCCGAATATTGCATGTGTTGTTCATATTGTTAGCCGCTTGTTGCCTCTCCCACTATAGTTCATTGGGCAGCCATTCTTCGTATCTTGAGCAGTATCTTCGAGGCACAACTTTCGAGTCTCTTATTTTTTTTCCACCTCATCCTTGAGTTGCGTGCCTACTCGATGTTGATCATGGTAAAGTGACCCCACCGATCGTAAGTCTATTACTGGTTTTTGTATCTTTTTGGGTGATTCTCTCATTTCTTGGAAGAGCAAGAAACAATACGTTGTTTCTCAATCTTCCAATCTTCATGAAGTAGAGTATCGTGCTATGGCGTCTACTACCAAAGAGATTGTTTGGCTTCATTGCGTTATACTGTAAATATGGGAGTTTCTTTATCTCATCCTACTCCTATGTATTGTGACAACGAGTTCTATTCAGATTGCTCACAACTCATTTTTTCATGAGCGAACGAAACACATTGAATTCTCCAACATCAATAATATGTTGTTTTACAACACTTTGAATATTTGTTTTGTCTCCTTGAGTGTATGATATTTGACTTATTTTGACTATTTGACTTTGTCAATTCTTGACTGTGCTATTGTGATTTGACGTAGACACTTTAAAGTGTCATTCTTACACGTGTGTGTGTGTGTGAGAGAGAGAGAGAGAGACAAAGACAGACCTCTTCAAAGACCTTTGCATAGAGTGCCAAAGCAACTGGCGCATTATATATGCCTGCACATCCACAAGGACACTCTTTCTTTTCTTTGTCGTGAGGAGCACTGTCAGTTCCTAGGAAAAATCTTTTGCTTCCACTTGTAACAGCTGCAACAATAGCTTGTCCTGCAGAAATATAAAATATTCATAGATTGAGCTCAAAAAAATCATCACTACACATGCTTAATTCACTGATGAGAGCACAAGACAATACTGGTTCAAAGGAGAAAGACTCAAAAATCAAGTTCGAAGTGGTATCCCCTCATGTAGATACATGTTAACTAACTAATATCGGTACCCAGGAAGAAAAATTTGTAGAGAAATGATATGCTAGGCCTGGTAGAAAGACAAGAACATACTGTGGATTTCTCTTTTCAAAACTGGGAGGCAGTAATTATGTGGTTGCAGTCCACCTTGAAATAATGCATTCCTGTTGAGAAGGAGGTGTTGTGGTGTCACAGTTGCAGCAACAAACCCTGGAAAAATGCAAAGTTTAACATAACGTAAATACTTCTGAGAAATTTTAAATAGAAATATACCTTCAGCACATGACTCGACGAATTTGACAGCGTCAAGGGTAGTCACATGTTCCATCACAACCTTCAGCTGTGGAAGCTTCTGAACCAGCGGCCTCAAAATGGAATCAATAAAGAACTTCTCCCGATCAAAAATGTCAACTTCAGGATCTGTAACTTCTCCATGGACCTACCAGTTTCCAACTCCCCATTAAGAAAGCTCCTTTGTCTATCTCATGTCCCGATGTTAAAAGTAGAGATATAATAAACACTCACTAGGTTAGAATGAGCAAATGCATTTATTGAGGAGGAAATACAAAATTGAAAACAAAATAATATACTAACTGTTAACTGTTGGTGGTCTCTCAATGTATGCCATGCTCAAAAATATAATTCAACAACCACTTTGTTATTATAAACAATCTCACATGACATCAATCATACGGGGACATAGCATCACGATGGTTTCATGGAAAGTTAGTAAAAAAAGAAACATTGACCATGGATATGGCACCTAAACTGACTCGCAATTATGGCCAAGCAAATGATGCCCTGATGGAACTATCCCTTTCCTACGTAGACTCTGAATTAGAGAACTATTGAGAGCAGATTAATAAATTATATCGGAATTTTTATGGATTAATATAACATGTCCAATATTTACCAACAATGGCATGTTTTGCTCAACCATCTCTTCTAGCACAGGTAGGCATCTCCCAAATAGATCTGTAACACCATCTTGAGAATTCGTCGTGGCTCCAGCTGGATAAAGCTTTACAGCATAAACCGCCCCACTCCTTCCTACAATTGAATGAATAAGTGAAGATGCATAGGGGGAAATACATTTTTGCAATCAAGAATCTCTAAGTATCGTGTGAAATATCATGTTAAGACTCAACTTCATGTTGATTGACTTTTTTTTCTTAGCAACTAGAGACAAAGATGATGTCAAATAAATTGCACTATTTCTTACTACTTCCAGAGGAACATTCATATTCAGAAACTGACCTGATAGCAAGATATGTTTCAGTAGCATGAATTCATATGGAACATATGAGTGACCAACATTTTGCATTTGAGGAACTTGGAGCCAATTCACTACAACAAAAGAGGCAGAAGAAAGCCTAGAATCCATTGGAATGAAAAAGGACACCAGCATGGTCCAAGATGGCACCAAGAATTCGTGCTGCTGACCCCAACTGGTGTGACAAAACAGATGGTTTTGTCAGGAGCCAATTTGCTACTCCAAAGAATGTTTACTTCAAGTTATAAAATACACTCTGTGCTTCTCTTGAAGTCTATGAAAAAAGGAAAAACAAGACTAAGAAAGGGAAAAAGCTTCAGCACAATCAAAGATGATACCTATTTGTATACTCAGGGATCTAACACTTGGGTACATCCTGTACTTTCTCTTTCTCATTGTTTGTTAGACGTCTACTCATAGAAAATAAATGCATTGACCGTGCAATTATTTCAGTAGGGAACTCAACTGAGGTGCCCTAAAACCATACTCGCTTGAATGTTAAACTTCCAGTTGCTTCAGCCTTCAGGAAAAGAATGTACACCGTGACTACTTTTCTTCAGTTTTTCTTCATCCCAAATTTCTTTGGCATTCTCAATAAGATTGTAGGCTGCCTAAAGAGACTCTCCTATATCCGGGCTTGGGACTGGCTACACAAGGGTGACCCTCAGCATGCTAGGGGTTTATCATGGTGTAATCATAGTACAACAATTGGTTATCTGTTGCTATGATATAATAATGAGAAAATCATCAATGGTCTTCTTCCACCAGAGGGAGACACAAAAGATATCAAGAAAGGAAAATTTGTGTCGTCCAACTTACTATGATGTTCATGTTTTCCACCAAAGCAGGTAAAACAAACACTTGCATACTTGTTAACCAATTAAGGTTACACCAGAGCACTCAAATTTTGCATCAAGCTTGGTAATTTCAAATGAGCATCTTTCCGTAAAAGCTAAAGTTAAAAGTCAACTCACTGGCACTCCTGATCTCATCACGGCTCATATTATCTGTCAGATACAATGTCATAAGCGGGTTGAAGGTGCTTTTTGGCGGCAATGCTTTCAAAATCTCCTCCCTATATGCCAGGGCAGCAGCTGTTGTAGTGATTGGTGGCCTCAAGTTCGGCATTACTATTGCCCTTTCAAATTGCTTTGCACTACAAAAGGCAAAATTTTCATCAGTTTTCTAATCAAGTTTTCAACATTTTGTAAGGAATTCCTATACCGCACAGGTCCCGTTTCAATTCAAAAATACTGATTTCGAGTAAGACTCAGCAACTGTCCCAATTTTGGCCAAATGTATTGCAAACAGAGATCAATGTAAACATCATTCAGAAATGAAATAGTGAAGTTTCAAATAGAAAGTTCTCAGCATTCAATTTAATGATGACTGATCTCTTTACATTGCTTAAAATGGTCCCTTTTCTCATTGGTTGGTTTCACCAGAGTCAATGACCATAAGAAAGAACCATTTCTGAAGAATCTACTTGTTTTCTCATCAATGGCGTCACCACCAAAGGCAATTCAAGTTTTTTTGCTGAACCATCAAAAGATTAAACAGAATGGAGGAACTGGATTGGCGATTACAATGGGTATGGAAGGAAAAAGCAAGATGGTGTCTTTCGATTCACCTGTGAGGAATGACGGCCTTAAGAAGATCTCCGTCTCGCAGATGAAGGTGCCAATCATCTGGTCGCATCAAAGTGAGTTCCATCATCACCGTCCACTGACCCGCGCGCACTCCACAGAGAGAGAGAAGGGGGGGGAGATTCCTAGGGTGGTGAAGACAAAATGCTTCAAATGGGAAACATCTCGCTACGAATCTTTTCGATCTTAGGAAGCAAAATTCGAGGGAAACCACTCGTCGTGCATAAAATAACAAACACAATCAGAAGAACAACGAAAAGATGAGAGACAACCTTTACCGTCCGATCGGAAACGCGTCGTTCACTCGAATATCTGGCGGACATAAAACGGAATAGCGTGGAGCCAAGTTCACAAGCCAGTTTGACACGACACAAAACAAAACGACAAAAGATCACAATGACACGAAGTAATAGGTTTCGTGCACTTTACGCGCTAACACAGTAAGGATACGACACGATACAACGATACTGCATGTTGAAGTGTCCAGGTGACAGGTTTGAAAGAAGGGCAAAGAACTCCAGGTGGGCCCTGATGAGGGAACTTTCGCACGGAACTGGCATTTCAGGTTCCAATTCCGTTGGAATGCAGACCTGAACTTAAAAAGAAGGCAAAAATTGCTGTTTCACGAGACCCATATTTCCACACAAAGTTGAGAAAAGAGTCTATCTAAGGGCGCACAAAGGTATTAGGAGAACTAGACCTTGATATTTGATACTCACAGTTACAAGTTTCATTGTGCATAAGACATATAACTCATTGGCGGTGTGTTTTGTATGCCCAATTTAAATCAAAAGCTTCACCATAACAAGAGAAGTAAACTATAAAAACTAGACACAAGGGTTTTGCATAAGAATCTAAACACCTTTTGTCTCATCTTGTTTTCCCATCCCGTACAAAAACCCAAGTATCAATACTATTCGTGAATCAAACATAAAATTATACTTCCTTAGGATTGTAGTTACAAACACATATAGGCTTAGGCCTATTATAGTTCTAGTATCAAAGGCCTATCGCCACGAATCAAACACACCCTAAAGGAATGTGACCGCTTTTAGGGGTTTGCATTGAGCTCACACCTCGTCTATAGCCAAATCTGCTTGCGATTTAGAGGTGGAGCTTTATTGCAACAGGAATTTGTGTTCCAGTCCACACAGTTTCAGGAATAAAAATTTTGAGAGATCTGCAAAGTTCATACGCAAACATGCCCCTATGAACTGGAAAACGGTTCAAGGAACCGGGAGATAGCAGTAACTCACTTTTTGTTTCCCGGAACCCGAAAGTGCAGTTAGGGTCAGCTTCAGGGATGTGAACGGGTCAGATCCAAGCAATGTTGAACCAATGAATCAGACCAAGCCGAATTCTGCTCAAGTATATCCATGTTTGAATTGGTAAATTTTGATACTGAATCTGAACCTATTAAATGAGGTGATTATGATTGTCAAAAGGATTTGCTTTAAGAATCAGGCAAAGATGCAAATTTGAACAGTACATCCAAATCGGGTTGATACCAAAACCCTATTTTGGTTATCAAAGCCAGTGGAATGCATTATGTGACCCAACATGAATACTATATTGGCCTAGTATCACTCCTTTGTATAAAACCTTCTTTAAGAGAAGTGCTTCTAACTTACCAATATACAGGATTATGCACTCCTTTCTACTATCAATAAAATATTTGTCTTATGGCTTTATATGTCATGTATATTTGCTCTCTTTGTGTTTGTCATGTTACATAATGTGAGTTAAACGGATGGCGAAACCCACTCTAGGCCTTAGTATTTGGGAGAGGGGCCCAGGTCACAATCGGAGGCCGTTTGTACTACTTATCTATTGAGTCACTTTTAAAATCTTCTAAGACTGATTTGGTTTCTTAGTCAGGTGTCGGTCATGTTGCTAGCTCCATTGATTCTTCCAATGGTGTGAGCGTGACAATTAGGGGAATCTACCAAATGCATATCTCCAGCATCTAACAGTGTTGTGACAATCAGTCCCTTGTGTGGAAGCAAGGTCATATTCGAGCTCAGTGGACTCTTAGTATTGCTTCCGAGTGCATGTTTTGGTGTTGGATCAAGCCGAGTTGGGACTTGGCTTCTGCTTGCTTTGTTAAGCTCAAGCACATTTGCAAATGGAATTTTTTTTACAATAAACCAATAAGAAAAAAGACAAAGGGATAATACTTGAATTCTTGTTCTGCTCATTCATGGTATCACTATTTAACTCAGCAAGAGTTGATTCTAATTACCTGAGTTTGAGCTTAACATAATGATGAACAAGTTTACAAAGCCTAATCATATCTAATCGAGCTCAAAACCAGCTCAACATCAACTTTTCGAGCCTAAATGAATCGAACCAGAGGCTACTTTGAGTAGCTTGGCTTGTCATGCATCCTGAGAGTAAAGAATAACATTGATAGGTATTTTTTATTGTGTTGATACTTGCACCGTGCTTCTGGGATGTGCACCGAATCAATTAATAAATCAGTTTTCTTTGCACAACACGCAATAGCTCACCTGGATAGTGAGTGGACTCACAAGTTGCAGGTGATGAGTACAATTACCTGGGGCATGCATCTGGCTTCAGCCTCCCCATTGTACCCAAAACAAAAATGTTTCTTTCAATGGGTTGGTGACTTGGATCAATTAATCAAAAGATGTAGATGATCGTGACCGATTCATAATGCAGTGTCTTTCCCATAGAAAACCTTTTCTCTTATGGTAATATACTAAGAATATAGCACCGAGAGGGTTAGCTCAATGGCAGGGTACTCTAGCACCATTGCTGCTGGTAGGGAGTTCCACTCCCAGAGGGTGCATGTGTGGGTCCATGTTCCTGCTTGTAACAAGCTTTCAAAGTAGGTTGATGAACACGAAGAAGGCAAGCTGTAAAAACTCATCTTCTTTACTCATTCAAGAAGAACCAATCACTATCACATATTCACTGGAGATTGTGAAACTCTGATGAGTCCGATTTCAGATATTTTGCTTGAAGAAATAGGCTAGAAAACGAGACTTTCAGTCTCAGAGAATTCCACTGTTGAGATGAACCAAGCATGTTTTTTAACATTGCAAAAGTGGGTTTAAGATAGTGGAAAGTGCCTCTGCTTGCTGAACAGACAGTCAGGACCCCCTGCACATGCTCATAACCAGCATGCATGCATCATTCGCGACTTGTGGTAGAGCGGCTAAAGCAACTGCTTTACACCTTCGAAATTTTAGGCCCTAAATTTTTAGGCTACACTTTTAACTGAAGTTCTTGTCCATTCTTAATAAGTACCCATTTTAGTGTTTAGCTTTAGGCCTCAATTTGTGTCAAGCCACATAAGAATGCTGCTTGGCAGGAAAGCATGTTTGGACGAAAGGAATCATATGATTGATTGATTGACGAAGCCGAAAGCCCATCAAAAGTTTGATAGTCATTTAGTTGCACCTGCATGATGACAACTAAGTCTTTTCTCATACTAGATGAGTTGGCTACATAGATTCTTTATTTCATAGAGCTTGATCTTGTGTCATGCTCGTAGTTATCTCAATATAAACTAAATTATTCTTTATTATTTCCTTCTAATACTTTTGTAGTATTTTTCTTCTTCTTTTTAACATTTTTACAACTTCTTATTCTTCTTTTTAATATTTTTACAATCTAGTTTCTCATATCTTTTTATTAGAGCTTTCTTTTATCATTTTCTACGTGTTCAAATCATCTTAAATGATTTTCTCTCATTTTATCATCTATTACTATCACTCTCAATTTGTTTTTGATAGCCTCATTATGTATACAATCTTTTCTTGTCACAAACATGTTGATGGTTACCTACTCAAGACTTGTAATCATAAAATATAATGGGTTTAATTGTTGCTTTATAATATTTACCTTTTACGGTTTTACCTTTAATGGTATCTTCTTGTCACATAGAATACCTTATGCACATCTCCATTTAACCAACATGTATTAATTCTATGAGTAACATTTCCATCAATTTTCTACTGAAAAACTAACCCTAAGTCTTCAAATAAGAAGCATTTACTTTCTATATAATATGAAGTAACCAAATAATCAAACCTAAATTCTGTATATTTGTTCTTATTCTTCTATGTCGGAAGCTTTTACTTTCTAAAGTAAGTTCTAATTTAACACAATTCCATCTCCAAATAACATGCCCCAACATATTTGAAGATGTCACCTACATGAAATCACATAAAAACTAATCCATGAACTTGTTTTCAGTGTCCTAGCAAAATTTTGCATGAGGATATCAGCATCTCCGAACCAACAAAGAAATCCAGGAAATGCTGAGTTTGCGATCAGCAGATCAGAGTTGAATCATTTACTAGCAATTTTTGTCAGAGATCATGTATTGATTTTTTTTCAACAAATTTTCACTTGGGAAACTATTTAATTATCTGAAGAGGTCAGTTGAGACCCTCTAATTGTTTTCTGCATGACCAACGTATTTTCCTGGAGCGCCAGTAGATGCTTCTGCTAAGAAAAAGGATTGTGACAAAAAAAGAACATTCAAATTCCATTGCGATTGTTTGTCACTCTAGGAAGTGTGAATGTCCTCGAGTTTTTTGTGATGATGTAAAGTTTGCTTAACTCTTTCTGCAGTTTTACAATGTTCTTCTCCATTGATCTGAGGTCAGAGCATAGTGACATTAATCCAAAGGTTCAATTGCTAGATTGATACCTTTGGCAGCTTATCCTCTTGATAGTATCGGAATAGCATCAAAATGTGCAAAAGTTGTGGCAAAGAAGGATCAGTTAAATCATCCACATCCTCCGTGCTATGTTTCATGGCATTTAGATGACTAAACTTAATGCACCTCTTTTGTTTATCTTATAATGTTATCATACCGACTTTTTCTAACATTTGTGATACCTTAAGAATTTAGAAAAGGAGAAGGGTCTATACCTTCTGCTGAAGTTGTAGATTGCAAAGAGAGAATTTTTTGAAATCTGAGCATCTTAGTCTATCCTTTAATGAGTACAGCTGCTATCTTTAGATGACAATGTGGAGAACATAGAAGCAGCGTTAGTATGATTGGTACTTAAGCCATTAACCCATACCGTAAAGGCCCAATGACATGCTATATATTGATACTTCCAACCATATTGCATGATATGTGTGATACAAACAAAACACCCTAAAAGAGTTAAGTGGCCGATAGTTGAGAAATTCATGATCTCCATCTTGTCAACCATTCCTTTTCCTTCACTTCAGAATCTTAATATGTTGCCACAGATAAATAAAAAGCTGACAATCAAGATTCAGAAAGATGATAACATGTGATTGTTCAATCATCTACAAAGTCTTTGATGGCCACAGTTCAAGAAAGAACGCTCTGAATTTAAGTTATAACCTTTTATGGAGGTGCTAATCCTGTCTGATTGAGGCTGTCCCTTTGAGCCCGGTGATTTCTGCTGAGAGATATGAGTTCTCTTAATAATTGTGGTGCTTGAATCACTTATCAAAGAAGGGAAAGAGTTCATGTAAATTGATGATGCACTCATCCACTCTGTCTTGGTGTGCTGCTTGATCTGACTTTCGCTTTCGCGGATTCCGTATAGACCATATAGCTTGGAAGGGAAGCTGTTGAGCTTGCATTTGATTCATCGTCTCTCGTTATAGTACAGTGAGTTGGTTTCTGGCGATTCAAGATCCAAGAACGGGATCTCAATGATCTTTTTGATTCTGTGAAATTGAGTTTGTTCTGCACTTCTTGTTCTTTGAGTAGTGCATCTTAAGATAATTTTGCTTCCAGAATATGCTTGTCAGGAGAGTTCGGCTCAATGCTGGATGCTGATGAACTGTCCAGACTCCTGTTATATGGATGTGTGTCAATCCATCGGTGTACCCAGCTCCATTCTAATTTTTCATTGTTTGACACAGGAAGTTGAAGTATTTGGCTTTCGAACAGGTTTTTTGTCCTGGAGAATAAAGGAAAGGCATGTTAAAGACTTCACAGTTGAAATTAAGATTGAAATTCTCAAAAGGTTCTGAAGATATTACTTGATGCTCCAGATGATATTCCTTGGCTCTTTCACGCCTTAGTGTAGCTTGTTGTCTGCTCAATAACTTAGATTCAGTTTGTTCCTTCAACAGTTGGCTATCCTCGCATCTTTTCTGTCTGCTCCCGTCCATCTGCTGGCAAAAGATGATATAAATAAGAAACAAGGTGAGCTATCTACTAACCAAGAGCCGTATAGTAAGGTTAGCAAGCAGCATTAAATCATGCAAAGAGTGTACGTCTTTTTAATTACATATGATATCCAAGACAGTGATGATTTTCAGCTTTCATTTCATGTAATGTTGCAATTGGGAAAAGAAACAAACCACATATTCAACAAGCTGAAGAAAGCATGACTAGATGAAATTATAAGCTGCAAGAGTTATGCATCATCTAACTGCTCTCTAATTGAAGACACTTCAGATATTCCAATCGACACTTACATGCAGAGGTCTCCAGCTTGGACCTGGCCCGGCAGTTTGAACTGGACCCAACCTTCCCTAGAACATGTTGGAACCACAACTAGAATCGGCAGTTTCAAAACCATTTTTTAATTAAGTTCCAATACCCCACCTTTAATTTTTTATATGAAACCACAACTAGCTAGACCTGGAACCAAAACCTTTGTAGAAGAAAACCCAGAACTGCTGAAACCGGTGGGGGCTCAACACAGTCTCAGTTTCAGTCCTCTGTAGAACAGGCCAGGTCTACTTCCATGACATTCTCAACTGGAGTTGGGAAAATACACTACTTAGATTGATGATCAGATATCAATGCAGCTAGCGCAAAAAAACTTCTGATGAGTTTGCAGAAACAAAACCATTAAGACAAAAGTCAATGATGCTTTCTACTGGAAAGGAACCGACCCTTCAAACAAAAAATGATTTCATAACATCTTGCAAATGGTGGTTTCTCTGCCTGAAGAATTAAAAAAGGAAACAATAACTTATATCAACTGACATAGCTTAAAAACCTTAGAAAACTCTTAAATATTACTTGTGATTCTTAAGATCCATGGACTTTATATTGTGCAGCCTACTGAAAGGCTTCTTTTCCTATTGATCACTCTCATCGTACTCTTTTCAGGTTTTCTACTATGACAAACATATACTGCACATGTTACAGAAACATGTACTACTCAAACTGAATTGAATTTCAACCAAGTTAATGAAAGAGGAGAGCACAATCTCACGATCCTTGCACCGAAGTTCTTTCTTCAGCATTTTACCCCTCTTAACCTGAAGTATTACAAGTTTGGAACAAGTCTAAAGTACTGAAGATGGTTAATAACAATTATAGTACTAGAGAAACTTGTAGTCACGTTGTCATCACTACCTGAACATGCTTCTTTAGCTCGAATTTCTGTTCGCAGTTCTTCTCTTCAGCAATTCTCACTCTCCTGGAGAGTAATTGTGATTGAATCCTCTGAAGAGCTTGCATGCTCCTAAAAGCATCCTCTGCTTGACGGCGAACCATATGTCAATGAATAAGTGCTTGCAATTTCACCAATCCCTTCAACAAACGCAATGCTTTTCTCGCCTGAGTTCAGAAACAAATGTTAGAATCACAAATTCCAGAAGACGTGAAGATTGAGAAGTCGGAACCAAGTGAGACGATATAAAAGAGATCTTGTATGTCAATAGTTTTCGTCATATCAGGAAAGAATGTGCATTAAATCACCAAAAGACTTGTCATTTGAAATGAATGCTCCACATAATTATGAGAACTGCGAAACCCCAAAGCAAAGCAAAGCTTTTCCCACACTAAATAAGGTTGACTACGTGGATTCTTGGTCATCATAAAGCTTGATCCAATGCCATATCAGCATTCAACTTCAAAAAGAAAGATCATGTTCTATTATTTCTTCAAACACCTCCACAGGCCTTCAAATAATTATGAGAAGGAACCAACATAAATTTGCACGCGCGCGCACACACACTCCATGTTGATTATCTTACCCTCAAGAAGAAGGAAAACAAAAAAGAAAAAAGATGAAAGAATCACCAAATATCCTCTGAAGGCAGATTGAATTCGAATCGCAGCTGATTCTCTTCTTGTAGACTTCAATTGGTAGTCAGATACTCCTTTCACTGTCAGCCTAACGACCTGAGCTGCCGCCTGAGCAGCAGGAACAGCGACCATAGCAATAGCCACTGCCCGCTAGCTTTGCGCATCTTCTGCTCCATTGAATAACTTCGGAGGCACTAGCGACGGAGGAGATGGTAGAATTTGACCTACCATGGAAGGTGATTTTTGCTTCACATCGACCAATTCCCTCCTCCTTCTCCAGACCACAATTCTAGAGCAGTAAATTAGGCATATGTATAAACGTATAACGTCGGATTTTTACAACAAATGCAAAAAAGTTCGGAGCGTCCCGCCTAGCGACATAGCCCGAATGCAAGCAAGGGCCACTACATTTTCCCCTGAGTGTAGTGAATCAATTGGAGAGGATTCTCACGTCGTCGACTCCGTATTTTAATTATGAACGGATGTGGGGGTAAGGAAGCTAGTTATTGAAACATTATCGGGTAAGGTAACGGAGGTGGTAGATATTATGATTCACAGAAAGATTCATATTCTATGTTTACAAGAGACAAAATGGGTTAGAGAAAAAGCAAAGGAGAAAGAGGATAGAGGTTTTAAATTATAGTACTCAATTAAAGAAAAGGCTCGAAACGGAGTTGGTATTATGATAAATAAAGATTTAAAGAAGAGTGTAGTAGACATACAACGATATGGTGACCGAATCATGATGTTGAAATTAGTGTTAAGAGCAGAGCTTTTGAATATAGTTTGTGCTTACACACCACAAGTAGGACTAGAAGATAGTATAAAGACAGTTTTTTGGAAAGAGTTAGATAAGGTGTTTCAAAAGATTCCACAAAGGGAGATGCTTTGTTTAGGAGGAGATTTAAATGGACATGTCGGTAAAAAGGCATTAGGATATCAAGGGATTCATGAAAACTTTGGTTTTGGGGATATGAATGAGGAAGGTTGGGAGATTTTAAATTTTGCTATGTCATTTGATCTCTTTATAGTCAATACAATCTTCAAAAAAAAGGATGAACATTTAATTACTTATAAGAGTCACAAACACAAATTGATCACTTTATTTGTAGAAAAAAAGATAGAGCGTGTTGTAAAGATTGTAAGGTAATTCCAGGAGAAAGCTTAACCACCCAACATCGACTTTTAGTTATGGATTTACAAATAAAAAAATAGACAAAGAAGAAAAGAGTGCATCGAGCTATTCAGACTAAATGGTGGAACCTCAAAAGCGAGAAAGAAGATATATTTAAACAGAAAGTCCTTCAAGGATATGTTTGGAATTATGTTGGCACACCCTGTGATATGTGGAACAATATGGCTATACATATTAGGAAAGTGGCGAAAGATGTGTTAGGGGTATCTAAGGGAGGTATACCGGCACAAAAAGAAGCTTGGTGGTGGAGTGAAGTAGTACAAAATAAAATCAAGGCAAAGAGGGCATGTTACAAATTACATTATGCTAAGAAAACTAGTGAAATTTTAGAAGCTTATAAGAAAGCAAAGAAGGAAGCGAAAAAGATTGTTAGTGAAGCAAAAGCTAAGATTTGGAATGACTTATATAAAAAACTCAACTCAAAAGAGGGTGAAAGAGATATTTTTAGGATAGCTAGGGCTAGAGATAAGAAAACTAAAGATCTTAATTATGTTAGATGCATAAAAGACGAGGATGAAAAAATTCTAGTGGCAAATGATGATATAAGAAATAGATGGAAAAACTATTTTTATAATCTTTTTAATGAAAATAAAGAAGTCATAAAGGTATATAAACCATAATTTCTACCAACATATTCAAAAGAATGAAGTCAAAGAGGCTCTTAAACATATGAAGAGTGGTGAATCGGTAGGACCATATAATATTCCTATAGAAGTTTGAAAAATACTAGGAGAAATAAGAATCACTTGGCTCACAAGACTATTTGATCAAATATGGAAAAACCAAAAGATGCCCGAGAAATGGAGAGCAAGTACACTTATACCCATATATAAGAACAAGGGAGACATTCAAAATTGTGTGAATTATCGATGTATCAAGTTAATGAGTCATACTATGAAATTATGGGAAAGAATTATCGAACGTAGGTTAAGACAAGTATCAAGTACAACAAAGAACCAATTTGGATTTATGCAGGCAGATCTACTATTGAAGCGATTCACCTTTTGAGACGTCATATGGAACATTTTAGAGCAAAAAAAAAGACCTTCACATGATATTTATTGATCTAGAAAAAGCTTATAATAGGGTACTGAGGGAGGTTCTTTGGAAAAAAGAGGTATCCCATTGACATATATTAACCTTATAAGAGACATGTATGATGGTGCAAAAACATGTGTGAGGACTTATGAAGCAACAACAGACTTCTTTGAAGTTAATATTGGGTTACATCAAGGATCAACTTTAAGTCCATACTTATTTATAATGGTGATGGATGAGTTAACAAAACATATTCAAGATGAAGTACCTTGGTGTATGTTATTTGCAGATGACATTGTATTAGTGGAGGAGTCTAAGGAAAAAGTTAATAGAAAATTGGAACTATGGAGAGAAACATTAGAAAGCAAAGGCCTCCGACTTAGTAGAAAAAAGACAGAATATATGGAATATAAGTTTGATCATTTGGTTACCTCAAAGGACCTAGAAATTAAAATTGGCACACATTGCATCCCCGAAAAAGGAAAGTTTTAAATACCTAGAGTCAATTTTTCAGAGGGATGGAAGAATTGATGGAAATGTTACGCATAGAATTAAAGTTGGTTGGTTAAAATGGAGAGGAGCATCAGGTATTCTTTGTGATAAGAAGATACCATTAAAATTAAAAGGTAAATATTATAGAGCAGCAATTAAGCCTGACATGTTTTATGGTTCTGAGTGTTGGGCAGTTAATCATCAACATGTACAAAAGATGTCTGTGACAGAAATGAAGATGTTGAGATGGATGAGTGGTCATACAAGAAAAGACCGTATACATAATGAGGTTATTAGAAACAAATTAGGAGTGGCACCAATACAGGATAAAATGAGAGAACATCGTTTAAGATGGTTTTGACATATAGAAAGAAGATCAAAAGAAGAACCTGTAAGAATGTTAGAAAAACTAAATTTGGAAAGTATTAAAAGAGGTAGAGGACGACCACAAAAGTGTTGGAAAGAAACAATAAAGAATGATCTAGCTTATTGGGAGTTAACTCCTAACATAGCACACGATAGGGATCTGTGGAAACAAAGAATCCATGTAGCCGACCCTGTCTAGTATGGGAAAAGGCTTAGTTGTTGTTGTTGTTGTTGTTGTTGTTGTATAAATGTCTAGGTATACTTATGCATGTGTGTTTGTTGTGAAAACATACCATCAACAGAAACCAAGAACGAACAATCTTACTTTCTCTGGCTTGACCTTGGCGCGGGAAACTAACAACTTTCTCAAGTGAATTGAAGCAACAAATTTTTTTCCCATCGATGGATTCTCCCCAAAACTCTTCATGTGAATCTGGACACAACCACCTTCTCATTCATCCTAAAGAGAAGGAAAAATCACAATCATAAATCTATGAAAGAGAAAAATACAACCCACTGAAGTCATAGTTGTAGTAATGAGGTTAAGTGGACGTAAGAAGTGTTGGAAGGATCCAAAGACATACATGCATAATAAACCATATCGATTTGCACATATCCATTGGACGGCATATCCAAAGTAAACCATCAAAATCGTACGAAAAACAAAAGCATAAGCAAAATTATAATAGAAACTTATATGTAAGAGTCACCCTTGCGGATAGTCATGGTATGAGTACGTATCGATACCACACACACAATTCGAAGAGCATGTATATGACTTTGAGTCAACCTCAAACACACTTCGATGGCCTATAGATGGGACAGAGAGGGACGAACCATGAGTACAGGGACAAGAGTGACACCACGAGCAGACAGGCATGACGTAGGCAAAAAGTATATGTCTAGGGATGACCCCTAATCACCTATTTATAGAGTGTAGGTGTAGATGACGAATCATAGATTCGATCCAAATGACACATCGTTTTATCCACACCTATCCCTCGCCATTAAAGACTCTTAACTGTTAGATCAAAAGTTTTTCAATACAAAAAGATAGACTAAAACAATTCTCAAACCCAAGTTCAGACCCGACCCAACGCATGTGTGGTCTACCATGTATTTTCCGAGTTCTTTAAACTAATGTTCATGAGCTATCAACTATATAAAAGGACATGTGAGTTTGTAACATTCTTTCGTATGAAATTAAACTTTATCTCCTCTTGGTCACATGTACAAGTCCCTCACATGTGACTTTTTAAACTTTAAGACTTTCACATATATCAATAATGGATCAATTAAATATTTAGGATATAAACATAAATTAAATGTTATTAATGCACATGAGTTTAATAAACACAACTATAATTAACATTAATCCAACAATCTCTTACAAGGTCCTTAAGTGTAAAGTATCCTCCTAAACCAACCTATCATATTATGCTTTCAGAAATGGTACATTTCAATTTGAACTATTACCTAAATTATATAATATTATCTTTACATAAACTAGGTGAACATATGTCTTGAACCTGAACTTTGGGTGTAAATGTATCTATTGGTAACAATATATAAAAGATTATAACATGATCTATAGGGTTGATGTATTAATGGTTATGCATATATATTTTATATCAAGATTGACTTAAGAGAACAACAAAATTCTCCTATTATGGCCTCACAATATCAATCACTTACCTAGACATCTCCAATGATGTACTACTAACATAATATCCTACGACTCGATCGCATCTAGAGAATAATCTCTTGCTAAACTTGCAGTCATTATACTTTAGGTTTACAGGAGACAAATACAAAGATATTAAAAGTATCACATAATATAAAGTATCATTCTATTCACCAAACAACTTGTTACTACCACATTAAACCTATTTTGTAGGATTTCCACTCAGGCGGGTTGAGTTGCTACCATTTGTAAATAAATCATGTGTTTCAATCTCATCCCTAATATAAATTTCTCAACTAAAGCTATTGATGGACCATTAGTCAAAATATCATTTTTGTTATCTTTGGATCCAACAAAATCTACAATCATGATCCCACCAAATACAAAAGCCTTTACAAACTTTAGTCTCACTTGGATGTGTCTTCGTTACTTTTAGTTGTACTTAGAACTACTGATCTTAACAATTGTAATCATGTTATCACAATATACTAAAATTGCAAGAAGTAGTTTCTTTATCATAGATAAACTTGACATAAGTCCCTTAAGTCATTAAGCTTCCAATTTAGTCTTATCCAAAGCACATAGTTCTGCCTCAAAGGTAGAATGAGTCAAAATAGTTTATTTCTTTGATTTTTAGGTGACAGTGTTATCACCCATAAGAAACATATATTTAATGTCCCTATTGCTCCTAGAGTTCTTTGTTATCCAACTAGCATCACTAAATTCTTCAAGAACCAATTTTTTTTATTGTAATATAGTTGAAGAAAAATCATTCTCTTTACATAGTTAAACACTCTCTCTAGAGCTTTCTAATAGATTTTATCTAAACAACTGGTATATCTACTCAACTTATACACAACAAATACAATATTTAGTCGTGTACAGTTAATTAGATACATCAAACTACCGATAATCTAAGAATATTGTTGTTGAGACATAGGAATACCATTTTAATTCATATAGAAAGTATTAGATTAATCATATAGTGTCTTAACATGTCTGCAGTTTGTATATCAAAGTCTCTTTAAAACTTTCACAATATAGTGAGACTAAGAAATTACTATATCATCAGTAGATCTTGTGATTTTAAGCCCTAAAATCACATCAGCGACACTCATATCCTTCATCTCAAACTTACTACATAAAGAATAACTTAGTCTCATTTAATATTCTTATATTGGAAACCAAAAGATAATATCACATAATCAAACTTTCTATGTCATTGTTAGGGGCTTGTTTCAAACCATATAATAATTTAATAAGCTTATACACCTTCGACTTATTCTCGTGAGCCACAAATCCCTTTTGTTGATTCATATAAATTTTTTGAAGAAAACTTAAAGTTCACACATCATTTGCCCTTGACTTCAACAATCAAATGATCCCCTAAGGTTAATATTTACCTGCAAATGGCCTAGTAAGACACAAACAAAGTATGGTCAGCATATACGTGCACATTAGCCTCAATGTCTACAATCTATTACTATAGCTCATAAATAGAAAAGGATAAGGTTTAAAGGATAAATACCCGTTACTAGGAACACTAGGTTTCTTTAAGGGACAATCCTTCACCCAATGTCTAACTTGATAACAAAGTCAACACGGTTTGTTCTTGAGTTTCTTTTGGATTTTAGCATTTGGTTTATGTTTTCCCTATTTTTTCTTAGGAACACTAGGTTTTTTTCTTACGATTATCAGGTTAACCCTAGAGGTGTTGTCTACATACATAATGAGTTTCTCACTTCTATGCTTTTCCTCTATTGTTATGTCTACCATTAGACCATCAAGCTTCATCTTACCCTTCTTAAGCTTTGAAACTCTCTCAAGATTTAGGAAAAATTTCAATAATAGATATAGCAATAAACTTGTTAGGAAGCTCCATGTCGGCTTCCTTCAGACAATAGCATAAAAACCGAAACTTATGAGCATTTTCAGTCACAAATTGTTATGTCTACCATTTGATATTTAAGAAATTTGGCCACATAATACTTTTCAAGACTGAGGTTTTTAATATTGTATTTTCGATCTAAGGCAGCCCACAGATCTTTCGTTATCGTGAAAGAAAAATAATTATATACATCAAATAAAATATTTGATATTGCCAATAAAATACAATATCGACACAGGGTGTCCTTCTTCTTCAACTCAGTGATTTTATCCGAGCTTCTAGGATCAGTATTATTTGATTGGAAACAACGTAACTGGATATACAAA